>JASJET010000326.1:2397500-3597500 GCA_034092305.1 Diaprepes abbreviatus | reverse complement strand
CTGTAAAACTTAAAATTTATACATCTAACGTGATCACCCTAGTAAAAAAATATCATGATGATATTCAATTAAATCAAATGTATGTAAAATAATATACAAAATATGCAACTGATATCAAAAAGTCGACCCACTAAGGTCAATTTTTTTTATAACCCCACAATACATTAAAACCATTCAGGAATCTAATCTATCATATCTTATCAGATCAACGAAACAATTTGTCTTGAATAAAGGTCAGACATAATCTTGTACCAATAAACATAAAAAAATGTCTAAGTATGCCAGAATATCAACTGGAGAAAAATAATCGTGACCTCGCCTACTGTTCTGAATTACACCCACATACCATTTTCGGAAGTAAAAAAAAAACCATTAGGAAATTGTGTTGTCCTTTACATTTTACATTATTTGTGGCAAATTAAAAGTGGCAATAAAAATAATGATTAAAACTGTTTTATCGCAGGCTTTTTCTGTAGAGGAAAGAAACAGGTCCGGAGTATTGTTCAAACTCAAGGTGATACAAAAAATAAGTATTAAGTATAATTTTTTTGGGTTCCAAACCTCGAATGAAGTCAAATTAATTTGAATTGCATAGAGCTAGTGACATTTACCATGCTATAATTAACTTCGGGAAATGTTTAAAAGGAACTACTATGTTTTATACCGCTAAATTTATTAAGAAACCAGTGACTGCAGTTTCAACTCAGAGAGTCATTTTCAAACTGAATTGCAAAGGTAGACTAAGTATTCAATACAGAAACATGAGAAAATTTAACAATAAATAAAAACCACCTGAAAAATTACATTATTACAAAGGGGAGATACTAAATTTTGGGAACTAATTATTATTTGGCGACAACAAATAACGGGGAAAACCCAAGTTCTGTCTGGTCATTAAGCAATTCACATTTTTATTTTTACGATGTTTATATATTTCTAAAGATTCAAGAATATTTAACTTTTGGCCCTTTGTTGAATAATGTAATATGTCAGTGTTGCTTACATCATGAAAACTGTGGCTGTGTTCTAAGCAATGGTTGGCAAAGCTCGAGTTTGTTTTTTGTAGTCTATATGATCGGTGGTGTTCTGAAAAGCGAGTTTTAAAGCTTCTACCACTTTGTCCAATATACAAGCTATCACACTCTGAACATTTTAACCTATAAACTCCTGATTTATCAAATTTATTAATTTTATCTTTAGCATTGTAAAGGATAGTGGACAGGAATCCCAACACAATCTGTCCACTATCCTTTAAAATGCTAAAGATAAAATTAATAAATTTGATAAATCAGGAGTTTATAGGTTAAAATGTTCAGAGTGTGATAGCTTGTATATTGGACAAACTGGTAGAAGCTTTAAAATTCGCTTTTCGGAACAGCACCGATCATATAGACTACAAAAAACAGACTCGAGCTTTGCCAACCATTGTTTAGAACACAGCCACGGTTTTCCTGATTTAAACAACACTGACATCTTACATTATTCAACAAAGGGCCAAAAGTTAAATATTCTTGAATCTTTAGAAAAATATAAACATGGTAAAAATAAAAATGTAAATTTGCTTAATGACCAGACAGAACTTGGGTATTCCCCGTTATTTGTTGTCGCCAAATAATAATTAGTTATAGGTTGTAATTACAGTAAAACAATTTTACACTTTCCACAAATTTGTGGAAAGTGAAAAATTGTTTTACTGTAATTACAACCTATAGTTATAATGAATTTCCACCAAGTAAAAGCCGAATCTATAGTTTTAATAATTTTCCAAAATTTAGTACCTCCCCTTTGTAATAATGTAATTTCCTAGGTAGTTTTTATTTAGTGTTAAATTTTCTCATGTTTCTGTATTGAATACTTAGTCTACCTTTGTAATTCAGTTTGAAAATGACTCTGTGAGTTGAAACTGCAGTCACTGTTTTCTTAATAAATTTAGTGGTATAAAACATAGTAGTTCATTTTAAACATTTCTCGAAGATGATTAACTACCACATAGTAACGGCTACCAGCAGCAACTGCTATAATTAATAATAATTACTAACCCAGACATATTTCAGCAGTAAAAATTTTTTTGTAAATAAATCAAACCTTTTTTTCGAAAGAACCATATGGTATGCCATAAAAATTTAAAAAGTAATTTTTGTTCAGAGGAAAGTTGAGACAAAGGTGTGCTCTTGCATTGCCATGGGCACTATAATGGAATAAGGATTTGAATTACTTCAATATCCACCTTATTTACCCGACTTAGCTTCCAGTGAATATCACTGAAACCTAGATTGGAAAGGAAAAATTCAGTGAAAAAAATTTCCATGGAATCATTACTGCTTTAAATTAATAATTTGAGGAGATTGAATAACCTTTGTTCTAGGTAACCAGAAATGTCTGAACTGCGAAAAATAGCATAGATTTAACAAAAAAAAAAGGTGGATGCCTATTTGACCAGACCATTTTATTCTTATGTAATTAGACACCGGCTAACCTCTATCACGCCAGGTTCAAGGTCATTTCAAGATCAAATAGAGTAAACTTTACTAAATAAATTTAAAAAAGTAGATTCGTACTTTTTTTAGGTCATTTCAACGTCGAATTGAAAAATCCACTAAATAAATCTTAAAAAGAAGATATATAGATTTTTTGGGTCGCTGAATCCAAATTCGTGGTTTTTTTAATCCCCAGAAATCAGCTAGCGGTCATTTCAGCGTTATTTCAAGGTCAAATCGAAAAAAAGCTACTAAATAGACCTGTAAAAGGAGATATGAGACTTTTGAGGGCGATGAGTCTGAAGTCGTGGTTTGTTTTAATACCTCAAAATTAACCAGAGGTCACTTCAAGGTCATTTCAAGATCAAATTGAAAAAAGTGTATTAAATAAATCTGTAAAAGAAGAGAATCCACGCGCAGCTAGACGAGTATCCGTTACATAGCAGATAAGCAAGCAGATCAAGTTTGAGGTACGTAGTGTTGGGAGTTTGAGTTTCGGCTCAAAAGCTTGATCCCCCTGCCTGTCTGTTATGTAACCGATACTGATCAAGCTGCGCATGAGTTCTTTTTTTATAGACTTATTTAGTAGATTTTTTTTAGTTTGATCTTGAAATGAATTTGAAATGGCTTCTGATTAATCTTGAGGTGTTAATCAAATCACGGATTCAGATTTAGCGCGCCCAAAACTCTACATATCTTCTTTTACAGATCTATTTAGTAGATTTTTCTCAGTTTGACCTTGAAATGACGCTGAAATAACCTCTGGCTAACCTTGAGGCATTAAACAAACCACGAGTTTGGATTCGGTGACTCCAAAAATCTACATTTTTTTTTCAGATTTATTTAGTGGATTTTTCTCAATATGACTTTGACATGACCCTGAACTGCTCTCTGGATGACCTTGGGGATTAAATAAACCACGAATTCGAATTCAGGGATCTTGAAAACGTACGTATTTATTCCTTCAAATCTATTTATTGAATTTTACACCATTTGACCTTGAAATGACCTTGGACCTGACGTGATAGAGGTCAGCGGATCTTAGGTTTGAATTCAGGACATCTAATTACATAAGCATAAAATGTTCTAGCTAAATAGGTGTCCACTGTTATTTTTTTTTTGGTAAACCTGTGTAAATTGCAGATTCGATAGTATTCTTATTCTAAGTAGGTCTCAGGCAGTTTTATATAAAGTAAACTTAATAGTAGAATTCACATACAAAGGGTTTTAATTCAAGAAATCTAAATTGCTTAAAAATTTTATAAACTAAAAAGTATTTCGCGCGCGCATTTGGCCATATAACGGTTCATTAGCAAAGCTACCGAAAGAAAAATGTTTCTTTTCCTGCTAGTTTCTCGAAAGCTTTCGGTTCTTCACGGATTTTCTTTTTTGTGCAGCCTGCAGCGACTTTTATAACTGTGACTTGTTGTTTTTGCACGAAGTTTTTTACTATTATTCATTACTTTAATATGCTAAAAGGAAAAAAATAGGCGTGTCTATTGTTGAAGTTTAAAAAAGATGCATTTCACAGTTTATATTTTCTAATACTGTTTTAAATCGTTCTTACGCTCTTTTTTCTTTAAGCAAATATTCTCTCTATAAACTCTGCCTTCAGTGTTGCTGGGTAGATTGAGTAGCTCAGTAGTACTGTTGCCGGTCCCAAGCCGGGAAAAAAGAGGAGGGTTGGAGGGTCAGGTTAGCAGCCTACCCTCTGTAAAACAGTAACCAGCTCAAAGCACCGATAAAAAGCCTCGGATATGGACTGACTCAACAATGACGACCCACGCAAGGAAAAGGACAAAGAGATGGAAAAACAAATACATACTAAGAGTAGCTACCTGGAACATAACATCTTTCAACACAAAAGATCAGGAAGTGATTGAGGAGCTAATCGAGAAAAAGATTGAAATTTGTGGTCTCCAAGAAACAAAAAGGAAAGGCAAAGGTCAAAAAGAATACGGAAACTATATACTAATATATAGTGGAGTAAATAAGGAACAACGAGCCAGGGCGGGAGTAGGCATACTAATCCACAAGAAATATAAAAATAACATAGAAAGTTGTCAATATATATCAGAAAGGATAGTCTGTATAAAACTACTAATGGAACATGAAAAACTAAGCATCTTATCCGTTTACAGCCCAGAAGAGGGAAAACCAAAACACGAGGTAGAAGCATTCTACGAGAACTTGCAAACCACCTTAGACTCGGTACCTGGTGAGGAAGCTATTATTTTATTGGGAGACTTTAATGCCCGTATAGGAAACCAAATAATCCCAGGAATTAAGCAACGCTTCAACGAACAGTATCACAACACCAACGGAGAACTAATGGTAAAGTTCTGTGCCTACAACGAATTAAGGATAAACAATAATTTCTTTCAACACACAGATAAATATAAATACACTTTTGAAAATACAAGAGGACACAAATCTATGATTGACTTTATAGTTAGTAACCGAGTTATACATCCCACCCAGATATTGGATATTAGAACATTGAACTCTGTTAATGCAGGAAACGATCATAAATTAGTTCTATCAAAAATTCGAATAAAGATTACACAAAAGAAAAAGTAGCTGGAAAAGGTTAGGATACAAAAAAAGAACATAGACTCTCTGTGGCATACGTCAACGAAAGAATTATATCAAAAAAGATTGATGGAAAAAATTGAAAGAAAACCAATAAATGAAGAGGAAGATATAAATCATAGCTGGGAAAAAATTAAGGGAAACATAGAAGAAGCTTCAAATGAGTCATTGGGCACACATACAATCACAATCAACAACAAAAATCCTAATAAAACTCCATGGTTCCGTAAGGAAATTAAAGATAAGTGTAACGAAAAAAGAAAAGCATATTTAGCATATAGAACATCAAAAACGCCGGAAGCATACAATAGGTACAAACTAATTCGTAACGAAACTAATCTACTAGTCAGGCAACTAAAAAGTGAACATTGGGAGCAGTTCTCTAAAAGAATGAAAGGAGACTTCTATAGTGTACAAAAACAAATATGGCGACTGATAAGATAATAGCGCAAAGAAATATCTGAACTCTCCGAAACAAACAAAATATCAGAGGAGAAATGGATAGACTACCTAACAAAATTATTTGAGGGAGATGCTAACATTGGAAAAAACAACATACCAGCAATAAGGAATAACGTGGAAGTCACCATTCAAGAAGTAGAGAAAGCTATAAAATCCTTAAAAAATAGAAAGTCTCCCGGACAAGACGGAATTCATAACGAATTGTTGAAATACGGAGGACAGCGACTAACACAGGAACTCACAAGCTTCATTCGAAAAATCCTGACACAATGCAAAGTACCAGATAGGTGGAGAACCAGCACAATAATGCTTATATTTAAGAAAGGTGATAAACAAGAACCAGGGAACTACAGGGATATTAATCTACTGGACACAACTCTGAAACTCGTTACGAAAGTAACCAAAAATAAAATTAATTCGGTTACAACGCTGAAAGACGAACAGCAGGGATTTAGATCAGGAAGGTCATGCGTGGATGCAGTATTTATTCTACGACAGAAAGTCGAAAAATCTCTAGAATACAATAAACCAACATTTTTATGCTTTATAGATCTAACAAAAGCATTCGATCGCATAAAGCTAGATGACGTAATCCACCTGTTATATAAGAGAAATATTCCTATTAATATAATTCAGACCATCGAAAACATATACGCAAACAATAAAGTTCAGATTCGCACTAACGGTAAATTATCTACACCCATACCAGTCAACAGCGGTATTAGATAGGGAGACTCGCTTAGTCCTTTGTTGTTTAACATGATAATGGACGAAATAATAAAGGAGGTGCGACTTGGTAGAGGATATAAAATGGGTGATACAGAAATAAAAATTCTCTGTTACGCTGATGACGCTGTGATATGTGCCGAAAATGAAGACGACCTACAGAGATTGTTAAATACCTTTAATCTTACGGGAAGAAAATATAATATGATTATCTCAGCCGAAAAAACTAAATGTATGACAACCTCAAAAGAACCCCTCCGATGCAAACTAGAACTAGACGGTCGAATAATATAACAAGAAATGAGTTTCAAATATCTAGGAATCGACATAACTAGTTATGGCAACATCGAAGATGAAGTAAGAGGGCAGGTGGCCAAAGCAAACAAAGTGGCGGGTTGCCTCAACGACGTGATCTGACGAAACAAACACTTACAACAAGAAACAAAGGTTCGGATCTACAAAACCACAATTAGACCTATTATGACATACACCTCAGAAACACGGCCAGAGACGACAAAAACGAAACAACTATTGGAGACTACAGAAATGAGAATACTTCGACGAATAACAGGAAAAACGCTACTAGACAGAGAAAGAAGCCATAACATCAGGCAATCATGCAACACAGACTGCATTAATGAGTGGGTCCTATAACGTAAGACACAATGGAACAAACACATAAACCGAATGACAGAGGATAGACTGGTAAGGATCGCACGAGATAAATCGCCTAGTGGTACACGCAGTAGAGGTCGACCGCGGAAAAGGTGGAGCGATAATTTAAGTACAGAATGAGGAAAATCGAAGAAGGAACAGGTCAGGGACCTACTATAGAAGATAGAAGAAGAAGACGAAATATTCCACTAACTAGTCTTGTTATGACGAAATAGATAATGCGTCTGTTGAACCTAAAAAAAATTATAAGATAACTGGATTATTTGAATTTGTCCTTATATTAATTTACAAAAGTTTCGTTTATCAAAAAGGACAGAAACTAATGATTTGACGTTGTCTTTCCAATATTTTTTTTAGATCTTAATAATATATTGACAATTAGGAGCCGAATTTGAATTCTAATCTGAAAACAAACTCCGGTAAAACCGTATTAGTTCAAAAGGTCCTCTTTCGCCTTCATTAATAGACCCACGACCCCCTCAGAATTCTTTTGACTAATATTTTATATTAAAATATTAAAACCTCATCCCCGTATACATAATATATTCGTTCGTGACCCATTTTTTGTTGTAAAACACATCCTAAAACACAAAATAATAAATAAATTAAAATCAAATTTGACAAACAAGTATAAAGGGGTTATTACTATTGGACGTTGTTTTTATCCATTATAGTAAGTTTTTTTTTCTAACAAAATCTTTATAAAATACATTTCCCATCTCGACTAGATATTTAATAATTCAAAAATTATATCGTCGAGTTAATAAATCAAGTATGAAACAGCAGCGAGCTCTCTCGTGATTATAAATAGATAGAACTGTAAGAAAGTGATGAGCAGCATAACTTGTCTGCCCTAGCGGAGATCCAGCAAACTACATATGCATGACCGTGCATACTATGCATTAAAGTATTATCTTATTAAGGTTGTGTTTTTTTATTCTCGTTAATTTTTCTTAGAAATGAAACATATCTGTAAACATTCTCATTTATGCCGAAAAACCTGTGTAAAAATTTAATTGCGATTGATCTAATAGCTTTTTTGTTTATCCCGGACAAACAAAAATCTTCTTTCTCTTGAAATAATAGCATAGATTTCAATTACTCTGGAAGTAACAGAAGTCTTATTGTGTGTGTTATTTAAGAAAAAAATCTTTTACATCACTTTGTTGATAAGAGCCATTCTGTATTTATATTAAATAAGATTTTTCAATAAACCCGTAGTTACAGAACAAAGACGTTTATTTTCTTTAACGAGTTATATAAGACGACGGCGCCGCTGTAGCGGCCCGAAAAACTTATTAAAGGAATAAATGTTGGAAATTTCGGTGGTAATGGATTGATTTTCTTGAAGAAAATAAAGCCAAATCAGGTGTTATTTTTAAAAATTCTAAAACAGACATCCAAATAAGTCGAAAAATTTATGCCAGGCTTCATTTTTAAATTACTGTAAATTATTTAATGAGTAAAAATAAAAAGTTTATATATATATATATATATATATATATATATATATATATATATATATATATATATATATATATATAGATAGATATATATTGTTACTGTTCGCATTTTACTTCACTGACATACCTAGTTGTATATAGTTGTACGTTGGCTGAATGTGATTTTAGCACTACAACAGCATAATGTGGATATATTGCTATTGCATCTCACAGGGTGGAATCCATGGAAGCTGCATAAACATATATACACCATCTGCGTTTAGTGTTGCATACGTCCTTCCAACATGTCCTGTGTACAGACAGGTACATGTCGGTACCTTGATGAGTCAATTAAGAGATAAAACATATACCTCTGCCGATCAATGTACGGGGAGGGTAGATTTTCTTCTCGGTATGGTGGTACAGGTAGGCCACCACTTCGATGGTGGTGGAATGGTATCAATTGTGTTTTATCGCAATTTATTCAAACTCTGCAACCTCTAACACGGAAAGGACATGATGGAGCGAAGTTTGCATTTACTGTTCAGATTTTGCTTCACTTACACACCGAGTTGAATATAGTTGTTCGTTGGCTGAATGTAGTTTCAGCACTACAACAGCATAATGTGGATATATTCACTGCTATTGCATTTCACACGAAGGAATCCGTGAAAGCCGCATAAACTATATACGCCATCCGGCGGGAGGTCAGCGAAGCCACGTTTAGTGTTGCATACTTTCTTCCGATCTGTCCTGTGCACAAACAGGTGCATGTCAGTACCCTGATGAATCTAGTAAAAGGCGAAACATGTACCTCTGCCTATCACTGTACGGGAAAGGTAACTTTTGACTTTCTTCTCGGTATGGCGGTACAGGTACAATTTATTCAAATTGGATCTAGTAAAAAATGGTTCATTTTTTTGTATTCAGAGTATCTTTCTTTCTAAGAAAATAATGCGTATTGTTGTGTTTGACAAAACGTAATAAAATTTTGGTAATTTTTTCATTGTGTATCAGGTTAGCAGGGAATGTTGTACCCTTATCCATCTTTTTCACTAAATTTTAAAGCCGGTCAGATTTTTTAAATGTAACATTCTTAGAAAAAAGATACACTTGTTTGTTTCCGAAAAAATAAATCATTTTTAAGATAAATACATTAGAACATTTCACCACATCCAATTTAAATGCAGTTTCGTAAAAGAAATAAATCATAAATTAACAGACCAAGTATAATAAATACCGAAGGCAGTCACTTACATAAATCACATACCTTTATTTACCATTTAACATCAAGATAATTTTGCTCTAATTCCTTCGAACTATATCCTATAACTAATATGGCAAATTCATGTGGTTTATGATAATTAGCTAAGGCGTATGGGGTTTGCATAGAGGTTTTGTGATAGTAATAATTGAACTAGAAAAAATATATACAGGGTGGCAGGGAAATAACTTTAATCAACGATTTTGAACAAAAAGTTTCCTAAAACCAACAAATGATTATTAGATGTTTTAGATTAAATATGCTTATAATGCCCACAATTTATTCTCTGTAAGCTTGGCAGCATTTTAACCAGTTCTTCTGAATACGTTGAAAAAATCCTGTTATATTTCTAGTGTGGTCGGTAGGAGTTAAAATTCGGCAGCAATAAAAATCTGACAGTGTACTAATGTCGTTGGGTAACTCGTTAAAATATTTTCGGTTATACCGGAAGTAGGCGTCAACTTCCCTGTTTTAAATGTAAATATTATTACATTTTTGAATTCTGCACAAGATTGTAAGTACATTTTGTGTATCATATCCTATACTTAAGTCTTAGCGTCTTTGTTATATTTAAGTTTTTATGTCAAAAATGACGTTTGCAGGCCCTAATAAAACTATTAAGGTTTCCTACATTTAATTTGGGTTAAATTTCTTGTTAAAAAGGGTCCACTTTGTTAGATTTTTATAATGTTTCTAGAACATACTATAGCTCAGCTACTCCCTATAAGATAGCGTTGTACACTTTGACTGACCTAGGATAACTGACTTTTTTTCCGTAATTCCGCCGCTACTCACAGGATAGTATTACTGTAGCTTTGCCACATCTTGCACTTAACTTCCTACGCAAGATTTCACTACTATACATTGAGCATAATAAGTAGTTGTAATAATATTTAATGCACAGAACGCGCATCGGCGATCTCCGCTACAATAAAATGCCCTTGACTCTGAGCCGTCAGGAACAACCGAAATTGCAAACGGAACGGAGTCCATCCCCGTGCTCTGCGTTATAGATATTTCACTCGCCGGCTAGTTGCAATAAGAAAATTTGCCCATAACTCGAAATTACATTATGTTGATATGATGAGCTAGCCAAGTCTTGGCCCTTGACAGCAACCCCAATGCTGGTTGCACGCGAAGCCAAGACAGTAAGCCAGTCCAGTGGGACAGGCTAGCACTGTTGCCAACAGTACCGATTTAACGGTAGATCTACCGTTTTTCAATGAAAGCTACCATTCTACCCGTTTTCATAAGTGATCTACCGCATTTTTACTCACCGTTTAAGTTATAATTTATTACACATTTATTTAAAGTAATTACAAAAAACTTATTATTATTATTGCATAATATTATCATTATATTAATTATAAAACAAGTACGCAACGGAATCTAAACGATTTCATGCTTGAAGGTCCCGAATTTTCTTCAATTCACTAGGTGGCGCTACGCGGCACACGTAAGCGTGTTATTATTCTATCCTTGTTTACCAGTGCAATAAAAAAAGGACGTTACTGTCTTAAAAAGGTAGACTGGCATTCTATTTACTGTTCTGTCTCGATTACTGGTTTGCAGAGTTGCCAACCCTACTGTTTTAATGGTAGATGTACCGTTTGGATTATAATTTTTACACTTAATTATGATTTCAAGCCAAATGGCTTCGTACTCCCTCCAGGGAATATTGACTCATACCAGGTATACAAAGATACAAAAAGTATGAAGCTCTGTGGGAACCCTTTCCAAGTTATCGGATCCTACAAACTTTCGGACGGTTCTCGCGGTTGCAAGGAGACCTGTTTCATGAATCGGCATATACAGATGCTCACTAAGGCCCAGTCCCTTAATGTTTTGCAGGAGGTTCTTTTGTATCACTCCCGGTGTTAAAATTATGGGAATCGTTTGGACGTTTTTCATTGCCCATTGTCATCGGATTTGCACCTCCATATCTCTGTATTTGGCGATCTTCTCGTTGTATTTTGGCCTTAGGTTGTTGTTAGGTACAGCAATGTCGATTAGTGTAGTTCGCCTAGAAATTGTATCTGTTAGTATAATGTTTGGTCTATTATGAGCAACTGTCTGATCCGTCAGAATCGTTCGGTCTCAATATAACTTGAACTCGTTATTCTCAAGAATAGGCTCCGGATTGTATTTATAATAAGGCACTTTTCCTACCTGCAATAGGTTTAACTTATCTGCTAACTCTTGGTGAATTATCTTAGTGGCTGAGTCGTGTCTTTCTTTATACTTGATGAAAACAAACGCTTGGCATCCTGCAGTTATGTGCTGGGTTATCTCTGATGTTTGACTGCCATAACTATATTGGTCATTTTCTATTAGGGAATCTCTGACGATGAACTTCCAATAGTTCTTCATCGGAATAATCTGGTCTTGGATAGCTAACAAGAAGCCCTTCGTTTCCGGAAACATCTGTCCTGAAATCAGCCAGTAGTTCAACGCTGAGTTTTTGACATTGTCCCGATTAACCTCATTTGGATGCCCTCCATGAAGTGCTTTTTGTAGCCAGGTTTGTAACTTCTCTTGGTCTGTTTGGTGGTGAGAAGTAATATCCTGTTCCCTCAGTTGTAGTGGCGTTGAATAGTCAGCATCGCATATTGGTCGATGTAATGTGGAAGAATCCGCTAATCTGGGGAAATATGAACGTAAGTTTATTATTTGTTGGTCGCGCTGCTTACCAATATCCATCAATCCTCTTTCTCCTTGATGTCCTGGAAGCACTGTACGTTCAATAGTACTCCGAGAGTGATATTTTTGTGCTTTGGTTAGGAGTGTTCTTATTTTTCTTTGCAGGTTTTGGATGTCTATCCTGCTCCATTTTACAAAGTCCAAAAATATCTCCTGTACAATTTTAAGCATCTGTTCCAGCTGATTTCTGGTAGCAGCCATTAGTTTAAGATCATCCATTTATAATTGACTCTTACTACCTCTTCGTCGTTATTTCTAATACGAAAGCCGTATCTGGTGGAGTTCAAAAGGCGTGACAGTGGATTCATTGCAAAGCAGAACTACAATGGGCTAAGTGAGTCTCCCTGAAATATTCTCCTTCGTATCGGAATTGTGTTAGTTTCGATGGTGTCGCTGGATGGCACTTTCAATTGGATCTTATAATTTTTTACGTATTTATTAAGGTTACTAAGCACATTACGAAACCTAAACCATGTGATGCTTAAAGACCGAAAAATGTTTTTCAAATCACTAAGCCACACGTTTTAGGCCGCTGTTTCTCTATCCTTGCTTACCACTTATAGAATAAATTTTGCACACGGAGACAATACTGGCCTGGCTCAGCTGCTGGCTTCGTGTGCAAGCAGCTTAATATTTAAGAGTTAAATACGATAAAGACTTGGATTAAATAAGAGATTTAAAGCATATATTTGCGATTAAATAAGATATCTATCATTTCATATATTATTATTGAACAGAGTTTTTTTAAGTATTTAGAAGGAAAAAGTCAAAATAATTTCTTCTTTGAATGTTGCAAGAATATTACCTTTCGCAAAAAGTTTCATTTTATTTCAATATACCCGTTTTGATGTATAAAGGATTTCGCTTAATTACCTGTTATCAAAGCTTTCTAGAATATTCCCGAACAAATTCGTCTTTTTCAATGGAGTAACATGGGGAGCGAAAAATAAAACATGACAAACGATCAGAAAAAACGACACGTGGAGCCTCAATAAAGCTCATTAACTCTAAGACGAGTGATTTGTGTGATTCGGCATAAAAAGAGCATTTTAATGTACAAGTTAATTTAGTATTTTTTGTAATAAGGATAAGTGTATAAAAGAAATTTCTCGAAGCAGTTTGAAAATGGGAAATAATTAATTCGGAAACAAAGAAACTTTATACAGTGACCGCTACAAAGTTTACCTCATATGGGTAACATTTTTGTTTTTTTTTTATTGCAGAAAAAATTACTGAGATATGACTAAATCTATATCGTTGTGTTAAGATGCCAATTACCTAACTCGTAAAATAATAATTTTATAAGGGAGGCAAAAAACTGTACCAATCAGTAACAAATCATATTTAAAATTCAGTTGGCCTAGTGAGAGAACACCCATGCATCAGCAATCTACGAACATATCAAAAACAGTTTTGACATTCGTTAATCTTCATTTCTATATCAATAATAAAACAACAAGAAACGACATATTATTCTACTAACCCAAACCATACGTCTCAAAAAATCTGACTTTATCGGTATAGCTGGTTATGAATCAATCAATCAAACAATCTTTATTCACTACTATACAAACATTAGAGTATTATCACATATTCATATAAAATAAACTTAATAATTACAAAAATATTCTGTGACAGCATTTGATCGTAGACTCCTGCAAACGATATAATATGGTAGCGTAAGGCCGTGTCGCTCACAATGTCCTGCCGACTTATATTAGTAGCAATCCTAAAATCCTATAAGTAAATATCACAATGACGTATGCATTCTGAAAGTCAGGTCGTTCCTCTTGGCTCTTATAGTTTTAGTACTAAACAACTACAGATTTTTTGGGGCTAACTACTACTACAACTCAGGACTTCAGGACTCGGGTAAGGTTGCTAACTAACTGGCCAAATCACACCTCTTATATTGAACTTCTTCCTCAGGGCGCCAGCCAGTTTAATCGGTTTTATCAAATTAAACAAAAGAGGTTTCTCAAAGCACTTAAGCCTATTAACAAAAATAAATAAGAAACGAAATTATTTACAACGAGAAACTTAAAATTAGTAATGTTTAACAATTTCAAAGTACTACACTAATTGCTCCTCTTGACCGATCTATTATTAAAGAAAATGTAACACTCAATTTAAAAGATAAAACGTATAAATAACTTTTTAAAATATAGATTAAGAAAAGAATAATATCATGAAAAAAAAGGTATTTAAATTGTTTATACAAACGGTACTAAAGTCATCCTGTTATCAAGTGAAAGGAAAACAGGATATTCCCTTAACTTCCTCAAAATAAATGAAAAAAAAAACAAATAATACCTTCATGAACGCCGATTATACATGACACGAATTTTCTATGAACTGTTCCCAACACCGTACCGCCCCTAATGAATCTTAGATCGTAACTGAAGTTTATTACTTCTTAAAAAGGTCAAACTTATATACCCTCGGGACCCACCAGTTCCCGCTGGTACTTATCACATTCTCTGCAATCCTGTAACTATCAATTTCATTCTCTAAAGTTCGAGTACTTTCGTCCCATTCTATGCCGGATACTTAATTTTCGAATTGGCCTCTCAGCGTCTTAATTTTATTTTTTATATAAAAAACAGTTAACCAAACTCATCTACGTCTTCCTATCACTAAAAGTACCCGATAACAACTAGAAAAAACCCGATTAATATTTTTATTCATTTTGGTAGTATTTAAATCATTCTTTCTTGGAAAAACAATCGCTATACGAATTTCTTATACATTTAATCAAACGATATATTCCATTATGGTGATTTTATTTGATATTTATTTCAATATCAGTTCAATATTTTAATACATTGTATTATTTGCCGTTACGACATGTTAAGATCACCCTTGGCACTTATCTCTTTGATTTGATTTACATAACCAGGGTAGGATTTCTTCGACAGATGTATTTATAAATATTTTTAGTTTATGTCGTGATAAATTGTCGGGGTTTATATATTTTTAAGAAAACATTTAAACGACTCAAAAGTAATAAATCTGAATTTAGGCTTAAGTACGATAATTGATTTATTATTTATTTTAGATTTTCTTGAGTGGTAATATAATATGTATACTGTCTTAGTTTTCACGTTTAAAATCTATGTATAGGGTGATTATTTAATCCTTACGTTTAGTGAAATATTCTTCAAGCGAATCAGCATCAAACAATTAGTGTTTGTTCCAATACAATACATCTAAAATAGTTGCTATAATAAAACCAGACCTTTTATGATTATGTATGTCAGTGTTCTCAAATTTTCTACACAAATACTCACCAAAGCTGTAAAAAGCCATTTGTCCTAAATTTAAACTGTGAAAATGGAGGTGACCTAATCCAGTCAGGGAGGATTTTAAGGAATTTTATACCAAAATAATTCTGCCCATCCTTGCCCCTTGCAGTATGGGAATATGTGATGATAAGGTTTTGTTTCTTTCAGAGTTTCTTTTTATGTATATCAGGCTACACAATATATACATACATGGCACAGTTAGTATTTTTAGAGATGTTCTGCAACAATCTCTAAAACCCAAGTCAGCCATTACTGTTACACACCTTTTTTGATCTGCAAAAACCTTCGAGAAATGTGAGAAATGCCCTCAAAAAAAAGGTGGCTTATGAAATGTGACTGTGGAAGTATGCATAATAAGCATTCAGTAAAACTACGTCAGAAATAGTGTTCCTGAGATTCCTCAAAACAAAAGTAATCCTCCCACGTCAATTTGGGGTTCATGTAAACCTCAAATATTTGACGAGACTGTACGCAATCTGCAGATTGAAATTGAAGAATGAAAAATAAATTTTCTAAGCTTCATTCATACTAAGGCTGTTTGACGTAAACCACTCGCTTATGGAGGCTTGTGCTTCATTCGATTTATACTGAAAGCTCTGCTACCCATTAACCTTCTCAAATACAGCAGTGTCACTCACAAATAACACCACCCTACTCTCCGGTAAGCATGCGGGGATGTCACTGATATATAACAAAAATGAACTTGGACCCAATACAGAGCCTTGTGGAACATCATACCTAATAATGCTTTTAAAAGGCTAGTTTCCCGGGCAATACAGGAGTTGATGCGACAAGTAAAATGTTTGCTTTGAGGCAGTAACACTTGAATACATGTTATCTCCGATAAGTTTTGAAGCCAACACGTCATGTGATATACAATGAAATGCCCTTCTTAAATCAATGAAACATGCTATCCTCACAATAGTCCTGCATAAAATCGTTAGGGCATCAATGGCGGTTGATGTAGAGACGTCAGTACAGAAGCCAAATGATTTAACAAGTTATTAGATTCCAAATGATGGGCCAACTTTCTCTTAAGCAGGATCTCAAAGATCTTCCTAAATGTAGGTACCACTGATACCAGTATATAGTTGTCCACACGCTCACAGTCATCCTTTTTAAAGATAGGCACTACTCGTGACAGTTTGGCACATTCTGGAAAGCATGTTTTATACATTGATTTAAAATTTTACACAACAGATATATCATAATTTCCCAAATGTTTTTTATGATTTTAGTGCTAAGATTATAAGCATTCCTTGCGGTAGTGTTTTATAAACTGGTAACAATATCTAGGACTTCGTTGCAAGAAACATTTCTGAACGTGACGCTGCTATTTTTAACCTTCCAAAAAAAATGACATAACTTCTACAATCTCGCGGTAAACGATTTCTTATCTTTCCAGCAATACTAGAGAAATAAAAATAAAAAGTATTGATATTTAATGTAGATATAGAGATAGAAAGAGACAACCATGACAAACGAGTCATTTCGTTGTATGAATACAAACTTTCTTTTGACGAAACATTATTTCATCAACAGTCATTTTTCAAAGTTTTATTTATTATGTGTTTTCGAAAAATTTTGATGATTTATGCGACTTTAAAATATAAGATTGTTTTATACAGAAGCTATGAATTATTGTTTTATAATCTATTATCGGTAGGCATGTATGTTTTTATTAAAAACCTATTCCTAGACGCATAAACATTTCTTACTTTCAAATCTGTCGCCGGTGATTACATTTCATACGTGATTTGAAAAGTTTTTCACACTATTTTAATCAATTGTAATAATCAGTCATAAAAAATTAGAAGAAAGTAATGAGTGTCCGTTTCCCTGCGAACATAATCAGGGCGGGGGGTCCCGCCAATTATTCAACTAACAGCTACTTGTTATCGAAGCGGGTAGTCCTTTTTCATATTTGTGTCCAAATGTAATTATTTATTGTCGGCTTCCTGGTTTTGTGTTTTTGTAATTAGGTTTGTTTTGTAGTGTTTTGTTTTTGAAAGTTTGAGTGGCCTTACAAGTAAATAAAAATAAAAATGTGCAAAGAGAAGGAAATTAAACAGTGTAGTGATATAGTTGTTTGGCTGGTAAGAAATAATTTTAACTCGTTGAATATGGAAACTAAATCCTATATTGTGAAAAGTGTAGCGAAATCAGGGCCCAATTTAATTACTCTAAAATCATCCGCGGACAAAAGAAAATATGGAACATGTTGAGCAACAGAAAAAAAAAACAATCAATGAATACGTTCAACAAGTCCAATTGACAGCCAACAATGGGCCAGCCATTTTAAGGACTTACTCCAGGCACCAGCTACAGAAAACAACGTAGACGAAAACCAACAAGAAAGCGTAGAACTAACAGATGTTAACATCAATGAAGCAGAGATGCACCTGACAATTAAGAAATTAAAAAACAGAAAATCACCTGATACCGATCAAATTACGAATGAGATGCTAAAGAACGGAGGCCCCAGCCTTGTCACAGAGCTCACTGTTCTATTTTAAAAAATACTTCGCACAACGTTAGTACCCAACGAATGGCGGAAAAGCATCACAATTCCGATCCACAAAAGAGGATCAAAGAAACAACCCGAAAACTACAGGGGAATCAACCTACTGAACAGCTCAGCCAAATTATTAACCAAAATACTGTCACAACGGATCGTAGACAAGTTAGGGGCGTGCGAAGAACAGCAGGGCTTCCGGAATAACCGCTCTACTATCGACGGTATATTTATCAGACAGCTGGTTGAAAAATCTATCGAATACGATAAACCGCTGTTCATTTGTTTTGTGGACTTTACACAAGCATTCGACCGAGTCAAACTGGAACACATAACAGAACTACTGCGAAGAAAACAAGTAGACGAAGCAATCATACGCACAATATATGAACTGAATTCCAAAAACACCATGGTAATTAAAACAAATAACACTCTAACAGAGGAAATCCCACTATCCATAGGAATAAAACAAGGTGATAGCCTAAGTTCAACACTTTTCAATGTAATCATGGACGAAATCATTGATGAGGTAAAAAGCATAAATATTGGGTACCCAATGGAACACAACGCCGTTCAGATTATATGCTTTGCAGACGATGTTGCCTTGACAGCAGATAGCGAGGACAACTTACAAAGAATGCTTTTCCACCTCAATCGAACAGCAAAACAGTATAATATGAAAATATCTGTGGAGAAAACCAAAGCAATGGTAATAGCAAAAGAACCGGTAAGATGCAAACTAATGGTTCATGACAAACGTATCGAACAGGTTGGGAAGTTTAAATACCTGGGAGAACATATAACAAGTAACAGGGGAGTAACGGAAGAAGTACGCACACAAGCCAACAAAGCGGCCATGATATCAGGCCAACTAAGAGACATAATCTGGAACAATAAAGATATGACGGTTGAGAGCAAAGCAAGAATTTACAAGGTCTGTGTAAGACCGATACTGACCTACGGCGCAGAAACAAGAAATGAAACAACAAAGACAAAACAAATTATGAGAATCACAGATATAATAAGAAATGCAAAAATACGCGAGGACAGCGGAGTGGGGGATGTTGTGAAGTGGGTTCGAAACCGTCGTAGGCAGTGGAGAGATCACGTGGAACGAATGGACGATGACAGACTAGCAAAAACCGTGATGAGAAAGAAACCAAACACCAAACGGCCGCCTGGAAGGCCCCCCAAAAGATTGATTTCGACGTCAAACGAGGATCGATAAGGCATTGTGTAGATAACAGAACTTGGTTCTACCTAGAAGAAGAAGAAGAAGAATAAAATCATTCGACACTCGTCAAAATCATGATCCAGGATGCAGCACGCACAACAAATTATTTCGTTTATCATGTTTATTATTTTCGGTTCAAACAGAATACATCACCTGGTCTAAGATAGGATTGGCTAATCTTGAATAATTATCTCATTCGATCGAGAAGTACTCAAAGTCAAAGGAACACATTGCATTATTCTGTAAAAAAAAATAACTATATAACATACCTAACTAAAGTAATCACATTTCTAATCAGCATTTTTATGGACTGCTTGCAAAAAGTATAAGTTTTTTTCCGAATAGAGTTTACTCAAATTCTCATTAGATTTAGCCTCTTCAATTCTAATATCTACGAGCCGCTACTGTTATCATTCAACAAGGAAGTGGATATTTTAAGCAGAAACGTCCATTATTACTAAAATAAATCGAATAAATAAAAACAAACGGAAAAAAGTTGGATTGGGAAGAAATTTTGTTTAAACCATTAAAAATTTGAAAAACAATTAATTATAAGAACCCATTAACCCAGTTTAAAAATACAATCAAGAAAATAAAGAAAATCAATCTTATTTAATCAGATTAATGTTTTTTAAATAAATAATAATACTGAAAAAACGTGAAAATCTCTCTTTTAGGAAGAACGGCCCATTAGCAGGAAAATCTGAAAAGGAATTCTAATGAAATTTGTTGTTTACAACCTTTATCTCCGGTACCTTAATTTGATGTATTAATTTCCAGAAAAGGGATTTGAATTTGATGCTATATTTTACCAATTATATAAGGTGTCTTCAAAATTCGATTTATTAATGTATTAGATTGGGACCCGATTTATTATCCGAAATAGAAAATAGATTAGATCAAGGAAGTTTAGGGATCCGGGATAACAAATTTAAATTTGTCCTTAAAAAGTTTGTGCCTTGGAATTACCAAAATGGTTTAGTATACCTGATGAACAAATTAGAAACATTTGAGATGTACCTTTTATGTCAAATCCCGTGCTATTTTCATCTTTCAATTATTTAACCAGCCATATTTGATAATAATAACAAAAACAATACTTTATAAATTAAATATACAAACCTTCAGATGCCATTAACATAACGAAAATAGAAATCGAGCGAGAGATCAGAGGTACTGATGAGACATTGCCAGAACCCAAGGTCGAAGAACAACCAAACAACGACATTCTAGAGGATATCGTTGAAGTCCAACAACAACAGTTACAGGAATTGCATCAGCTTAACCGACAAAACCTGAACTAATCTGAACTAACCAACGCTGACTCCAGCGGGAAGACCAAAAACAGCGCATGAAATGAGCAGTGTCAATAAATAAATCAATAATGCGCACTTTTCACAGAGTAATTCTTCTAGGACGAGAAATGATCGACTACAAATAAGAACTACATGCCGAATTCTACAGAGAGTACCCATATAAATGTCGCAACAGAGAATACAGTTTTATTTTCCGAAATATATTAATCCCAAAAAGGCGAGTTAAAATCATAAAAATGTCACAGCCAGAACTTGAGATCGAAGAACAATCAAACTTCGACTCTCGAGAGGACAGTACTGAACTCTACCAGAGACTATTTACTGAAATAACTAAGGCAGCACTGATGGAACAAACCTATTATGCAAACCACCGCTGCCAAAACTAAGCTCATCTAAGAAGTTCGGTGTTTTGTAAGTGTAATAGGCTTATTAGCATATCTGAAAAGTTCTACAACAACGAAACACTGAATGCTGCCCTGATGTTTACCAAAACGTATCGGGTACAGAGTCGTACATGGCCTGGATACTTTGGACCCAAACTTATTTAAACGTGCAAGTTAGTAGCAGTACCTAAAAGAGTTAGGGTTCGGGTTTATCCCTTCCACTGCACATCTAGCGTTGGTGGCCTTGTGACTCAGCTTCTGCCAAGTACCTGGCACCGATTGGTGCGGACACGTGAGGATTGAGCGGAGCTTACGTTCACCCTGGATGATTTTGTCCTCATTTGGATTCATCAAATGTGGAGATAACAACATAACCATTAGTCATTTTGAAAATAGAAAGCGATTTTGAGTCTTGAGTCTCGTTGACTACAAGTCTACCTTGCAGCAGTTGTACGCGGTGCTAACGTGCTAGTGACTCAACTCTACTCGCCATCTTCTGTATAATGTAGATGTAATGGGCTTTTTAACCTATCTGAAGAGTTCTACAAGAACGAAATACTGAATGCTGCCCTGGTGTTTACCAAAACGTATCGGATGCAGATTCGCAGGACGCGGTTGCGTCGCGCATGTCCTGGATACTTAGAACCCAAACTTGTTTTAACGTACAAGTTATTAGTAACACCTAAAGAGTTTGAGTTTATTCCTTCCACGGCACACCTAGCTTTGGTCGCCTTACGATATGGCTTCTGTCTACTACCTAGCACCGATCGCTTTCGATTTTCAAAATGACTGATGGTCATGTGACTATCTTCACATCTGATGAGTCCGAATGAGGACGACACCAGCCCAGGAGGAAGGTGAACTTCGCTCAATTCTCACACCAATCGGTTCCAGGTACACGGCAGAAGCCGTGTCATAAGGCGACCAACGCTAGGTGTGCCGTAGAAGGAGTAAACCCGAACCCTAACGCTTTTAGGTATTACTAGTAACTTTTACGTTTCAACAAGTTTGGGCCCAAAGTATCCAGGCCATGCACGACGAAGCCGCATCATCAGTACTCTTAGTCCTGCGAATTAGCCAGAGGTACATCTATATCCGATACGTTTTGGTAAACACCAGGCCAGCATTCAGTGTTTCGTTCTTGTAGGACTCTTCAGATCGGCTAAGAGACCTATTACACTTACCTTATATAGGAGATGTCAAGTAGAGTCGAGTCACTAGCACATTATAACTGTGCAACAGCTGATAGCTAGACTTGTAGTGAGCGAGACTCAAGACTCAAAATCACTTTCGAGGCTCAGTGTTGTATTAGCTAGTATAAATAACAGAGTTTCGCTAGTATATGTATTCAAAGCTCACACGCTAGAACATTTACAGATGCCAATTTACTGTTCTGCAACTTCAGTAGCTGAAACTATGGAGATTTGGATTACCACGAGGCAGCGAACAGACTACTAAAGCCCACAACCTAGGATTCAGCAATGGAAGAGAAAACTTAATTAAAAGATCAATAATCTTCGAAAAGATATGGGGTAGCTGACAAAGTATATTAAAGGCATTAGAAAAAGAAAATTCCAGAGACGAGAACCAGAAATACTAAATCGGGTCCAATACCAATCGTAACATGATCGAATAAACAGCAATGCCTCAACTTAATCTACCAAAACCTTTCCGTGGCGGCAGGACAGTTAAAAAGATATAAAGCCGGTAACAATCAAACTCCACACAAAGCATTTTTGGAGCGATCAGGATTTTTATCGGAGGTTAAACCCTTTACCGAAATTGGGGGATAATGGATATCCAAATTAAGAACAAGTAGAAGAATTCTGAAGAACTCAACTAGTTACGAACACTCCCTGCAACAACAACCCTAGCTGGATCAATGAAGAATAGCAAATCTGCCAGGATTACAATTCAAACCATTCACCATCGAGGGAATCAGTAATATCATCAAGGGACTTCATAATTGAAAACCTCTTGATTCTCATCTTGTCCAGAACTACTGGCTTAATTAGTTTTGGAGTATGCGCCACCGACTGACTGCTTTAATAAATGATGTTTTGCTTGGTCCACAGAAAATGACATTGTTTTTTACAGAAGAAGTCACGTATCTTTTGCCAAAGAATCAACATAATACACAAGCTCTTGCCAAATATCGACCAATCAGCTACCTTCTCATGCTTGGCAAGGTGATTACGTCCTGCTTGACATAAGATATCCATACACATTGCGAGCAAAACAATATCATTGCAATTTCTCAAGAAGACTCTATCATAGCCACAATGAATTGCAAGAAGCAACTTATTATCGATTCAGTCATCTGCGACCAGGTCTATACCAAGCGAAGAAACCTCTTCGCTGCCTACTTGGACTACCAAAAAACCTTCGACTCGACACCACAAGCCTGGCTGGCAACTATACTATAGGATCTACGTGCTTATGGTGCCCTTTTTAGAACACTTGTACTATGCCTGTTATAGCTGATTATTTTCCTTTGAAGGCATGACGAGTACTGGAAAGAAGGTTGTGTGTGACTTTTATCAAATAACATAAGTTTGTTGAAACAGCAAAACTCAAACACTAGAAATATAACATATCAACCGATAATTTCCTGTAAATGTTCTGTCACTCTTGTTTTTAAAGATAGGAACTACTCTGGATGCCTTCAAGGCCTTTAAATATACATCCCAATGCAATGAATGTTTTAATCAAAATATCAAGATTTAAGGAAATGCCGAGTTATATTTTAAAAATCACTTTAACAATAGTGAAAACCCACTACAAAAATAGAGAAATCTTTACCTATATTAACTGGTTCATAAAGAATATGCTAGTTATTTAGCATCTCGTTTTTTTTTGTAAAACTCTGTTTTCATCATTAGCCGCTTCCTTTGCTAGTTTATCTACTCTTTCGTTCTCTTTAATTCCAATCCGTGCATGAATTCAAACTAATTTTGCCGTTTTCCTTGAGTTGTAATTTGGTAATTTAATTTTATCATTTCAGCAATTAGAGGGTTAATTTCAGTGATTGGGGTTGTTGATTATTGTATAGGACTTAGGCAAAAATGTTGTGAGCTATTCTTTAAGCAAATATTAAATATTTCTTCTTTAATTTTAAAGAGTTCTGCCTAAAATTGTGTTGTTATATTGTTTTTTGGGTTATTCCAACATTATTAATTATGCTAGATCTATTTGTATATGTTATAGTCAAAAATCGAAACTTCAGCGCTCCTAGGTCTGACAAGAAGTCTTAAACAAAATCCAAATCAACAGTGATTTTGACATTTGACTAACGAATTCATGTCTAGTCTTAGGTGAGAATGATGAAATTGGGGTTTGACTAGTCAGACTTAAATTAGGTATTAAGAATGTGTTAGTTTTTTACACTTAGGTATAATAATACCATATTTTTAAATTTTAAAGTTCATTGTTTCAATATTGTTCCGGACGACCAGTCTTTAAACACGCTATATTATTTAATAACCTTCTATTGTCACAATTCTGATAACTTGTCAAACAATTCAAGTTACTTCTACGACTTTTCGAACTAAACTGTCGACAAAAGCCGATCTGGATCTTTTTTTCGGATATCATAAGATTCCGCATCTTTCTATGAGGATTTCCATATCACATGGTGTGATAAAAATAAGAAGAAGGAATAATATGGCGATTTCTAGACCTTCTATCATAGGCGCCTCATGTCGAAACTAAGAAAATAGACTTTTCTAAAAAGTTCCAGATCTTCTTTCATTGACGTCTCATGAGGAAATTAACAAAAGGTAAAGTTAATTAAATAAATCATAAATTCGTAGAAAATAAATCAAAAAGTCTATGAACTAGAAACACAAACTAATACTATGAAGTGTATACCGCTATAAAGTCTGTTACATTACCCCCTTCCAAGTATTGATCGTCTCGATCAACCTTCTTGATCTTGATAATGGGCCAATATGTCAAGATGCACGAGTTTCATCTTCACATGAGGGCTTTTTTGAATTCGGTACACCAGACCGACTAGTCAGGTTATTAGGTTGTACGGACCTTCCCATGACTTTTGAAGCTTTGGTGAACGCCTTTTGGTTC
Source organism: Diaprepes abbreviatus (assembly GCA_034092305.1). Taxonomy (NCBI): domain Eukaryota; kingdom Metazoa; phylum Arthropoda; class Insecta; order Coleoptera; family Curculionidae; genus Diaprepes; species Diaprepes abbreviatus. Next base: position 3,572,326 of record JASJET010000326.1, on the reverse strand, counting down.
TTTTTGGATTCTACAACCACACTTTTCCACCAACCATGAATCCACCATACATTTATACAATTTTGAGGAGCATTTTTTTTTACAGTGGCATTTTGTGAAACCTTGGCCCCCAAACTTAGAATGTTTTGTACTGATCTTCCTTAGAGACAGTTGGACGTCGGGCACATCTTTGATACTGAGTAATTTCCCTTTGCATTCTTTTCATTTCTACGCTGTAACAACTATCAACTGTTGTATCGTGTATTATGCCCTAAACGTTTCGAGCATCTCTTTTGGCCCCATTGAAGCTGGAAAAATGGAAGTTTTCCAATCGTGAGTGGTCGAAATTTTTGTTCAAATAATTGTTTCTTAACAGCCAGAGCTTGAAAAACTTCAAAAGACTTTTTTTTTGTTTATATTTATAATATTTATTTTATATAATGTAATTGTTTAGGTTTTAGGGATTTTATGGAAAATATGTTTGAAAGAAATTCTGAAAATTACCAATATTGATGTAAAAAATCCTCAACTTCTTTATTACAATAATAGAAATCAGAAATGATTAGAACTGAACATGCGATATGATGAAAAGTACTCTTTTTAATATATTTTTTATTAACCTATTAGGTTATTTTCATAATACCCTCTACAAAAAACAAATCTCAGAATAAAATATGGCAAACGAAGCGAATAATTGACACGTGGATGTAAAATAGCCTTCATCGTGCGTAACACGAGTTGTTTGGAATAAATTCCGAAAAGAAATCCAAATTATATTAACCATTGTTCTCGGTCTCATAATTTAACCTGTTAATTATGATGAAAATAATTTAGATGCTGCGTGAGTTACCAGTTATATAGGGTGGTTCATTAAGTAAGGGATCTTAGAGAAATCGTAAATAATAATGGAAATAAGATTAATTGTGTAGCGATTGTTATTTACCCATTGAACTTTTGGTTAATTTTTTTGTGTTCTATCAATTTAAAGAATTTTTAAATATTAGTGCCATTTGCTTGTACTACTCTGCTACTTTTTTGTTAAACAAGAGTTTTTTAAAAATATATGGCGATAATAGATACCTGATTAAAGAACAAGTAGAGGGGTTCTGAAGAAGTCAACTAATTACAATCATCAAAACCAACGTTAATGCTAACTGGATGAATAAAGAATATCAAGTCTGTCAGGATTACAGGCTGGGGAACTTCATAATTCAAAAGCCCCGGGTCCAGAACTACTGGCTTAAAAGGTTTGGGGTATCTACCAACGACGATGGCTCCCAAAAGAGGTTTGAATTCAGAAAAAGACATGTCCTTGACACCCACCTCCCCGTTGACAACTCGGCTTTCGCTTGTCATACTATGCGAATCGCCCCCCCCCCCCTAAGAGCTTCAAACTCAGAAAAATAAACAAGCTTCAGGCTATTGCATCAGAAAGGTGACTGTCGCTTAAAATACTGTACTCTTGTAATATCGCCCTCCTTCCCAAAAAAAAGGTGGATCCGCCCCTGCGTCTGACTATTATGAGGAATGATGTTTTGCTGGTTCCACAAAAAATGTCAATATATCTTATAGGAGTCATGTATTTATTGCCAAAAGACCAACAAAATGCACATGATTCTACCAAATATCGATCAATCATCTGCCTTTTCACGGTCTAGACGGTTTTTGTATCCAGCTTGACACAACATAGTAATATACACTGCGAGCAAAGCAACATCATTGCAGTTCAGCAACGAGGATGTGCCAGAAGCATCCTTTTTATCTCCTACTTGGACTACCAAAAAGCCTTCGACCCAATGCCACATGACTGACTGGCAGCTATACTGAAAATTTATAGAGTCGATGTACATATTGTACCCTTTTTAAAACATCTCATATCAATTTAGAGAACTAGAATCGAAATGCAAATACCTCCCTGCAACAACGTCGAGAAAGACTCAATACGAAGGGGAATGTTTTAGTGAGATTCTTTAAGCCCATTGTGGTTCTGCCTTGCTATAAACCCTCTATCATGACTCATTTTACATACAACTAGAAGAAAGATACTATTGGGAGCATTTGAGATACAGAAAGATCAAGCTTTACAATAATGGAAGCAGGACAGACTTATAAATACTTGGGCATGAAACAGGCACAAAGATTTGGCCAACGAACTGTGACGCAGGTACTGTGAACCAATCTGAACAGTAAAAATCTATTTAAGGCAGTCAATATCTATGCAGGCTATGCACTACTTTTTTAAAATTGTGGAATGGAATGAGGATGGAAATAGAATCATCACCTTCGTACTGCTACTGAGTGGATAATGCTACGATGATACGACGGAGGAAGAGGCTTAGTAGACATTGGTAAGCAATTGAAACAACAATTTAATAAATCTACGCAAGATGGCAGACTCTTCTGTGCTGCACTGGGCAATATGCGAGGCAAACGATTCAATACCACAACGGTTGAAGGACGACAAACTGATTTCTCATCACCAACTAGACCAAGAAAAGCTTCATGACTGGCTACAGAAGCCTCTTTATGGACGACACCCAAATCCTCCCCTCTAGAATGACCATAATATAAATATGGATGGATGGCATCAGAGATAACCAGCACATAATAGGAGAATGTCAATCATTTCATCAGAGTGCAAAGAGGGACACAATTAAGCCGCCAGGATTATCCAACGGGACTTAACAGATAAACTGAAACTATTGCAGGTAGAGAAAGTGCCATATTATGAATGTAATCCGAAGCTTATACTGGAGAATAACGAGCTCAAGCTGTACTGGGCTCGAACTGTGTTTCTAGAACAAATACTTGCACATAACAGACCAGAGTCTTCTGCTCAATATCTAGATGGTGCTTGAGCGAAGACCTATATAAGGCCTTGCAAAAGGTAATATTACTTTGGACCGCTCAAACTGTCCAGAAATTTATTGTAAATGCAGAGGGCCATAAGAACATCTAGGACCCGATAACATGCAAAGGGCCCTCCATAAAGCTCCATTATTGTGATATCTGAATATATCTAGAATGAGTGACTGTTTCCATTTAGCTAATTAAACGGTACAATAATAAGCGGCTTGGTGATAAGGGCAACAAAATTATTACAAAACGCAAAGTTGCAGGATTAGGCTTTGTCTCTTATTAGAATTTTATTACAGAATTTTAATGACAATAAATCCAAATATAATTCAATATTTTTACTTAATGAAAACCTATTTACAGAAAAATATTTTTAAAATTGAAAAAACACTCTAAGCTATAAAAAATTCAAAAAATTACTAATAAAATGATAATCCTTAAAAAAAAACACAAATATACAATAAATATTGAATTGTATGTATATGTGTTATTTGCTGCCTAATTTATTATTACTGGTTTAACTTCCACATCCATCAAACATTGTTCTCCGGTGTAACTTTACTAACTGTTCAATGTGTTTTACATACTCTCTTCACACTTCGAGACTACACCAATAGGTTTGTTTTATGATTTGGAATTTGCCTATTTAAATTGTATAGCATGAAAGTCGTAGTAGTATAGTGGAACTTGTAATACCTCATGACGATGCTGACTTATCAATTCATTTTTTTACTTCTAATAAGTCAAGCTTGGTTAATTTATCATCAAAGTTTATATTAATGATAATTTAAAGTTAAAGATCTGAAGATTAACAGCAAACTTGCTGCAATAAATTATTTACAATCATTTCCGACAAGTTTTAATGCAATTTTAATATTGTCTTTTTGCTAAATAAATCCAAGTTTTGTCTTTATTGAGATTTTTTATATGCTTTCGAAGAAAAGAAGTTCTTGTACCAGTAATGCTTATTTTTTCAATTTTTCAAAGCACAATATAAATAAAACTTGAATGATAAATGTCTTTGATATATTGGTAGATTGATAACGTATGGGTACCCTTTCACTGAATCAATCTTAGTTCACTTTAATAAGCACGGTTTTCATGTTGTGCTATTTCTTTGCAGTTTGACATGAGCTTTTATTAATTTAATTTACTTTTTTCTAACTTGTCTAATAATTTATTTTTGTAAAATTATTGACTTATATGATGAAAGGAAAAAATAAAATGGAAATACTACCACATTGTAAGTTATTATCAACATGTCGGATAGTCAAGTAATCAGCTTCAAGATGATCTGGATGTGCCTAGAGGAATTGAATGAATTGAGTTAAAATAATGTCATGCTCACGTGGGTACCGGGACACACCGGGATAGAGGGGAACGAAATAGTTGACAGACTCGCGAGAGAAGGGGCTGAGACCATTTCTGAGGCCCGAGTCTTTCTGTGGAATCAGTAGCAGTCTAATGCTGGAAGAACTCAAAAGAGAGGAAGAATGCAGGAGATCCAATTTTTGGACGGAGCTGCAAGGACTGAGAGAAGCGAACAACTTCTTGGAAACTATAACCAGAAGGGATTCAAGGAATACAACACAAAAAGAAAAAGCCACCGAATATTAAAAATAAATTAAACATTGAATCGGTAAGTGATGAATCAACCAAAGACTTGTATAAAAAGAGACTTGCAGAAAAGATCAAAGACAACTCTATTAAAGATTCAGATGATGTTGAAGAAAGCTGGGGAAAAATCAGAGGAAATGTAGATAAATCGGCCGAGGAAGCATTGGGATACAGAGAAGTTAACACAAATTCTAAGCCATCAGCTAAGCACTGGTATACTCCTGAGGTGAAATCATTGGCAGCAGGGAAACGACAGGCTTACCTCCGATACAGAAATAACAAGACAGAAACTGAATACAATCGATACAAAGAAATAAGAAACAGAGTAAACGCCGACATAAGACAAATAAAAAACGAATATTGGCGAAGATTCACAGTAGATATGGAACATGACTTGTACGGGGCACAAAAGAAGGTATGGAACATGATCAGGAGAATGAAATAGGATATAAACGGATATACACAATCCCAAAAAATGTCTGAGCACGAATGGGAAGAACACTTTAAAACACTATATAGAAATACAGATCAATCACAACAGAACAACTACCCACCCGAAAATGCATCTGAATTTGACGAATACAACAAGGAAGTAAGCCTCCAATCGACGAAAGACACGATAGCCAAATTAAAAACGAGAAAAGCCCTAGAACCCGACAATATTCCCAACGAACTAATTAAATATGGTGGAAATGCATTACACGAATCACGGAAAACTATAGAGGAATAACTTTATTAAATTCAATAATGAAATTATTCACCAAAATCCTTGAAGGTATAATAACTGACTATTGCAGAATATCAGAAGAACAGCAAGGTTTCCGCAAAAACAGATCTACAGTAGATGCCACATTCATCGTAAGACAGATAGCAGAGAACAGATTTCTCTGTTCTATTATGTGCTTTATAGATCTCACTAAAGCCTTTGATAGGGTGAGACTGGATGATATTCTGCAAATAATGCGAATTAAAGGCATCCCAAACAATTTAATTACCATAGTTGAACAGCTAAACTCCAACACCACAACACAAATCTCAGTAAGCGGCAACCTAACTAAGGATGTACCGATAGCGTTGGGCATACGACAGGAGGACTCTGAGTCCATTACTGTTTAACATAGTAATGGACCAAATAATTGAGAACGTCAAAAGAGCGGCACCAGGGTACAGAATGAATACCGGGGAAATAACAATAATATGTTACGCTGATAACGCCGTCATAGTCTCGGAAAATGAAGACGACCTCCAAAGACTTCTATTTGTATTCCACACCATAAGCAAGCAATTCAACATGAAAATATCAATCGATAAAACTAAGTCAATTGTAATATGCAAAGTGCCGTTAAGATGCAAACTAGTAGTGGATGACAAACCAATAGAACAACTCATGACCTTTAATTACTTAGGACTTGAGATATCCGCAAACCAAGACAAAACAAGAGAAGTAAGAAACCAAGTAAACAAGGCAAATAGAATCTCAGGAAGGTTGGCGGATATAATATGGCACAACACATACATGGGCAAGGACGCAAAAACAAAAATCTACAAGACCTGTATTCGACCGATAATGACGTACGCAATAGAGACGAGAGCTGACAACACAAAAACAAAATCAATTCTAAGAACTGCCGAAATGAAAGTACTAAGAAGAATATCGGGATACACATTAAGAGATCACATACGCAATTCAACAATACGCGAGGTACGTGGAATGCAAGATATAGTAAGATGGGGACGGAAGCGCAGAAGAGCCTGGAATGAGCACGTAGGAAGAATGGCACAAAATAGGATAGCGAGAATCGCCCGAGATGGAACACCGGAAACCAGAAAACCAATAGGTAGACCAACTAAAAGATGGAGAGAGTCCTGGATTTCAACATCAAATGAGATGAATGATTGAGTTGAAAAAAACAGGCTGTAAGCCTATAACAAGAGGAAGAAGAAGAATGATTCAAGGAATGCATAAGCCCAAGTAAGAACCAACTCAGAGTTTTGACAGGAATCCTGATGGGGTATTACCACCTGAAGAAACACTTCAAGAAACTCGGATTAGCAGAAAGAGAAGAGTACAGATTCTGTGAGGAAGAAGACGAAACCTCTATTCATATCCTTTCAGAGTGCAGCGCTTTAGACAACCGTAGAATGCGGTTTTTGGGAGCACACCAAATTTTGAAGCCGTTCAACATCCTAAGGTTCCTGGGGGAAATAGGATTGGAGGATCTGCTTTAGCCGGCAAGATATCTCTTACGACTTGGCAGCAGTAGGGGCGCAAAATAGATCTATCAGATTGCAGCGTATGGATCCCCAATTCTATGCACATACATACACGTACATACCACATCGTACATTCCAATTATGATGTAATGTAAATTTTTGCGACTGTATTATTTCTGTGGATAACACTGTATGATACAATATCAAACAATCCAATACTGACTAACTAGAAGGCCGAACTTCTATATTAACTACACCGATTTTAAAAGTCAAACCTTTTTAGTGAATCCGGCTGTAAAAGTTTAAAATAAACTTTAAAGTAAACCCATCAAAGCCGCGTATATAAAGCTCACTAAATGTAATGAAAAATGTACGTGAAAGGTCAATTTTTTTTCAATTAAATCCTGCAAGACGGAGTGGATTAAATATAAATTCATCGCGTAGGATGCCCTACATTCATTCAATGTCTGTACAGCAGATTAGTTCGGAACGCCGAACTAAAGCTCAGACGCGAGTATTTGTATAGTGAGTTGAATTTAAAACATTCCCTTAATTATCGGAAAACTACAAATGCATCATTTGGACAGGTCGGAATGGATTAGCTAATAAATTTGATTAAATGTGAACTGTTGCATGGTTTGTGCGGTTTTACTGCTGCAAAAGAAAAGTTTATGATGGATGTAATAAACATTTGATGTTAATTTTGTACAATAAAATTAGGGAGAAGACTTTAATAATTATATAGGGTATTAAGGAAATAAGTTTCAAAGATTTACACATTATTTTTAAGAAAAAAAATTTTATGGCAAGGGTCTGAACCCTAACTGTTCTCACCAAAAACATAAAGAAAACAATAAATATTCAATCGAAAAACTATAATAAGAAATAACATTTTAAAGAAATATTAAATGCTGTTTGTGTGTCTATTGTGTTTCATCGGTCTCATTTAAACCAACTGGCCAGCATGGTTCTTCATAGTTTTAATATTTTGTTACATATTTTACTGAGATTTTTGGATCTAAAGAATATATAGGGTGTCTGGAAAAATGATGGAAATCTCCTGGATATACATACCATAAGTTCATATAAACGTATAGACCTCCTCTTCGGAGATATGGGCTTCCAAAGAGCTGCAATGGAATCAAGTTTTTTACACATAATTATTGAACCACCAGATATATTTCAATTTTTTTAACATGATGTATTCCAGGTAAGACCCTTAAAATTACTATCCAACAAAGTGTTTGTTTGAAGGTCATAGACAACGATGTTTCTTGCGAAATAATAGATATCTGTTGGACTCCATTGTCTTTATTTTCATGGAATGGTTCGAGACATTTGCAACTGAAACCACAACTAAGAAACCAAAGTTATGGCTCAGATACGTAGACGATACTTTTATTATTTGGAGTGGAAACGACGAAGAACTTCGAAACTTCCTTTTTCATCTCAACAGTATCAGCCCAACTATTAAACTCACCATGGAGAAAGAAGTAGAAAATAAATTACCATTCTTAAATGTCTTGGTTGAAAGAAATGGTAGACAAATTCGAACTTCGGTTTACAGAAAAGCCACGCATACAGGACAATACCTTAATTATTCATCTAATCACTCCAACAACACCAAACAAGGAATTATAAGAAATCTCGTAGATAGAGCCTTAACTCTCTGCAACTCCAACGAGAACTTGATGAAAGAGATAGATTACATTAAAAATGATCTGACAACCAACGGATACCCAGTACATCTAGTGAATAAATTTCTAGAACAACGCAGAAATAGGACAATATCGACAACGAATGAAGAACGAAAACCAGTTTTGAGCATCCCCTATGTTAAAGGCATTTCAGAAAAAGTTAGAAGGATAAGAAAACGCTATAAAAACAACGTTGTTTTCAATTCAAATAACTCTCTGAGAAGTCAGCTCACTAGGCTCAAACCAACAACTCAAAGGGACATGAAGAACTGTATATATCAAATACCATGTGAATGTGGCAATTCCTACGTTGGCGAAACAAAGAGACCTCTTAACGTAAGGATCAAAGAACACCAAAAATGCACATCTCGAGAAGAAACAGAAAAATCTGGTGCCGCCAACCATGCCTGGACTCATGGACACCACATAAAATAGTCTGAAGTTAAATACTACATCGAGAACAACATTGGAGAAAACGGAAATTCAAAAGAGCCGCGGTTATACATCAGAACCCAAGTTGATTTAGTAAACCATCTTTAGATATAAGAAAAGTGTGGAAAACACTTCTTAAGAATTGTAAACTAAAACTAAATGCAGCATAAAAAATGAGATTTTGTCATAGCAGGCATGACTGCACCCATCTCAGTCACACTCCACTGAATTTACTTTTAGTATAAATAGTCATGTAGCTAAGAGATTTATTTAGTTTCACTTGAAAATGGCTAGAGGTAACTACTAGCCGAAACGTCGTGATATTCAACAAAAAATAAAGACAATGTAAGTCCAACAGATATCTACTATTTCGCAAAAATATCCAACAAAGTGTTGTGTACAGTAGGTTCTGTACAGTGCCAAATAAACTACTAAAAGTAATTTCAATAAAGGGGAAGCGCTGGTTTAACAAGATTTCCAGTACTGAACGTGGTATCAATGTAACAATGATAAATGCAGTCAATGCCGCTGTGAATTTTATTTCCCCAGCATTTATATTTCCTCGCAAGCGTATGAAGGCTGTACTTTTGGATGGGACTCCACCTTCTGCAATAGGAATGGTGTCAGACACAAGCTACATCAACAGTGCTTTGTTTCTGGACTGGTTATCTCATTTTAAGTATCACGCAAGGCCTAGCATAGATACTCCAATTCTATTGATATTAGATAACCACACATCACACTGCACTTTGCATGCAGTTAATTTCTTCCAATCTAACCACATTTATGCTCTTACAATACCGCCCCATAGCAGCCATAAAACTCAACCCCTTGATCGCTGCACTCACAATAGCCTCAAGATTTTTTACGCATCGGAATGTGAAAAGTGGATGCGTAATAATCCAGATCGAGCGATAACAGTTTATCAAATAGCACAAATTTTGACTCCGACTGATCTCAAAGCAGCTACATCCGCAAATGCTGTACAGAATTTCAAGATAGCAGGAATACAATCATTAAACTCAAACGTTTTTGGAGAAGAAGACTTCTTAGCCAACATAGTGACAAAAAAACCTTTGTCGGAAACTCGTGATGGATCAAACCTCCAATCTTTTCATGACCCAGTTCACTCAGTACAAAACCTTGTTTATGAGGAAAACACAACACCTGTCGTCATCGTGGCTGTAGTCGTTGGCGACAAAAATGAGAATTGGACGAATGAAGTGGTGGAGCAACATCAGCCTTGCAACTTCAGGGGGACGGAGAAGTCCAACCAGGAATAAAACAATGCCATCGATGTAACTTCAAAGGAAAATATTGTTTCGGATATTAATGACAATGTGCTAGGGAGTTCATCACTGTCCTCATGCCCGACAGTTGAAATATCGGACAAATCACAGGGTGTGAATGTGCCTTTTACAGAGCGTCAAAATATTTTAAGAGAAGGAGCCTGTACACCACGTGCTTCCATAATGGTTAAATCACCTCACGTCCCGCATAAAGATATAGTTCCACTACCACGAGTTCGAGTGATCTTAAGATCAAACCGTAAAAGCACAAAATCAGACATTTTGAGTGGGTCTCCTTATAAGTAAGAGGGTTCGGCTTCAAAACAATTACCAAAGAAAAAACCAAAACTACATACTAAAGAGTCTAAAAAATATTTCCAAGTACCAAAGAAAGCATCCAAAAAGAAAATGTGGAAATATTCACCATGTGGTGAAGTATACATAGACCCCCTAGAGAAGACAGGATTGGGTGTTCCAAATGCAAGGAATGGTGGCATGAAGCCTGTACTAGCTTTGAGAGTCAAAATGTCTTTATTTGTGACAACTGCAAGTAGTGTAAACATGAATTTGGAAATAATTTTTCCTGCTTACTCTTGTCCAATAGCTATTGTTATTTTTTTTTATTTTTGAAAAGATATGGCATATTTTCGTAACATTTGCTTTATGAAAGATGCGATTATTCAGTAGAAAATAAAGTTTAAGCTGATTATCTACAATTGCATATTTTTATTTTCGAACAATTTGTATCTTAAGTGCGTACTCCTAGACCAGCCTACCCTATGCATCTGACGTATGATCTTGCATCTTGCAATGCTTTGGAAGCCAGGAGATTATATCACGACAGATATCTTAACGTACTCTTCCAAATCAGAAAACAACCAGTTGACTAACGTCTAAGGGAGAATGGTAGGTGATTCCATTTAATAAGGTTATATTATTAAAATTCTTAGGAAAATTTGGGAAAAAAAGTACTGATGCTAGTCGGAGAAGAACAGTACGTACGCCGCAATTAGAGGAAAATATTTTAAATTATCAGCGTAGTTTAATAAGTCTAAAACAATAGTACATGAAGTTCTTCAAAAACAACTGTTATATTCATATCATTTAAAAACAGTGCATGAATTGATTCCTGAAGATTTTCCCCGTAGAATGCAGTTTGCAAACTGGCTATTGGATCAGCAACGAAATAATGTAAACTTCATTAGCACTATTCTCTTCACGGATGAAGCAGGATTTATCAAAAATGGTAACATAAATTTACACAACCCACACGTATGGGCTGATGAAAATCCTCATGCAATTATTGTTTCGCATTGTCAACATCAGTTCCAATCAATTAATGTCTGGGCAGCAATCAATGGCAATTTTTTGATTGGACCATTTGTATTGCCGGCACGACTGAATGAAGAACTTTATTTAGAGTTCCTTCAGAACGCTTTTCACGATTTAGTAGAGCATTTACGACTTGAAACCGGCCGAAATATGTACTACATGCACGATGGGGCATCACCTCATTTCAGCGTTACTGTGTGGGAATAACATCTATCCAAACCGTTAGATAGGTAGAGGAGGACTTATTGCCTGGCCTTCTCGATCCCCCGACATAACGCTTTTGGATTTTTACCTGTGGGGATACCTCAAATCCTTGGTATATTCCACTCTAGTCGATAGTAGGGAGGAACTTCTACGAAGAATCACGTTTCATTGTAATCAAATAAGCAAGAATGCTGAGTTAATGTCGCGGGTACAGCAGTCATCAATTCGTCGTGCCCGGAACCCATGTTGAACCCTTCTTACGACGAAAGATTATAGTATACAGAGTCATCAATAAGAGCTGGCGTGAAGCTATATCTCTATACATGCTACGAACTCGGAATGAAAGACGTATTGACATATTTTTTTAAATATTTTTAAATTCCTTATTCCATCGTTAGAGAACGCATTCAATATGCTCTTATTAAAAAAAGTTTATTAAGTATCTTAAGCATAATAAAACACCGATTCTTTTCTCTTCAACAATTTTTACGTAATTACCACAATTACATTTTGGCAAAGGTTAATAATTTATGGTATTTAAAATGCAGTAACTTCTGTTGGCTTTAACCAAATTTAATAAACTACGACTCATTTTAAAGGGGCTTTTGTTCGGATTCCCTTTGTTACAAACAATTTCAAAGCGAGTTTTTACGATAAGCGAATGAGGGCGCTATTCAAAAAAATGACCTACTAGATTTTTAGATAATTAAAATGCAACTATAGACCTCTGTTCACTCCATTTTAGAGTCCATTAGTTGGAAAAAATAAATATAAAAACCAGAAGTCGATGTCATTTTAAGCTTAAAATTTCTGTTCTTATTAACTAAAGTGAATTGTTTTTTGAAATATGTTTATATAGAAAATAAATTAATAATCTAAATATTGCATTTATTCGAAAACATGTCATATATATTTATTCTTTTGTTCTACATCTTCATCAATCATGGCATTGTTGTCAATAAATGTAATATTTTAATATTGAACACTTTAATTAGTAAAAACGTCTTAAATCAGGTAGAACGGTCAATTGTTGTTCATGTTCTTTATATTTTAAATGTTATTTAAACCAGGAAATTTTTATAAACAAAAATAAGGGGAGAATGAAATGAAACGAAGAAAATGAAACCTTATTATTTAATAAAAAACTGGAAATGCAATGTTTGTGGAGTTAAAAATGTTTTTAACTAAAATACGATCCTTTCCGCAATAACAATTTTTAGTCAGATTCAGTTTATTACCTCTCCGCCTTCGTAAGAAAATATTCTTTTTGCCATATTGAATCCTGAAGATAAAGCCAGTTGGGACTGGCTTTCCTGCTGGGCGCTGCGGAAACCTTAAGTTATCACCACAGGCAGGTCTTTATGAATACTACAATGTAAGTTTTGGTAGCTGTATATGCTCACACTGTATTACTGAAGTTTTTGCCTGGACATGGCAGTTGCAACATATTATAGGATATGCTCAAAAAAAAATTGAGAAAGGGTAAGAAGAAAAAAAGTCAGAATCTCAAAATAAACATAAAAAATTGTATGAGAAGATAAACGTTGTAATGGAACAAATGTTAATTATTTTTCATTGTTCAATGTCAACTATCTTCTGTTAAAATATATAATTAAATAATCACTCTGTGAATAGATATTCCGTGGGAACAGGGTAGTTATATTTTTATCACTATCCACGAAAGTCTAAAGGATAAATAAATCAGTTATCGAACTTAACTTTTATGATCTTTGTCGTTTAAATGTTTTCTTAAAAAAAATACATAAAGTTAGTTAATTTATGAAGATGTAAAAGACCCTCTCTTAGAATTGCCTATAAATCCGTCCAAGTAATCCTGCCCTGGTTAAGTATATAAAACCAGATGTGATAAGGGTAGTTTTAACATATGGTATGTGGAATACCGTTAAAATGTTTTAAATTATTGAACCATTTTCCCATTATTAGGAAACAAAAGAATGGTCAAATAAACTCACTATAATAGAAATATATCGTTTGGCCATTTGTAAAAAGAATTCTGAGTAATCACTGTTTCTTCTATTCACAAGAAATAATGAGTTAAGATGTTTATTGCCAAAACAGCCAAGAAAAGTGAATAGTTTTTTTTACAGTCTTTAACATATATTCTTTTAGTTATAGAAAAAAATAGAATAGTTTTATTAATTGTGTTTATATTCAAATTATTATTAAGATGCTCACAGGTCAATTCGTGAATCAAGCATCCGGTATAGAATAGCTAACGCCCTCAGCATGTAACAATCGAAACCTTCGAATTTTAAGGGAAAGACGTTTACCGGGTTCCATCTTGTAATTTGGGTACAAATTGGAAACAAAGGGAGAGGGGGTGTAAGATTCGAATACACTCTTTTAAGGAATAGTAAATTTTAGTTCCAATCTGAAATTCGAATAAGGGTGATCGGTACCATTCTATAGGCCAGTGCCGTAGTGTATATTTGGCGGGAATGAAGGTTTTCTTTGTCTGATTTGTTTTTGATTTAATTCGGAAACTTAAGGGAGTATCATGTGTTATTTTAGTGGGGCATTTCGCGATTTTCATACGGTTCGATTAAGTAATATAAATAGCTGTTTTTCGCGTTTTATTTTCTTTTTTGTTTAATATTTTATTAAGCTATTTATACGTTTTTTTTTTTTTTTTTAAATTGGGTTTTACGTTTTTGGTTAAAATAACGGCTGAGAAGAGCAATTATGTTAGTTTTCGTAATTGTTATTAGTTTTAAGTTTCACATTGTAAATAGTTCGTTTTTATTCTATTTATTTTGTTAATAGACTAAGTGTTTTGAGAAACTTGTTTTATTCAATCTAATTAAAACCTTCCCGCGAATAAACTCGCGGGCGCACTGTTGCGTGACCTACAAAACAAGAGATATCTTCTGACCCATTAACTAGCAGCCTTTCCTGAGTCCTGAAGATCTGAGTCATGGTTGTGGTAAGCTTTAATAACCGTAGTGTTTGGTACTAAAGCAGCAAGAGAGAAGTTGAACGACCAGACTTCCAGAGTGTCTTTATTACTGTGATATTTAGTTGTAGGTTATTAAAATAGTTACTAAATAATATGGGACAAAAATGATTATAGATAAGATAATTAACGCTACCTCAATATGTCATCGGCAAGAGTCTATAATCAAATTCTGTCACAACGTTACGAAATTATATATCTCTAAAAGTGATTTGTTTCTCAAAAAAAAAAGCTAAAAAGAATCCTTTTATTATCTTTGAAGGCTGGAAATGGAAAGAATGAATTTTTATTAAAATATATAGTGGTTCGCGCCCGAACTTCCGTGTATTAATTGTGTCGTATGTACCCGTCAGTAAAGGCGCGTTCAAATTTCTACGTGTGAATGTAAAGTTTTGTGACCAATAAAAAATTAACAAATACTGCAAAAAAAGATAAGCAGATATATTTCCTCCATCGCTTACAATAACTTACATTATAATTTAAAATAAAAGTAATAAGCTTAGAAAAATATCTTTGTTCCTCTATAAAAGAGGTTTCGGAGAGCGAATTTAATACGAAGAACTTCTTTTTATTTTTCTATCCAAGAAAGATGTTACTTATGAAAAGTGCAGGTTATAAATAATTCATTTCAATATTTTCCGGAATTTTAAAACCCTTAATGCCTTTTTCACAATATTATCTAATCATTTATTTTTATTTATTCAAATTGATAGGTAAAGTTTTCCAGTTCACCTGACTCAGTTTAATTTGTTACTTCAAGTAAATGGTTTTAACTTTAATAATTACTCACCTAACAAAATACATTTTAACAATGAATTTAAGTTTTTCGGAATGATTTATTTCTGATGGTCTCTAATAAAAGTTTCATTAAAAACAATAGTCTAAGTTTTCGAGCATTCTGTTGATATTCTGCTAAGAAAACTTTAAAAAGATTGCTTATCGCATTTAGGACATATTGAAGTCACCTTGTTCTAGTTGTAAAAATTGTTTTAATTTAAAAAATATTTTTTATTGTGTAGTACGATTTATGCGAATTTTCTCTTCTACAGCCTGAACAAACAATCTTGGGCTTCGATATCCCCAAATGTATTTCATCCTTTAATTATTATTTTATTTACAATGTGTTTTAGCAATTTGTGTTTAATTTAGGTTAAAATTAATTAAATGGGATTTACCAGAGATGTCCTTTTATGTCTAATCATGCGTTATTTTAGGAAATTATGTGTTTCTTTTGTGTGTGATGGACATGTGTTACTTTCTCGCTGTATATGTATACAATAGAGTAGAGCGTTTTTGCAGGAAATGTCCTCTAATTCACATTCATAATTAAGCATCCTGTGTCGATACATGGTCAGATTCATCGATTATTTATGTTGACCTGTGTAGGTCCGTATGGATTTAAATCAAAATTATGTTATGAACATTATAATAATTACTTACAGCGAGAAATACTCTTGCGTTATCAATAACATTCATATGAACTAATTCAAAATTAACTAGTTAATACGACCTTTATATTCATAAAGATATACCGATTGCATCGACGAACGGAACTAGATACGGTATTGAAAATTCCGTTAGATTCGCTATTAGAAAAAAGAAAAAATTGCAATATCGATTTAGATAAGTGAAAATATCAATAAAATAGAATAAAAATGAAACTGATTTATTCCCTAATAATACAATAAACTAGAAATGCATCTGCAAATCCCAAAGGACATCAAATTACAGTAAACAAATATATGTAATAAAAATTTTAAAACCTTACACTAATCAAGCCTGGAAAAGACTTAGCAATAAAGCAATAATCTATCAAATTAAAAGTTAAATTCACATTTCACACGTTAAAATGCATTATTATTAAAATTTCAAGATATTGTGGAATAGTAAACAACTTAACGCAGCCTTGTGTGATACTGGTCTGGAATGATAATTGAAGTCAAGAAGAATAAGTTGGTAATGAAAAGCCATGAATATATAAGATAACTCTTAAACCAAGTAAGTAATGGTAAACGTACACCATAAAATTTCAAAACCTGTCGAAGAACTGTGCTTAAAACATACTAATCCCACTGACGGACTTAACCAATCTTTCTTTTGAGTATAGGTATTTTCCTAAAAATTTAAGAAATCCTGTTATGTTGTCAATTTATAAAAAGGGAAATATGCCTCTAATAGAAAATTTTAGATCTATTGTATTGTTATCAGTGTTCTCGAAGGTGTTTCAAGAATCTTGTTATTTTCTTGGACAATTTTGACATCTGGACAGGTCGACAGTTTTGGTTTCGTGTTGGTCGATCTACAACTGATGCAGTTCTGGTTTCCACTAAAAAAATTCTGAATAACTTTGATAAAAAGCTAAAGTCGGTGGGTGTTTTCTATGATTTTACCAAGGCTTTTGACACACTAAGTCATGCTATGCTTACTAGTAATATTGAGAAAATATGGAATTAGAGGGCTAGCCCTCTAATTTGCCTTAAGATAGAGTTGGTCGGAAATCTCAAAATATATTTTCCGTATTGCAAAATAGCAATAATTAAAAAAAAAATTGGTTTTTAATCAATATTTTTCGACCATTTAAATTTCTCTGAGGACCTTCATATTAGAGCAAAGAAAACTTTATGTCATGATAAAATAAAGTACTAAAATTCGTTAGCATCAAGTCGATAGTTTTCCAAAATAATTTTGTAATCCGATTTCGTTTACAAAAATTCACCATTTTTCAAGTTTGTCTGAGTCCAAAATATCACGTTAAAGTATCTAAATTTTTCATAATCAAAATCGGTTGATTTGGACCCCCTCAGGAATTGTTTAAAGACATTGTTGATATTTTTGCTTATAAAAAAATAGATTATCTCGGCGGATTTTCATTGGATTTTTTTTTGCAATAAATTACTTGAAAGTACTTGGAAGGAAGCTTCTTTTAGTGAAAAAAAAATTCAGTTCCATCAATTGATTTCCGAGATACAAACTGTCAAAGTTGACAGCCTGTTACGGAGAAGCTATAAACAATACCGACCTGATTCTTGAACCAAAAACTTTGTCTTGCCGAGCTCTTTTTTGATACAAATATTTAAATGTTCATGTTATCGGAAACTTTAATGAAAAATGAAAAGAATATCGCCCACGCGCGTGAAAAATGAAAAAAAGAGGGCTGGGGAACTCTCATAATAAAATTGAATTTGAAATTTTAAAATACATATCTGAAAAAGATTTTCATTTCCTCGGCTTCTAATGGAGCGAGTTTGATCATTTTTTTTTAAACCGATGTACCGCGAATAATGGAACTCAAATATCATAATGCCATGTACCCATCATGCATTCATTTTGTTGTAAACAAATGACGTTATTTATGCACTATACTTACAACATACTGCACCTTATCGTATTGGACTTTCCAAGAGAATCCTGGTTTATTAATATAATTAAACATATTATAACGATATACATTTACTTTAATTATCAAAATTGTTTAAACGATCATTGTTTAAACAAATTGAAAAAATTTTGGTTATAAAGTATTTTATTCATAAAATAAAGATAAAATAAAATAATTATTTTATATAAATCATATATTAAAACTTAATAGTTTTTAAGTTATAAGTAAAAGAATATTTCTACAAATATTTGGAGATATAATATTTTCGGAGATGAGAGCACGATGCTTTAAAATGTAACCATTAACATGAAAGTAGTGGGGTGGGAGTAAGAAACATCTGCTCAAACTAGCTTTCTAAAGGTATAGAATAGGAATTAAAGAAAGCTGGTCTGTAGTTATTATGTGTCCCTGTTTGTGGAAAGATATTGGTTACAGTGTTAACAAAAATTGTATTTTATATGCACGACATGGTATGTATAATTAACATGCAAATAAATTCAATTTGGAAACAAGTTTTTCAATTTGAATTAATGTCGTTTTCACCATTATATTTACTTGTTAATCAAATATTTTTCTTAATTTTTTCGTATAGGTGAATATTATGAAACAATTCATTTTTGCCAAAAAGAATGGTAACTGGGAATTGCATATAAAAAGTTCGCGTAGAATGTTGCCATTTTAAATACCAGTGGTCATTTTCTTTATGCTAAATCTTTGGAAATATATATGCAGGATATACACAATCTTCCAACCATGATGAACCCCAGTGAATATGACAAATTCGTCAATCTGATTATTTTACTGTTAGAAGATCTAAAAAATTCTGGTGTGGCATTTGGACAGACATGTATATAGAGCAGCTTGAAATACATTATTTAGTGTTAAGAGTGCTTTATTGAACTTTCTAAACATAATTTATAAATAATTTTATTTTTATCTATATTTTACGAATAAAATAATTTAAAACCAAAATTTTTTTCAATGTGTTTAAACAATGATTATTTAAAAAGTTTTGATAATTAAAGTATATATATATATATATATATATATATATATATATATATATATATATATATATTATAGTATATTATATTAATAAACAAAGATTCTCTTGGAAAGTTCAATACTATAGGGTGCAGTATGTAAATATGATGCATAATAAAATTTGTTTATAACAAAATGATTGCATGATGGGCACATGGCATTACGATATTTCAGTTCCATTATTCGCGGTACATCAGTTTAAAAAAAATGATCAAAATCACTCCATTAGAAGCCGAAAAAATGAAAATTTTTTTCAGATATGTATTTTAAATCTTCGAATTCAATTTTAAAATGAGAGCTCCCCACCCCTCTTTTTTTCATTTTTCTCGCACGTGGGCGATATTTTTTTCATTTTTTATTTAAGTTTCCGATAACATAAACATTTAAATATTTGAATCAAAAAAGAGCTCGGCAAGACAAAGTTTTTGGTTCAAGAATCAGGTGTGTATTGTTTATAGATTCACTGTAACAGGCTGTCAACTTTGACAGTTTATATCTCGGAAACTAATTGACGGATTTTAAAAAATGAATATATTTTGAGATTCACGAAAAGAAGCGTTTTTCCAAGTACTTTCAAACCATGTTTGCAAAAAAAAATCCAATGAAAATCCGCCGAGATAATATATTTGTTAATAAGCAAAAATATCAACAATGTCTTTAAAGAATTCCCGAGGGCGTCCAAATCATCTGACTTTGATTGTGAAAAAAGCATTGGAAAACTTGAGTACTCTGCTATATGTCGAAGATAAATTTAAATACGTTTACGTGATATTTTGAACTTAGACAAACTTGAAATATGGTCAGTTTTTGTAAACGAAATCGGATTGCAAAATTATTGTGCAAAAACCTATCGATTCAATCCTAACGAATTTTAGCGTGTTATTTTATCATGGCATAAAGTTTTCTTTGCTCTAATATGAAGGTCCTCAGAAAAATTTAAATGGTCGAAAAAAATTTATTAAAAACCTGCTTTTTTACCTTTTTTTAATTATTGTTATTTTACAATAAGGGAGATATATTTTGAGATTTCCGACTAAATCTATCTTATAGCAAATTTAATTACGAAACTTTTTTTCCTTTTCAACTTTCCTCTAAAATGAATACCTTTAAAGTTACACGAGAGAAAATTAAAAAAAAAAACGTTTTTTTTTCGGTAATTTTATATTTTTATCAATAAAAACAATGTCGCCCAACTTTTTGAAAGTACGCATATCCAATTTATCGTTATTCAGGTTATTCTGATGGCTCTCATGCAAAAGTCTCCATGTTCCATTTCATGTCCACGAAACCATGATATTGTACAGATAAGCCCTGATCTAATACAAATAACAAATCAAAACTGTTTACAGATCGATGACTCACAGATGTTCTCGCGTTGGACCAACTATACCTGTTCTAATTAATGACCAACGTAAAAGCTGTATCGCAGAATTTGCAGCCTTGCGTGAGCCAACTCAAAGACTCAGTAAGCCTGGTCCCAGAGGCATAATTATAAATCATAATTACAGTAATTTTCCTGCAAAAACGCTCTACTTTATTGTATACGTATATGTATACAGCGAGAGAGCAAAACATGTCCATCACACCGAAAAAAGCACATAATTCCCCGAAATTACGCATGATTAGACATAAAAGGACACCTCTGGGTTAGATCCATTTAATTAATTATACCCTAAATTAAACATAGCTTGCTAAAACACGTTGCGAATAAATTAATGTTTAAAGGATGAAATACATTTAAGGATATCAGAGGCAGAGATTGTTTGTTCGAGCTGCAGGAGGGGAACAATGCCTAAATTATACCGCAGGGTAAAAATATTCTTTTTAATAAGCAGGAGCGAGGTGACTGACTTTAATATGTAATAATCTCCTGAATACCTGTCCGAATAATTAAAACTAAATAAATACAAACATTTTGCCTGCCAATTTGTTCTTAAAATACACAAAAGTAGAGCAACAAAATGCTCTCAGTCCTTTGGATTAAAAAATTTTTAAACTTTACAGGTTCTCTTTGAAAGGTCTCTACTCTACCCTAAAACAAAAACACCTTTTTCACTGAAAGAAAAGTGGAATATTATTTATAAGATTTCATGCCTAAGTTGTGACCAAGTATACATAGGCCAAACGTCTTGAAATCTTTCAGGTGGAATAAGTTCCCATAAAAGCGACTGCAACAGAGGAGTGTTTTCTTGTGCTCTTGCGGAGCATGTTTTTTTTTTTATTTTATAAAAATAGAATTAAGGAAGGATATTTTCTCTCTTGTGAAAGTCCTGATGAAAGGAATAAAATTTCTTGAAAGCTAGACTAACAAAAAAAGTTTCCTTTTCTGGCCAACCATCTTTCTAACTGCAACCCCACAAAAATGCCTTAAATCTCTCGGTTCAGTTGACTTTTTCTTAACTATTCCAGTCACTAGATTACCTTCTTTTTAAATATATATATGAAGTAAAATGCGAACAGTAAATGCAAACTTCCCTCCATCATATCCATTCTGTGTTAAAGGTTGCAGAGTGAGAATAAATTGTTATGGAACGCAATTTATCCTATTCCACCACCATCGAGATGATGTCCTACCTGTACCACCATACCGAAAAGAAAGTCAAAACTTACCCTCCCCGCCACAGTGATACGACAGAGGTACATGTTTCGTCTCTACTAGACTCATCAGGGTGCCGACATGCACCTGGCTGTATAAAGGACAGATTGGAAGGAAGCACGCAAATACTGAACGCGGCTTCGCCGACCTCTCGCCGGATGGCGTATATATGTTTATGCGGCTTTCACGGATTCCTCCGTGTGAGATGCAATAGCAGTGGATATATGAAGTAAATTTTACTTCATTCATATACGGAGCTGCATATAGTTGTACGTTTGCTGAATGTGATTTCAGCACTACA
Organism: Diaprepes abbreviatus; assembly: GCA_034092305.1. Classification (NCBI taxonomy): domain Eukaryota; kingdom Metazoa; phylum Arthropoda; class Insecta; order Coleoptera; family Curculionidae; genus Diaprepes; species Diaprepes abbreviatus. The sequence goes on along the minus strand of JASJET010000326.1, from coordinate 3,550,412 downwards.
ACGGCATAATGTGGATATATCCACTGCTATTGCATCTCACACGGAGGAATCCATGAAAGCCGCATAAACATATATACGCCATCCGGCGGGAGGTCGGCGAAGCCGCGTTCAGTATTTGCATGCTTCCTTCCGATCTGTCCTTTGTACCGCCAAGTGCATGTCGGTACAGTGATAAGTCTAGTAGAGACGAAACTTGTACCTCTGCCGTATCACTGTGGCGGGGAGGGTAAGTTTTGACTTTCTTCTCGATATGGTGGTACAGGTAGGCCATCATCTCGATGGTGGTGGAATAGGATAAATTACGTTCCATAACAATTTATTCTTACTGTGCAACCTCTAAGACAGAAAGAATATAATGGAGAGAAGTTTGAATTTACTGCTCGCATTTTACTTCATTCATATACGGAGCTGCATATAGTTGTACCTTTGCTGAATGTGATTTCAGCACTACAACGGCATAATGTGGATATATCCACTGCTATTGCATCTCACACGGAGGAATCCGTGAAAGCCTCATAAACATATATATATATATATATATATATATATATATATATATATATATATATATATATATATATATATAATCATTAGTTTGTGGATGGTCTTGGTAAAATTTTTGAAAACATTCTTTATCTGCTGATGAACAAATTACTTTATAACTAAGAATGGTCTATTTTCAGAAGTAGAATCAGATTTTCGGAGTGGACATAGTACTACATCTGCTTTACTAGATGTAATGAACCACATTTTTTGGACAGCAGATGAAAATAGTAGTACTTCACTGATTCTTCCGGATTACTGGAAGGCATTCGACACCATAGGGTATGACCTCCTTGTGCAAAATTAAAATATATTTGCTTCTTAGGCAGTTTAGTATAACTCATTCTGGATTATTTGGCCAATAGAGGTCAGGTGGTTGTTACTAAGGATTCTGAATTTGAGCTCGAATACCTTACTAGAGAGGCCCCTCAAGTATCTATATTGGATTCTTTTTGTTTATACTGTACATTATGGCTCAATAGTTCGTGACTGTTGTATGTACCAATTTGCGGATGACACGCTGGTTTATTTTAGTTTAAAACAGGATAATGCAAAAGGGTTAATTGATAAATTAAATCTGGCACCAGAAGAATTGATTCATTTTGAAAATGCATTCGAGGCATATAATAACCTTGATATCTCTATAAATGGCGTAGTTGTAGAACTTGAAGATAGTTTAAAAAATCTTGGTTTATTATTAAATAAATTTTTGGTTTTAGATCTTATATAAAAGCTGCAACATTAAATGTGTATGCTACTTTAAAATGTCTGTATCGCAACCATAACATAATAAATATTTACTCTAGCTGCATTATCCAGCAGCGGCAACCAAACCAACTACGAATTCCATAGTTTAGGTAAAGTGTCGAACCAACGGTCTTTGTCCGCATAGCCGAGAATTTCCTATTTTATTTGAAAATGACACGGGTGATAATTCCTCTCTTTATCTTCTTCTTCTTCTTCTACCTTCTATAATAGGTCCCTGACCTGTTCCTTCTTCGATTTTCCTCATTCTGGACTTAAATTATCGCTCCACCTTTTCCGTGGTCGACCTCTACTGCGTGTACCACTAGGCGATTTATCTCGTGCGATCCTTACCAGTCATTCGGCTTATGTGTTTGTTCCATTGTGTCTTACGTTGTAGGACCCACTCATTAATGCAGTCTGTGTTGCATGATTGCCTGATGTTATCGCTTCTTTCTCTGTCTAGTAGCGTTTTTCCTGTTATTCGTCGAAGTATTCTCATTTCTGTAGTCTCCAATAGTTGTTTCGTTTTTGTCGTCTCTGGCCGTGTTTCTGAGGTGTATGTCATAATAGGTCTAATTGTGGTTTTATAGATCCGAACCTTTGTTTCTTGTTGTAAGTGTTTGTTTCGCCACATCACGTCGTTGAGGCAACCCGCCACTTTGTTTGGTTTGGCCACCTGCCCTCTTACTTCATCTTCGATGTTGCCGTAACTAGTTATGTCGATTCCTAGATATTTGAAACTCATTTCTTGTTGTATTATTCGACCGTCTAGTTCTAGTTTGCATCGGAGGGGTTTTTTTGAGGTTGTCATACATTTAGTTTTTTCGGCTGAGATAATCATATTATATTTTCTTCTCGTAAGATTAAAGGTATTTAACAATCTCTGGAGGTCGTCTTCATTTTCGGCACATATCACAGCGTCATATTTCTGTATCACTCATTTTATATCCTCTACTAAGTCGTACCTCCTTTATTATTTCGTCCATTATCATGTTAAACAATAAAGGACTAAGCGAGTCTCCCTGTCTAATACCGCTGTTGACTGGTATGGGTGTAGATAATTTACCGTTAGTGCGAATCTGAACTTTATTGTTTGCGTATATGTTTTCGATGGTCTGAATTATATTGATAGGAATATTTCTCTTATATAACAGGTGGATTACGTCATCTAGCTTTATGCGATCGAATGCTTTTGTTAGATCTATAAAGCATAAAAATGTTGGTTTATTGTATTCTAGAGATTTTTCGACTATCTGTCGTAGAATAAATACTGCATCCACGTAAGACCTTCCTGATCTAAATCCCTGCTGTTCGTCTTCCAATGTTGTAACCGAATTAATTTTTTTTTTGATTACTTTCGTAACGAGTTTCAGAGTTGTGTCCAGTAGATTAATACACCTGTAGTTCCCTGGTTCTTGTTTGTCACCTTTCTTAAACATAAGCATTATTGTGCTGGTTCTCCACCTATCTGGTACTTTGCATTGTGTCAGGATTTTTCGAATGAAGCTTGTGAGTTCCTGTGTTAGTCGATGTCCTCCGTATTTCAACAATTCGTTATGAATTCTGTCTTGTCCGGGAAACTTTCTATTTTTTAAGAATTTTATAGCTTTTTCTACTTCTTGAATGGTGACGTCCACATTATTCCTTATTGCTGGTATGTTGTTTTTTCCAATGTTAGCATCTCCCTCAAATAATTTTTTTAGGTAGTCTATCCATTTCTCCTCTGATATTTTGTTTGTTTCGGAGAGTTCAAATATTTCTTTGCGCTGTTGTCTTATCAGTCGCCACATTTGTTTTTGTACACTATAGAAGTCTTCTTCCATTCTTTTAGAGAACTGCTCCCAATGTTCACTTTTTATTTGCCTGACTAGTAGATTAGTTTCGTTACGAATTAGTTTGTACCTATTGATTGCTTCCGGCGTTTTTGACGTTCTATATGCTAAATATGCTTTTCTTTTTTCGTTACACTTATCTTTAATTCTTTACAGAACCATGGAGTTTTATTAGGATTTTTGTTGTTGATTGTGATTGTATGTGTGCCCAATGATTCATTTGAAGCATCTTCTATGTTTCCCTTAATTTTTTTCCATCTATGATTTACATCTTCCTCTTCATTTATTGGTTTACTTTCAATTTTTTTCCCTCAATCTTTTTTGATATAATTCTTTCGTTGACGTATGCCACAGAGAGTCTCTCTTATATATATATATATATATATATATATATATATATATATATATATATATATATATATATATATATGTTCCTTTTTACAAATTTAAACATATAAAGAGTTCTTTGTTAACCAAGCGAACTTAATAACGATAAAAAAAAGATGGAAAAAAATGTATTTTCTCTTCTCACTTTTTTTAATATTCACGTCTGAAAAGAATACTTCGCGTTTTCCATGTTATATCTCTATAAAGATAAATAGGGGCAATTCTTATTGATTTTGCCGCTGATATCAAGCCGAGGGGAGCAAAAAAGACTACCGAACAAAAAATATAATCTTGTTAAATTGCGCTTGGTCAAACCCAAAAGGCTTACCTCGAAATAAGGGTAATGTAATGACATAATAATTTTTTAAAGTACAATTTAGGCAGTGAAAAACGTGTAAAAAACTGGGATTATTAAAAGGAAAACCTTTTTATAACAGCTCATTAATTTGCTTTTTCTTTGTTACTTTTAAGATGATGGAGTTTTTTGAATTTCATAATTTTACCGAGCGAGTCGTATCCATGAAATTAGCCGAGTATTTTTTGCTTAATATCAGAAAGTTCATAAACAATTAGTTTCATAGAAACGTATTGTTGTATATTTGAATTGTTTGGGCCGGTTTGCTTGGTACATCCAATACTCGAGGCTCTTAATTACTCCGCTCTGTGCATTGATAGTAAGTAGATTGATTTTTTAAAGTCTATTAGACATAGTCATAAAGAATTCAAAGTGTCATGCTGCCGTTGCAATATATATGAAAAAATCTGTGTAGCTTTGGTACAGAAGTGGGTGAGAAAGTATGATCCAGAAAATAATATCGATATTCTTCTAGATAAATATTTAATACCATAAAAAATCGAGATAAGGTAATTATTCAGATGTTCTAGAAAATTCCACATCTTAATCCTCGATAATACCAAAGTATTTTACCTCCAAAGGAAATACGTGTTAATCTAAATATTTTTGACAGCGATATAAAAGGCACATTCAAAAACTTATAGCCTTGGCAGAAAAGAATATCGATAGAGATTAGTCAAACGTTATTTTTACTTTGGGCCTGGAATTATGTTAAGAAAGCTTGGTCGATCCTGTAACTATTTAGAATAAGCTAAATATTTTATTTAAATGAATGTCTGGGGTTGCTAGTTACATGAACACAATTCTACACGAGAATACCTGGAAAGAAGCTGACTAGGTGCTTCTCACAGAAACCGCTGACAAGGAAGATCTTCAAAAAAGCTTATAAATATGTCATTTAATAATGTAAAGTTAATCTATCGTGAATACTGAGTAAATCATAGTTAGTCTTTGTTCTCCATTACTTCCAATACATTTAAGTTGCTCTCATTGTTTTTTTGAAAATAAAATTATCTTTAAAAACACAAGTCGATGTTCAAAGATCATAACTGGCGCAGTCGGTAGGATAGCGCAGTAGTGATAAAATTCACATGCGTCGAAATCAAGTAGATAGTGGTGGAAAATTCGCATCCTTCGAAAACTGCTGACAAGAAAGAGCTTCAGGGAAGCTTATAAATATGTCATTTTATAATGTAAAGTTAGTATTTCTTTTTAATTGTATCAAACACATTTAAGTTGCTCTCATCGTATTATTGAAAATAAAGTTATTTTTAAAAACACAAGTCGGTGTTCAGAGATCATAATTTGCTTTTCTCTCCATAGTCACTGTGCCTTTTTACCAAAAACCTGAACGCAACGAGAAGAAATAACTGAAAAAAAAACTCCCTGGATAATCTAAAATATAAAATACCTTCTAAAACATTGCGATAGGACATTGTCAAAGTATAAGCAAAATAATACATTAGAAAACTAGAAAAATTATTTTCAGCTCCTAAATTATGTAACTATATCCATATTGAATGAGAGAAATGCTTATCTCGAAAATAAGTTGCCTGCTGACAATCAAAAAAATAACTAGAAACTTTCTAGGCTTCTTGGTGTTTATTCAAGGGCTTCTAAACATGTTCCTGGACATCTTGGTGCTGTGGAGGATATCAGTAATTTTTTTATTAATGCCACTGGATTTTCAACTTTAGATGTTACTACCCTAACTTCAAAATAAAAGGCGCTGCGTTGATTCTTTTGAGTTCAGATTAGCAGCAACTGATGATGTTCATGAGGCTCTTCTTTCCATAGGATCGGAGGCAGTCGGTGCTGATGGAATTGGTTTATCTATGCACTCTTATTTTTATCCAGACATACTTCCACTTATTGAACATCTTATTAACTGTAACATTGAGACTTCAATGTTCTCTATTCCTGAAGAACTGAAGGATCTTGGACCTATAGAAATACTGTCAACTTTGTCGAAGGTACTCGAAACAGTTCTCAAGGCCAAATACGTGATCATGTTGAACGCTTTTACTCATTCGGACTGGTTGCCGAAAATATTTTAATGGTACGACGGTACATTTTAGAGTTACGGATGATATTATGGAGGCGGTGATTTTACCTCCTCCTCATTATCCTTGACTACTCGAAGTTGTTCGTGGCGATCGTGGGATACCTTAGTTTTGGAGTTAATGCACGTCAATTTGTCAGAAATTATCTTACTGAAAATAGTAGCAGTAAAGATACCTATTAACATTTATATTAAAGAATATTTAAATCATGGAAAGTGTTTAATAAAAATAAAAATCGTTGGTAGGGTTGGTACATGTAGCATACGTATAGAAAATGGTAAAAATTAAACATTTGTTTTTTTATTTGACTCTATTACCGACTCTCGACTACGATGAATCTTAGTACTCAATAAAATTTTAAAATTCGATTATTCCAGAAAAAACTGCTCTAAGCGACATCTACTTGTAAATTTTTTGGACAAAAGATGTTAGAGAGTAATAATTTTCAATTAGAAATTGAATATACCGAGACATAAGAAAGTTATGAAGCTTTAGATGTAGACGAAGTGCTGCTAGTGGATCCCCTTTGTAATCATCAGTCGAAAGACATCTATATATTCACCGGAATAATGCAAAACTTACAAATTAAGAATGATTAAGAAATAAATAAATCTGTTTTTTTTTGGTCGTGTTTAAGGAAATAAACTGTATATATTTTTTTCTTTTTTCGCTTGAAAGGAGAATATATATATGTATATATATATATATATATATATATATATATATATATATATATATATATATATATATATATATAATTTCTTATGTGGTTTTTCCCATCACAAATTAAGTTCTCTGAGCAATTTCCACAGCTCATTTCTTTTAATTTCAGGTAAATCCCGATCTTCATTGATTTTAGTTAGAATTTTGTCGACGGTTGGGATCTGCTTCTCATAATAAAATGTATGTACAACTTCTTTTATAGCTTTTTCGTCTGTCTGTGATCGAATGTGGCTTGGGAGTACTAACGATTCCACTCGTTTTTTTCTCCATCAGTATTCGGTACATAGTAAATTTTCTAACTTCTGTCATTGGAACACAGCTCAACAGAGTTTTTAACATTATTATCTAGATATTGATATCTTAAGGCATCATAAACATTCATCGTAATAAGTTTTTCGTTGAGGAAAGAATGCCCTGGTTTAACGATTTTGGATTAAATATAGAGGTGGAAGTCATATCTTTTGGGTATCTCACTAATCTCAAATACTATATAAAAAGAGCAGTCCTCAATTACTTGCGGCACTGAAGCAGGTACGTTGGAGATTTCTGTAACAGTTTTATTTCTCTCTCTTTAGTTCTTGAGTAGAGTATAGGAATGTGTATGCTTGCGATCGCTCCCACCCTCCCAAGAGCTCCGAGTTCAGGAAAATAGAACCGATTCTGGCTTTTATATCAGGAATGTGTATGCTGCTGGCATCCCCCCCCCCTCTTCAAGAGCTTCAAATTCAGAAAAATAGACCCGACCCTGCCTTTTATACTAGAAATGAGAATGTTTCCGATGTCCCCCCCCCCCCGTCGACAACTTGCTTTTGTTTGCCATACTGTACTTTTGTGATATCACCGCCCCCTTCCAACAAAAAAGTGAGGCTGAATCCGCCCCTGAGTATATATAGGTGGATACATTTGGAGACCAGGAGAAACCAAGTGTAAGAAGATCGCAAATAAGATGGATAGATGATTTAAAGAGAATAATCGGGAAAACATGAATACGAAGAGCACAGAATAGAACAATATGGCAGAAATTTGAGGAGGCCTATGTCCAGCATTGGATGAATCAGGGCGAGAGAGAGAGAGAGAGAGAGAGAGAGAGAGAGAGAGAGACAGTAATTTTCGGCGTTGCTGATCACAAACCCATAGTTATGAAAATAACTTTTGTCAAACTATGCCTTTCCGAGATTTTGATTTTTTATTATTTAATTGTCATTACCTTTGTTTTTAAATCGGTTTTTTCACAATAATCGACTTCTTGTCGAATTTAGCGCTCGTAATCACAACTTTATATAAGCCTATTAAAACCGGTGTAACTGGGAAATGTTTGAACTTTTGTTTTTAGCTTTTCATAAGTCCCAACAAGTAAAATTCATTTATTTTTAAGCAAAAACGATTTGGCAAACTTTCAAATTGAGTTAAACTTTTACGCCGAACTTCGGTGACTTTATTAAAAAATTCCATAAAAGTTGCCGGGGGCGATCAATTAAAATTTAGATTGCTAATTACCAAGTTGAAATGAAATTATTTTCAACTAACTATTGAAACTATTTACGGAGATTTTCCCAGTGAAAATAAAAATGAAAAGTCTAGTGAGATTAGTTGAAATGAATTAGATTGAATTGAATCGATAGACATGTAAAGGCTTATTGAACTACTTTTTTACTAAGCCTCCATATAGCCCTTAAAAATAAAAATAACAAGAAATAGACAGTATTTTCCCTTTTCCTAATATAACGGAATTAAATAAGAGCGAAAAAAAAGAAATTTTGGACGATTTTCCAGAAAGTAAGACCTTTCATTTGACACTATATCCCTTTTATAGCAATTTCTTCCAGGTCAGGACAAATTTTTATTTCTTCTTCTCACTCTACATAGCCAATATACAGCACTATTTCCGGACCATGAAATACTAAACTTCCAATCATTTTTTAATTTGTCTTTTGAAAAATTTATAAAGCATTTTAACGTGAAAACATAATATAACACCCATTAATTCAGTTTCATATCGCAAGTAAAGGATAAATAAAACTGTTGTAGAGATTTATAGGGTAGTTTATAGGGTGCAATAATGAAACATAAAACACATATGTGTTTGTTAGAAACTCGTATTTTTTTATTACAATAACATTTATATGATCGCTACTTTTTTGTTGTTTTTATTTATTACAGAAACTTTGTGGACGTTTTGATTGATTGATTGAGTAGTAATATTTATATATATATATATATATATATATATATATATATATATATATATATATATATATATATATGTTTATGCGGCTTTCACGGATTCTTCCGTGTGAGATGCAATAGCAGTGAATATATCCACATTATGCCATTGTAGTGCTGAAATCACATTCAGCAAACGTACAACTATATGCAACTCCGTGAATAGATGAAGTAAAATACGAATAGTAATTGCAAACTTCGTTCCATCATATCATTTCCGTGTTAGAGGTTGCACAGTTTGAATGAATCGCTACAGAACACAATTCATCCTATTACACCACCATCGACATGATGGCCTACCTGTAGCGTAGCCGGGAGGGTAAGTTTTGACTTTCTTCTCGATATGATGGAACAGGTAGGCCATCATCTCGATGGCCCGTACCTAATTCTTTAATTTGGGGGACAATCAAAAATAAAGTATATAACCCCGCATTAACCACTATGGAAGATTGCATGCAGCGCGTCAGAATATCATTTGAAGAACTTAATTCTCAGTCAATAACAAGAGCCACTCATGAAGAGTTCCTGCTGAGGTGCGAAAAATTTTTGGAAGTTCAAGGGCGGCAATTTGAATATTTATTCAAATAATTTTTGCAACTTTATTTTATTAACAACTGGTTTATTTTTATTTCTTTTAGCTTTTATAGATCTAAAGTTTTTTATAATTTTTTTAACAGTTTGTGATGTTCGTTTCTTTTTCTTCGGATATCAGATTGTGAATGTATCACTTTTTTTTGAAATAACTCTATCACATTTTCCATAAATATTAAATAAGTTTAAATAATCTTCGTGCATGTACTTTAATCGCCCCGGCATGATTATTATTAATGAATGTCAAATGGCAAGAAATAGTGACCATTTTGAAGGGTTCGATTGTTTTATTTTCGCCACGCTTCGCCGTCATGGCCAACTAATAACAAAACTTAAAATCCGTATAGTATTTTTTACAATAGAAAAATGTTGAATTGCCAATATTTTGAAAACTGCAAATTTTTGGAAAAGACAACGTTTTACAAAACTATCCTTATTTTTAGTGCTTAATTATAAAAATAGGTGCTTTTTATTAGAAAAAATTGACTTTTGACAAGTTTAAAATATAATCTTTATTCTACTTTTGAACAGTCTCTACTAATAATTTCAAAATATTATAAAAAGACTACTAAAGTCGATCTTCGTCTTCTACAAGAAAACTAACCCAAATTAAATAATAAAGACTTCCTTATAGGAAAAATTTATAGTTAAGTTTTGGTTTGCAAATGTCATTTTTGACATAAAAATTTAAATATGTCCAAAACGGTGAGACTTAAGCATACATTAAATATGTCTAGAATTTTAAGTAGAAATCAAATATGCAATAACATATAGAATGTCCCTTTTAAAATAAGCAAGTTAGTTAACATCTACTTCCGGTATAACTTGAAGTGCCGCCATCTTGAAAATATTTTAGCTGGCTGTCCCTCATGCACTTTAGATTCTTCCTAATTATAGTTTTCCCATAATCGATATATATATATAATATATATATATATATATATATATACATATCAATCTTGCCTTATAGTATTCTCTATTAGCGATTTTCTGGCCGGTGTCAAAATCAATTTTGTGTCCTGTCTCGTGCTGGTGTTGAAAAAGCGCCGATGTTTGTTGTGTCCTTTATGTAAGGAAGTGTGGTGAATTGTCTATCCTCGGCAGGTGGCCTTGTTTCTTGCGTTGTTTTTTGTTGCAATTTTATTGCTTTATTTATTATTGGTGTCTTGTAGCTGTTTTCTTGGAGGGCCTTTTTTATATGTGACAGTTCCTTTTCTTTTCCTTGGTCATCAGTTAGGCGAAGGGATCTTGATATTAGGGTATTGGCTACACCCCGTATTTGTGAGGGGTAATGGTGAGAATCAGCATTCAGGTATCTATCCGAGTGTGTTGGTTTTCGATAAACTGTGTGTCGTAGATCTCTATCCATAGTTTTGGTTATGAGGACAGAAGCTGATTATTTTCCTCAAGTTCTAAAATAAACTGTATCTTTGTGTGGATAGAATTAAGAAACTCACGGAAACAGTTGAGCGGTTGTTCGCCATGAGGCCATATTACAAATACATCATCAACGTAGCGACACCAGAGTTTGGGTTTGAGGTGGAATTTTTCAAGAGCTTTCGTTTGGAAATAGTTCATGAAAAGGTTTGTCACAGCTGGAGATAGTGAAGAGCCCATGGCAGAGCCATCTATCTGCCTGTAGATCTAACCATCAAACAGAAAATATGCGTTTTTAAGACAATGTCTGGTGAGATCCATGATGTGAGTTGGGAAATTCTCTCTTTGAGTGATCTGTTCCAGTGCTTCATCCATTGGTATGCTCGGATAAAAGGATTTTACGTGGAAGCTTGCAATGATGTCGTCCTTGTCAATTTTTACGGAGTGTAAAATGGTTAATAAGTGCTTCGAGTTTTTGACGTAAGAGGAGGCATTCTCAACACGTGGTTGCATGAAGCCAGCAAGGTATTTTTCTAGATTTTGAGTAGCAGAGTTGTAGGTGCTAACGATGGGTCTTAGAGGGACATTTGGCTTGTGGATTTTTGGAAGTCCGTATAGTCTTGGGCATCTGCTGGATTTTTCCCGTAATATCAGTTTCTGTTTGACATCCAGTTCTATGGGTGAGTCCATGATTTTGGTTTTTGTTGTTGTCTCAAGATATGCAATGGGATCCTTTGACATATCTTTCAAGATATCTTTAATTTTTGCAGTATAGTCGTCGGTATCCATGACGACAGTTGCATTGCCTTTATCTGCTGGTAATATTATGATGTTATCATTTGTGTTCGGGTCTTTTAAGGCAGTAAATTCTGCTCTACTCAGGTTCTGTTGCGGAGGATTCGAGGTTCTGAGAATTCTTGACACATCCTGCCGTATTTGCTTCTCGTGGTTGTCTTTAGAAGAAAGAATAGACTCGTTTTGCGTGATTATTTTCTCCGTAGTAATCTTTTTGGGAGCTATTGCTTAGTTGAAACCTTTACTTAAAACTGTTTTTTCTGTTTCAGTCAGTTGATGTTTGGATCAGTTCTACATTGTTCTGTTCTTGTTGGTTGTCGCTTGTTTGTTCTCCTGTCTGTGGTGGTGTTTCATAATATTGTCAAATTTATTTAAATGCGTTTCTGTTTTTGTGGTGTTTGTAGTTTCTGTTCGCCAATAGCAGAGAGTTTCTAAACGGTTTCATAGAAGAGGATGCATTAAGTTTCTCAGAGATAGGTGAAGTTGGTAGAGTGCCTTTTCCGTTGTGTTTAGTTGTGTCCTTTTCTGTCGTATTTCTTCTTTAAGTAGGGCATTTCGAGATTTTTCCAATATTTAAGCTATTATCCTTGTTATGGTTTGGTAATTTATCCTTATAAAAGCTGGTTACACAATATTGTCTCTGCATCTTATTAAGAAGATGAAATCGTATAGGAGTATGCAGACTTTCTCTGTCAGTTTTTCATATGCTTTGGTTTGTTTGAATATTTTCTCCCCGTAGAGGTGTATAATGTTGTTGCATAGTGTTCCACTGATGGGAACATGTGATTTAGTATTAATCCGGGAATACATCCGTTCGGATATATTCCCGGATTAATACTGAATCATATATATATATATATATATATATATATATATATATATATATATATATATATATATATATATATATATATATATATATATAAGGAAATACGGAACGTATTTACAGAACGAGAAAAAAAAATAAAACTTGCCAAATATTGATTCACCAGGAACTAAATAAAAATGATCTAGGCGGTTCATAATTTACGCATTTCTTTAAGTAACTGACCACAAATCCGTGTAAAATTGACTTCAATGATACAAAATCAAAAATATGAGTAAAACGTTAATGTTATGTAATAATATTACATAATTTTCAATAATATAAAAATGTTAGAGGTGAAATTTGTTTTAAAATTTTAAAATTAAAAGTCATTTTAATTTTCTTATTCGTATTTTAATCAGGAATTTTTACACTGTGAAAGCCGGATACGGTTATACGGTAGCTGGCGTCATTTCTAGGAATAATTATTACGATTTTTGAAGGCGTTGATGCATTTTTTTATTAAAACCGGTAAAAAATAGTTGGATTTATATTTAATACTTTCCCCGGGCGCGTTTTAACTAGGACAAAGGCCTGTTACTAGTTGAACTCAGGCGCAGATCCAGGGAGGGGGGGTGATCGCCCCTCCCCTTAAGAGCGTTTGCCTCTTATACTAGGAATGTGTATGTTGCTGGCATCTTCCTCCCCCCGTCGACAACTTGTTTTTTCTTGCGATCAACCCCTTCCCAAGAGCTTTGAGTTCAGGAAAATAGACCCGATCTTGCCTCTTATACCAGGAACTTGTATGCTACTGACATCTCCTCCCTGTCGAAAACTTGTTTTTTCTTGCGCCCCCTCCCCCCCCAAGAGCTTCGAACTCGGAAAAATAGACTCGACCCTGCCTTATACACTAGAAATGGGAATGTGGCTGGTGTCTCCCTCTCTATCGAAAACTTGGTTTCTCTTTAAATACTGTACTTTTGTGATATCACCGCCCTCTCCCCAAAAAAAAGAGGCTGGATCCGCCCCTGGCTGAACTACATTTATATGTTTTACACAGCTCAAATTCAACTTGAAATATCGTTCGCTCATTTCGGGGTCTGCTCCCAATATTAATGAATTTCTCGTAGTGCAAACCTGCTATTATTAACTTATAAAAATTTCATATTTAAGAGAAAAAATTTAGTGTAAGAACGTAGAAATTGAAAGGGAGAACAGATGTCTTCCAAAAATTTTTAAAAAATCCATTTTCGCCGATTGGGCAATAAAAGAAAACAATTTGTTTTATTTCTTGTATTTTAGGTTGCATCACTTGGTTGACTCATTGCTGCTTGCTACTTATTGCATAGCATGTGGACAATGAACTAAAAGGGGAACAAATGGTCATCAAACAATGTAAAAAAGAGCTGAATGTAACAAAAGGCTTATATCAATAATACCGTACCTAATAAAGTGTTCATTAAATTTGGCCTGTTCACATATAGTAGGTCTAACCTCCCGCATGCGGCGTAATTAGCGCATTTAATCGCTGACCGAAAAATTGAAGATATTCAATTCGTTATGATTAGTTATTTTTGCTTCTTTGATTTAATAAGAACACACCTTAGAAATGTGTAGATATTAATTTCAGTTTGCAGGTGGGCGGAAAAGGTCTAGGACCAACCCTGTAGACCATATTTGTATTAATCTTTCAAAAACAACTCCATCTGATGATGTATACAGTTAAATTAATTAATTAAGCTATAACGACTTAACAAATTTAAATTTTCTTCTGGCGAGATTATACATAAATCAAATTGTCTACTATACTCCCTAAAAAATTTCCTTATCGTATTGAAAAAATGCATATGATTGATTCAACCATTACCTCTTGGACATTATATTTATGATGAATTTCGAGATCCTCCTTGTTATGTGCTAATAAAAGAAGTAATTTGACATATATATATATATATATATATATATATATATATATATATATATATATATATATATATATCCCGTGTATGTGCTGAGTCCCTCTCAGGACTGTAAGGCAGCCTTACATTCCTAAGAGGGACGCACATATGCAAGATCCCCGAAAACCTTCGATTTCATATCACACCCGTGAGAATATCCATCATAACATGATGATGGCCTACCTGTACCACCATATCGAGAAGAAAGTCAAAAAAACTTATCCTCCCCGCTACAGTGATACGGCAGAGGTACACGTTTCGTCTCTACTAGACTCATCAGGGTACCTACATGCACCTGTTTGTGCAAAGGACAGATCGGAAGAAAGCATGCAACACCTCCCGCCGGATGGCGTAAATATTTTTATGCGCCTTTCACGGATTCCTCTGTGTGAGATACAGTAGCAGTGGATACATCCACATTGAAAAAAAATTAAAATATGACAGATAATGCTAATTACGTGACTACTATTTTTTTTATTAATTTTCGTCTCGATCGAAGGAGCAATTGATGCTAGGTCACACTGGATATATATATATATATATATATATATATATATATATATATATATATATATATATATAAATTCACAAGGAACTAAATAAAATTTATGTTGGCGGATCATAATTTAAATATATGTATCTCATTTCAGTTTGTACGTGGGCCAGGGTCTAAGACCGGTCCTGCAGACCAAATTTATTAGAAATCTTTCAAAAATAATTGAATTTTTAGGTGAATACAATTAGATTAAAACTTTGTTCTTGAATAATAAATGTACGATTTGTTTTAGAAATACTCTTTTCTTATATGAACATATATTTACTGACATAGTTGTAGAATCACCTTATATTTCAAGAATATATTGTTAAGAACTTGGAGCTTTGAAATTCAAGATGTTTTTACTGCGTAATACTACCCATCTTAAACTTTTTTAACTTAATAGGGTTGACCTTTAGAGCTGAAGTTATTTGGTACGTAACAAGAAAAAATCTAAAAAGAAAAGACGTCAATTTTTTATATCATATCGTGTAAAATATTACAACAAGGTTGTTTGTTTACTATTTTTAGGGTTTTATGTCTCACAAGAAAAAAAGAAGACTTTTATAAGGTCACTTATTCATACAGTTGTCAGTCTGTCATAGGATTTTTTCTCGTTTAACACAGCAAGTTGAAATTTGGTGCTGAGTAAAAATGCTTACTCGCAGAGATTCCCACAGGAATATTTTTCTGCGAATATCTGGAAGGTTTAGTTTATTTTTATATATTTGGTTATAGTATCGTTAAAAAAAGAGCAAGACTGAACATTTCAGAATTTTTTTTTCATCATTATATATTTTACACTTTTATGGATACTGCTGAGAATATATTTTGAAGACACTCTTCTAAAGGGTGGCTAAGAATTTTTTTCGTTTTTGATTCTTAAAAAATAAAACCGAGGCATGTAAGTCCAACACTTTTTAATGTAATCATGGACGAAATCATTGATGAGATAAAAAGCACAAATATTGGGTAGCCAATGGGACACAACACCGTTCAGATTATATGATTTGCAGACGATGTTGCCTTGACAGCAGATAGCGAGGACAACTTACAAAGAATGCTTTTCCATCTCAATCGAACAGTCAAACAGTATAATATGAAGATATCTGTGGAGGAAACCAAAGCAATGGTAATAGCAAAAGAACCGATAAGATTCAAACTAATGGTTGATGACAAGCATATCGAACAGGTTGGGAAGTTTAAATAGCTAGGAGCACATATAACAAGTAACAAGGGAGTAACAGAAGAAGTACGCACACAGGCCAACAAAGCGGCCATGATATCAGGCCAACTAACAGACATAATCTGGAACAATAAACATATGACGGTTGAAAGCAAAGCAAGAGTTGACAAGGTCTGTGTAAGACCGATACTGACCTACGGCGCAGAAACAACAAATGAAACCACAAAGACAAAACAAATTATGAGAACCACAGAAATGAAAACGCTGAGAATGATCACGGGAACAAGTTTAAGAGATAGAATAAGAAACGCAAAAGTACGCGAGGACAGCGGAGTGGGAGATGTTGTGAAGTGGGTTCGAAACCGTCGTAGGCAGTGGAGAGATCACGTGGAACGAATGGGCGATGACAGTCTAGCAAAAACCGTGATGAGAGAGAAACCAAACACCAAACGGCCGCCTGGACGGCCCCCCAAAAGATGGAGAGACAGCTGGATTTCGACCTCAAATGAGGATCGATGAGGCATTGTATAGATAACAGAACTTGGTTCTACCTAGAGGAAGAAGAAGAAGAAGAAGAAATAAAGCGTCAGTATTAATTCAGAGTTGTTTAATTCTTGTTAAATTATAAAGCAGTTTTTGAATTTTCTTTTATGGTAAAAAATCATCATTAAATGCGCACGATCAGCTTCTTCACGATCCTTTAGCATCGAACTGAAATTTTTAGTTACTCGCTGGGGTACCATTCTTGGAATCACGTGGAGTTCGTCAGTGATTCTTTGATTTAGAACATTTCAATTATGCGGTGTTAAATCTGGACTCCGCGGTGACCAGCTGATGTTCTATCAGCGACTTACCACTCTTCCAAAGAATAAATCGTGACGATCTATTAAAGAATTATTTATGACATGGGAATTTGCTTCATCTTGTTGAAAAAATATATTCTTGTTGTAAATAATATAGTTTTGCATTTTCGGAGCCCAAAAAAGTCCGGCTCATATGGCAATAATGATCGGATTTAATTGTCTGAGTACGACCACGGTTATCTTCAAAAAAATAGGGAACGATTATTCCTTGGCTCCTGATGCAGTTCCAGCGGATTGTCAGAAACTCAATATTTGCAATTTTGTTTGTTCACGTGGCTGTTGATATGGAAATTTGATTCATCAGAGAACCATATGTTATTAAAGCTTCTAAAATGGTTTTTCATTATCCTATAGAATTCAAATCGTTTAGTTAGAGCATCGGGCCTCATTTCCTGCAAAGTAACAATTTTGTAGGGGTGGAAATGTAAATCTTTGCGAACAATGCGATGGACCGTGAATCTGTCGTAGATCGTCTCTCACAGACTGACTTGCGCACCCAATACTTCATTAAATTCGCGCTTGACACGTTTCTCAAAGTCGTTAAATTGAAATATATCATGTACAGACGTCGAACAATAGTGTAGAAATTGTTTTTTTCTAAAACACATGCACGCAAAACATGAGCTGTGGTCCTCCAACACGTTCCATAGTTAGTAAACTGGAAAAGCCAATAAAGCATTTGACACCACTCCTCTCTCCCCTGCTATCAGTACTTGGCACGTAACAGTGAAAACAAAAATGAAAAACATGCTGAGATACATTTTATTTCCAAAACTGGTGAAGTTAACAATAAAAAAATGGAGATAGCAGAGATACATTCAAAATTTATAAAAAACTGCGTGTTTTATACTTTTTGAGATAATTAAATTATTTTATACAAGCAGCCACTTCGCGGCTTCGCACGTTCTTTGAAATTCGTTAAAATTTTGAATATGTATTGTCATCATGACTTGACACTATTACAAATCTATTCATAAAAACCTCTTAATATTAGGTCGAAAATTACGTCAATACAAACTTTTAAATTAGTGCTAAATTGACACATTGTTCTTTTGTTATACCATGTTTTTAACTAAATACATTATTTCCATATGAAAAAAAATGCGTTAATTAAATAGAAATGAGAAGCGTATTTATTTATTCTTCTATGTAGCGTTATCTTGACTGACTACATATCAAAGAACAGCCCAAATTATCGAAGCAGAATCATTGAATTTTGAGGATATACTGCCAAAACAATATAAAAAAAAACAGTTTTCGACACCGCACCTTAAATGGTGGATAAGGGATCATCCTACCACCTCGTTTAAATAGTTGTAATTACCTAGAACACCGAGTAAAATTGTTATATCTATTGGATAATCTTCCACTGGCTACAAGACAAAATATAGTTAGTTCAGTGAGACAATATCCATGCGTCATCAATCTATGAATGTATCAAAGACAGTTTTGAGACATGTTTATCTTTATTTGTAAAGGGTGTTTTTATAGAGGTATATAACTTTTAAATGGAATAAAACAAAGATAAATTTTTTAAATTGACATGAAATTTACTTTATTCGAAAGATAACCTTCTAGCATTATAATTTAAATATGACTTCTGGCATATGACCGCCACGGTTGGCTCGGGCGTAGTCTAATCTAGAGGTTCAATTTTCGATGACTTTTTCCAACATTTGTGGCCGTATATCGGCAATAACGCGGCCAATGTGGTCCTCCAAGTGATCAATCGTTTCGGGCTTATCGACGTAGACTAGCGACTTCACATCCCCACAGAAAATAGTCTACCGGCGTTAAGTCGCACGATCTTGGAGGCCAATTTACGGGTCCGAAACGTGAAACTATGCGGTTACCAAACGTTTCCTTCAATAAATCAATTGTGGCACGAGCTGTGTGACGTCTTATTGAAACTACAGCTCCTGCACATCATGGTTGTTCAATTGATGAACGAAAAAGTCAATAATCATAGCTCTATAGCGGTCAGCATTGACTGTAACGTTCTGACCAGCATCGTTTTTAAAGAAGTACGGACCAATGATTCCACCAGCCCATAAAGCACACCAAACAGTCAGTTTTTCTGGATGTAACGGTGTCTTAACATACACTTGAGGATTATCATCACTCCAAATACGGCAGTTTTGTTTATTGACGTATTCATTCAAACAAAAGTGAGCTTCATCGCTAAACAAAATTCGCTTATGAAAATCGGGATCAACGGCAATCTTGCTTTGGGCCCATTCACCGAATCTACGCCTTGCTAGGTGATCGTGTGGCTTCAATTCTTGCACGAATTGGATTTTGTAAGCACGCAAACCAAGATCTTTCCGCAAAATCTTCCATAAAGTGAATGGACACATATTCAATTCCTGTGCACGATGGCGGATAGACTGATTCGGGTCTTCCTCTACGCTACGCTCTACAGCAGCAATGACTTCTTCTGTACGCACTGTACGACGTCTCTCTGGATGCGTATAATCTTTTAGAGTAAACGTAGTGCGAAAAAGTTCCATAGTTAATCGAATTAATTGCTCTGATGGACGATTATGTTGACCGTAAAATGGACGTAGTGCGCGATACGTATTTCGAACAGAACCATGATTTTCAAAATAAAGTTGCACAATTTGGAAGCGTTGTTCAGGCGTCAGTCTATTCATGTTGAAATACCAAACCAAACTAAACATAAATCACTTGACAGCTGACAAAATGGCCGCCAGTTAAAAAAGTGTTGTCAACTTAAAGTTTTGTACCTTTATAAATAAATAAATAAATAAATATATATATATATATATATATATATATATATATATATATTCAGGGGCAGACTCAGCCTCTCTTTTTGGGGAGGGCGGTGATATCACAAAAGTACAGTATGGCAAGCGAAAGCAAATTGTCGACGGGAAGGAAGACGCCAGCAACATTTCGATTTCTAGTGTAAAAGGCAGGGTTGGGTCTACTTTTCTAAATTCCAAGCTCTTGAGGGGGGCCGTCGCAAGAAAAAACAAGTTTTTGACGGGAGAATTCCAGCTTGCTGAAATCACATTCAGCAAACGTACAACTATATGCAGCTCTGTGCAGGAATGAAGTAAAATACGAACAATAAATGCAAACTGTCCAACCATATCCTTTCTGAGTTAGAAGTTGCACAGTTTGAACAAATTGCAAAGAAACACAATTTATTCTATTCCACCACCATCGAGATGATGCACTACAACGGCATAATGTGGATATATCCACTAATATTGCATCTCACACGGAGGAATCCGTGAAAGCCGCATAAACATATATACACCAACCGACGGGAGGTCGGCGAAGCCGCGTTCAGTATTTGCATGCTTCCTTCCGATCTGTCCTTTGCAGAGCCAGGTGCATATCGGTCCCCTGATGAGTCTAGTAGAGACGAAACATGTACCTCTGCCGTATCACTGTAGCAGGGAGGGAAAGTTTTGACTTTTTTCTCGGTATGGTGGTACAGGTAGGGCATCATCTTGATGGTGATGGAATAGGAAAAATTCTGTTTCTTTGCAATTTGTTCAAACTATGCAACCTCTAACTCAGAAAGGATATGGTTGGAACGCAGTTTGCATTTACTGTTCGCATTTTACTTCATTCATGTACAGAGCTGCATATAGTTGTACGTTTGCTGAATGCGATTTCAGCACCACAACG
This sequence comes from Diaprepes abbreviatus, assembly GCA_034092305.1. Lineage (NCBI taxonomy): Eukaryota > Metazoa > Arthropoda > Insecta > Coleoptera > Curculionidae > Diaprepes > Diaprepes abbreviatus. The sequence continues at coordinate 3,529,763 of JASJET010000326.1, read as the reverse complement.
GCATAATGTGGATATATCCACTACTATTGCATCTCACACGGAGGAATCCGTGAAAGCCGCATAAACATATATACCCCACCCGGCGGGAGATCGGCGAAGCCGCGTTCAGTATTTGTATGCTTTCTTCCGATCTATCCTTTGCACAGCCAAGTGCATGTCGGTACCCTGATGAGTCTAGTAGAGACGAAACATGTACTTCTGCCGTATCACTGTGGCAGGGAGGGAAAGTTTTACTTACTTCTCGGTATGGTGGTACAGGTAGGCCATCATCTCGATGGTGGTGGAATAGAATAAATAGGAAAAAATTAAGAATTGTTTATTTTTCCCGCTTGGTTTTTTTGCATTTATTTTGCAGAAAAATAATTTTCAACTTTTGGGCCAAGGTAAATTCGGCTAAATTTTCATATTTTCGCCTAAGCCATTTGCGCTAGCATTTTTTACAGACCTTTTAGGGACACCCTGTATATGTAGTATAAACATAGAATATTTTTGCAAAATATGCTATTAAATACTTGTATATTGCGTGATTATATCTTGGCTCAAAAAAAAATAGCCATTATAAAATTATTATTAAGCTGAGTTGGTCCAAATAACCTTTTTTTTCTTTCTCCAATCACTATAAAGTGCATTCAATCATACAGACGCATACCTTAATAATTTGATAATAATGAGTTTTGTGCAGTAAAAAGAAACAATCACCTGTTTATTAAAAATTTCCGGGTTATAACACACCTAATGACTGGTGTTTTAATATAAAATTAGCCTATTAGCAAAAAGAAATAAAGCAAAAGACAAGGTTTTGCTCATGTAATAAAAAGTTATACCTCACTTAAATTATAACATTTAAATTTGGGTAATAAAAAGGTGAATTATTTAAAAATATTCCATGGTCAAATTATCAGATCGCATCTAGAAATCTTCATAAATATAAAAATATATTACACAGTATCTAAAATAAAATTCATTCCTCTGTTTTTCTAGAATCCATATAAATTTTAGGCCATTTTGGGTAAGCATTTTAGAAGCAAAAAATCCCCTCGAATAGATAGATATTCTTCTATGATTCTGGTGGGAGACACATCTTCTTCAAAGAAGCGATCCCGCGTATGCGACACCTGGTTTCACTCCTTCTCTAAGTCTGGATGGAAATCATGTTCAAAACTCTTATCTTCTTCATGACCTATTTTTTTCCTCCTGCGTTCTATTAATTCACTCAAGATTCAAAATAGTGGTAATCAGAAAAGTGGGGTAAAGGGTCTAGAATCTCAACCAGACAATTACCCAGTCAGTTTTATGGATTCTGGGCGGGTGCAGAAGCAGAAAATTTCTAGACACTTCCATAAAGGCAAAACAAAGATGAAAATTTTCAGACTCCTAACATAAAATATAAGGATAAATTCTTCCCAGAACAAGCTTATAGAACAAGAACTGAAAATCATAAACAGACACATTATTGCACTCTGAAATATGGACATATATTATACCAACAGACTGTGGCCTCAAAACAATGGCTGACGGTTTAAACTTCCCCATTAATAAGCAATATTACCAAAACAGCAACTTTAAATAATCGCTATAAAATGAAAATATTACAGATTTATGCTCCTACTACAAATTGTGAAGACGAAGATGTCGCCTACTTCTATGAAGACGTCAAAATGTCATCATAAGAATCAAGGTGCCGCTACATTTTTCTCATGTGTGATTTTAATGCAAAAATTGGGAATCAGGTCGATGAATCTGATACAGCAGTAGGAAAGTTCGGTTTGGAAGGTAGAATGGAGAGGGATCAAATGCTATTAAATTTCTTGCATTGCCATATACATTTTTTTTTAAAAAAAGGGGCCCATCACAGAAAGAAGTGGGAGTTCTAATGGAAAAACTAATAACGAAATTGACTTATTTATAACAAAATAGAAAAGAAATATCTCAGATTTCAAATATTGTATAAAAAAAATTAAAAAAGAGGATTGTTAGGGTTCTGGAGAAGTATAAAGTCTTGTCTGAGTCTCAGTTTAGTTTTAGAACATGGAAATTAACTCAGGACGAAACTCAGATTACCTAGGTCCAGAATGCTTTCGATGAAAATCAATAATCAGTGAGTTTGTTTATTGATCTGTCCAAAGCTTTCGACACAATCTGTTACAAAATACTCCTAGAAAAGCTCGAAAGCTACGGTTTAAGAGGTAAAATATATACAATCTATTAAAAAGTTATTTGTTAAAAAGAAAGTAAACAGTGTTGCAAGAGAGGAGAAAGAAGTAACCTATGGCGTCCCTCAGAGAAGTGTTTTGGGACCACTGTTATTTATAATTTATATGAACGATCTGTTTTAGTTGAAGTTAAATGGAAAGCTTCTTGGTTGTTTTTGCAGGGCATGGACTTGGGAGGATTTTAGGTCAGGAATGGACGAGGATATTGCTTTATTGAAAGATTGATTTAGTTTTAATAGGTTAGCCTTAAGTATTGAAGAAACGAAATAGGTTCCTTTTTCCACTTATAAAAATAAGCTTCCACGGCTGGGAAACTTGAAGATTGAAGAAGATAAGATTTTAGAGACGGTAAATATAAAATACCTCAGGATCATAATTGAGAACTAATTAAATTTGGGTACACGAGTTAAAGGCCTAATTAAAAAAATTAGAGATCTTTTGCTAAAGTTTGTGTACCGTAAGGACTTTCTTACTCCTAAGCATATGAAAATTATATATTTTTCTTTAATACAAAGTCTTCTAACCTATGAAAAACTATCATGCAAGGGAGTTTCGGAGAACCATATAAAATACTTAAGTACGGTAAAAAAATGTTTCCATAAAGTCGTGAATGGCAGGAACAGGCTTTTTTCGACTAAAAACCTTTTCCAGGAATGCAAGTTATTGGATATACGATAGTTGTATTGTTTCAAGATTTGTAAATTCATATTTAAGAACAAAATTTCTCTTGAAATGACAATACATCAGATAAATACAAGAAAGAAATTAACATATCCGATAGCTGCGCAAAAAACTGGTGTACAAAGAACAAGGAAATATTTAGCCTCACGGTTGTATAATATGCTACCAGAAAAAATAAGATCAATAAAAACATTCAATAAATTTGAAACAACGACCCAAAACTGGATATATGAGCGTGGCAAAAAAGTATTTAATGATTTGGTAGATTTAAGATCTTTAATATAAATGATGTTACGTGTTGTTTTTAAATTTCACATTTCGGCTTCGTATTTGTTTACAAAACTTTTATTAAACTTAAATGATTTGGAGTTTTTTCCCTGATCATGACATTAACACTTAGTTGTGAGATATTCTAAAATTGTGACATTTCTACCTGACTAAGGACATTTCACTAGATTATGACGCTGTAGTAATACTTATATACTGTAATAAACTTTATTTAATCTTAAATCAAATAAAAATAGACGACAAGACGAAAACGAACCCCATAAAACTACAAAGGGGAGTGAGACAAGGGGACACTATCTCGCCAAAACTGTTCACCTTAGTCCTGGACAGGGGCGGATCTAGCCTTTCTCTTTGGGGGGGGGGGGGGCGGTGATATCACAAAAGTACAATATGGCAAGTTGTCGACGGGGGTGGGGGACATCAGCATCATTCCCATTTCTAGTGTAAAAGGCAGGGTCGGGTTATTTTACTGAATTTGAAGTTTTTGGAGAGAGGGGGGGCGGCGATCATAAGAAAAAACAAGTTGTCGACAGGAGGAGAGGATGTGGGAAACATACCCATCCCTAGTATAAGAGGCAGAATGGCAAGCTGTCGACGGGGGGGAGGGGAGACATCAGCATCATTCCCATTTCTAGTGTAAAAGGCAGGGTCGGGTCTATTTTACTGAATTTGAAGTTTTTGGAGAGAGGGGGGGGCGATCATAAGAAAAAACAAGTTGTCGACAGGAGGAGAGGATGTGAGAAACATACCCATCCCTAGAATAAGAGGCAGAATGGCAAGCTGTCAACGGGGGGGGGGGGGGGGGGTGGAAGACATCAGCATCATTCCCATTTCTAGTGTAAAAGGCAGGGTCGGGTCTATTTTACTGAATTTGAAGTTTTTGGAGAGAGGGGGGGGGCGATCATAAGAAAAAACAAGTTGTCGACAGAAAGAGAGGATGTGAGAAACATACCCATTCCTAGTATAAGAGGCAGAATCGTGTCTATTTTCCTGAACTCAAAGCTCTTGGGGGGAGTGGCTATCGCAAGAATAACAAGTTGTCAACGGGAGGGGAGTGCTCGTAGCATATACATTCCTAATATAAAAGGCAGAATCGTCTCCATTTTCCTGAACTCAAAGCTCTTGGGAAGGGGAGAGGCGATCGCAAGCATACACATTCCTACACTCTATTCAAGAACTAGAAGAGTAATAAAACTGTTACCGAAACCTTCAAATTACCTGCTCCAGTGTCGCAGGTAACTGAAAACTGACGTGAATCTAATTATATTTGATTATATTTACAGATTATAAGGTTTTATAAATTTACTGCAACAATAGAATTTCTGATAGTTCAATTTAATTTCTGTTAGTGAGCAAAGTACACCTTACAGTGTGTCCTTAGTGATTTATCTTGCTTTTGCTTGTTTTTATATATTATATAAGATTAGTGAGATACCCAAAAAATTTGGCTTCCACATCTATATTTATTCCAAAATCGTTAAACCGGGGCATTTTTTCCTCAACGAAAAACTTATTACAATGAATGTTTATGATGCCTTAAAATATCAATATCTAGATAATAATGTAAAAAGCTCTGTTGAGATGGGTTTCAACATGACATGAAAATTCTACTATGTACCGAATATTGAAGGAGAAAAAAACGACTGGAATTGTTAGTACTCCCAAGTCACATTCGATAACAGGCAGACGAAAAACCTCGTTGGAAGAAGAGATGTAAACTGCAATCAAAGGAGTTGTACATACATCTTATTATGAGAAGCAGATCCTAACCGTCGAGAAAATTCTAACTAAAATCAATGAAGATCGGGATTTATCTGAAATTAAAAGAACTGAGCTCTGGAAATTGCTCAGAGAACTTAATTTTTACTGGGAAAAATCAGATAGGAAATCTGTTCTTATAGATCGTCCGGAAAATGTCCGTTGGCAAAGAAAATATCTTTCTCAAGTAAAAGGTAGAATTGCTAGAAATAACACAACTTAAAAAATTAATAATTTAACAGAACTTTTGAAAGATTTTTTGGAATAAAGTTACTGCAGAAAATTTGAAAAATCCATATAATAAAAGAATAAAAGAAAATGTGGAAACTCGATCTCACGATCCTTGAGATAGAGGAACCTATTATAATTAATTTGGGCGAAGATAGCTTCACTGACTTGGATTACGAATTAGATACGTAATGTTTACCAGCGTAAACACAATTTATTATTTAAATATATTTAACATATAAAAATTAATTACATTTGAATCCCTTTTTAATGTTTAATTGTAATTCTGCAGCTGATTTAAGAAATAAATAAACTGAAACGTCAAATGTCCTAAAAATGTTTTTAATTAATAATAAAATGACCCAAAAGCCCAACAAAATTTTCACATTATGTGGACGAATTTATTTTTTTATATATATTTAACTTCTTGTATTTTTTACAATGGGTATTTTATAAGTATTAAATTATAACTTAGAATTTTTTGGGAGAAAAAGGCTACGTTTTATTCTGAATGTGCCTAAAACGGTTTCTATGCCAAAATTAAAAATAATAAAAATACAGTTGTGATTTGTGTTAAATATGTCAAAATTATCTATATTTTCTAATGTACGTGAATTATTAAAAAATCATAAGAAATAAAATAATATTATAAAAACTTTTTATTTTACGTTTGTTACCGAAATAATATTCTATGCCATAAATACTTATTGATAAAATAAACCTCTTTCCGATGCCTATGACAAGGATTAAAATCCTTTTTTACACTTTACGCATCCAAATATCTATTGTTATCCATTATTATAGACCGGTATTTTTGATTATAAAATTTCCAACCCATTTCTATGAAAAATATATATGTCTAACAGATTTTGCCAAAGACCCCAGACTAAAGAATACAGGTATTTTGCGAAGAAAAAAAGGGTAAAACATGATTTATTACTCTCTCTAGTTCTTGAATAAACTATAGTATAAGAGGCAAAATCGGGTCTATTTTTCTGAACTCAAAGCTCTTGGAGGGGGGGGGGGGATCGCCCCCACCGCCTCCCCCTTGGATCCGCGCCTGGTCCTGGAGGACATTTTTAAGGAATCAAAGGTATAAACATCGACGGAATATACTTGAACCATCTCAGATTTGCTGATGACATAATCTTAATAGCAAGTAATCTCCAAAAATTGAACAAAATGCTACAACAAATTACGTATCCGCATCTGTAGGCCTTAAAATGGACTACAACAAAACAAAAATAATGAGCCACAAACAGGCAAACATAACAATACAGAACCAGAGGATAGAAAATGTCGAACACTATGTATACTTGGGTCATGACATCAGACTAGGGTAATCAAACCAGGATGCTGAAATAAAAAGAACACAGCTGACATGGGCCGCTTTCGATAAACTTGCATACATCCTGAAAAATAATTCAATTCCCATAAATCTAAAAAGAAAAGTATACGACACATGCATATTACCGGTGTGTACGTATGGATTAGAGACCATGTCCCTCACCAAAAAGTCCGCTAAAATATTACAAACAGTCCAAAGAGCGATGGAAAGAAACATGCTTGGAATATCATTAAGAGACAGGATTAGAAATACCGAGATAAGACGCAGAACGAAAGTCAAAGACATCGTGAAGGAGGTTGCAAAGATGAAATGGCGATGGGCTGGGCACATATCCCGATATGAAGACAACAGATGGACACGAAGAATCCTGGAATGGAGAACAAGGGAGACAACAAGAAGCACGGGAAGACCTCAAAAAAGATGGGTAGACGACATAAGGACAGTGGCGGGCAAACAGTGGATGTGATTGGCGAAGAATAGAGAAAGATGGAAACAATTGAGAGAGACCTACATCCAGGAGTGGATGGAGAGAGGTTGACAAAGAGAGAATCTTAAATCACACATAAGCATAAAAATTCTTCAGTGATTTTTTATTTCAAACGTTGTTTCTAGTTTTGTTAATAATTGTGTAAATTGTAATTTCTCTGCATTTAATAAACGATACATATATATATATATATATATATATATATATATATATATATATATATAATTTGAAGGGAAATTCTACATAGAAAACATGAAAAAAATTTCTTATGATTGTAGGTACCAAAATGAATCATAAAGGAGCTATGGCCATTTAAAGATGGCCCTGGATAACGAATTTGTATTTAATACCTAATTTTTCTTATTTGAATTATTTAAATATATTATTATTCTTTACTGTTTTGACATTAATCACAAGCTACTTGATGTTTTTTCGATTTAAATTTATAGTTCAAACCCAGTCAAAATTTATAAGTTGATTTAAATAAAGCGGGTTAAAAACTATTAGTGCAGCAATTTTTTACAAAAATATCTTTTTTGTGTTAATATTATTGTGGAATCGTAATTATTAGGTGGAATTTTAAAAAAAAAGTCATGTAAAAAATAACCGCTTTCCCCGCCCGTCGGAACAAAACTGACTAAATTTGTCACTCACTCTTAACATCAAAAAATAACATTTATTGACGTTTGTTCCAATACTAGAAAAGATATTGGTGCTTTAAGCAGTGACAGAGATATTAAATAAATACATCTGCACACCTTTATTCATATGAATTTTTTGTTTTGTTTTCATAAGTAAAATCTCCCGTCACAGAATATGAATGGAAATTCCGGACACTCCGTATAATAAAATATTTTTACACTTATAAAAAACAAAAATTTTGACGTTAATTTAAGAATATGTCTCATTTAAATTTTTTGATTGATAGAATGTAGACAATATAATATGGTATTTTTACATTCTATGTTTTTATATTATGGAAATAAACCTACTAATTTTAAAAAATCCTCCATTGCGGTTATTGTATTGAAACCACCTATTTAATGTTATTGATAAAAAAATAACCTCGAAAAACTCATATCTATTATTATTAAATTTAACCGAAACGTATAGTCACGCTTGCAAGTACTCTTTTAAGATTTTTGAAAGATATTTTGCTTGTTTAAAATTATATATTATAAATGGTTCATAAATAAATAATATAAACTCTATTCATAATCACATTTTACTGGTGTCCTGCTGACCATGACAGACGCAATCTCTTGAAATATAACAATTTTAAAATATTATTTTTTTTTTTCAGAATTTTATGTTGGACGATTTTAGAAATATTGCTGAAAATAGGCTTCGAAAACTTCAAGTTTTGGCTTCCTTTATTTCTGTAACCAATAAAGCTAAAATTTCCAACAAATTACAAGAAAACTTTTGAGAAAAACCAATAATGTTAGATGGTATGGAACTCTCGAGTCACGAGTCACACCTGCTTTAACTGTTTTTTCTTATTTTTCGCTATTATTATTGCCATATTTTTATAAAATAAACAATACCAATGCACTTTGTAAACTCATGTTAAAAGAATAAATATTTGCTCAAGATTTTAAATTAATTTCATGTTTCCGGAAAGAGTTTAAAACTTGTTTTAACAATGAGAAAACTCGACTCATATTTAATAAATAACAATGACAAACAATAAAATGTTTGTTTTAAATATAATAAATGTATGAAAATACAGAACAAGATTAAAAATATAAATGGAGGGTGAGAAAAAACATATGCTATATTTCTGCAGACAGTCCAGCTTTAGACGACTTCTTTTACTTATAGACCGGAAGCTAGCAACATAATTTTATTTCATCATATTCACTGGGAAACCCTATATATCAGTCCTCTTGTATATTTTACATTTATAAGAATTAAAGAACAAAATGAAAAACTGTCTGCAATATAGAATTTCATTTCCGTGTTCATTTGTAGTAACAATTATTACAGATATATAATAAAACATAAGTGAGGACGCATAGTAGCAAAAGAGCGTCGCGCGGCGCCTATGATTTGCACTTTTGAATCCGTGTAAGAACGGCTATACACCATCTACAAACGCGTTATATTTCTTTTAAACTTACTAGAAATATAATTATTATGAATAATATTTGACAATTCACCTCTCTAAACTGGCATCTGAAGCCCTCCATTATTTGCTGTCTGCTACACTCTGATAGAGTTATATTGCTTAAATTCAGAGACAATCCCTTAAATATAAATCTTATTCAAATATATACCTCAACAATGGACAAAGGTGAAAAAATGGTAGATGACTTATGTGCTCAAATAAGAGAGATACTTAAAAACATCAAAGCAAGAGAGGTGAACATAATACTGGATGATATCAATGCTCAATTTGGACAAGGAATGGAGGATGACATAGTGAGTAACTTTGGATTGGGACATAGAAATGAAAGAGGAGATATATTAGTACAGTTCTACAGAGAAGAACGCATGATAATAATAAACATACTGTTCAAGTTGCCATCGAGACGCTTGTATACTTTGAAAGCATCAGGGGATAAGCCTGATAATATAGTAAACATCCAGATAGATTTCAACTTGATCAATCAGAAATTTGAAACAACATAATATCAGTCAAACCTAGAGGCAGATGTTCCATTTAACCACACTTCTATAGTATGTGTACTATGAGCTAAATCACGAAGGTCCCAGAATAATCATGTCACACAGAATAAGAAAAAATATGAAACCAGTAATTTTCAGGACGAGGATATCCGGCATGAAGTGAGAAAGACGATAAGTATAGAATTAGGAAAGACTATTAGAAGATCTTCGAGTAGAGGACATATGGGTAACTTTCAAGGGCTCAGTGATCCAAACGTGTGATCAATTTTTAACTCCTGTTAAACTTCAGCAAAAGAAGAACCAGTGGATGACTGACGAAATCTTAGAGATGGTGGATGAAAGAAGAAAAGTAAAAACTGCTGACCCCGAGGCTTACCGACAAATTCATAGCGTCTTCAAACCAAAAATAAGAGAAGTGGAGGAAAGATGGATAAGTAAGAGATGCCAAGAAATTGAAGAACTAGAACGTAAGAACGATGCATTCAATATGTACAAAAAGATCCAAGAAGTCATAGGTAGACACAAAAAAAGAACAGAAGTTATTATGAACGAACAGAGCAAGCTTGTTTACGAAGTGCTAAATCCCAAAAAACTCTTGGTCTCGACCATATACCAGCAGAACTGCTTAAGATTATGGATCAGTATAGTATTACCACCCTGACATTATTATTTAATAATATATATGATAGTGGCACGATTCCAGAGGACTGACTGGTCTCTATATTTATAACTATACAAAAGAAATCTAATCTCAAATCTTATGGTGATTAACGAACCATTAGCCTTATGTCACACATTTTAAAAATCTTTCTAAAGATAGTTCATACCCGCCTATAAAATAAATGCTAAGAACATATGCAGTTCGAGTTTTATAACAGCATCCGTAGTCAAGTACTTATACAGCGCTGTAAGAATATGAGCTGCGATGTTCACGTATATATATATATATATATATATATATATATATATATATATATATATATATATAGATTACACTAAGGCTTTCGACGGCTGAATGACATGAAACCGGTCTGGATGGAAAAGACATAAGGATCATTGCCAATTTGTGTTGGAATCAAAAAGAAAACATAAAGCTGTAAAACAGCGAATCAGGCTACTTGGAGATCAAGCGTGGAGTCAGAGAAAATATTTAGAAATACACTAGATACCAGAGACGGCATTAGGGTGAATGATGACTTAATAAACAACATCAGATATGCCGACGACACTGTCTTACTGGCTAACAGCTTAAACGGGCTGTTAACAGGATTGCACACAGAAGAGAACGGTACGGACTGGATCTAAATATTTATAAGATGAAGTATATGGTTATAAGTAAGTCCTCTGATCAACACAAAGTGCTATACTATAAAAACAAAGCTATCGAGAGAGTGGGCAGTTTTTCTTACCTTGGTTGTAACATCAACGATTCATGAGACTACTCGAGATAAATAAAGTGTAGAACAGAAAAGGCCAGAACAATGTTTATAGAAATGAAGCACTTTCTTTGCTGTCGAGATCACCCTAAAGAAGAGAATGATAGAATGCTATATTTTATCAAATATTACTCTATGGTATCGAAGCAACAGAAAAAAGGATCCAGAATTTTAAAATATGGTTGATCGGGTCACAAACGAAGAGATTCTTAGAAGGATGAATTGCCAACTGGTTCTTATGCACACCATAAACCAACGAAAAATGGAGTGCTTGGGCCATATCATGAGAACCCCTGTCAAATACCCCCTGTTATAACTATTCATGCAAAGTAAAGTAGAAGAAAGAAGAGGACCGGGTAGAAGGAGAACCTCCTGGCTCGCCAACTTCCAGAAGTGGTTTGGTGTGACTTCCATTGAACTCTTCCGCGCTACAGCCAATAGAGCGCGCATAGCCATGATGATTGCCAATATCCGGAATGGATTAGGCCGAAGAAGAAGATACACAGTGGCTCAAAAAAATTTCGCACCAAAGTTGTCAGAATTGAAATGGAATGTTCTGTATATTATTGCATATTTTAATAGATCGAGCAAAATAATGGTAAGTTACTGTTATATTTCATATACCTAAGATAGACAATTCCTGAAAAATTTAAATATATTCTTATTACTGTAGATCAAAATTTAGTAGGCGTGTCTGCCTTGTCTATTCAAGCTAGATATTTTTAATTGTGTTGTTTTTGAGTGAAACGATTACAATTATTGCAATATTGCATGATCTAAAAAAATTATACGGGGTTGATAAAAACTTTTAATTTTTGTTATAGTTGAAGCAAAATAAGTTTCTTATTTGAAATGAAACACCCAATATTTATTATCGAATAAATATTCTAATTTTAACAGTCTTTAAAATTGTTTTAAGTTTTTTTACCAATCTTTTATACTATTTTATATAGTATTAAAAATATGTTTAAAATATTTTATCGCTCTATATATATATATATATATATATATATATATATATATATATATATATATATATATATATATATAGGTTTATGCGGCTTTAACGGATCCATCCGTGTGAGATGCAATAGCAGTGGATATATCCACATTAGGCCGTTGTAGTGCTGAAATCACATTCAGCAAACGTATAACTATATGTAGCTCCGTATATGAATGAAGTAAAATGCGAACAGTAAATGCAAAATTCGTTCCAACCATATCCTTTCCGTATTAGAGGTTGCACAGTTAGTTGGAACAAATTGCTAAGGAACACAATTTATCCTATTCCACCACCATCGAGATAATGACCTACCTGTACCACCATACCGAGAAGAAAGTCAAAACTTACCCTCCCCGCCACAGTGATACGGCAAAGGTACATGTTTCGTCTCTGCTAGACTTATCAGGGTACCGACATGCACCTGGCTGTGCAAAGAACAGATCTGAAGGAAGCGTGTAAATACTGAACGCGGCTCCGCCGACCTCCCGCCGGATGGCGTATACAACCTCTAACACGAAAAGGATATGGTTGGAACGAAGTTTGCATTTACTGTTCACATTTTACTTCATATATATATATATATATATATATATATATATATATATATATATATATATATATATATATATATATATATATCGCTGTTTTATAAATTTAAAAAAGAAATTCAGTAATGTATTTTAAACTTATTATAGATAAATATTTTGTAACATTTTCAAAATAATTTTCTTCTAGTAAACAAAACAAATATTACCAGAAAATATGAAGAATATCCGAAAAATCTTTGAACTAACATGTATGAAGTTTTTACGATAATAATTAAACTAATTTTAGTTATAATACACCCTTAATAGTAATTAAAAAATAAATCTGATCTTATCAAAATTTGGCATTGGCGTATAGAATAAGTTGAATTGTAAAAAAAAAAATACAATTCTGGAGGAAATTTTGAGTTCATAAAAATTTTAAAATACGCAAATCCACAATAATTAGATAAATCGCAATATACAATAAAAGAATTTTTAATTTATTTTTTGCTGTTTAATTTAATAAATAATCTAATTTCGATCATATGATAACCCTTAACAATATGACAATAAAAATAAAGATAGTATGTTTTACAAAATGTTTAAATTAATGTGGTCTCTATTACTAATACAATAATAATATTAGGATAAAGCCTGAATCATATTTATGATAAAATAGCCAAACACGTCATTTTTGTAAAAACAACACCACCCTCTAACCCATCAAATCAAAGCACTTACCTGTTGTTTTGTGTCAACAACAAAAAAGAACTGCTCTCTCACCGACGACAAGTTCTCTGCGAAAAACTAATAATACGACTCTAATTAGGCAGTGAACGTCAAAAAGCGTTTCTTAAAGACACTTTAACAACTCACGGATCCAGACGCGAAAACAAATATCTGGAAAATACAGCTGGAAAAAGAGCCCTATCTGGTATCCGAAGTTACCGATAGAGTGAAAATTTTTGATGTTGAGGGATGAATTCAGGGTTAGATCGCTCTTGATTTCGCCCATGGTCGGGGGATGCTGCGCAGAGCAATCGATACGAAATGTGCTGGGACAATATAGAGGCAGAGGTGGAGTATGGGAAGGTCTTTTTAACCAGTGGGGGAGGCGGAAGATTTTAAGGAAAATTAAACAAACTGGAAAGTAAGTTTATTTTGACCGGGTTAAGATACAAGTATGAAAACGCATTTAATTTATTTTGACAGAAAAATTTTGAACACGTTTAAATCAATATGATCATCATCTTAAGTGCAACTTTTAGAACTTAAGGTAGTGGGTGTTTTACTAACTGTTCACCAATATTTTTTATCATTTAGGATTATGTCTTAGAGAGATACAAATTTTCTGAAATTGATCTTTACTAATTAAGGTAAATTTTGGATATAGAATTCTTATTTTTGTGTTTACATTCCTCCTCCAGTTGCTCAGCATAGATTGGATAATTTGCTTTTTTGTTTGCCTTGATTATTAATTTGATTAAAACTTTTGCATAAATTTTAATTTGCCCAATTATTTCTAATTTTAAATGATGCTGCCTTAGAGAAAGGGAATTATCAGTTCGATCAGTGTATATATATATATATATATATATATATATATATATATATATATATATATATATATTGTATAAATAAGTAATAAGACTCAATTTTATTTGAGATTGAAAGAAAAAAATCAGACACGGAAGGGTTAAAATGATGTATTAATGGTTAATAAGCCAGTAAATATGGTTTAGGATAGGTTAAAAATTAGATTTAAGCATGGTTTAAGATATTTCGTTTAATTTATAATATATATCAACAGATATAATCTTAAGAAACAGACAATATATTCCAAAATTCTTGACTAAGTAAATAATTTAGAACTGATATTTTCTTCAAAAATATGATATATTTTCCTCCATAAAAACTAAAGTTCAATAAAAAACCATAAAAAAATATTGAACTAAATAGAGGAAGTGTTATTATAAACAATGATTGAATAAAAAGTGTGTGAAAGCGTTTGAAAAACTAATCATAATGTGTTACACATCATCTTTGGTTCCAATAAAAACAATCACTCATAAGACACAAAAATTGCATGTGGTGGGAAATTAGTGTGAAATTCAAACAAAAACACTGTGATTAGTGAAAAACAAACGTTAATGTACGAAACAGAAGAAGAATGCTGTAGTTTTAAGAATTATTAAACAAACTATGTAGAAATTAAAACCATAAGTTGTGCAAAACTGAAAAATATAGTATATATCTAATTAGTTTATAAGGTAGGTTTAAGTTTTTTTAAAGCAAATTTGGTACTAAGTTGTTAAGAAAATTTTATTTAATAATAGGATAATAATATCCGAAGCAACAATAAACATTTTAGAGTTTTTTCGAACAAAAGTTGAGTAAAATAGGCAAAAATTGCAATGTGAAAATTGTTAATTTTTATTAATTTTAATATACAAATAATATGCCAAAGTGGCTTTAATATATATCAAAATGTCGAGAAAGCTATAAAGTTTATTTATTGCAAGCTTAATAATGCTCAATGGTTAGATTTAGGTCCGTATATTAATAAAAACATGAAAATTCCAATCAAAATTGGTAAAATTCAAAAGCTTCCATAAATTGCAATTTTTCAAAGTAGTAAAATTTATCAAGTTGCCAAGTGTCATAAAATCTGACCAGATTGTAGAAATTTCTAATGTTTTGGCCTCATATATAAAGCCGAGGCGTAGAAATTTCACGAGAGTTGAAGTTATTAATTTGCTGAAGGCACTGCGTCTCTCGTGCTCTCGAAAATTTTCATAACCTCATATTTTTAATTGTTTTAAAGGGAAACGGAAGTTTTTCCCACGTCACCAGAAAACAAAAGCAAAAAATTTTATTTTTTTTAAAGAGGTTATGTGTTTTGTTGTTGTTAATTAAAAAGAATTTCATAATTATTTAAAAGTAATTGGTAAAGTTTCCAAGTTTTGTCCTATAAAGTAATTGTTCAACTCTCAGACAACAACAAATACGATAAATTGTAATAAGAATATAAGTAAAATTAATTGGAATTTTGCAAAGAAGAATATAGTGGAACGAAACTTTGGATAAATATTTGTCAATTCCTTACTTTATAGGAAGCGACAATAAAATTTTTTGGACATTTGGAAGAATTTCAAAGAAGAAAATAAATATAAAACAAACTGGAATTGTGTTTTAAAATATTGCGACCAACTAACAGAAAACAAAACAAGGTATTTATATTAGACTAGGCAGTAGAAAGCTTTTAATTTTTTTTGGTAGACATAGAAACCTAGCGTCTACAATAACCTAACTTTGCTTAAAATAAAATTAATTAAATTAATAAGTTATAGTTTGCAATACTAACCTGTTAGAACATAAATAATATTTATCATTATCAATATTAGGTGTTAAACTATATTAACCACTTGAATCACAATATAGCACGCGATAATTTGTTTAAAATAATATCAGTTTTGTAAAATATACCACGCTTTCCATATTAAACTGCTAAACTAAAAACTAAAGCGTTGCCAATTTGTGGTATAGGTTGTTAAAAGACTATGTATGGTAAATAAAAGTGAATAATTACTAATATTGATTATAAATATTGTTGTTTGAAATATAAAAGCATTGGCGATATTATTTCATCTAAGATTTATTAAAAAATTGTGCCATTTGTTTTTTTATTGTTAAATAAAATTTATATATTGTGTTTTAATCATTATGTATATTGATTGTCTGATTGAGATCTTATGAGCAACTGAACTCACCTGAGAAAGAGTAAATTAACAGGTAAGTACACATCTATATATCTATAGAATATTTTGAAAATTGAAAATTTTTCAAATTGGTAAGAAATAGTTATAATTTATTATAATTATTTTTTACCTGGCGCTTAACAAAAAAATATTAAAATTTTTATTTAAATTTTGGCAATATTTTGGAAAATGTAAAAAAAATAAATTCAGAGATAAATAATAACAAAGTTTCCTAAATTTTTTTTAACCGGGCAATATTTTCTGAGGATGCGAAGCGCACGTGCGCGACTACCACCGTAATCGCCAGAATATATATATATATATATATATATATATATATATATATATATATATATATATATATATATATATATATATATATATATATATATATATATATATATATATGAAGTATTTATAATTTATTTCTTGTATCTTCAATAAAATATTTTTTATATGCATTGTTTTTCTTGGGATTAAGGTCCGTTAAAAAAGGAATCAAAATATAATGGTAGTGTTATATTTTCTATATTTTACATTTTTGAAAAGATTAACCTTTCGGTAATTTATTTCATCCTTGTCAGAATATATAGAATATAGCTGCACGAAAATTTTAGTGGACTGTATTTTGGGCGCTGGTAGAGAATTTAATTT
The DNA here is from genome assembly GCA_034092305.1 of Diaprepes abbreviatus. NCBI lineage: Eukaryota > Metazoa > Arthropoda > Insecta > Coleoptera > Curculionidae > Diaprepes > Diaprepes abbreviatus. Next base: position 3,512,751 of record JASJET010000326.1, on the reverse strand, counting down.
CATTTAAAATATACGATGAAGGTATGACAATCCGGAGAAATTGAAAATGACCTACTGATGTGAAAATCGTGGATACTTTTCTGGAGATGAGTCTTTCGGTTTTGGCACTGTTATAGATATTGAATAAATAATTGTTTTTAAGGTGTGTTCGCAACACGTGTGTTCCGCTGAAGGTTCAAGTGCAAGATGATAGTGTTTTCTGCCATGTACCGTTGTGGTGCCTGCGACACTTATTGGCCATTTTGAGAAAAGATTGTTATATATGGCGCGAAACAATACATGGCCCGAAAAGGGATTAAAATAATTATAAATAAAATAAAATTAACTTGTTACCCCTACTTCTTTTCCAGGAAGAATCCTATCTCCTAATTGCCTAAAGCTGGTGTCTAGATCTTTTGTGCCTCCTACTGGTTCTTTTGGGGTCGTAGTCTACTACTTATCTGATATCTTTTGTCTCAGGGTCTCTCTTAAGGGAGTCCATCTCATCTCCCTGTAAATTTGTTCATTCCTGCCAAAACGCGGGGCTTCTAATGTCATACTTAGTACTATATTGTCTTGAGCTTCTAATCTCTTTAGGTGTGTTGACGTAGCGTAGCCCCACGCTACTAATCCATAGGCTAGTACAGGCGTTAGTACTGTTTTGATGATTTTTAGCTTGTTCTTTAGGTCTATTATGTTATCTCGACTAAGCAATGGGTATCGCTAGCTTCTTACGAGCTTAAACTTTTTGACGGTAGCTGAGATATTTTTATCCCATTTTAGTTCTTTGTCTATCGTCAGTCCTAGGTACATGGCATCGATTGCCCGCTGTTTTCCTGTTTCTCATCAGGAAGAGTGATTGGCTTGTTTCAGTATCGAAAACTATCTACCAGGATATGAAACAGCCGTTGACTAGGTCCATTTCCTTCTGTAGATATCTGCTGTTCAATCTTGGCTGTGTTGACTTTGCCATTATGGCGCTGTCATCAGCAGTTAGGACCATTTTTGTGTTTGTTGTCATGGGAATGTTGTGAGTGTATATATTATAGAGGTGTTGTGAGAGTACGGTCTCCTGTGGTACTCCAGCTTTTGGTTTTCTTGTTTGCGATTCATCTTGTTCGACTTTTACACTGAACTCGCACGGGTATGAATCTACAATTTCACAAATCTATACTGCCATACTCTATCAAATGCTCTAGCTACAAAAAGTAGTATCACTCCTGTTGATTGATTGTTGTTGAACCTTTCTGACGCGTATTCACCATCCCTTAATACGCGCAGTTCTACGGATCGTCTATCTACGAACCCTAATTGTTCTTGCGATATACTGCTGGTTGTTTCAGTCGCTATGTTGAGCCTTTTCAGTATGACTCTTTCTGCGATCTTGCTGAGAGAGGATAGCAGGCTGATAGGCCTGTAGTTCTGGGGGAAAGTATGGTGAGAGAGAGACTCCATTTTCATAAAACTTTGGTAAAGAGTGAGTTATTTTGATGTGATTTTCAGTATATTCTAGAAAGTACTATCAGTAGTGGTGGTATAAAAGTATTTCTAAAATATGTTTTTTGCAAAGGGGGAAAACTGAAAATATTTACTAGTTATTGAACTTTTTAATGGACTTCATTTACATACAGCTTTTGATACAAGTGAATATTTTGATATGGGAATCTTTCTGTGACTCTATATATTATTCGATGATGGAAACTATGGCTGCTTTGAAAAACATTAAACTCAGATTTACAAGAAGATCTGATGGTATTTATGTAATTTTAATTCTCTACATAGATTAATATTGAATTATATGAATTTTTTCCCAAGCACTAAATGACTGGAATGCTGTTAAAGAATAAAATAAAAAATACACTAATTACCGGGTGACAGATTACATTGGTTTTGTATTTCACATTCGTGTTTATTTTGAGTGCCCTGGGCGGCTCTAAAAAATTATTTCAAATTTGTTTAAGTTATTCATTATATATTTACTGCACTATTTACATAATTTGTTTATTGCATCCGTATATGCGTTTGTTTTATTACTAAAAATTATCTTATTTGTCGCGATAACTATGAACGAACTTAGTTTTTTAAAAAGCTCTTTGGACAGTTATTACCTGATTTAAAAATTGAAAAACAAAGTGGAATATGATAGAAGTAGTTGGCTGAGCCGGTATGTGAAAAATATAACCTGTTTTGAATCAGGATTTCAGTTTTCTATGCTCGGTAAGATATGAAGCTACCATTGCCTTATACTCTCAGTGCCTAATGTTAACGGTGGGATATTATCTCAACCAACAAATAATAAATAAATTGATGACAACTAATTTATCCCGTAGCCAATTGTGATTCAACACATGAATTTATTTATTGATAAAAAACAACAAGTATAATTAGAAACAACATTAATGTATTTTAAGTCAACTTTTTGCAATATATTCAATCATTTAATTTAAGGTCATAGAACAGCATAATCACCGTAAGATAATAAAAACATGAAAACCCAGACATGGCTTTACTTTTAAAATTGTAATTTTTTATAGCAATTACATTCAACATTTAAATATTTATTTACACTAGATATAAACTGCATTGTGGTATTGTATATCTACTTCCGTATATAATAAAATATACCGGGGCTGGTTTATACAACATTTGCAGTATCATCATCATTAAATGGTATGAACGAAAGTAGAGGGTTTAAATTGACAAGTATGACGATAAGTCAAGCAAGTTTAGAACCTTAAAAAAGCAAGGTTAAAAAAAATAATTTTCCTTTATTACTAAATGGGTAAAAATATAATATTGTGTTTATTTTCTGAAGACAAGTATTCTTCTCACTAGTACTTTTTTAATATTCCTGTCAAAGTGTTTATTTCTTGATACATTGTATGTAATACAAATTATAACACAGTATCACAAGCAAAACGAAGCTGGCTGAAATATTTTTACTTTATTACGATCTCTAAATAATATAATTATTACGGTACTATTTTAAGCAAAAAATTGTTTTAAGATTTTTAAAAAAGGAAACGAAATTTCCAGTGATAGGTTTAAAAGAAAGATGTAAGGATAGAAAATCGCCCGCTTAAAATGCCAAAACCAATAAACACAATACATTTTCCATCTTTTTTTTTTAATTCAATCAATTACAAGGCTGGTACGGTAATGTACGGTAATTCATATGAGTTTGGTACGGTATTCATAAATCAAAAGGTTGGCAACGCTGGTCTAGACTGAAGTTAAAACAGTGCACCAGTTAACCTCGCTCCCAGCATCAAGGAGTCAATTCTTGGCAAATTTGAACTACTGACCTTAACAAATTCTTGTTCCCTGACGTTGTTGTACTTTTGGTAGTACGAAACTGACACACTTGATAGTTTAATCCACAAAATATCTGATTAACCATACAAATAAAGACAAATTCGAACGATAACGGCGATAAACAATGATGACTGATGTGATATTTACGAATGCGTGACGTCACGTGCTTCTGATTGGTATTCGATCTAATATCGACGATTTCCATATTTTGTGTTCTTATTCTTACTAAAATAAATATAATCTCGTTTGTAATCTAAAAATAAATGTGTTTTTAGAATTTGTCTATTCTATATAATTACTTCAAGTCATAATTTCAGCGATTCTTCGTTACAGTCATCATGTCTATTATCGAATGATCCAGAGAAATAAAAATATTATATTTTTTTTTCCTGGCCTTTTTGAAGCCCTAAGCAACAAAATATTTTTAATAATAAAACTTATAATAGCAACACGTGTTTATTAATCACAGAACACAAAAACATTCCTAATTAACGTGTTTCATCATATTTACTTAAAATGAAAAATCCATACGTATGTACATATTTTATTTAAAATAAATATTATTTACGGAAGGAGATCTACATTATTTAAATATCAAGTTTAATTGTTATAAATAATTGAGATTTTTAATATTAAAAGTATGTATATTTTTGTTCTCGAGTTGTTTGATAATCATTAAGGGGTTTTATGACCTTAATTAAAATGATTAGGTATAGACAAGTAAATACAAAATACATTGAAGTAGGAACAAATTATACATTATAATATATTTTATGCAAAGACTTGCATCTAACTTCCGTGAGTATGTAGCAACACTATATGCAAAAGCGTATTTCAAGAATTTTGAATAAACAGAATTAAAAAAAAAATAGTTTAGCCACACCTCCTATAAAAGTGAGAATGTATATCTTCGTATTTGAGAGAAACGAGATATTATTTTTGTGCCCCATATGTATGAATGTAAGTACTACCACAGCAAAGCATATTATTATTTTTTTAGCTTAATTGTTAATTAATAATATAATAAAATCTCAGGAAATATTTCCAGTAACTTTAAAGAATTTTTTATATAATTTTGACGACATATATTTATTCCCTATCCCTTTAACGCGCCTCTTATAAAAGTGAGAATGTATATCTTCGTATTTGAGAGAAACAAGATATTATTTTTGTGCCCTATATGTATGAATGTACGTACTACCACAGACAAAGCATATTATTATTTTTTAGCTTAATTGTTAATTATTAATATAATAAAATCTCAGGAAATATTTCCAGTAACTTTAAAGAATTTTTTATATAATTTTGACGACATATATTTATTCCCTATCCCTTTAAAGCGACTCTTATAAAAGTGAGAATATATATCTTCGTATTTGAGAGAAACAAGATATTATTTTTGTGCCCTATATGTATGAATGTAAGTACTACCACAGACAAAGCATATTATTATTTTTTTAGCTTAATTGTTAATTATTAATATAATAAAATCTCAGGAAATATTTCCAGTAACTTAAAAGAATTTTTTATATAATTTTGACGACATATATTTATTCCCTATCCCTTTAAAGCGACTCTTATAAAAGTGAGAATGTATATCTTCGTATTTGAGAGAAACGAGATATTATTTTTGTGCCCTATATGTATGAATGTACGTACTACCACAGACAAAGCATATTATTATTTTTTAGCTTAATTGTTAATTATTAATATAATAAAATCTCAGGAAATATTTCCAGTAACTTTAAAGAATTTTTTATATAATTTTGACGACATATATTTATTCCCTATCCCTTTAAAGCGACTCTTATAAAAGTGAGAATGTATATCTTCGTATTTGAGAGAAACAAGATATTATTTTTGTGCCCTATATGAATGAATGTTAGTACTACCACAAACAAAGCATATTATTATTTTTTTAGCTTAATTGTTAATTATTAATATAATAAAATCTCATGAAATATTTCCAGTAACTTTAAAGAATTTTTTATATAATTTTGATGACATATATTTATTCCCTATCCCTTTAAAGCGACTCTTATAAAAGTGAGAATGTATATCTTCGTATTTGAGAGAAACAAGATATTATTTTTGTGCCCTATATGTATGAATGTAAATACTACCACAAACAAAGCATATTATTATTTTTTTAGCTTAATTGTTAATTATTAATATAATAAAATCTCAGGAAATATTTCCAGTAACTTTAAAGAGTTTTCTATATAATTTTGACAACATATATTTATTCCCTCTCCCTTTAAAGCGACTCTTATAAAAGTGAGAATGTATATCTTCGTATTTGAGAGAAACAAGATATTATTTTTGTGCTCTATATGAATGAATGTAAATACTACCACAAACAAAGCATATTATTATTTTTTTAGCTTAATTGTTAATTATTAATATAATAAAATCTCAGGAAATATTTCCAGTAACTTTAAAGAGTTTTCTATATAATTTTGACAACATATATTTATTCCTTCTCCCTTTAAAGCGACTCTTATAAAAGTGAGAATGTATATCTTCGTATTTGAGAGAAACAAGATATTATTTTTGTACTCTATATGAATGAATGTAAATACTACCACAAACAAAGCATATTATTATTTTTTTAGCTTAATTGTTAATTATTAATATAATAAAATCTCAGGAAATATTTCCAGTAACTTTAAAGAGTTTTCTATATAATTTTGACAACATATATTTATTCCCTCTCCCTTTAAAGCGACTTTTATAAAAGTGAGAATGTATATCTTCGTATTTGAGAGAAACAAGATATTATTTTTGTACTCTATATGAATGAATGTAAATACTACCACAAACAAAGCATATTATTATTTTTTTAGCTTAATTGTTAATTATTAATATAATAAAATCTCAGGAAATATTTCCAGTAACTTTAAAGAGTTTTCTATATAATTTTGACAACATATATTTATTCCCTCTCCCTTTAAAGCGACTCTTATAAAAGTGAGAATGTATATCTTCGTATTTGAGAGAAACAAGATATTATTTTTGTGCTCTATATGAATGAATGTAAATACTACCACAAACAAAGCATATTATTATTTTTTTAGCTTAATTGTTAATTATTAATATAATAAAATCTCAGGAAATATTTCCAGTAACTTTAAAGAGTTTTCTATATAATTTTGACAACATATATTTATTCCCTCTCCCTTTAAAGCGACTCTTATAAAAGTGAGAATGTATATCTTCGTATTTGAGAGAAACAAGATATTATTTTTGTACTCTATATGAATGAATGTAAATACTACCACAAACAAAGCATATTATTATTTTTTTAGCTTAATTGTTAATTATTAATATAATAAAATCTCAGGAAATATTTCCAGTAACTTTAAAGAGTTTTCTATATAATTTTGACAACATATATTTATTCCCTCTCCCTTTAAAGCGACTCTTATAAAAGTGAGAATGTATATCTTCGTATTTGAGAGAAACAAGATATTATTTTTGTGCTCTATATGAATGAATGTAAATACTACCACAAACAAAGCATATTATTATTTTTTTAGCTTAATTGTTAATTATTAATATAATAAAATCTCAGGAAATATTTCCAGTAACTTTAAAGAGTTTTCTATATAATTTTGACAACATATATTTATTCCCTCTCCCTTTAAAGCGACTCTTATAAAAGTGAGAATGTATATCTTCGTATTTGAGAGAAACAAGATATTATTTTTGTGCTCTATATGAATGAATGTAAATACTACCACAAACAAAGCATATTATTATTTTTTTAGCTTAATTGTTAATTATTAATATAATAAAATCTCAGGAAATATTTCCAGTAACTTTAAAGAGTTTTCTATATAATTTTGACAACATATATTTATTCCCTATCCCTTTAAAGCGACTCTTATAAAAGTGAGAATGTATATCTTCGTATTTGAGAGAAACAAGATATTATTTTTGTGCCCTATATGTATGAATGTAAATACTACCACAAACAAAGCATATTATTATTTTTTTAGCTTAATTGTTAATTATTAATATAATAAAATCTCAGGAAATATTTCCAGTAACTTTAAAGAGTTTTCTATATAATTTTGACAACATATATTTATTCCCTCTCCCTTTAAAGCCACTTAATTTTAAGCGGATTTTAAACTAGTTTTCTTGTTTTCGTTTTTTCAGTATTAAATAATAAAAATCACTTTTTTGATTTTTTAATAGGGTGGATCAGAAAAATTTTACCTGTATCAACTTATAACTATTTAAATAAATACTTCGTATATTGTTACATGTTAGAGTGCAATAAATTCTAAATATAAAATATGTCCTATATCAATTTTCAACTGTATCTGAAATATTAGTGCACCGTTTTTAAAACAAAATACGCAACAACAAACTGTAAAAAAGTAACTATTTTTAAGATGTTGAAAATGTCTTCCAACAAGTATCCTGCAATAAATCAATCTGTCTAAAAATCCCTTTTATACATTTTGTACCACTTATGGAGAAATTACTGGTATTACTCGTATCTATCAAGTCCGGTTTAAATTTATAACACAAATTTTTGTCGCGATCCCATAAAAAAGTCCAGGGTTATGTTTCAAGTTGTAGCGTTGACACTTTGCGAAATAATAGTAATTTTTATGTACTTTATACGTGTTAAAACCAAACGCGGTCGGTATATTAGTTTTTGCATGATTGCCATTTCAGATTTTTAGTGTATATTTCAGCATATCAAATTGCATCATTGATGGTCCGACTTATGTTTGTAAAAAGATTTTGAAAGTAGCAAATGTAATCGAAAACTTCTGAGCGCGTGAAAATAACTGAGCAGTGGGACACTTTATCTATATAGTAATAGAAGCTTGTTACGCGCAAAGGATAAATTTTTACTTTCGATTTTCTCAACAACAAAAAAGATATTTTAATATATTTTTTTTTGATTTTGGGTTAACTGAACCCGAGAACAGAACATTTTGACTTGAACTTCTTTAAATGTTTTGTAGACGATTGTTTAATGGCAAGTCCTAATGACAAAATAAATTACGTTGTACAAACAATTTAATAACGTCCATAATAAATTAAAATTTACATCAGAATCTGAGGTAAACGGGAAAATTAACGTTCTAGATATCTAGACTCTAGTACACAATAATGATAAAATTCTAACGCAGTGGTGTAACAAATCAACCTGGTCGGAAAGATACCTTAACAACTTATCAATATCAAAGAAATTAAAAATAAAAACAAATAGACCTAAAAACTAAAAGCAACGATAATTCAGAATAGAAAACACAAAAACAATACATAGCATTTCCTTACATACAGAATTTTCAGAAAAATTGACACATGTTTTAAAAAGATACAATATTTCTACATACCGCAAGAAGTATAACCAACTAAACTTTGTCTTTAGTAAATAAAAAGTAAAACACCAACTAAGAAAAACCTCCATTATTATATATTCCATTCAGTGTATATACAGGGTGTCCGGAAAAATGTGAAAAATCTCCCGGATATGAAAATATCATGTGAAAAGAATACTAAATGAGAGTGTTGTGAATTGCTCACAGCTACAGGGATGAACTAGCTGTGACACTCATGACCCCATTTTTTTTACGTCCTTTATGATAAGTGAAAGAAGAAAATGTTTTTTACATACCTTTAACTATTGACTCAAAATCAACTACTTCATTCATGTCGCTCACCCTAACCGTTTTCGAAAAAATGTCATTTTATTTACATCATGTATTTCGCGTATTTCGATAAAAGATACATCTTTGTTCCTATCAAATGTTCAATAGTTAAAAAAGTCTAATTTTGTGAATTGCAGTTCGACCTAGGTTGGCAAAAGATAGGCGTTTAATTTTATCGGCACCAAAAATAAAGTATTGTTGTTGCCAAAGTTACTAGGTACGAACAAAATAAAGATATTGCTTTTTAGAACTTGTCAACTTTCACATCGCTGATAACATCGATTCTTTACTTGGATAATAATTTACTGAGTTTTGGATTTCGTAGTGAAATTAATTGTGAAATAATTCGAAATATGGAATACACGTTTATTGAGTATGCAGATATGCATCTGATGTGTGGTCTTGCATCTTGGCATACTTTGGAAGCCAGAAGGTTATATCACGACAGATATCTTAATCGTATTCTTCCAGATCAGAAAACATTTCAACGAGTTGACCAACATCTAAGGGAGAATCGTAGGCAATTCCATTTAATACGGTAATATTATTAAATTTCTTCATAATTTTTGGAAATTTTGGAAAAGAAGTACTGATGCTCATCGGGGAAGAACAGTACATAAGCCGCAATTAGAGAAAAATATTTTAAATGCTGTAGATGAGACTCCTTCAACGAGCACTAGAAAATTTTCAGCGCCGTTTAACATGTCGAAAACAATAGTACATGAAGTTCTTCAAGTACGAATTTGATTGAGGAGAATGTGTCTCCTGTTCTTCCTATAAATGATCTACCAGTGAGGAATGACAGGATCAATTTTACAAGATAGAATGGATATCCGAACCTGATCATCTTTATCCCGACACTGTCATGTGTGACCTTGTCAAAAGCCTTTGAGACGTCTAGCATGACGGCCCAAAGATGGATTTTTAATTAAAATCTGTTTTGATAGCTTGAGCGAGCCTGGTTGTCCAAAAGGTTGTCGATAAACCATCCATAAAACCAAACTGCTTCTCAGGAATGGTTTTCAACCAATGGTGTAAATAACGACCCCACAGACCTCATGGTGCGGGGAGGCGTTCTTCAGATCAAAGTATAAAAACGAAGAATCAAGAGTCCATGTATGTTATCTGCACAATGCCTCATCGATCCTCGTTTGACGTCGAAATCCAGCTATCTCTCCATCTTTTAGGGGGCCATCCAGGCGGCCGTTTGGTGTTTGGTTTCTCTCTCATCACGGTTTTTGCTAGTCTGTCATCATCCATTCGTTCCACGTGATCTCTCCACTGCCTACGACGGTTGTTTCTGTGCCGTAGGTCAGTATCGGTCTTACACAGACCTTGTAAATTCTTGCTTTGCTCTCAACCGTCATATATTTATTGTTCCAGATTATGCCTCTTAGCTGGCCTGATATCATGGCCGCTTTGTTGGCTTGTGTGCGTACTTCTTCCGTTACTGCCCTGTTACTTGTTATATGTGCTCCCAGGTATTTAAAGTTCCCAACCTGTTCGATACGTTTGTCATCAACCATTAGTTTGCATCTTACAGGTTCTTTTGCTATTACCATTGCTTTGGTTTTCTCCACAGATATTTTTATATTATACTGTTTGGCTGTTCGATTGAGATGGAAAAGCATTCTTTGTAAGTTGTCCTCGCTATCTGCTGTCAAGGCAACATCGTCTGCAAAGCATATAATCTGAACGGTGTTGTGTCCCATTGGGTACCCAATATTTGTGCTTTTTACCTCATCAATGATTTCGTCCATGATTACATTGAAAAGTGTTGGACTTAGGCTATCACCCTGTCTTATTCCTATGGATAGTGGGATTTCCTCTGTTAGCGTGTTATTTGTTTTAATTACCATAGTGTTTTTGGAATTCACTTCGTATATTGTGCGTATGATTGCTTCGTCTACTTGTTTTCTTCGCAGTAGTTCTGTTATGTGTTCCAGTTTGACTCGGTCGAACGCTTGTGTAAATTCCACAAAACAAATGAACAGCGGTTTATCGTATTCGATAGATTTTTCAACCAGCTGTCTGATAATAAATATACCGTCGATAGTAGAGCGGTTATTCCGGAAACCCTGCTGTTCTTCGCACGCTGCTAACTTGTCTACGATCCGTTGTGACAGTATTTTGGTTAATAATTTGGCTGAACTGTTCAGTAGGCTGATTCCCTTGTAGTTTGTTTTCGGGTTGTTTCTTTGATCCTCTTTTGTGGATCGGAATTGTGATGCTTTTCCGCCATTCGTTGGGTACTGACGTTGTGCGGAGTATTTTTTGAAATAGAACAGTGAGCTCTGTGACAAGGCTGGGGCCTCCGTACTTTAGCATCTCATTCGTAATTTGATCGGTACCAGGAGATTTTCTGTTTTTTAATTTCTTAATTTTCCGGTGCATCTCTGCTTCACTGATGTTAACATCTGTTAGTTCTGCGCTTTCTTGTTGGTTTTCGTCTACATTGTTTTCTGTAGCTGGTGCCTGGAGTAAGTCCTTAAAATGGCTAATCCATATATATATATATATATATATATATATATATATATATATATATATATATATATATATATATATATGACCCTAGTCCCCTCCAAGAAGACAATAAACGATAAAAAAGAAAATAGGCTTTAAAATGTTTGCCTTTTTTGAGGAGACAAACTGTCCAAACTACAGTGTAATATGGTATTTTAAATTAAATAGTAATTATCAAAGGGTAGTGCTCAGAATTATTTTCAATTGAATATAACTCTAGAAGCTTTTGTGCATCTTTTGGCTTTGGAGTAAATATCTTATCTTTATCTAATTGTGTTATTAGATTCCAAACTCTTTCCTCTTATGACTTTCTAGTAGTCCACAGAAAGGTTCTGGAACGAGATAAGGAGCTTTTACTCCCTATTTTCTAATTTCCTTCAATTCTCTTAAAAAGTATATAGATTTGAGTCTTTTAGCTGTTCATAGTTTCATTTAAGTAATAATTGTTTTTTAATTAATTTAATTATTAAATCGGATCTATTAAGAATTTTAAAATATTAGAAAGGAAAAATAAATTTAAAAGTATAAATATCTAATAATCATGCACAAAGTGCACAATTGTTATGAATATTATGCTTTTCATAAATTACAATAATATATTCCCTTCATTAAAATGTTATTTATTAATTAGTTCTTTATAATAAATATTACAAAAGTTTACGATACTAATTGACTTGAGATACTGAGAACAGTAATTCAGATTCAAGGATAACATTTTTAATTCACTTTTTTTTTAAATGGAAAATGCGTGATTAATCTTTGACGAATTTCAGAATCAGATAAGTTAATTTGAAGTAAATTAGAGCAGAATTGCTTTTTTTGCGCTGTCATTATGACCGGCGAGTTGTTTTTTTGGTGGATGTTATATGAATTTTAAGTTGGTCTGTAATTAAAAAAAATTAAACCAATTATTTAAAATTAATTAAAATTGCTTTGTCAAGACGGAAATTTTGGATTGAAATTTTTATGAAAAAATAAAGTTTTTATGAAAATAAAGGTTAAAGATTATATCGATTTTTTCCTCTATTGACGACTTCTCGCACTAGAGGTGTTAGTTTAGTACCTATAACTTTTAAAACAAGTGATTTAAAAGATTAAATATTGATCAGTTGTTGATTCTTAACATCAAGCACAAACTATACCAAATGAGATTTAAAAGTGAATCAACACCGATATGAAAAAAACACGTGAAAAGAATTCTACAAGTTCATATCAATTTTCAATAAAAATTAAATACTCTTCATTCATGTCGTTAATCCTAACGGTTTTCGAAAAACGCCATTTTATTTACACTGTTAGTTCCCTAACTTCTGTCAGGTTAAATATGAAAAAGAGGAATCAAAATCACCGAAGTTTTAATAAAATGTTAAACTAACTGCTTAGTTAAAAACTTCGCAAGACAGTTCAACATGTGATCCGTGAAGTCCGATACAACTGCGAGCATGACGACTTAAGAACTGCTGTACTCGCCCCATTAACTCAGCATTGTTCTTTATTTGATCACAAGGAAACGTGATTCTCCGTAGAAATTCCTCCCTACTATCGACTGAAGTGGAATATATCAAGGTTTTGAGGTGTTCCCACAGGTGAAAAACCAACGACGTTAGATCGGGAGATCGAGAAAGCCGGGCAATAGGTCCTCCTCTACCTATTCAACAGTTTGGATAGATGTTATTCAGGTGTTTCTGCACAGTAACGCTGAAATGAGATGGTGCCCCATTGTGACAGTCGTATATGTTTCGGGGGATTTCGAGTGGTAAGTGCTGTACTTAATTGTGAAAAGCGAACTTCAAATAAAGTTCTTCAGTCAGTCGTGCTGGCAATACGAATGGTCCAATCGAAAAATTACGAATGACTCCTGCCCATTGATTGAAACTGATGATGATGCGAAACAATAGTTGCATGAGGATTCTCATCAGACTATATATGTGACTTGTGTAAATTTATGACATCATTTTTGGTTAACCCTGCTCCATCTGTGAAGAGAATAGTGCTAATGAAGATTACATTGTTGTGTTGCGGATCCCATAGCCAGTTTGCAACTGCATTCTATGGGGAAAATCTTCAGGAATCAGTTCATGCACTTTTTTCAAATGATATGGATATAATAGCCTCAAGGATTTCCACTATCTTCCCTCTGATATATATATATATATATATATATATATATATATATATATATATATATATATATATATATATATATATATATATATATATATATATATATATATATATATACATAAAAATTTAATTTTCTAAATTTTTTTCTTAAACCATCTTCCTATAAAAATGTATGGTAACTTCTTTGGATTAGGTTTCAAAAATTAATACTACTATTCTGTGCTTGACGTTTCGCCCAACGTAGTGGGCTTTTTCAAAAGTATAATCTAAAATAAAAACAAAATACAACTAACATGGTCACAAACGCACACTCACAAGACTTAGAATTAACACTCAAACGGTACAATATTAATTAAAAATATCAATTTATAAACTAATGTGACATTAAAAATCTAAAATTAAAATTAAAAATTACAAATTAATCCCAGATACGCACCTCAATTTATCTTGGCCATGTTCTCAGTGAAGTTATTTGACGATTCCTTCAGTTATTATCAACTTAATATTTTTTTTTATATTTAGAAACCTTTTTACTCAGTTTTTTCTGATTTATAAATAAATTTTATCGATATTGACTATACAGTGTGTTGCAAACAATAAGGGCTACAATAGGTGATTTAGTTTATTAGGTTAAAATATATTTTGGTCAGGTTTTTGATATCTTGTTTGTCATTGATTGCTTGTTTTTCTTTTTTCATATGTAGCATTTCCTTTATTTGAAGTTTATGGTAGTTTCTTTCCTGGGTTAGAATCTTTGTGTTTGAAAAATCAAATTCATGTTTAAAATTTGTCTCGTGTTTGTGTAATGCTGTCATTGCGTTTTTTGTGTATTTATGTCCGTTCAATCTGCTGTCTAGATATTGCGATGTCATTCCAATATATTTTTGTGGACAATTTAGACATGGTACGGAATAGATAATGTTAGATTTCTTTTTATGGGTCACCTTACTTTTTAGCTTTGTAAATAGTGGTGACAAGTGGTTGTATGTTTTGTGGCCAGCTATAATATCGTGCTGTTTGAGGATGTGTGTAACTTTTTCTGACAATGAATTTACGTATGGTATTGCAACATATGTTTTTGGGTTGTTATTATTATTACTGTGTGTAAGGACGTTCTTATTATACATCAGCCAAAACCTATTATTACGCTGATCTTTTGGGGTTTCGGATGATGTGATTGATAGTTAAGGTACCGTCCCGACCATGTATCTTTTGTGTACCACATCGTCTCGATCTTTTTATTTGCATAATTTCGAACTAGTATGAGGTCAAGGAAATTTATTTTTCCATTTTGTTCGACTTCTGATGTAAACTGCATCTTTTGGTGGAAATTGTTGAATGCATTTAGTATGGTGTCTATTTCATTTTCGGGGACAGCTGCTAAACAGTCATCAACGTACCTCTTGAAAAATTGAATCGGTATATTAAGTTTTTCTATGACATTTTCTTCCAGATATTCCATGACCAACTGTGCTACTGTAGATGATATTGGTGAGCCCATTGCACAACCATCAAGCTGCTGATAGTATGTATCTTGTTATTGAAAATAATAGTTGGTTGGTTTCAAATTTATGGCTTCAGTGAAGGTTTCTAGGTTTAAAGTGGTATAGCTTTTTAAGTTATCCCAATTTGCTTTTATTATATCTGTTAGTAGGTCATTGGGAATATTTGTATATAACGAGACGACATCTAGTGAAATTAATTTATAGTTGTTTGGAATACTTATTTCGTTAATAAATTTTTTAAAAGTAAAAGAGTCTTTTATATAATAATTGTTTTTTCCAATTATATTCGATAAGCAGCTGCAAAGATATTTCGATAATTTATAAAATAGTGAATGGATATAAATACACAAAAACCCAACGACAGCATTACACAAGCACGAGACAAATTTTAAACATGAATTTGATTTTTCAAACACAAAGATTCTAACCCAGGAAAGAAACTACCATAAACTTCAAATAAAGGAAATGCTACATACAAAAAAAGAAAAACTAGCAATCAATGACAAACAAAATATCAAAAAGCCGAGCCAAATATATTTTAAACTAAACCACCTATTGTAGCCCTTATTGTTTGCAACACACTGTATAGTCAATATCGATAAAATTTATTTGTAAATCAGAAAAAACTGAGTAAAAAGGTTTCCAAATATAAAAAAATAAAAAAATATATATATTAAGTTGGTAATAACTGAAGGAATCGTCAAATACTTCACTGAGAAACATGGCCAAGGTAAATTGAGGTGCGTATCTGGGATTAATTTGTAATTTTTAATTTTAATTTTAGATTTTTAATGTCACATTGGTTTATAAATTGATATTTTTAATTAATATTGTACCGTTTGAGTGTTAATTCTAAGTCTTATGAGTGTGCGTTTGTGACCATGTTAGTTGTATTTTGTTTTTATTTTAGATTATACTTTTGAAAAAGCCCACTACGTTGGGCGAAACGTCAAGCACAGAATAGTAGTATTAATTTTTAAAACCTAATCCAAAGAAGTTACCACACATTTATATATATATATATATATATATATATATATATATATATATATATATATATATATATATATATATATATATATATATATATATATGTTTTTAATCTTTGTCTGTTATGATAACTATGAATTATGAGGGTAAGGATGCTTGGAAGCCGAGTCAAGCCAAGCAGCCGTCGAGGAAGCTTCACTTGAAAATGCCGGTTGAGATGTTGGCGAAACGTCTTGAAGAATTTTCTACTGACGAACGTATCAACAACCGGAAATACACCAATGTATATATATATATATATATACAATATATATATATATATATACAATATATATATATATATATATATATATATATATATATATATATACATATATATATATATATATATATATATATATATATATATATATACATATATATATATATATATATATATATATATATATATATATATATATATATATATATATATACAATATATACACACTGGCGAGCAAAAAATTTAGGTCACTTAGGAAGTTGAAAATAATTTTAGGAGTAATAATAATAATAAGGGAATTATTGTACTAGTAGGCACTTAATCATTTGTTTTCTGAGAATTGTTATGATTGTAAGAACTTTAAGAATTTGGTTTTGTTAATATTGTTATTTATACATTTAGTTAGTAATTCATGTAATCGAGATTAGTGTATATAAAATATCTTGTCTTTGTTATTTTAAAAGCTAACCTTAATTTGACATACTTTTTCTCTTGTTGATCTTTAACATGTATTTTACTTTGTCAATGAGTATTTTACTCAGGACAATATACTATCGAACGTCTCTGACTTTTTTGGTAATATTTAAGGTTATTCATGGTTTGGATTCTTGAGTCTTTATCTGTTATACAGCATGTCAAAATTCCATTAAAATAAAGAAGTTTCCTTGAAAGATACAGCCCAAAGGGTAAGTCACTTTAAGCCCAAAAGGTAAACCCCTTTTGAGTCCCATATCTCCGTTATGGAGCATCACAGGAAAAAATTACACCAAACTCTAGCGTTATTTGGACGCCTTCTGTACATCGCTCAGATTTTCACAAGTACTTAAGGCACACCTTGTATAAAGAGTTGTGCTAAAATAAATGCCAACTTATTATTCTTACTTTTCTTTCTTTACAGGATGATAATATTAATTTTTAAATCCAACATTCGGGATTTCAGGAATCGTGATCAACTTCATTTTCCTAAATTCGGATCCGACATTTAAAAAAAAAATTAGGAGGCATTTTGTATCAAAACATTAATGCTACTTTTTACTGACTAGCAAAGTGATTATTTCCTGCTCTTTCCGTAAAAACTCCATTTATTGGCTTTTATTAAATATTCATGTTCCAATGAATTGATACAAAATTTTAGAAAAAATCAATTGCGTTTAAAAAGAGCAAACAGCGAGTAAATAATATAATAAAATATTTTTTTATTAAGAATTTAATTATAATTAATAAAAGAATAAAACTACAATAGATAATTATAATAGCGTATAACAATAAAAAATTAACATTGTAGAAACCGATTGGTTTTTAAACAATGCATTATTTATTTATTTATAAAAACCGTACCCTCGAAAGTGTTCCAATAAAAGTAAATTGTCTTTCCCACCAACATGAAAAGGACCAGAAATATTCGTGTTGGAAGTCAGGATTCTTTATATATATATATATATATATATATATATATATATATATATATATATATATATATATATATATATACATATATATATATATATATATATATATATATATATATATATATACATATATATATATATATATATATATATATATATATATATATACATATTTATATATATATATATATATAATATATATATATATATATATATATATATATATATATATATATATATATATCCTTGTAGCACTTCAAGCGCGAATCGACAGCGTATCATACCCATCACTCAAAGGTAAAAATTAAAAAAAAAACTCCATTACATACTACTCAATAACTCTTGCCTCAAAAAATTCTCACTAAAATAATCTTCAATACAGGATCGACCAAAATTCACGACGTAAGCCTCAATGTAATATCTCCAGAAATTAGTGCTTTCAGAGAGCAAAATCGGACATTTTATTTCTGGTTTTGTTTTCCAGATGAATCGGTTTTTATGCGAAACACCCAAAAGTTTCTAATGCTAAAAATAAACTGGTAAAAATCAGGTTGTTATTGTTAATACCTACCTAAAGAATTACTTGATTGATTGATTGACGAAACTTGTCAAATCCGCCTTCAAGTAAAAACAATTCAAAAAAATGGAAGAATATTCTTACGCAGAGTTCGCTGACATGCCTTTAATTTATAGTGAAGCACTTTCAAATTCCTCGAAGACAAGAACAGATTTCCAGCTCGTACATTGCTAGATCCAAAAACCTTTCAAAGGGTTGATCAAAACCTGAGGGAAATAGGTAAAAGATGATTAAAAAATAATTATTAGAGTTAACGAATTAATTTACATGTTTTATTCAAGGTCATTTTTGCAACGACCTGGCGATGAGAGCTCTCCCAGGAGAGAACGAGACCTTTACGAAGAGGAACAAATTTTATAAAGCTGACAACCCTTCAAACAGCATAAGAAAGCTCGCGACACAAAACAATGTTATACAATGGATTGTACAGGAATCTCTAACAGAACAGTTATTTCACCCGTACCACGTTGAAAAAGTACACGCTATGTCTCCGGATGATTACACCTCAAGACTTTGATACTCCAACATAACCTAAATCTAAATTTTTCTAACCTTATTTTGTTTACCGATAAGGCCCGTTTAACAAGAGATGGCATAACAAACTCACACAATTTACATTTTTGGGCTGATAGAAACCCGCACGCTATAATTCAAAACAAACACCAACAAAGGTTTATTTTAAATGTATGAGCTGGCATCATCGAAAATAACCTTATAGGTCCATTTGTTTTGGAAGAAAAATTCAATGGTGAGGTTTATTTAGAATTTTTGCAGCAAAATTTAAATAAATTATTGGAAAATGTACCTCTTGATAAAAGTAGGAAAATGTGGTACATGCATGATGGTGCTTCACCGCATTTTAACCGTATACTACGTCAACATTTAAAAAACTTTTTTGGCCCTCGATGGATGGGCTACCAAGGTTTCCAGACCTAAATACCTTGGACTTTTACTTCTGCGTATTTTATTTTTACCTGTTTGTGTTTAGCATTAATAACTTTTGAGTTTTTTGCATAAAAACCAATTTATCTCGAAAACCGCCAGTTTTATTGAAATAAATTAAGAGTATTTTTTTTGAAGAGTAACAACCAAAGTATTTAAAAAATGAGTTTTCACTTCTGTAAAATGACATGTGTCAAAAAATAGGCCCCACGAGTTTGGCTGCAAGCCCGTTCCTGACTTTTCTGATGATATAAAACATCTACTGTAACATGGTTTAATAAGTCTTTATGGTTTCTATAAAATATTAAAATTTCATTAAATTATACAAGTAGGTTCAAAACTTTGAGCCGATAAGGCAAATCGCTGGGTACCATTTTAGGGCTGTGTATTTCCGGTAAGGGGCACTTTAGGAATTTTTTCCTTTGACAAAGTAGGGTTATTTTGACCTCCCCTGTATGTTCCCGATAAATTATTAGGTACTTACGGACACCCTGTATGTATGTCTATTTTTTACACAGAATACGTCTATTTAGTCAAATTCTAGTTATAACGTCTCGTCTTTCCGGAACCATCCGGAATCATCATGTTTTTCCTTATGACACTACTACGAAAAAATAAAGTTATAACCTGAAAATAACTAAAAATACTTTTCTAAAGAAAATTTAAATATTTGGCAACACCGAAATTTTAAATACCCTTAATTTGACATACTTTCCTGCTGGCGTGGCTTCGAACTTTCAACTGAACTATGGTGATTTTGCTTTAGTATTAATTAATTTGGCAGTACATCATTACTAAATTTTTTCTCACTTAATTGTAAGGTTTTGGCGTGAAAATACTAGTTTATAAACTTTCTGGACACCCTATTTAAAGTTAGAAAAAAAAATAAAAAGAAATTAGCTAAATTTGTGCGTCGAATTGAGAACATACGTATTTCTAAGTCAGCCAAAAATACATAAACCCATTAAATAAAATTACTACTAACAAAATATCAAAAGCTTCAAATATCAAAGGTCGTTATATGTTTTTTTACAAAAAAAAAAAAACATATTTTTAATTACGAAAATTTTAGACCTTTCAGACATAAAAGCAAACACAAGTTCGATGCCTTGTGTTTTTTATAATTTATTTACATTCTTCAAACCTTTCATTTAACAAAATTGAAAAGGACAAATAATCATGTGAAGTATAAAGGTCAAAGATCCTCGCCTTCTATTTACTTGATTGAAGTATTCCTCGTTTAAAGTATAATTTCCTTTCATAAAAATAGGGTTGTATGTGTGAGTGTCTGCGATTGGAATGACGCGTTTCGTGTAAGTATAGTTTTCGAATAAAAAGTACCGAGTGGAGTACAAAACGATTCAACAACTTCGCGTAGTATGTACTTATTGATATTTTAATCCGTGTATTTCCTTTTCCAAATTACTAGCAATATTTTTTATGATTGTAAACCAAAAAACAAATTTACATTTTTTAATATTTCAACTTAGAAAAATATATCTGAAATTATACAGGGTCTGAATAAAACACTGCTGCAAATTCCTGAGGCTAGTTTTTGAAATACAGGGTGCAAAGTTATAATCTTTTTAACCTTTTTTGTATGCGGGAAAAACTTGATTTGGACTTAATTTGGTATTTGGGTTTTTTCAGGATAATAAATTATGATCTGTCTACAATTTTAAAGTACCTTGCAGAGATCGTCACCAGGAAGCCTTAGCCTACATCTAAAGCATAATTTTTTTATGCTCTATTACAGGCGCGGATCCAGGGGGCGGTGGGGACGACCCCCCCCCCAAGAGCTTTGAGTTCAGGAAAATAGACCTGATTTTGCCTCTTATGCTAAGTTTATTCTAGAACTATAAAGAGTTATAAATCATTTTTTATCCTTTTTTTCTTCGCAAATCACTTGTGTTTGACAAAATCTGTTAGACATAAGTATATATTTTTCATAGGAATAGGAGTTAGAAATTTTATAATCGAAAATACCGGTCTATAATAATCGACTATTTGGATTGGATAACAATAGATATTTGGAAGTTTAAAGTGTTAAAAAGGATTTTAATCCTTGTCATAGGCGTCGGAAGGAGGTTTATTTTATGACTAAGTATTTATGGCATAAAATTTATTTCGATAACAAACTTAAAATAAAAAGTTTTTATAACATTATCTTATTTCTTATGAAATGTTAATCATTCAACATACATTACAAAATGTAGATAATTTTGACATATTTAACACAAATCACAACTGTATTTTTATTATTTTTAATTTTGTCATAGAAACCGTTTTTGGCACATTCAGACTAAAATGTAGCTTTATTATCTCAAAAAATTCTAAGTTATAATTTAAATGCTTACAAAATACCCATTGTCAAAAATACAGAAAGTTAAAACATATATAAAAAAATAAATTCATCCACATAATATCAAAATATTTTATTATTAATTAAAAACATTTTTAGAACTTTTGACGTTTCAGTTTATTTATTTCTCAAACCATCTGCAGAATTACAATTAAACACTAAAAAGGAATTCCAATGTAATTAGTTTTTAGATGTTACAGTTAAAGTTAGAGCTACTTATTTTTATTTCTATTGTACTGATATCTTAATATAATTTACTTTAATATATGGAAATCTCCAAAAAAAAAAACATATTAAGTCTACACGCTTAAGAAAAAGACACAAATACAATAATAAAATAATAAATAACTTACTGCTAATTGGAATTAAAAATATTTGAAATTAAAGAGTGGGACACACTAAAATAAAAATATATAAAAAGACATATAAACAACATTAAACAATAAAATACAACAAAAACTAAAATTTAAATATTAAATTGTGTTACACTGGTAAACATTACGTATCTAATTCCTAATCAAAGTCAGTGAAGCTATTTTCGCTTAAATTAATTATAATTGGTTCCTCTATCTCACTGATCATGAGATCGAGTTTTCACATTTCTAACAACTCTACCTTTTACTTGAGAGAGATATTTCCTTTTCCGACGGATAGTTTCCGGACGATCTACAAGAACAGATTTTCTATCTGGTTTTTCCCAACAAAAAATTAAGTTCTCTGAGCAATTTCCAGAATTCTGTTCTTTTAATTTCAGGTAAATCGCGATCTTCATTGATTTTAGTTAGAATTTTGTCGACGGTTGGGATCAGCTTCTCGTAATAAAATGTATATACAACTCCTTTTATTGCAGTTTTCATCTCTTCTTCCAACTAGGTTTCTCGTCTGCCTGTGATCGAATATGGCTTGGGAGTACTAACAATTTCAGTCGTTTTTTTCTCCTTCAGTATTTGGTACATAGCAAATTTTCCAAATCTTGCCATGTTATCTAGATATTGATCTCTTAAAGCATCAAAAACATTCATCCTAAAAAGTTTTTCGTTGAGGAAAAAATGTACTAGTTTAACGATTTTGAAATAAATATAGAGGTGGAAGCCATATTTTTGGGTATCTCACTAATATCAAATAATATATAAAAACAAGCTCACCCAAGATAAATCACTAAGGACTAAGGTATACTTTGCTCATTGACAGAAATTAAAGTGAACTATCAGAAATATCATTGTTGCGGTAAATTTATAAAAGCTTATAATATTTAAATATAATGAGATATAATTAGATTTACGGCAGTCCTCAAATACCTGCGGCACTGGAGCAGGTATGTTGGAGGTTTCGGTAACAATTTTATGACTCTTTCTAGTTCTTAAATAGGGTATAGGAATGTGTATGCTTGAGATCGCCCCCCCCCCCTCCCAAGAGCTTTGAGTTTAGGAAAAAAAAAGAACAACTTCCGAGTAAATTGAAAATATATGCATGCACGTAAGCAGCATATTTATAGTTTTTTTTATAACTGCTTGCACCCCATTCGACGAGCCGCTGATGTTTTCTAGAAAACATCAAAGCGCTCTCTTGGTTTTACTTACACATTTCGGAACTCGGAATTCTTTGAATTCGGAAATCGAAATAAGCCACTGTATTCGTCTGCACAATTTGGGACAAAGCACTTAATTTTGGATGTTTTTTTTTCTCGCCAAACATTTTTAACCTCTTTAGAACGTAACAAAATATCTTGATCAAAGTAAAAATATAGTCACTTTCATAAAAATTAAAATACCGGTACAGTATACATCAGGCATAGAAATACCGGCAAGGTAGAAATCGCTATTGTAGAGGTTGTCGCCCGACATGATCACATATTGCCGCAAATTTTGGATTTGCCCAAAGGTAATGATTTTCATTTCTAAGAAATTTTGTTAGCATTTTAATTTTAATTTTTTTTATTGTTAATATTTGAAAGCTTTTTGTTTTGCGGATTTACAACATATCTGTGTCCAACAATTCAAAATGAAATGATTGAGTGGTTGAGCATTAAACTTGAAAATTATCTGCTAGAACAAATTGGAGCGTCACCTTTTTTTGGATTGTTAATGGGTACCACATAGGACATATTGAAGGTAAGCACCTAAGCATTGTTGTGAGGTATGCAGTAATAACCAGATCTTTTAAAGACACCCTGTATAAAAAATTTAAAAACAAAATTTAATTTCCTTTAAATTAATAATATATTTGAAGAAAATTTCATATTTTCAATATATGTTCGCAATACGTTTTATTTAATTTTTTTATGAAAATCATTTTTTATTTATATTTATTTAAATCTTTTTTTTGACATTGTACATATTCACAAATTTAAATTCGGAAGCCTATGTTTATCTGTGTTAAAGATTTCAATCAAAAAGCAAATCTTTCAAATATCCCTTTAATAACAGCATTTTTTAGATGTGTCAAAAGATAAGCTTGCGGCACAATGGTATGTTAATAATTATTGATTTAAGGTGTAGGTCGGATTGTATCCTGGTTGAAAATAGTTGTATAAAAAATATGTAGTAGAGCAATAATTGTTATTGTTAGTATTGATAATTATATATCTCAGGTGCAACTTAAAAAAAAAACAAAGTTCAACCAATGTTTTAATTTGTAAGTAATTAAATTTAAATAAAATTTTTATATGATAACTACAGGGTGTACAGAAACATCAGAAAACTTAATTATTTGAAAAAAGCTGCAGGTTTGAAATTGACCAAATAGCTGGTTTTCAGTGGACGTTTAACAAAAGAAAATTGATTTTTTACGATTTAAATAAAGGTCTAATTTGACAGTAATGTATAGAATCACCTTTTTTCACTTTTGGTTGTGAAGCAGTACTAGAAAAGGCAGTTTTCGTTATCAATGATGGCTCTCGTAATGGTAGACTAAAATTGATTGTTATTTCAAAAAATATCGATGCTCTATGTAATATGATTGATGAAGATCGATATGTGACTTATTGTGAGGTATTGTTTTACTTATTCGACAATTTTATTGTAAATATTATTATGTTAGAAAAATAGGTTAGAGATTTAGTTTGTATATATATATATATATATATATATATATATATATATATATATATATATATATATATATATTTTAAATAGCACGCTACTTTTTGGCTTTAGGCCGTTCAGCCATGCAGCCAGTCACATTTTATTATCAATTTCAAATTATAAATTACACGTAAAATGTAACTAACCCTAAGGATAATCACAAACACCCATGCCGGACCCGGCATCTAACTGGTGCTATGCCACTACCATACCACCGCACCACCAGATGGGCTTAGTTTGAATATATATACCATAAGTTTCGATAATAAGTCAGTATTAAATCAAAAGAGTTTTACTCACCACATTATCTATTTCAATCTATGAAAGAGCAAATATAAGGGGTTGTTCTCATTATTAGCAACTCCCACACAAACAATTAGTTGGTACAATCACCCTACTATACATAAAATTAGAGGGTTGCTGCCAACATTACTTAGTAAAACTAACATTGGTCGTTCGAGCAAAAGATGAAACATTAGGGGTCCTTCGAGCAAAAGAAGAAACAGTGGTCCTTCAAACAGCATTTAACAACAACATTCAAATTGACTAAAATGTGGTCGGACTTGAATTGTCTTTATTTTTATTTATTTTTATTTTTACGACGCTTCGATTAGGTTGTATCTCTAATCGTTATCAAGTATAAACTGAACCTTTTGTCTTAACAAGCTTATATAGGGAATGTGTCCATTGAAGCGCAAAGTTTCGCTTTACTGTACACACCTCAAAGATTTGATGTTACAAAGTAGTGGTTGCCAAAGATTAGGTATCTCAACACTCGGTTTACTGAAGATTCTATTATTGTTTTTAATGTATGCTAAATTTTCTTTTTTTCATATTGGGTTCCATATATATATATATATATATATATATATATATATATATATATATATATATATATTGCCGCAGCCTCAGACCATTTTATGTGGTGTTGTTTATCCCAGGCGTGTTCTGCAATACCTGATCTCGACGTTTCCCCTTTTTGTGTATGAGTTTTATGTTCCTTAATTCTAACTTCTAGTGGTCGTTTGGTTTCTCCAATATACATTTCACCACACTCACATGGAACTTTGTAAACACATTCTTTCTTATCGGTAGTTTTAGGTTCTGTTTATGTTAAATGAGCTCTAAGTGTATTTCCTGATTTAAAGGCTGTTTTTATATTATAATAGCGCGATTATAGAGGTTGCGTATAATTCCTAGTTTTGTAAGTCCAACCACATTTTAGTCAATCTTCAACATTGTCTACAACCTTCAAACAACATTCAAATTGGTTGGAAGCAGCATTGTTCCTTCGAGCGAATGCGAGAAAAAGAAGTCAAAAACATTGGTCTTTCGAACAAAGAAGAAAGAAACATTGGTCCTTCGAGTCAAAGAAGAATCAAGGAAAAAAAAAACTAATAACATTGGGCCTTCGAGCGAAAGAAAAAATATTGGTCCTTCGAGTCAAACAAGAATCAAAGAAAAAAAAAGGAAAAAAAAAGAAGCCAAAAACATTGGTTCTTCGCGTAAAGAAAAAAAAGGGAGCCAATAACATTGGTTCTTTGGGCGAAAGAAGAAACATTAGTCCTTCGAGCGAAAGAAGAAATATATGCAAGCATATCAAAAATTGCAATAGGGGAAAGTGGGTTATCTATGGTCTTTTTTTTTCTCATGAGTCCGTCCTGAACCCGGATGCACTGCGGCCAATATAGGCTTATTGTGTTCGATCCATATCCAATCTGTTAACTTATCATCCTGAACGATTCGAAGGTTTGTTGTTCTTTTCTGATCTAATGACTTCCAATGGCAGATGATATGCTTTACTGTTTCTTCGAACTGAACACACAGTTGTAGAAATTCATTTTATGCAAGTGAACTTTGACATGTTAGAACCCTTAGTTGATTCCTGCTCACTGGGAGTAGTTTTCTAGCTAATATTGGGTCAATATTCACTATGAAAAGCTTATAATAGTTCATTCTCTGTCTAGCTTTTTTGATTCATTGTTTAATAGCTTTTCGTGCAACCCACCTTGGTATCGCAAGAGCAGGTTCTGAACCAATATATTGAGATGATGAAACCGCTCTCGCTAGGTCATCGACTCTTCATTTCCATGTCGCCTTCGTGTTCTAGTACGCACTGTAGCAGAACCCGTTATCCTTTGCCAGAATTACTAATTCACTCTGACATCCCCAAACCAAACTAGATGATACCTTTTAACCCTTGAGGACCCTCTGAGTTGCTTGACTGACGACATGAATATAAATCTGTTTCCCTTTAAAAGTTCTCCATTTTATCTCGGCTGCACATTGTAGACTTATACATATTTCTTCCTGAAATACAGTATTTTCCCACCCTTCCGTCCTCTATAATGACCTCGAACGGTATGTAGCCCGAAGTTGTGTGGTCTGTGTCCATTTCGAACTCGGAGCTCCTGATTTTATTCCATAAGGTTTGGTGTCATGTCAGTGAGTAGTGTAGCTGGTGGCGTACCATTCTTGTCTCTTCTTGAATAACTAAATGTAGTAGAGGGAGATCCAGAATGCATTCTACTACAGAGCCCGGGGTAGATTTCATAAGTCGCGTAACGCTTAAACAGACGACCCTCTGTATGACGCCTAGCTTGATCAAAGTTGATCTTTGCATCACCTTGCGCCTCCATCACCCCACTGGTGTATAGCCACCATCTTGCATGAGAGACCCCATATTTTCCCTCACAACCTTCTAAAAATCACAAAAGTTGTTTCCGATTTTCTTGTTATCTATTCCACTTGCTTGTTCTAGGCCAATCTAGAGTCCAAGGTAACTCTTAGATATTTAACCTCCTGGAAAAGTGGTATTGTATTTCCTTGTTGGATAATGAGTCCTCCGGTTTCTGCCGTTTTGTAAAGGGAATTTTGAGAAGGTCCTTCCTCTCCTACATATCATTCTACAACTCTGAGAAACTGTTGCATTCTCTCTCTCACAGTTGTATTAAATTTACTTTAGATTAAAATTACAAGATCGTTAGCATATCCTAAGACCAAATGTCCCTTCCTACTCAGAGTTTGCAAAAGCCCATTCAGTGTCAAACGCTCCTTCTAAGTCTAGAAATACTCCTAAAAGCACTTCTACGTTTTCCAACGAATTTTCTACTTTGCTGAATAGTTCGTGGAGCACTGTCTCAGTAGATCTGTACCTATGTTGGTTCTAATGAAATGAACCGTTTACCATTAAATCATCCCTAACCTGCCTATCTAATAGATTCCCTAGAGTTTTGAGTATAAATGATATTACACTTATAGGTCTAAATGCTAAATAGATGAGTTTATAATCAATTCTCCTTGGTCGCTTTAGTAATGGTGTTTACCATTTGGCCAAGTTTCCAAATCTCCGGCGATTTCTTTATTATTATTCATCCGGGGAAGTAAGTCCGAAATAACTCGGTTATCTCTTCTTTCCCAGTGTAAGTTTACCCTTTAGTATTTGTTACTAGAGAGTTTATTGACGCTTGCCTACCCTTGGAGAACATCTTCCGAAGTCCAGTGTATTCTGGAGTCATTTCAATCACCTCAGAGTGCTTTGTCCACGATACTCTCTTAGTTTTGTGCAAATTGCTAATATACTCACTCAAAGATGTTCAATATTTATCCCAGTTTTGTTATATTTTTGCCTTATTTCAGCCCATTCCGGCTGGACTTTTCGGCCATCTGTGGACAGCTAACTTCATAAGTTGAGGCTGTGATCTCCATGAGTAGTTCTGCCATCACTTTTAACGGGTCACCTAGGTAAACTCCTTTCTCTATTGAGACTTGATCTTTTCTGACAGTTTGATGTTTATTGTGGTTTCCTGATGGGTATCGTGGATAAGTATCATACATCTTTGGCCATTTCTCCAATTTTGTAAAGACTTTTATATCGCACACTTCTAAACAGGGCTTAATGAATTTTCATAATCAGTTAGGGCTATGTATACTCTAGATAACAATTTGTCATCTTTATCATTTTTTTTTGTAAAGTAGAATTGTGATCACTTCTTTTCATTCCTCTGCTATTTTCCTTGGTTCTAAGCATTTCTTGAAGAAACTTTTCAGACTTAGTATGATTTCCACTACTCCCTCTTCTAGTAGTTTTTTCGTAATGTTTCTTTCTCAGGTGCTTTAGGCCAGTTACCTCCTTTTTGAATTCCTAGTTTCATCCTCTTCTATCTCCGGCATGATGTCTGAGTTTACGTTAAAGATTTTTTTTCAATTTTTTTTTGCTCGTTCTTGTCTGGCAATGTACAATTCTGTATTATATTTCTTAACTTTACTTTTTATTCCGTTGCTTCGTATTAGTCTTCTTTCATCTTCATCTTGTAACTTTATCACAATATTTTTGCCAATTTTGAGTTATTATACTTCTTTTCTATCGATCATTTCCTGAATTCTTTCTTCTTGTTTTATTGTTTTATTTTCGTTGGTTTTGTTGTGCCATTTCTTTTAATTTCTTAAACATTTCTTTTATCGTCTTTAATATTATACACATATATTCCCTATAGATTTTTATCAATACAGAATAGCATTGACCTACCGTGTTGTCTGCCTGTAGCCTTCACACGCATCATATGGTTTCCCAGTTGTCAAAAATGGACTATTATAATTTGTATACCTTTATTAGATATTTTGATATCCCACACGAACGAAAGAATAGTTTTTTTTTTAAATACCTTATAATCAGCTATTGTTAGTTAAGAATTTCGGATTTTACTTTCCCGAATATTCTATGTCAAATTTCACCATTCCTTCTACTTGGATAATCTCTAATAAAATCGGTAGTTTCGGAAATTACCTCGCGCAAAGAGCAAACATATGTTTCCTCTTTATTATATTTGTATATATAGATGTTATTGAAATTACACTTCGTTAATAGTTAGATGGATAAATACATACTTTAAAGGAAAAAAAAATTCTATAGTTAAACATAATAAACTAAATATTTATTTAAGGTTATTAATAATTTTAACTTCTTTTTTTATGTTTACCACATTAAAATCTGGAATCAAAAAAAAAATCCAAGTACATTCCAACGCTTATAAATACTATACTGTGGTAGTACTAACCACAAATAACATATTCTTAGAATTACCACTTTTTACCTTGTACTATATAGTCTTTAAGTAGGTATTGTGGTAACTGTGTAGAAAGCACACATCAATATATTCAAGTTATTTACAGTAAGCACAAAAATATGTTACCTAAAAACTAGAATTAATATATATATATATATATATATATATATATATATATATATATATATATATATATAGATAAATATATATATAGGCTTGTAAGAATGGGGTACAATAACATTTCACTGGCCTTTTTTCTTAAAATCCCCGGGGGTCTTGAGTGCGGGAAGCCGCAACTGGTAACTGCTATTCTTGCAATTCACTATATTTAATCTACTAAAAAAAATGGGAAGTGAGTACGGAGATCTCGCTATCAGACCATCGATACATTCTATTTGAATTCGACTTTAAACAAGACGTAGAAATAGGTAAAAATCGGAACCCCAGGACTACAAATGCGCATATCTTCTGGAAGGAGCTAATAAGCAGATTCGAGTGGTATATATCGAGATATCATGACGAAACTGATGTGAAGATTGCCACCAAGGAAATCAGCGAACCAGTTCGAAATCCTTTTGCTAAATAAGGCGAAGGCCTAGAAGATTCAAGATATCTAAATATCGAACTGTACAAAACTGGGGAAAATAAAAAATGACCCAGAGAGTGTACAAAAATTAATAAGGACCTCACAAAGGAACGAGTGGACGAAATATTGCGAGATCTGCCCTCAACATCTTGTCTCAGCAAGATACTATCTAGAAATCTCAATGCCAAGAATGGCGATCTACCTGAAGAAGGTTAAACTACAACAAAAGAGATGACCCCTGGAGGAGTTACTAATAGTATACTTTTCGGACTCAAATCAATATGAAGGTGAATAGGCAGAACAACAATTTTCTTTAGTACACCGTGATTACAACATATCCAAAACAACAATGACATATGATAGGGTAAAATGGTCAGTAGAAAATTTTGCTTCCTTTAAGTTCCCTGACAAGAATAGTATACTTCCAACCTTAGTACAAAATTCCTCCGATATTGCCTGAGTCTGGGATACATATCAATGGCGTGAAGAATGACAAATTAGTCTTTATTTCTATGGTGGGAGGAATAGACTACATAAATCATTCCGTCCTTTTAGCCTGACTAGTTTCTTACAAAAGACATTGGAAAGATTGGTGGACTGACATATCAAGAAGGGAGTAATGATACGTAATCCCTTACATCCCTTGCAATTTGCCTGTCAACCAGGAAAATCTGCAGACGCGGCGCTATATTGACTCGTTACAAGAATCGGGAATCAGATGGACGATCTGCTCTAGAAACCTTTATCGACATCGAGGAATGTTCGACAACAGGTCTTAAGGTTCGATATGCAATGCTCTTCAACGACGAGGCTCTAAACCGACAGTGGTATGCTGGATCAAAGCAATATTGCCTCAAAGGTTAATATATGCTGAGCTCAACAGTATAACTGTTAAAGCACCATCAAGTAGGAGCTGTCTGCAGAAGGGTGTTTTCTCACCTATACTGTGGTGCCTTGTAGTGGACAGCCAGAATTAAACAAAGCTGGCTTATATACACAGCCCTATGCCGACAGTCTGGTCATCCTGTGCCCTGGTCGTGAAGTCTGGGATCTAGGGATCTAAAGATACAGATAATGCAGACCCTCCGGGAGGAAGGGATAAATCCTAGTAATGCCGAAGTTGCACTTTTTACACAAGAAAGAAAAATTGGAAGACTATCCACAATGATGCTGTCGAGAATTACTTTTCAATATAAGAATATTGTTAAATACCTGGGAGTAATTCTGGACTCACGGCTGAGCTAGAATGATTGTATTGAGGCTCGAGTCAAGAAGACCATATATGCTTTTTGAGTTTGTAAGCAAGCCTTAGAGACCACATGGGGACCAACACTGAAAGTAATATACTGGATATACATCATGGTGATACATGGCCTAGTACAAAAAAGCGCAAACATATTTTCGACTCGATAAAGTTCAAAAAATAGCTCCTATAGGAATGATGAGTACGATGAGGACTACCCTTGCGGGAGGTTCTAATGAATCTCCCTCCTCTCTACTTATTATGGCGTATCTTGGATCAAGAACTGGCGGATATCCATGTGACTGAGGGAGCGTTATGAAGAGATTTTTTACTCTCTAGGATAGCGCCCAATGATCTTTCAAGCGAATATTTATGATATTCTGTAGAGAAGAGATATGCAATATTGACCCTGGTGCCCAATGTCTGGTATATAAGTGCAGAAAGGTATTCGACAACATAATAAAAAAAGGCTGCACAATCAGACTCATATGAATGTCAGCTCACCCAGATATACACGAAAACCAGGAAGCAAAGATGGACTCCATGGCTGAACCATATGGCCTTCAACCCATTATACCTGTTCCAGTTATGGTTGGTAAAATATAACTGAAACTGTTGCTAGAAAGTAAATTTATTGAATGCTGGCATGAGATGTGCCAAAGAAAATATAAGTGGAACTAATGCGCTGCATACTGGGAGCTTCTTTTCTTGAAAAGGACTAAACGGGGGTGGAGGGATTGCTGATGACACATTGTCACCTGCGAGGCCATGTTCATATAATTGGCGTCGCAGATGATCCGGTGTACAAATGGTGCCTGGGGGAGGACCATATTCTCAAAGAGTGCTCAGCGGTCAACGAACCGAGGCAGAGACATTTCGGGGAAACAGTAATATCACCCGAAGTATTTAGGTAAGGTCAGTTAACGAGGCTGCTTGGATTCGCAAAGGTGATCGGCCTCGAATGACCTGCAGCCATGTTGCGATATAATGGGCCCAATGAGTATCAAAGATCTAGTGTCGCCACTTGTATTCCTTCATTCATTCAACCTACTAAAATAAATTATATATTATTGCCCGGAAAGTCAATTAATAATATTGGTTTTCTTCTTCTTCTTCTTCTTCATGTATAAATAAATTTCGAGATACTAATAACACTTTTTTCTTTAAAAAAAATATTAACAAGCGGAACCAGTTATAACACTATCAATCATAGTGCATTAACAATGACATAATGAAAATTATATAATATTTTACATCATACAATACGACAAATGTATTTTTTTATAAATATTTGCTGAAGTCATCCGGTTAATTTAAGGCAACAATAATTAGAAAAGTGGCCAATTCTGACATGCCTTCAAGCGATTTGTAACCTTCACTCCTTCAGACAAGTTTAAGGTCACTGGCAGCATTTTATTATAGTTATTAAATATTTTTGAAAACGAGTGTGAAGCGCCAAGGATTTTTTGGTGTATAAATAAAAAAAAAAGAAGAATGAAAACAGAGAAATTATAAATATTGTATTGTCTAGTCTTCATAAAATTTATAATTTTAATTCTCATTCAACTGAAAAAACTTTATACAATAAAGACAGACGTATTATTTTCTAGCATAGTTAGAGGCAAAGTACTGATTCAGATTGTAAGGAAATAGCAGGAAAGAGTGAAGGCCTCTCCTATGGCAGTATAGCGCACCCTGCAGACTGGTTTTGAAGTCATTGATTCTCGTCAGTGTAGGGTAGGCAAGCGAACTTAAACACTAGAAAAATACATCTTTTAAGAAACTTATGCAATAGTCTTAGCGTTGTCTAGCAAAATAGTAAAAATACATTTTAACCCTTTTCCTCCTTACAAAAAGAAATTTGGAAAGATGCAGATATTTAGATAATCGTATGGAAAATATTTAAAGTCAAAAATCATGTTTGTGTTGTAATTTTTCGCCGAGAAAAATATTTTTTAATTAGTACTTCTTTTTCCCCTCTTGAAATACGAATATTAAAAAATCAATAAATCAGTTTTTTAATATCGTTACGAGCTACCTTTTGAATCCAAAATCGAATCCATATCTCCATTTGATCAAGAGATAAAAGTTCGAATTTTGAAAAATCATTTTTTAGTGGGTGCCTAAATGATGTGCTAACTTTTTCCAAAAATTTTCATTATTCTGCTGAAAATCATTAGTTTAGACCGTATCAAATTGGAGTTATTATCCGACGTTTCGCCTACGATTGCACGACGCATCTTCAGAGATCTTTACTGCACGAGATTAGAACAATGAGTGAGTATCGAGGAGCAAACGCCTGGTATTTATACCCGACTAGTACTCAGCGAACCGTCATCCAGCATTACAATCGATTTCCCCGTGTTACGTAGACTGAAACCTGCATCTCTATTAATTTTATTTGGATATTTATAAATTTCGATTGATTCTCTAATTTTACGTTTAATGAAACTAGGCACTGATGCTAGCACCTCAGTTTCTTTTAGATTAAAAGGGTGAGCTGAGCAATGCTGGTGTTCAGCTACTTCAGATTGTACAATTTGTTTCTTTTTTATACATCTTTCATGTTTTTTAAACCTAGTGGATATAGACCGTAATGTTTCACCTACTAGTAGCTTTTCTTTTACCAGTAAAGTTACAAAAATTTCAGAAGTTATATCTTCTTCATTTGTTCGATCTATATAAACGGTGTTTTTTATAGAGGTATAGAACTTTAAGTTGGCAACACTTTTTTAACTGGCGGCCATTTTGTCAGCTGTCAAGTGATTTATGTTTAGTTTGGTTTGGCATTTCAACATGAATAGACTGACGCCTGAACAACGCTTCCAAATTGTGCAAATTTATTTTGAAAATTATGGTTCTATTCGAAATACGTATCGCACACTACGTCCATTTTACGGTCAACATAATCGTCCATCCATTGAAGCCACACGATAACCTAGCAAGGCGTAGATTCGGTGAATGGGCCCAAAACAAGATTGCCGTTGATCCCGATTTTCATTAGCGAATTTTGTTTAGCGATGAAGCTCACTTTTGTTTGAATCGATTCGTCAATAAACAAAACTGCCGTATTTGGAGTGATGATAATCCTCAAGTGTATGTTGAGATACCGTTACATCCAGAAAAACTGACTGTTTGGTGTGCTTTATGGGCTGGTGGAATCATTGGTCCGTACTTCTTTAAAAACGATGCTGGTCAGAACGTTACAGTCAATGGTGACCGCTATAGAGCCATGATTACTGACTCTTTCGTTCATCAATTGAACAACCATGATGTATAGGAGCTGTGGTTTCAACAAGACGGCGCAACATGTCACACAGCCCGTGCCACAATTGATTTATTAAAGGAAACGTTTGGTAACCACATAGTTTCACGTTTCGGACCCGTGAATTGGCCTCCAAGATCGTGCGACTTAACGCCGCTAGACTATTTTCTGTGAGGATATGTGAAATCGCTAGTCTACACCGATAAGCCCGAAACGATTGATCACTTGGAGGACAACATTCGCCGCGTTATTACCGATATACGGCCACAAATGTTGGAAAAAGTCATCGAAAATTGGACCTCCAGATTCGACTACGTCCGAGCCAGCCGTGGCGGTCATATGCCAGAAATCATATTTAAATTATAATCCCAGAAGGTTATCTTTCGAATAAAGTAAATTTCATGTCAATTTAAAAAATTCATCTTTGTTTTATTCCATTTAAAAGTTCTATACCTCTATAAAAAAAACACCCTTTATAATAGGTTTATTAGGAAAATAATCCATGATCGTTTTTTGAAGTTGTTTGAGATGGATGTGCAGTAACATCCCTATTAATATCTTCGTTAAGTTGAATTTCATGTTCTAATAAAATGATGTTGCGAGAAGAAAAACATTCGTACTCATTCACCTGCATACCATTCAAGAATTCGGATTCCTATGTCCAGTACCCACACTTTTATAAAGAGACTACGCTATTAGCTGTATCACGAGAACCAGGTATCTCCGAACATATAACAAAACATCAGCTTGGACTCCACCCTACTAGAATTAGTTAAAGCATGTCTGCTATCCATTTATTTTACTTTTTAAGAAACTTTCTATGAGCAGTCTTTGGGAGCCTCCATGGGATCTCCACTATCACCTGTGGTAGCTAACATCTCCATGGAAGTTTTCGAAGAGACCGTCTTGTCTTCTACTCCTCTTAAACCCAAATTTTGGTACAGATATGTAGATGATACGTTGGTAGTTTGGCCGCATGGCGCAGAAAACCCCCACAATTTCCCGGATCACCTAAATCAAGAACACCCTAGCGTAAAATTTACTATGGAAACTGGATCAAATGGTGCCCTTCCCTTTCTTGATATACTAGTACAAAGGAAAGAAAATATCAAATTAGGACATTCTGTGTACAGCAAATCAACACATACAAATCAATATCTCAGTGCAACGTCACACCATCAGCCTCCTCAAAAACAATTTTTGGTACATAGAGCCCTTTGAATATGGGATGAACAATCACTGAAATCAGAAACAGGAAAATTGACTAATGCTTCGAGAAGCAACGGATATTGCGCTGAAGATGTAAGACGTTCTACAGACAATTCAACTCCTCAACAAAATGTCATAAATGTACCTCCTATGAACAGTGTTATCTTATGTTACATAAACAGAACCACCGACAAGATTGCCAAGTTGCTCCGAAAATCAAACATTCAGACAATTTTCAACACAAGTAAGAAAGTTGGATAATATTTGAAGTCTCCAAAGGGCCCAGTTCCATTTCAAACAGAAGGCGTTTATAAGATACCTAGCTCTTGTGGTAAAGTAGGTGATACAGGACAGCCTATATCCACTAGGCTTAAGAAACATGAAGTAAAATTAGAAAATTAATCGAAATTTGTAAATATCCAAATAATATTCATAGAGATGCAGGTTACAGTCTACATCACACGTGGAAATCAATTGTAACGCTGGATCACGGTTCGCTGAGTACCAGTCGAGTATAAATACCGGACTGTTGTTCCTCGATAGTCAATCAGTGTTCTAATCTCGTCCAGTAAAGATCCCTGAAGATACCTCGTGCAATCGTAGGCGAAACGTTGAATAATAATTTCAATTTGACATAGTCTAAACCCAATAACCATGATTATCAACTTGACCAAAGCCATGAAAGCTTTCATTCTTTATTCATTATTCTGTCTTTAATAGTTAGTGCTGGGTACTGATATATAAGAAAGGAAGGATCTTGAAGGAATTGTGAATGCTTTTGCTGACTTTTTCAGTAGTAGTTATACCCATTCTTCTAAAAATAATATCTCTTTTGACAATTCAGCTTGGAGCCAGCACATTTCAATTGAACACATTCCAGAACAAATAGGTATGATCAGACAACATCCCTTGTTTTACTGTTAAAGACTGTGCCTATGCACTACTTAAACCCTTGTCGTAATTGTTCAATCTAGCTATTAAAAAAATACTTTCCCGATGCTTGAACGGAGGTGAGAATCACCCCTCTGTTTAAAAAGGAAATATAAATGGGATCCCCCATTGTAAACCTGTTTCAATACATTCCATATTTGCAAAGGTTTTTGAAATGTCGGTATATGAGCATGTATTAAATCAAGTGCGATAGCTGACATTGCTAGCATGGCTTCTTTAATATCCGTAGTACTATTAGCAACCTAGCATCCTTGGCCCAATTTGCCGATGGAGCATTGGATAAAAATGATGAGGTTGACGTGGTCTGTACCGATTTCTCCAAGGCATTTGATCGAGTAGATCACTATAGTCTACTTAACAAATTTGCTGCTAAATCATACCTGTAAGACAGAACGCAATATGTTGAAATCTGGGTTCTTTAATCCTATAAATTTAAAGCTACAAGCTGGGCTCTACAAACGAGCAATCTAGCTCCACTAATGTTTTTACTTTCCATTAATGATATCAAGGTTAGAATAGAAGTGTTTTGATATTTGTAGGTGATGTAAAGCTATTCCAGGTGGTCCGCAGTATAAATGACGCTCTAGGGGTTCAGAGAGAAATAGATATTGTTTGTGATTAGTGTTATGCCAATAATTTGCCTTTGAATATTGACAAATGCTCCATAATGACTTTCTTCAATAAAACGAACTCTTTATATTTTGACTACACTCTTGGCAGCCAAATGATTGAAGAAAGTAATTTTTTTAAGGACTTTTGACCTAAAACTTTTATTCACGAACCATCTTAGTTTGGTTTGTGGGAGTGCGGTCAGAATGTTGGAGTGCATATTGCGCAATTCTAATGAATTTACCAATTTGGAGACCTTAAAAACTTTATATGTTAGTCATCTGCAATCATATCATGTCATGTTAGTCATGTTAAGGCGATTAACAGTTCCATCTTTAATTAGTAGCAAACAATATTTGTTAGTTCAGTTCCTGTGCAAGCTATCTAGTTCCTATATTGACTGCTATGATTAGGTTAACTTTGATGTACCTCGAAGACCTGTCAGATCCTGTCCCCTTGTTCCTTATCTAGCCCTAAAGCAAATTTTTTGATGAAAACACCTCTTTTTCAAGCCATGAGTATCTTCAACAACACTTGTGATATCGACGTTTACAGCCTCCCACTTAAGAAGATTTACACAAGCTTTAAAGTTTAAGTTCCTAATAACAATGTGATGTGTTTTCTTTTTTCTGAATTATTGTGTGAATGAATCACAATTTTATACATGTATATATATATATATATATATATATATATATATATATATATATATATATATATATAATTTTGTTTAATACCATATGAAAGGTGTAGGTCATATTGTCTTTTAAATGGATGTTATTTATTAGAAAATAAAGTTTATTAAAAATAAAATTTTACCCATATACTTAGCCAAACGGCTTCTGCACTCCCCCCAGGGAATACTCCCTCATCCCAGACATACTTAGATATCACAAAGATCGAGCTTTGTGGAGGGCCCTCTACATATTGTCGGGCCCTAGATGATAATAGGATTGTCTGCACTTCCCATTAACATCCGGACGGTTCGGACGATCCCTGTGGCACTACCTTCTGCATGGTCTTATATAGGTGTCCGAATCCCTTACTATTAAGCAGAGAAGGTAGGATTATTATTATTATACAGATTTCCAAGCCAAATGGCTTCGTACTCCTTCAAGGAAATAATGACTCATATCAGTTATACAAAGATACCAAAAGTATTGAGCTCTGTGGGGACATTTTCCATCTTATTGGGTCTTAGGTGACATTGTCTGCCTTTCGCATCGGTATATACAGATGTTCACTAAGACCCTGTCTCTTGATTTTCTGCAGGAGGTTCTTTGATATCACTTCAGTTGTTGATAAAACTGACGCTGTTCATTACCCATGTGACTTAGTTAGAACAACATTGTTTTTGATTACGGATTGATATCCAAAAATAAGCCAAAACTTAAATATCTTTGATGCATGTGATCTAATGCATGAGGTTGGCTTTATAAGTAAGCAATACAAGCACGCGTTTATTACCAAGCAAAATGCATCCTCTAAATATACTTTTAAATATTCAAAATTGGTATATTTTTCAACCGTTTATGATTACTGGAAGGTCGCCGATTAAATAATAGTTATTATAAAATTTGAAAAAGCGTGGGCTATGTCAAGGATTTTATTTTCCACGTGATGCTTCTTTGGTGGCTTATTAGTATATGTTTTTTTCGGTTGTAAAATTACCACAGTTTTATTATTATTTTTAATAAACAAACGTAAATACGCCTTAAGATATTAGTTATTTAAAATAGTCACGCACGTGGATTTGAAAAATATCCTTAGGAGACATATGTTAGTATGTATTAAACTATAGATTTTTCAGGGTTCTCTGCGAATAGAGCTTATATTCTGCAGCATGTAAAAATGAACATAGAGTACTTATGGAATTAATTCTTTGTCTCGCTATCACAGCTATTTTTCTAAGGACGGATATTTTACACAAGTACTATTACAACTGGATCAATTGCAAATATTTTAATTTGATATATATATATATATATATATATATATATATATATATATACATGAATAACGAATATTACCTCTTTGTTTATAATATAAAATTTATTTAAAAATAATGAATAGTACCGGTGGAAAATAATTTTCTTAGAAACACTGATAATTAATTAAATAAAAAAAAAACATACAAAAGAAACAAAAACGTATTAATGAAACAGGTAGCCCATTCTTTTAAATCTTGATTCATTGTGACCTTCATTCATTCCCAGAAGGTTTAAGGTCACGGCTTATAATATATTCCGTCAAGAAAGTATTCGCATCACCATCATTTCTTACCACTATAAACAAAATATTTTTTTTTTCAGTTATTTCCAGGTAATTTCATTATTAAATTCAATATAAAACAGAAAACCAATAAAAAATATGGTTTTGTAAAATTTTATTTATATATTAGAAGATGCAACACTATCAAATGAAAAAAGAACTTTAAGCAACTAGAATGAATTTCGTATTATGTATGCTCTTCTTTGACTCTTATCACATCCTGACCATGTCGTGATATCCTTCATATCAATGGCTTCATTAACCTTAATGAAAACTATCCCATTTTGTAGTTAACAGACACTGCAAGTTTTGAACGTTAACTGGCATCACATTTCTAAAACACATCCTCCTGTAAGACAGTTCCAATCATGCTCAGCCGAGCTTGAATCTGGACTGCACGCTGGTCATTCTAAAACTTCAATATATACCATTATTTAACTTATGATATTTATGGCATTGTCATGAATTAATACAAAATTGTTATCAATAAATGGGGAGTATGAAATAACATGTTCTAAAATCTCTCTAAAGTACCCACCTACCGTTCAGTAATTAATGCTTCTCCATCTAGCTGTACCAATTCTGCGTGATCTTTCAGTGATATTCCGCCTAAGAGTATCATAGACCCTTCTTCAAAATTTGACGATGTTTTTAGGTTACATTGAAAGTAACCTGAACTAACCTGAACTAATCCGTGAATATAACTTTACCGTAGTTATCGATATTCCATTTCAAATATTTTCTCACAAATGTCAGCCTAACTATAAGGTGTTCCCGAATGAGTCAAGGGGAAATGACATCTATTCAGGGTCCGATCGCAGCCTCTCTCTAGATGTCTCGAGGTTTCTGTACATAACCGCACATTAAAGATCTCCTCCAAGCAATCTTAAAATTGAGT
This sequence comes from Diaprepes abbreviatus, assembly GCA_034092305.1. Taxonomy (NCBI): domain Eukaryota; kingdom Metazoa; phylum Arthropoda; class Insecta; order Coleoptera; family Curculionidae; genus Diaprepes; species Diaprepes abbreviatus. The sequence continues at coordinate 3,471,901 of JASJET010000326.1, read as the reverse complement.
TACAGTCATACGTTTTCGACATTGAATTTTTTGGTTGAGTAATAAACAGCAGTTCTCTCTTTGATATTTGTCGGTGGCTTGACAATCCTGCTGAGGACTATTTCATAAACAAATATTTTAACAAAAATTAATTAATGTTGATTTATTGATCAAATACTGTGAGGAAAATTTAGAGTGCATCCGATTACACATTCTGGCATATTCTCAAGTAAATTTTATTTCAGAAATTAAAGTGTTTTGATGTAAAAACCAAATTTTCGCTCAAATGCTATACTGGTTGCGGGTTCTGGGTTCCTTGACGTAAACTCTCTCCTTCTAATCATCTTAAAAGTATTCATTCATCAAACAATTCTGTTAGAAGCTAGCCTGGTCGTGGCCCCATCTTGTTGAAATTACAACACACAGCATCACCATATATTTATGGTCAAAGAACGATTTTAAAAAATCTATATATCTATAAAAATGATTGTAGATTTATAGATAAGATGCTTTCTCAGAAAAGTGTATACAATACGTATTTTTGAATTAACCAAATTAAAGAGAAACTCAAATCAAAATATTTTCTATTTTTCTTTTTACATTTAACAGGTCACGATCCTGTTGTTGATTTGATTATGGTCAAGTCTGATATGAAGCATTACAATAAATTATTTTATCACTTATCACTATTATAATAGGTAAGATGTACGGCGATAATATTTGGAACCAAGTTGTACAATACAATGCAGTATGACAGGTAGTTTGAAAAGTCCCGAGGCATATAACACATAATCACATTTTTTTGAAAAAATTCGGCTTTATTTATCAACATAGTTTTCTTTTAGAGTAATACAATCATTCAACGTCGATCTAATATTTTTATGAATTTTCTATAGAACGATTTGTCCAACCCTTCAAAACATGCTTCAATTTCGGCGATGACCTCTTCATTAGAGCCATATCTCTTTTCCGTCAACATTTTTTTGAGATTTACGTACAGGTAATAGTCGCTGGGGACTAAATCTGGGCATGAGGTGGATGTGGAAGCAACTTGAAGTTCAATTAATGCAGTTTTGCCATTGTTGCCCTCGCCTTGTGACATGATGCATTGTCTTGGTAAAAGAGCACTTTTTTCTTCTTCATTTGAAGCCGTTTTTACAATTTCTTTTTTCAAACGCACCAATTACGCCATATAATGTTTACTATTAATTGTTTTTCCCTTTTCAAAGAAGTCGATGAATATTATACCGTGCGGACCCTAAAATACTAATGCCAAAGCCTTGCTAACAGACTGTCGCGTTTTTGGACGCTTTGGTTGGCTTTCATCCTTCGCTATCCACTTAGCTGATGCACCGATTTGACTTCAGAGTGTAGTGGTGAATCCATTGTCACATACCGCATGAAAAAATCCTCTTAGACAGCTCGAAACACCGCTCTAAATAATCAATACTTGTTGCTTTTGGTCAACTGTGAGCAAAAAGCCATTCTTGAGTTTTTAAGATATTTTTCCCATCCAGTAACAGTGTTTTATTAACGTACAAAACTCTTTTTTTTTTCATTGTTTTGAAACTATCAAATGGTGCGTTTCTAAAACTTCCATATCTCGATGACTGATGGTCGAAATATCATCAAATTTTGTCTATCGTCTACAAATAAAAAAATTTTATGGATATGAATATGTTATTAGAATTACCATCTATATGCTATTCTCTAAACTTTTCGGACCACCCGTTAATTCACCAGAATCATTAAAATTTAAACCATGCGTGTTTTGGACCAATACTAAAATATTGAATAGGAAAAATGTCAAATTATTTTAATAATTTCTTTAAAGTTTATGATTTTTCAAGGCTCCTAGTCCATTTTAGAAGTGTACTCTCTTACTGCTCTTTTAATTAAATATTTCTGTTTTACATAACTATTAACAACTATAAAAAATTAAATCGTTGACGCACAATACCCAAGAATTTGAAATTTCAGATACATAACCTCGGTATTTCAAAACATCACCTTTTACGATAAATATCTGAGCCACTATATCTTCCGAAAATACCGAGTTACCTATATAAGACCGTCACAAAGAAGAAGGTAAAAGTGCCAATAACCTCTTACTGTATATAATCTTCAATCTTCGTTCTTCTTTTTTAACTGGGAATCCCATTTGATTCAAAATTTTGCAACTTCTATCTTGTGACGTTATACACATAATACGAACCTCGTTAGGGATTTCTTTGGAAACTGGTTTAATGAGAGATTAAAGATGACCTCCAGCAATTTTTTTATGCTTTTGTTTTGTTATTATTTGACACTTAATGATGTCTTGCTACTGTGTTCTAAAGTAAAAAATTGAATTCAATTGTTTTCAGTAAATTTTTTAATAGGGTTTATTGTTATAGGTTTTTACGGTCTCGTAAATAAGTCATTGGAATTTATTGGCACAGGTCGACTATCTATTGTCATTTTCACGATATCATTTTCATAACAAAGTTCCCATTGAAGGAGGGGTATACAATTTTAATATGATTGTACCAAAGAAAATTTCATAGGATCTTTTTTTGCCTGCAATGTTCCATAGTGCGCTTTAATAAAAAGTATTATATGTATCTACTAAAATATAGATGTCTTCATAAAAATTTTCATTGCGCAAACTCCGAATTTCAAAAAAAGTGCTGAGACTGGTTTTCTTAATTTCTAGGGAAGAGACTAAATCCGAATTCCCTCCTATAGCGTTTTCCGTTCTTCACATAACGATGTTATTATAAAAAAAATTCACCAATTTTTAGCCTCCAAAATTTTTCATTTAAATAAAATTATATTAAAAGCGTCCAGGTCAACAAGTTGATTTTGCCTTCTCTTGTACTGCCTTTGATAAAACATTTTAAAAGTTATAAAAATCAACAATTTGTCACCCACTTTGGTTTCTTTTTACTGTTGTTATGTGTTGTTCAAAGTATTTATCAGTTTTTATCATTTTCATTTGCTTCACAAAAAAATTGATTTTTCAAAAAAAACTCCATTTTTTAAAAGCCCGAAAAAAGCATATTAATATCCCTAAGTTTTACGCAAATTTTCATAATTCAACTTTTGGGTTCACTCAAAAATCGAAAAGGTTATATTAAATTTCTCTTTAAAAAAATTCTTATTCCTTAACATTTTTATCCAAAAAAGATATACCTATTAGGTTGACTCGTCGTAGCCCCACTTAACCCTCAATCCAGGCTTACTATTGGCACACAAAATTTGGAGAGTATTTAAGAATCAACAGACCAACAAAAATAAAAATCTATATAGCAACAAGCTAACAAGGATAATATTGTAAGAATAAACTGGCAACAAAAAAATCCATTTACTTAATTAATGGTCGTGTTCATGTAGTCAAAGATTAATTCTACGGAGAAAGTTGAACTAAACCATTTCCATCGCCATTTTGTATTCGTATCCACAATTCGTCTTCTGTGTTTACAGGTTTAGAGTATAACATCTTTTTAGAGTTCCCCATTAAAAGTAATCCATAGACGTTAAATCTGGGAGCGGTGTAACTAATCTGCACAAGCATAATTTGCTGTGCTAACTGATCGATTTTGAAAACTGTCATTTAAATAATTTGTAACATTTAATGTTAAGTGTGGTGGTGCACCCTCGTGCATAAACTACATATTTGGTTTAGTAGCCAGATCATTCAACAAAGCTGATAAATTTACTAGGTGTTCTAAGTGACCATTTAAATGACATAGTAAGATGTCAGCCGGCTTTCGACGTGGATTTAGTACGATAGATCAGATCCAAGTCCTACGCACAGTCCTAGAAAAAACCGAGGAATATAACATTCCTATACAGCTGGCATTTGTAGATTTTCACAAGGCCTTTGACTCTATAGAAACATGGGCGATCTTGAAATCACTTAATAATACTAGAATTGACTCCAGGTATACCACTATCATACAAAACATATATAAAAACGCAACTATACAGGTTAAAATCGACGGACACAAAAACCGAAAAAATAAACGTTATGAGAGGTGTGCGTCAGGGAGACGTCATCTCTCCGAAACTATTTACGCTAGCTTTGGAGGATGTCTTTAAAAAACTAAATTGGGATGAGAAAGGTTTGAGAGTCGACGGTTCTTATCTTAGTCATTTTTGTTTCGCCGACGATGTTGTTGTCATATCTAGCAACCCAGAAGAGCTAAAACAAATGCTTTAAGATTTCAATGAAGAGATTAGAAAAGTGGGACTTAAGATGAACTTGGAAAAAGTTAATGAGCCCTGACGCAAATGTACAAATAGAGATTCAAAATGAAATCATAGAGAATATCCAAGAGTACATCTATTTAGGCCACGTCATGAAACTGGGCGAAGAAAATCAAACGGCGGAAATAACAAGGAGAATAGGGCTGGCATGGGCTGCCTTTGGAAAGTTGCAGTACGTATTAAGAGATAGAAACACACCAATCAACCTTAAACGGAAAGTGTATAACACGTGTGTCTTGTCTGTTGCTACTTACAGCATGGAAACAATAACACTGACCAAACAAAACGCAAATAGGCTCCGAGTCACTCAACGCTCCATGGAGAGACAAATGTTAGGAATCTCGTTACGGGATAAAATACGAAATCAAGTAATAAGATCAAGAACTAAAGTAGTTGACGTCATTGAACGCATATCACGATTAAAGTGACAATGAGCGGGACACATAGCTAGACAACAGCCCGATAGGTGGACGAGTAAATTATTGCAATGGCGACCGCGAGAAATGAGCCGAAATCGTGGCAGGCCACAACGCAGATGGGTAGATGATATCAGACAGTTTGCTGGAAAAGACTGGCTCCAGAAGGCGAGAGACAGATCCCAGTGGAGGACCATCGGAGAGGCTTATGTCCAGGAGTGGACGTCAATGGGCTGAGAAAGAAGAAGAAGTAAGATGACAGGATAAGTTTAACTAAAATGTGGTTGTCTGATTTGCATTGTCTTTATTTTTATTTGTTTTTACGACGTTTCGATTAGGTTGTATCTCTAATCGTTATCAAGTATAAACTGAATGACCACGAGCTTATATAGGAACTGTGTCCATTGAAGCGCAAAATTTTGATTCACTATACATACCTCAATGATTTGATGTTACAAAGTAGTGGTTGCCAAAGATTAGGTATCTCAACATTCGGTTTACTAAAGATTCCATTATTGTTTTTAATTTAGGCTCCTTCTATAAATTTTCTTGTTTCATGTTGGGTTCCATATATATTGCCGCAGCCTCAGACCATTTTTTATGGTGTTGTTTATCCCAGGGGTGTTCTGCAATACCTGATCTCGATGGTTTCCCTTTTAGTGGTCGTTTGGTTTCTCCAATATACATTTCACCACGCTCACATGGAACTTTGTAAACACATTCTTTTTTATCGGTAGTTTATGGTTTTGTTTTTGTTAAATGAGCTCTAAGTGCATTTCCTGATTTAAAGGCTGTTTTTATATTATAACTACTGGCAATTTGTCTTATTTTCTCTGAAGTTCCCTTAATATAAGGAATTGTGAAGAAGGAATGTGTTTCTTGCTGTCCAGTGTTCGTTGTTCTAAAGTTATTTATGACATCGTCAATTAGTTTTAAAGGATTACCATTCTGTTGTAGATCGGATTTAATATTTGCCACCTCTTTTTCCAATGAATCGGCATTATTGCATATAGATATAGCGCGATTATAGAGGTTGGGTATAATTTCCCGTTTTGTTACAATAGAATGATTAGAACTGTGATTAAGATATTGTCTAGCATGTGTTGGCTTCTGTATACTGAAGTTATAATAGTTTCGTTTGAACGGTTCACCATGACATCTAGGAAAAGCCATTGATCATTTTCCTCTCTTTCCATCGTAAACTTAATTGTAGGTGTTAGTCTGTCGTCTGGCTCTAGATTGATGCTACTAATAATTTTCACGAAATGTGTAGAATTTTTAACGTATGTGTTTGTCATACCTTTTAAAGGTTGTATGATTTTTAAAAGAAATTTCGCCAGTGTATTTGTTAGGGATCCTCTGGAGCTGGTTGTTGACCTTAATGGTATGTTCATTTTATGAATTTTTGGTAGTCCGTAAAGATGTGGTGACTTACTGTAGTGTGGTGTAAGCACCGATCGTAGATTGTCAGGTATATGGTCTTGGTATTTCCTTAGTGTTCTGTAGATCTTTGACTCTATAGATTTAGTGGAGTCGCGAGCTAATTGTATATATTTTCATTTTTTCAGTATATCATCGATTTTTTGGTCGTACGTTAAGATGTTCATTATCACCGTTGCATTTCCCTTGTCCGCTGGTAAAATCTTTATGGATTCATCCTTACGAAGTTCTTTTAAGACTGATGCTTCTAGCTTAGAGAGATTTTGAATTGGATTTATCTTGTCTTCCAAAGTTGATTTTATTTTCCACCTAAACTCGTTGGAATGGTTTTCGCCGACTTGTATAGATTCTACAGAGCTTATAATGTTTAAAACAAAACGGGGAATGTTACGCAACCTCTATAGTCGCGCTATATCTATATGCAATGATGCCAATTCATTGGAAAAAGAGGTGGCAAATATTAAGTCCGATTTACTACAGAATGATTATTCTTTAAAACTAACTGGCGATGTCATAAATAACTTTAGAACAACGAACAATGGACAGCAAGAAACACATTCCTTCTTCACAATTTCGTACATTAAGGGAACTTCAGAGAAAACAAGATGAATTGCCAACAGCTTATATTCAAAACAATAATGGAATCTTTAGTAAACCGGGTGTTGAGATACCTAATCTTTGGCAACCACTACTTTGTAACATCAAATCATTGAGGTGTGTACAGTGAAGCGAAACTTTGCGCTTCAATGGACACAGTCCTTATATAAGCTCGTAGTCTTAAGACAAAACATTCAGTTTATATTTGGTAACAATTAGAGATACAACCTAATCGAAACGTCGTAAAAATAAATAAAAATAAAGACAATGCAAGTCCGACAACCACGTTTTAGTGAATCTTCAACATTGTCTACAACCTTCAAAAAAAAAACGGAGGATAAGTTTAGTTTCGGTTTTAGTCGATTTTATTTTAAATAAATTTTGGCTGTTGTCCAGTGTTATTAAGATATATATTTATAAAAAAGTTTGAAAAAATTATAACTTTGATACCCTGTATTTCGGAACTTTTGGAATAATATAAGTTGGACTAGATCCTTGTATTTTATCTTCAGAAATTTGCACCAGTGGTTTGTACAGACCTTTTATAGACAATCTGTATAATTATGGTAAAATTTCCAAAAAACATAAAACTATCGACAGGAATTAACTAACTGTAATAATATGTTTTATTGTATTCAAATTAAAATATTATTGAACGAAAATACTCCCAAAACATCATATATTTAATTTTAAGGTCGTGAACATAGTTTAAATTAAATTAATTCATTACTTACTTTAAAAACAGTAATTTCGCGAAACAAGTCAAGGAAGGTGACACATTCTTTTGAATAATCGGTTACACGTTTTATGTTTTTAGTTTATTATAATTAGCTTCCAAAAATACGTATCTTCCGAGAAGAAAGAACAGAAAAGGGGTCTTGCCCAAATACAAATTAAATTTTACTAAGAATTAGAAGATTGTAAAAATATTAAATATAAAAAAACTGGGAAATCTTAGAAGCAATTTTGTTGAGGTTAATAGTGAAAAATCATATTTTGCAAGTAACTTCCTCTGTTTTTTTTTCAAAATTATTATTACATTTTTGCAGTTATTCTCTTCAGTGTTTTCAATGGAATTAATAATGTGTTCTCGAAGCTGTTCAGTGACTTGATGGCAAGTGATTTCAGCTTCAGCAAGAATAAATTTTCTAAATACAACAATAATAAATGACTCTTTAATGTCGGTAAATGTAAAATGACTTTTTCTCTAAAGAAAACACTATCAAAATTTTCGGATGTTGAAGAGGATGGGTGGTCTTGTTGAATTGAAAATGTGCTTTGACTTTAAGCCTTTGTTTAATATACACGTTAATATGTTAAGCTTCTGTATTTCTCTGGGTGTGATCTAAGCTGAAATATGGATCAATTACGCAATAAAACATTTAAATTCGATTATGCTAAAAACGGCTACTCGCAGCGACCCCTATTAAGTATAACTTTTTTGGATAAAAGATATCAAGGAGTAAAAATTTATTTATATTATAATTTAATATATTATTTATATTAAAATTTAATATGTTGAGGCACAAAAAAGTTATGCAGCTCTATATCTAGACGAAGTACTGTAGGTAGTGTCCTCTGTAATATATATTGAAACTGTAATCAATCCGATATATATATATATATATATATATATATATATATATATATATATATATATATATATATATATCGGACAATCGGCGTCAAATGAATCAGAGCTACGACCAAAATTAGAAGTAACCAAAAAAACTAATCAAGAGCTCATTTTAAAGCTTCGAGCGTCTACTTTCAAATGTCGAGAGCGCCTTTGAAAATTCAATTATAGCTGATGGACGCCCCTAAAAAGCTGTTGCGGTAAGTTGACAAAATCCAACATGGCAGATCCAATATGATGGTCAAAAATTCAATATGGTGGCCAAATTTTTTAAAATCAACCGATCTGCAACAAATTGGGCATACTGGAGTTTTTGGGGTCGCTGATTACGAATCTGAGGTTAGGTTGGCAAGATGGTAGATCCAATATAAGGAACATATTTTTTAAATCAACCGATTTGCATCAAATTTGGTATACGGGCGTTTTCAAAATCATTTATTATAAATCCAAAATTCGATTTTCGAAATCCAAGATTGCGCACCTAATATAGAGGATTAGGTTATTGAGTTTCCGCGATATTGGTTCCACCATCCTGAATTTTGAAAACCTGATTCGTAATCAGCTACCCCAAAAACCCCCGTATATAAAATTTTTTGTACAAATGACGCCCGCCTTAAATTTGGCAAATCTTACCTCAGATTCGTAATCACCAACCTTCAAAACCCCACCAAATTTGGTGCAAATCTGTTGGTTTTCAAAAAATATGTCCGCCATATTGGATCAGCTATCTTAGATCCGCCATATCAAATTTAGGTAATTTGACTTCAGATTCATAATTGGCGACCGCAAAAAAAACCCTTATAACAAATTTAGTGCAAATCGGTTGATTTTCAACAAATAAGTCCGCCAAATTAGATTCGTCATCTTGAATTTTGCAAATTCGACCTCGGATTCGTGATCAACGACCCCAAAAACCCCCCTAAACCAAATTTAGTGCAAGTGGATTGATTTTTAAAAATTTTGCCACCATATTGGATTTTTGACCACCATATTGGATCCGCCATATTGAATTTTGTCAACCTACCAAACCCACTTTTTAGAGGCATCCATCAGTTACAATTTGAGTCAAAAACAACCCAATCGGTTGCGAATTTTTATTTTTACAAGCTTTTATTGTTCAACATTCAATTTTTCTCCGGCTTTCGGCCGCCATATTGAGCCCTTGGTCGAATTTTTTTGGTTGCTATTAATTTTGGTCATAGCTCTGATCCGGTTAATGCAAATTGTCCCATATATATATATATATATATATATATATATATATATATATATATATATATATATATCAACATTTGTTGTTCCTTTAATGGGTTGCGGTCGAAATTTTTAGAGAAAACTAAGCATTTTTGTCTTTCCACTAACGTTTCGGTTTATTTTCATCAAACCATCTTCAGAGTAATTTTTTATAACTAAAGGAAGAAAAACAATGACATCTTTGATGGATTTTTTTTAAAGTTTAATATATTTATCTTATCTTAAGGATATTTACTTAGGCACAAATTTGTTTAACAAAACTATTTAAACTAATTATTGTTACATTTTTCTTATATTAAGTATTTATATAAGCTACTGCCTGTTGTGTTGCTCTAGACCGACTAAAATAAAATCTTAATAACGGTTTTTTTTATTAAAAAAGAATTTATAACCATCTGCAATTTTATGCCTTTATTAGGTGATCATAAACATTTCAGAGCTCATTCGTGTGAGTTCTGAAATTCATGGTATTGAGTGTTTTTTATATGGATCATATCTTTTATGAGCCCTATTTTGTAATTTCTTTCTTTGACTATTATTTGGACATGAATAAAATTTTTAGTTATAAAATTTAAAAAAATAATAATTGATAAATATTTACAAAAAGTTTCAAAAAATTACAATTTTAATAATCTATATTTCGAAAACTACCAACTTTTTGATTAAGATAAATTGGGCATATTTTAGCCTCAGGAATTTAACATAGTTTATTCGTGAAACGGATTTTCTTAGGAATGTGATTGAATTTGAATATATAGTTTACAAAAGCATCTTTTATTTAATTTAAAAAAAATTGAAATTTTTTAGTCGTCTGTGAGATGAAATATTAACAATTTAAATAGGCAGAATTAATATGCCGGAAGTCACTACATATAACAAAATGCCAATACATTTTGGAATATCTCAAAAACGGTTTTTACCATACTTTTTAAAAACTAATGCAACGTGGACCCAAAAATTATGAATTTTTTAGAAAAAAAAAACGGAATTTCTTGTTTTGTTTAGAAAATACAGATTTTTTCAATAAAAATAATTTGAAAATATCTGACGCCTAGTGGGGTACAGTGATCACAACTTGGCAATGCGCGATAATTCAAACCTAAGTTAGCTAGGTTAGTTCTTCAGAATGTGACATTTTTTTAAATATATTTCTCGATATTTTTATTTATTTTCTTTTATATAAACGTTACTATACACATGTTTACTCTAGAGACCATTCAATATAGACATTTGCGGCGCTGCCAGATTTATTATATTTCAAGTTATTACTGTATAAGAATGTGTCTGTATATTGAAAGTTAAAGTGTGTTGAGTACAGTCTCGAACAAAAACAAAATCTTAAGGCCTGAGAATCTTTAGCTTTTGGTACTTACTTAAAGGCTGTACTTTTGTCTACGACTGTCGCAAGTGAGCTACCTTAAGCTAGTGTTTTGTACAGACCTTTTAAAGACATCCTGTATACCAAAATGTCGCTGATTTAAACAGGCGATAAAGAGAGTAACCTTTTGTAAAAACCCACAATCTTCAACTAAAAACAGAAAACTAAGCAAAAGAATGTATAACAAACTAGAGTGGGGAACTTTACAACTTTGATCCCAAAATACTTCTATTTTAAAAAGGAGAAGGAAGCTAATTTTATGTTTTTCACTATAAATATTGTTTCAATTTTTTTAAAATAGGAATATTCAAAAAATATTGCAGTTTTAAGATAAACAGTAATTTCTTGCAATAGCTACTACAAATAACTATGCATTAAGTAACCTTGGTGAACAATTTTCGATAGAAGACATGTAATAATGACTTATTACGGTTCAACAGAAATATCGTTTACCGTTAGCAATAAAAAAAGTTATAAACAACGCCGCTGCCAGTTTTATTGATCCTTGACAAATTAACAATAATTAGGAAGAATAGACGTAGAACAATAGCCAGCAGTTATTTTCGGAAACAAGCTTAAATGGAAGCAATTATTTTTTTTTAAATATATAAGCAAACACAATGAACGAAGTTCTTTTAAGAAGAACAAGTAAAAGTCAAAACAATTATCACGCAAATTTTGAGCTATGGAAAACTTTTTAATTGAATAAAAGATACTAATAGTAATAATAGTACGGGTGACTGATGAGGTCAACCAAGAAAATGTCGACAAATTAGCATCGAAGTACTGGTTCAAGTCAGAGCAAATATTTCCTGAAATCGAAGGTTTTCTATTAGCCATCCAAGATCAGGTCATCCCAACGAGAGACTGTCTAGAACACACAATAAGAGTCCTTTCGATCCAAGCAAATCAGTGTCGATATGGATGTTGAACACCATAAACCTACATAAAACTTCTTAGTTTTGACAATGCTTCATCCGATATATATTTTCTTTAAAGTAGCGCCATATTAAATGTGTTTTTTTGTACAAAATCCAAATAGGGCTATTAAAATTTGGTCACATGTGATGCAAAGTTTATTTGTTTTTGACCCTGTATAAGATAACTTCAAAAAATAACTATGTTGTATCTCAAATTTTCTAAAAAAAAATCATAATACAAAAATTAAACGCATTTAAAATTTATTTTCCACCTAAGGCAGACTTTACTGATGACACTGTGTACTTGTTTGTTTTAATTATAACGTGTATTACTTTTAGACTCAAACTGCGTTTTCAAAAATAGTTATTTTATGAAGTTACCTTATACAGGATCAAAAATAAATAAACTTTGCATCACCTGTGACCAAATTTTAATAGCCCTATTTGGATTTTGTAGAAAAACACACATTTAATGTGGCGCTATTTTAAACAAAATATGTCTGAGAAGAAGCATTACCAAAACTAATAAGTTTTGTGTAGGTTGCGTCGAGTCTTATTTTGTAACAGTGGAGCAATTTACAAAAAATGGGTAAAAAATCTAAAAAAATCTAAATTATCTTATGAAGCTAATATTTTGCATGTGGGCTAAAAATTACATTTAGACAAACTTTTTTCTAGAACTTTTTTCCATATTTTGAGATGTAACCTCACTTTCGAATTTTTTTTGGAAAAAAAATTAACATTTGACTTGATCGAAATAGAAATTGAGGCCAAAGTCAAATTTCGAATGAAGTTATTAATAAAAAAAATCCCTTTTGTAGCGGACTTTATTGGTCACACTGTGTGTTACTTAACTAAGCATAACTGCAATAAAAAATAGTGGAAAGAATTTTACATCTAAAGAAAAATTAAGATATAGAATTAGTGCTTACTAAGCAAAAAAATTTATACAACTTCTTAAAATTTAGCAGCTTAGGGCATTTTAAGAAATGCCACCTTCCATAGAGCGCAATTCTATGAGATGGAGGGGATAACAACCCCCGAAACCTGAGATTCAACATGTAAACATCCGAACGGAATTTTATTGTATTATAAAAGTACAAGGGATATTTAAATAATGTAATGAAATGATACAAACAATCTGCATGCAACATTGGTTTAAGTCTATGGGATACTGGTTCAAAATTTTTTACGTCATAAATGAATTGGAGACATGATTTCTGGACTTTTTGAATGCGACTGGCATTCATTTTAGTTAGGCAAAGCACATAAGTGATATCAAAAAATTAAAATGAGAAAGAACCAACCCATCTGAATTCTTTATTTTTGACTCTCTGATATGACTTGTCGGTGAGCATAAAATAATTCGAAATTAGCATATGCTCTTCCCATATTACTTGCAATTTGTTTTTTATTTTAGCCAAAAATAAGAATTTGTGATGTCATAGGATTTATAGAAACATGATGCTGAATCGAATATGGGATAGATATCATTATTAATAACCATACTAGGCACTATATAATTCTGTTGGACTGAATGAGTTCAATAACTGACTATCATTTGCATATACATTTGATGTACAAAAGTTGACAATATTAAACGTATAATACAAAAAGTGCCCATTTTAGAAATTTGCATTGTGGCATCTACAAATTAATACCGATCAGTCAGGTACATCTGTAATAACTATATGTAATTTTTTGAAAATCCGGTGCGGTTTATCCTATATTGTGGTATATTTATTGCAAGCGATTTCTTTAATTTACTGGGTCGTTACTGGGATTGCCAAATTTGTGATTTTAGAACCCTGGAATCAGTCGTCTTTTTAACCAATTTATTAGTTTCCTTGTTGCCCCGGTAATGCGAGTATCTGAACTAGACTAAATTCCATTGAACCTTTTTTTTCTCTTGTTAGAGCATTAGCTAATTTGTTCTTAATTTATTTATAACAATTCCAATAGTTTCTAGGCGTGAGCTTTTAAAGTAATAATAAGCTATATTTTTAAGATATTACTCTTTTTATAGTATCTGTAAGCCAAGGTGAATTAATCTTACTTTGTTTAATTTTTTATTGGTAAAATAACGCCAAATAAATCCCAAATTAATTCATTTAATCAGATTATTTTCATATTTATATGATTCACATCGAAAATATTATCGAATGGAGTCATTCTTAATATTTCATTTAAAAATGGTCTTCATTTATCTGTGTATAATTCTTGCCCATAAATGTACTAACAATATTTTTTACCTTTTTGACTCCGTACTGACAAAACACAAGTAAATGATCCGATACATCGTTCACATTTTCAGTGTTAAACAAATACTCCTTATTTGAAGAGACAATAATTACTTTTAAGGGTTGAAATAATACTTCTTATTCGCGCAGGCATATTTATAATTTGTTGTAAATGAAAACAATAAAAATATTTTTCAAAGTTATGGTTTTGTGGCTATAAAAGTTCCATATATCTATTGTTGATGTCCCTACCACATATCACCTCTGCAGACATCGGCAAAAATTCAAATATGAAGTCCGCCAAACTCTAAAAAATTTGAAGAACCACTTTAACTACCAAAAATATATACTTTTTTATAAATAGAAATTCTTAACCAAATTTCTTCTAAGTGATCTGTAACTTGACATCTCAAGAAGAATTTTATTTAGCTATTTATAAAACATACTAGGCACTGTATAATTCTAACATTTGTCTGAAAGTTGAATATTGACTAAAATTGTTAGTTTCGATGGAGTCTCCCTATTTACCAATTTATGTTTAGAAGCTATCCTTAACAGCCTTCGTGAGAAATGGGATGAGATATCACAGTACTGTGGAATCGATTATGACTTCTTTGAGCAATTGGTGTTCAATGGTGACTATTACAAACAGATTTTTGGACCACCAATGGACTCTAAAATCTCTCCCATTTTGGTCAAGTATGTGCTAGATGATCTGGTTAAGGATTGTCTTCAATACATGCATTTTCATATTCCATTCGTCAAGCGATATGTAGATGATTTATTGCTTGCTGTACCTGCAGGTTGAATTGAGATAACTCTTAAACTTTTCAACTCTTTTAATCCTCACATTCAATTCACACTTGAGGAAGAAACTAACAATAGTATCCCGTTTTTGGATATGTTAGTTATACGTACGAATGAAAACACTCTAAAAACTAAATGGTATAGAAAACCATACTGTTCCAACAGATTCATCAGTTATCATTCGTAACATCCTATGAGATCGAAAATCAATCTCATTTTAGGAATGAAAAATAGAGCTGTCAAACTAACACACCCGAATTTTAGAGCAGAGGCATTACGCCAACTTAATGATATACTATTGGAGAATTTTTACCCAGACAACATTATCAAAAAATTTCTAAAAAAATACTAAATACAAATTCCAGATAACATTTTTGAAATACCTTCTCAACCGTCTTTGCTACATACTCAATCTTTAAACCCAGTTAACACTCTTTCAAATTTAACAGTACAAACTCAGTTTTTCCACACATTACCACATATAAAAAATCTTACTGACAAATTGATGAATATTTTTAGAAATACAGATATGAAAATAACAAGAAAACAATTACTCACTCTGTCTAAAATTTATTCTAAAACCAAAATGCCGTTGCAGTTGAATAAGACGCCTGCATAGTTTATAAGGTTCCCTGTTCCAATTCTCAATTAGTTTATATAGGTAGACTTCCAGAAGCCTTAAAGGCAGACTCACTTCCCATCGTAGTGACATTAATAGAGGTTTGCCCTCTTGTGCTCTGGCTGAACATGCCTTTCACTAAGACCACAATATTACCTGAGATGGCACTGAGAATCTGGAAAGAGTTCCTGCTTATCATAAAACGTACTTCCTTGAAATGGTGCACATTACTAACTAACTGTCCTTATTTTTATCTATTTTTACGACGTTTCGATTAGGTTATATCTCTAATCGTTATCAAGTATCAACTGAATGTTTTGTCTTAAGACCACGAGCTTATATAAGGAGTGTCCATCGAAACGCACTGTACACACCTCAATGATTTGATGTTACAGTGGTTGCCAAAGATTAGGTATCTCAACACTCGGTTTACTAAACATTTCATTATTGTTTTTAATATAAACTGCTTCTATAATTTTTTTTTCATATTGGGTTCCATATATATTGCCGCAGCCTCAGACCTGATCTCGACGTTTCTTCTTTTTGTATATGAGTTTTATGTTCCTTAGTTCTAACTTCTAGTGGTCGTTTGGTTTCTCCAATATACATTGCACTAGCGAAGTCTCTTTTAAAAATCATACAACCTTTAGAAGATAAGACAAACACATACGTTAAAAATTCTACACATTTCGTGAAAATTATTAGTAGCATTAATCTAGAGCCAGACGACAGGCTAATAAACTTTGATGTGGAGTCTGCATACTAATGTACCATTAGGGGAATAACTAGACATAATCAAAACTAGACTTTCAAATGATACTACTTTATCAGATCGAACCACGTTACCACTGGACGGGGTGATGGATCTTTTGGAGTATTGCCTGCGTAGTGCTTACTTTCAAATAAAGGACAAGTTCTACGCTCAGAATGATGGGCTTCCAATGGGTTCTTCACTCCCTCCAGTCATCGCCAATATATATAAATGGAATGGTTCGAAACTTATGCCATAGAAACGGCAACAGTAAAATCGGTTGAGATATGTCGATGATACCTTCATCGTATGGAAGGGCAATGATCAAAAACTTAATGATTTCTTGAAACATTTAAATACCATTCGACCTAAAATTAAGTTTACCATGGAAAAAGAGGTAAATGATCAATTGCCCTTCCTAGATGTCATGGTGAATCGTTCAAACCAAACTATTAAAACTTCAGTATACAGAAAGCCAACACATACTGGACAATATCTTAATAATAGTTCTAATCATTCTGTTTTAATAAAACGGGAATTATATGCAACCTCTATAATCGCGCTATATCTATATCCAATAATGACGATTCACTGAAAAAAGAGGTGGCAAATATTAAATCCGATTTACAACAGAATAGTTATCCTTTAAAACTAATTGACGATGTCAAAAATAAATTTAGAACAACGACCACTGGACAGCAAGAAACACATTCCTTGTTCACACTTCCGTACATTAAGGGAACTTCAGAGAAACTAAGACGAATTGGCAGTAGTTATAATATAAAAACAGCCTTTAAATCAGGAAATACACTTAAAGTTCATTTAACAAAAACAAAACCGAAAACTACCGGTAAAAAAGAATGTGTTTACAAAGCTCCATGTGGGTGTGGTGCAATGTATATTGGAGAGACCAAACGACCACTAGAAGTTAGAATTATGGAACATAGAACTCATGCACAAAAAGGGGAAACGTCGAGATGAGGTATTGGAGAACACGCCTGGGATAAACAACACCATATAAAATGGTCCGAGGCTGCGGCAATATATATGGAACCCAACAAGAAAAAAAGAAAATTATAGAAGCAGCTTACAAAAAAAAAATAGTGGAATCTTTAGTAAACCGAGTGTTGAGATACCTAATCTTTGGCAACCACTACTTTGTAACATCAAATCATTGAGGTGTGTACAGTGAAGCGAAACTTTGCGCTTCAATGGACACAGTCCCTATATAAGCTCGTAGTCTTAAGACAAAACATTCAGTTTATACTTGATAACGATTAGAGATACAACCTAATCGAAACGTCGTAAAAATAAATAAAAATAAAGACAATGCAAGTCCGACAACCACATTTTAGTCAATCGACTATATAATTCTGTTGGACCGAATGAGTTCAATAACTGACTATCATCTGCATATAAATACATTTGATGTACAAAAGTTGACAATATTAAATGTGAAAATACAAAAAGTGGAGGCTCCAGAACCTGAAACACTCCACAATGCATTCTGCCCATTTTAGAAATTTGCATTGTGGTCTCTACAAATTAATACCGATCATGGTGACAACATTGAGATTGGCCGAAAGTCACTATAGCTAGTTGCGTCAGGCTTTTTTGAAAGTAGAAGAACTTTAGATATTTTCCAATCCGAAAAACAATTATCTAAAAGACAGCTGTTAAATATATTAACAAGTTAAGGTAAAATATATAGGCAATAAAACGAAACCATGTCAATATTCAATCTTTCATAACCCAAAGCTTTGTATTTTGTTTCCAGAAGATACCCATATACAATACTCTCATCTACCAGTGTAAGAGAAAACAAAATTTCAAAGCTAGTTTTTAATATCGATAGTAATAATACAAAACATTTTGATATGGCATTGTATAATTAAAAAACTCCATAAAATTTTATCATCGTTTCTGTATTAGGCTCTGTGTATTAGGTTCATTATACATATTTTCCTCTAGACTGTAGCCCTACTTATGTCGTCAACCTCCCAATATTTGTGAGTATTTTTTTCCTTATTTTATTAACTGGCAAGGTTTAATTAGAATACCGGTTACAGGTCGGCGATTTCGTCTTGATATTAACAGATACGTTAGTGCTATCTTTCTGTTCAGGTAGCTTAGCAGTTTGTTAGCAAGTTGAAAGTTTGTCATTTCATCCCATAGTGTGATAAATTTATTTTAAGTGATTTCTTTAATCTACTAAGTTATTATTGGGATTGCCAAATTTGAGAGGGACTAAATCTTAAAACTCTGGAACCAGTCATCCTTTTAACCAATTTATCAGTTTCCTTATTGCTTCGGTAATGCAAGTGTCTTAACTAGACTAAATTCCATTGAACCTTTTTTTTTCTCTTGTTAGAGCATTAATAAATTCGTTCTTAATTTATGTTAATTCGTTCTTAATTTATTTATAACAATCCCAATAGTTTTTAAGCTTAGGCTTATAAACTAATAATAAGCTTTATTTTTCAGATATTATTCTTCTTATAGTATCTGTGAGTCAAGGTGAATTAATCTTACTTTGTTTAATTTTTTTATTGGTTCAATAACGCCAAATAGATCCAAAATTAATTTAGTTAATCAGATTATTTTCATATTTATACCATTCACGAAGGAAATATTATCGAATGGAGTCATTCTTAATAATTTATTTAAATGGTCTTCATCTGTGTGTAAAATTTTTACCCTTAAATGTACTAACAGTACTTTTTACATTTTTGACTTCGTACTGAGAAAACACAAGAAAATAATCCGACACATCGTTCACATTCTGAGTGTTTATACTTACTTATAATAGAGTTGAAATAATTATTTTTATTAGCGCAGACGTATGTATAGTTTATTGTAAATGAAATCAATCCAAATATTTTTCAAAATTAACAGTTTTGTGGCACTAAAAGTTCAATATATCTATTGTTGATGTTCCCACTACATATCACATCTACAGACATGGGCAAAAATTGAGATATGAAGTCATCAAAACTCTAAAAAATTTGTAAAATCACCTACAAGTACCAAAAATATATACTTTTTTTATAAATAAAAATTCTTACCCAAATTTCTTCTAAGTGATCTGTAACTTGATATCTCAAGAAGAAATTTTATTTTGCTATTTATAAAGAATATCGCTAAATAGATGTCCTGAGCTTTATCATATTCAATAAAATGTTAAAAAAAATATGTGGACACGAAATGATAAATAAGAATCATATATTGGTATCAATAGGTACAACCTCGTTCGAATTATGATTATTTCTTGTATCATATCTATAAAATAAATGTTAAAAAAGTCAAAAATATTAAAAATAAAATTACATAACCTCTCTACTTCGTTTACGTAAAAAAATATTTTTTTATCTAGGTTTGGTCACCAAAATCAAAAAATTAATTAAAAAATATATATTTTAGACCGTGAAAAAACGATTTACCAAATCTTAACCATAATACCACCCTTCACTTCTGACATAAGACGCGAGATAAAGTTCCCCGAAAACCACCTGATATCTGCGTAACGACTACACACGTTATTAATGACCTTTCTCAAGGTCCTTCAGTGGCAGCTTTTCGTAACATGATTCTAAATCTGGTGGGAGATATGTCTGCGAACAAAACCAAAGAAGCAAATTAGCTCTAACTCTTATGTCTCGCGGTACATTTGAAAAAGCAGAGGAGGATCACCGTGTTGTAGGTACCGACTGACGTAAGAAAAAGCTCTGCAGAAGTAGACGTAAGACGCACCGGTGTAACAGGAGATGGGTTGGTTTTAAGTGACTTTTTGCAGGACTTTTAGTGACTTTAGTGATAAAGTGTTGCAAATTATTTATTCTGTTTACTTTGGTGTTGCGTTTTGTGGATAATCTTAATTGTTTCGTAGAGTAAGTATATAATTATATATCTATATGAATAGAGATGCCAGATTATGCTTGGATTTGAAATTGCTATTGATTTTTCTGTTATACCTTCATCATTTTATTCTCGGAAATATTAACAAATTTCAAGAAAATTTAAACGAGACTGATTTTTTTTATTATAAAGTTAGTGAGAATAAAATTTGTAACAATTAAGAGCGAAACTAATTATAATTTATTGCTTTTATCAACTTTTGTGGTTTCTGGCTTTGCACAATTAAATATAGGATTGAAAATTATAGAAAATATATGAGTTGACAAAAATTATATGTAAAATTCTAGATTTTTTTTTAATTACCAAGGAGATATAGAATTCCAGTTTTCAGATTTATTTTTTCAAGCTAAGAGAATATTAAATGTTGAAATCGAGACGTGGAATTTACATTTTTGATAGTGTCCTTTTCCTTTTAATTTACCGGGTGTCCCCTCAAGAACGGCTTTAAAAAATTTATTTTTAGTAAAAGTGGTCCTCAAATATTGCTAAAAAATATTTTCAAGTTTTTAAGATGGCCGCTAAGAGGAGTAACAGTGATCAAAAAACATAAAAAAATAGTTTGCAGAAAAAATGACAAATTAACTCTTATTGTAACCACGGCAGTTTTCTCAACAAAACAGCTTGTAATGTCATTTTTGTCAGTTGTCAAGTAAGATTGTGAGAAAAGGATAAACTTTTATTTCGAAAAGTGCTCATAACGACGGTTTAGTTTAACCGAATTTATTGAATTTGAATTCACAAAGAACTTTATAAGCCTGATGTTTTGCGTTTTAAACTATGGTTACATATCATTTATATATGCTGCAAGGGGGCGCTGTCTTAAAAATTGTCCTCTCGCGATATTTTTCAAAAAATAAAAGACCGAAACGTATAAATTTAAACAAATAATTTTTTTAAACTTGATGTTACTATGGAGTTTGTTATGTGCAGATAACTTTTGAAAAACTGAACATTTAACATTATTATTTTTATCTATTTTACTTTATTTTCATAATAATAATAAACGATTTGTATTTATTCCAGTAAGTAGCTCAATTTGAACACCAAGAGGCTTTTTTCATTTAACGATGATCCGCTACTGATTTAAATACAAAATTTTGTTAATCTTGTAATAAAATATATTATTTAAATTTATTTTTAATGAACGGGAGCCAGAATTTTATTAAATTTTCAACCCTCCAAAACTGATCAGCCACTGGTTTTATTTTTTAATAACATACTGAACCCAGGTTTTGCATAAAAATAATGCTGCTGCTTACTGGATTAACAAAAATGATATATTATTCTTATATTAATATAAAAATAAATTAAAATAGGTAAAAAAATAATGTCAAATTTTAGATTTGCAACAAGTTGTCCACATAGTAACATTTTGAACTTTAAAATTCGATTGGAATGTCAAGTTTTAAAAATTGCTTACTTAAATATATATATATATATATATATATATATATATATATATATATATATATATATATATATATATATATTATATATATATATTATATATATATATTTTTTCTATCCTCTGTTTTGGAAAATATTTATCGATTTGTGGTTTTTGCCAATTTCCCAGTTATATGGGACTTTTAAGACAACGCAGGACAATTTTTACTGTAAATAACCATAGTTCTATTCAATGAGATCAAATCAAATTCGGTTGAATCAAACCAGAAAGAGCTTTTTTTCGAAATAAGTTTAAGCTTTCCCTACCACTTTACTTGACAATTGACAAAGATGACATTACAAGTTTTTTGTTGAGAAAACTGTCAACGTTAGAATCGACTCATTCGAGAAAATTTTCATGTTTTGTAATCACTGCTAAGCCTCCTAGCGGCCATCTTAAAAACTTGAAAATATTTTTCAAAAGTTTCTTAGAACCGCTTTTATTCAAAAAAAAAAGAATTAAAAATCGTAAGATTGTTTAACTTTGAGATATACCCGGAGCAAACTAATTTTAAAAACAGGTCTAATAAATATAATATCGACAAAACATCAGTTAAAGTGAGCCATATTATACGACTAACTTCTGCGATCAATTTCTCGGAAAATAGACATTTACATTTTTGATAATTGGCAATTTACTAAAGTCAATTCAGATAAAATATTTTTAAGATGATGGCACTTTCGTGTATACAGGAAGCTGATGTCTTCTTGCTTATTTTTAATGAAATATCCTATATGTCATCTCATTTTTAGATCTTATGCAAAATTATAGACATAATCACATATAATGGCCTATACCTAGGTCTAACTGTTTTTGACATGACTTAAATTTTATTTTTGCAGGCTTAAATATAACTATCAATTCCTCTCATAAGAAAGCCTTTATTATTTAATTGGGGTTGGTTTCCTTCTAGAAGGGGATCTACTTTAGAGGACTGTGTTAATATTTTGATAATAAATAAATACAGGGTGATCAAAAACTAACATTACATATTAATCTAAAAAAATCGTTATAAATAATTTTTTTATACGTAAATCCCCTATTTTTATAATATTACCTTATTTAGCAATAAAAATAAGGGTAACTTTGTATAAAGTTCTCTATTAAAAATTTTTAGTTTTTGAAATATTGGAAATTTAGTATTTTTGTATTGTAAAAATGCCAACTTACCTCCACAGGAAAATAGGATGATACAAAAAAGGTTCATTGTTGGCAATCCACTTGTCGTAAAATATTGCTTTTAAGAAGTTGGTAACGGTCCTCTGTGGTGGGGCGCCATCGTGTTGGTAAAAAATTTGCCTGTGTTCCGCCAGAGGTAAATTACCTAGATATTGATTGTCTAACTCTTCTAGAATATTCAAATATCTTTCGGGTACAAAAGTTAATACATAATTTAAAATTGGGATATAATTTGTCTTAGCCGGTGTTTCCATGGTAATTACATAAAAATTATTTGAGATTTAGAAAATTTTATTGGTAAAAACATGATAAATATACTCCTAGCGATAAAAGTAGAAATTTAAAAATATGTATTTGTACCCGCCTCATGATTAACATATGCCGTGACCTCAACACTAGTTTCTACAGCGAGAAACTAGAATTTTTTTTTCCCGAAGTCGCATGTTTTACACACAAACTCTTAATTGATCACATTATATAATAATATTCAGCCTCCATTTTGTATAGCATTTTTTAAAAATTAGTTTTAAACTATTTTCAATCCATCCATTTACAAAGAAGGAATTCCCTTTTTGACCTACATTGTATACAGTATCTTCCTGCTAGAGCTATCTAAAAAAATTTTAGTTCAAATATTATTTGGTAAATTTTTGATACTGCTAAAAGCATTAATATTAAAGAATGGATTCTAAGTTTATCTATTAACCAAAGAAAGCGCAGATTTTTTATTTCTTTAATGTCTAAACAACCTAAAATTTTATGCATTCTTTGTAGATATTCACTGCTCCTCAAAAGTGTGAAATAACAAATAAAAACTGATTTATTTCGCAAAAAGACTACGCAATTCCAAGAAATAATTTATTATCTGCAAATTGATTGTGGGTTTTAATAGTTTATAATGAATAAAGGCAAAATAAGCGATTTATTTTCTATATTCTTGGTAAGTTTTAATATTTTCAACAAAATTTTATCATTTTATGCTTCATATGTTCCAATTTTATTCGCTGGTTAGAATTTTAGAATAGTTAAGTAAGATTTCAGATATTTTTCTTTATGAGTATTTTGAACAGTACCTGTATGAAACTCTTTACTTAAAAGTACCAGTTCTTAATATCTGTGCTAACTATAACATTATATTTCATATGGTTTGGATGCGGCATAAGTTTATGTCAGTCTAGGTCATGTACTTTTGTAAGATTTTATGGAAAAAATTGTTGATTCGAAAGTGGGTTGAATATTTTATATTTTTGACGATATTTTTTTTTGCCAATGCTTTAAGAATGTCACAAAATCTTACTCTTTCAAAAATGCATGTATGTAAGTGATGAAATATGTTAAAAAGAGCCGTAAGATTGTAAAAAATTTGCTGCTATCTAGGCACCCATCAACATCGTGAGTTAAATGAAGATTAAAAAAGATTGCTTTAACTCTTGACATTATTTATCGCATTTGTAGATTTTGTATCACGATAATGTGTCATTGACTCTTGTACGCGATTTTTAGTCAAACATTCAACAAATACCCAGATAGATATGTGACCGGGTGACTTTTTTTTCTAGAAGGAAAGGATTTGAGGCAATAGATGCCATAAAACAAAATTCGACACTATTGAAATGGCTACAAAGCCCTGGCGTATCTGAACAGTTTTATATAGCGATTATTTTGAAGGAAATATAAATTTATCCTCAAATTTCAAATTTTTAGTTATATCTTAAAAATTCCGGTTAGTTGCCGAACAGAGGGTATTTAAAAATAGTAGTCAAGCATTATCTGTCAAATTTTAATTTTTTCACTCAAATTTTCTAATAAAAAAAATCATAATATAAAAATTAAACGAATTTAAAATCCCACCTTTTTAATTGATAATAAACAATTTTTGATATTTGAATATTAAATTAAAAACAATTCAAAAACTCAAAATTTAATAATGAAGTTTTAAATTAAATCGGTGAAACCAGATAACTTTACGTAAAGTTAAATAAAAATTTATTTTCCACCTAATGCAGATTTTACTGATGACACTGTGGTACTTGTTTGTCTTAATTATGATATGTATAACTTTTAGACACAAATTACGTTTTCAAAAATGGTTATTTTATGACGTCACCTTCTACAGGGTCAAAAACAAATAAACTTTGCATCGCATGTGACCAAATTTTAATAACCTTATTTGGATTTTGTAGAAAAATATACATTTAATATAGCGCTACTTTAAACAAAATATATCTGGGATAAAGCATTGTTGAAACTAAGAAGTTTTATGTAGGTTGCGTTTTTTTGCAACAGTGGTGTAGTTTACAAAAAATGGACAAAAAATCTGAATTATCTCATACAGCTAAAATTTTGCAGATGGGCATTTAGAAATACATTTTGTAATGATTTTTTTCGATATTTTGACATATAACCCCACTTTTGAATTTTTTTTGGAAAAAAAAAATTAAAATTTGACAGATAATGACGTGACTACTATTTTTTTGGTTAATTTCCATTTCGTTCGAAGCAGAAATTGTTGCCAAAGTTAAATATCGAATTACTAATTTTAAATTATTATTAATTAAGAAAATCCCATATCCGCATCATATGGGATTGCTGGTCACATTGTATATATATATATATATATATATATATATATATATATATATATATATATATATATATATATATATATTTAGTTGGTTATTTTCTTGGGAATATGGTTCATTTTTATAATTGAAACTACATATATAAAGTAGTCATACTTATTGTATATATATTTTATATTTCAGGACGTTTCGATTTTTTGGAATCTTTTTCAACTGAAGTTTTCGACGGATTCTACAAAAATGTACATTTTTAATATTATTATATACGGAAAAATGGGTTAAAAACTTACCATTAAGAACAGAGATTTTTGTTTTAAATAAAAAATAATTACATCACAAACCAATTATAAATCACACACTCTCTTGTATATTAACTTTTTATTTGTATTTTTAAAAGTTGAGCTAGAAGAATGGACAGTACATTTTTAACCCTATAACTGCCTTGACTTGACTGAATGTGGAACCCAGATGGTGTATGTTTTAGGTACTTTAAGTGGCGTAGAAAGTTTGGGTCTTTTAATTGAAGTGATATCTTTCTGAAAAAATATCGTGATTCAATTTAGAAGAATTGAAAGCGGAGAATTATTTTTATTTATTGTTTTATTTATTTTAGAAATTCCCTTATATTGGTTTATTTTAATATGTTGAAATAAATTTGATTTAGATTATTAACGTCAGTTTTATCGTTAACGGCGTTCGGATTTTTTTTTATTGCGATCATTTCGTAAAATTCTCGTTTTCCTTTGTTGGTTTCAGTTTTCAAGATTTTTGTATTTTAATAATCAAAGGTGTGCTTGTTTCATTTCGTGTTTTTTTAGGGGTGTAATTTTTTTTTTGTCATATTTATGTCCCTTTAGACGATTTTGCAGATACTGACTAGCTTGGCCGATATAATTCGATGGACAATCCTTGCAGGGTATTTGGTAGACAACATTTGATTTTTTGTTTTTTGGAATATCACTTTTTAATTTGGTGAAATTGCTTTTAAGTAAATTATGGCCCTTATGACTAGTGGTTATATTATGTTTCTTAAAAAAAATTTGAAGGTTTTCGGAAAGTTTTGGTATGTATGGCAAGGAAAGATATTGTTTTTTGGTTTTATTGTCTTCTAAATTTTCTGTTGTAGTGTTTCCATGTCTGTATTTTTCTATCATTTCTTTAAAAATTTTATTAATTAATTGATTTGGGTAAGAGTCTGACATAAGGACCTCTTTTGCTTTTTTGATACAATTGCTTCTAAATTCGGGACTACTAAGGATGATGGCTGTAGAGAATCAAATTTATTTCAACATATTAAAATAAACCAATATAAGGGAATTTCTAAAATAAATAAAACAATAAATAAAAATAATTCTCCGCTTTCAATTCTTCTAAATTGAATCACGATATTTTTTTTTCAGAAAGATATCACTTCAATTTAAAGACCCAAACTTTTAACGCCACTAAAAGCACCTAAAACATACACCATCTGGGTTCCACATTCAGTCAAGTCAAGGCAGTTTTAGGGTTAAAAATGTAGTGTCCATTCTTTTAGCTGGACTTTTAAAAATACTATTGAAAAATTAATATACAAGAGAGTGTGTGATTTATAATTGGTTTGTGATGTAATTAATTTTTATTTAAAACAAAAACCTATGTTCTTAATGGTAAGTTTTTAACTCATTTTTTCGGATATAATAATATTAAAAATGTACATTTTTGTAGAATCCGCCGAAAACTTCAGTTGAAAAAGATTGAAAAGAATCGAAACGTCCTTATATATGTAGTTTCAATTATAAAAATGAACCATATTCCCAAGAAAATAACCAACTAAAAACATATTTAATGGTTCAAGAAAAATTAATTCATATATTATATATATATATATATATATATATATATATATATATATATATATATATATATATATGTATATGTATTTAAGAACATATATAGCAGTCGGTTTATATACAGGTAAAGATAAAAATAAGGGATGTGTAGATCTGTTAGGGCTACATTATAACATTATTTTAAAATATACACATTGGCTAAAAAAAGTTTCATCCCAAAGTTGCCAAAATTTAAAAGGAATGGAAATACGGACATCAGTTTGAACATTTATTAAAACATTAGTTTTTGAAATTTTTAAAATTAAGTTAATTATCTCTTTAATAAAGTGTATATTAGCTGATTACTGATTACACATCATCTATGTAAGTAATAACAACCACACAACTGCATTTTTTACGGGGCATTGACTGACTTAATTTTAGTAGTAGCAAATATGTAATTTTCATATCTTACGTCCAGCTGAGAGAAAAGAAAAGAAACCTTAACTCGTTACGTGTAAATGACCTTCGGATATGCACCAGTGAGAACTTGGCTAACCCAGTACCATACGTTTAAGTTTTTAATACTGTAAATATATATTGCAACATTGAACTTTTTCAATAAAGTACGCTTTTTACCTGCACAATAATAAGGAATATATAGGTTTAATATAATATTATTTATTATATGTGTATATTAAAGAATCAATGCAAATGAGAGTGGAAAACAACTTTTTATTATATAATTCATTATTATTTATTTTAATTGCATTTTAGCCTTGCGTACTTAAGATCATTATTCATATAAAATAAAATTATAGGCTTGTGACTGATATGTGAAATGGGTAATTTCAGTATTATCATGGTAATAGTTTTGCAATTGTCCAATTCATACACTTAATTATGCATTTAAAAAATTATTTGCGTAAAATAATTAAAAATTACAGATATGAAATCAATATTTAAAGAACGAAATCAAAATAGGGCACATTAATAAATTTATTAAAAGCATTTCAATTATTTCTTCATCATTACCTGAACTAATGAATTTTATAAAACTTTCTGAAGAAGATCTACGTATTATCCATTTCTTATTTATTGAAATAAAATAGCAAATATTTGTTTATATATGTATTCTTCTTTCAGGTTAGTTCAATGATTCATAGATGTCATTCGACTGGCGATATTTTTCAGCCTGACATCGATGTCGGTAGGTGGCAGGTTTGCAATAGCCTACCGACGTACCTTGAAATTTATATTTTATATATCAGTTGTTTCCTGTAAATGTTGCTCTAGGTTCGATATACCTCCACTGACGAGACCATAACGTGGTCGAAGCGCGTATGAAAAAAGGGTCAGATTGGTATTCATTCATTCCTTTTCTCTACCCGAAAGGAGAGTATATATAAGCGGGATAAAATTAGATGTTGGTGCCATTTTGGTTTTATTAGTTTTGATTTGTTTTTAATAATTTTCTTGATTTTTCCGATAAAAAAAATGAAAATTTATAAATTTTTATATAATACGGATCCGTTTATTAGTGTGCACATTTTTTTTATCGGGAAAATCAAGAAAATCATCAAAAACAAATCAAAACAAACAAGACCAAAATGGCAGTCATCGCTGGATTTATTCTGATCTGAATTATTTCCTTGGTTAGTTTAGGTTTAGCTTGATTTTGGTTAATTTGGAAAACAGAAACTAACCTAAATAGACCTGATATAAACTATAAAATTTATCCATTACAGTTAACAACATAGTTTAATGTTTGTAATTTATAAAAAAAGGTAAAATTCATCTTAACCACCCAAAAGTTTTGGTTAGTTCTGATTAGTACAGCTTTAGCTTGGTTTGTTTTAGTTAGTTTAAAAAACTGAAATTAAACCGAACTAACCTAAATTGATCTAGATTTATTAATTAAAAAATAATATTGCCCAGGTTAGTTCAGGTCAGTATAATCCCTAAAACCTTTAATATTTAAAGTCAAAATCGTACAACAAAGGCATAGACATAAGAGTAATTAATAGTACTTCAAAAATCCTAGAAAAGGGAAAAAAAATTTTTGGGACCTTTTCTTTCCAATTCAAATAGAAATATGTGACTTTCAAAGCAATCATTTTTGCAATCTGGCAACATCGCCGATTTAAACAAACACGTCGTCTGTATCTGAACGATGCAAGTTATTATTTATTGGCGGGGACCGATTTGTTTTTATTTGTTGTGGTTTCTGTCTTGCTAATTTTCCTGATTTTTGGATAAAAAAGTGCATATTTTTGAATTTTTGTATAATATAGAGGCTTCTACTAGTGTGGAATTTGTGGTTATAACAAAAGTTTGGCGATTTATTCAAAAAATTCAACCTAAAGTAAAAAGTAATTTTCCCGACTTTCCGCAAAGTTGAAGAAATATTATGGAAAATCGAGGTCAGAATCGTATTCTACGACCTCGAAATAGGAGATTCCTAGTTTTCATTCTAAACGAATTGTTACCGCATGTTTGAAAATTCAGAGTGGAAATTTTTATAATACAAAAATGTTAAATTGCCAATGTTTCAAAGACTACACATTTTTTGAATAGATGACCCTTTTCAAAGTTATCGTTATTTTGAATATTAATACTAAATAAGATAATATTATAAAAATAGGGTGTTTATATTTAAAAAATGGACTTTTAACGATTTTTTCAAGGTAATATTTATTAATAATTTTTGACCACTCTATATTAATTTGTTATCAACCCCAAATAACTAATAAAGACTTTCAGATAGGACAAATTGATAGTTATGTTTAGGCCTGCAGACGCCATCACTGACTTTAGTAAAATGCCAAATTTTAAAAATGTTTTAAAATTCTATTTTCTGAACATTTGATCGCGGCAGTTCGTCGAAGGACACCCTGTATAATTGTCTCGCTTTCTTAATTATATTTTTGTAATTTTGTTTGTACTTATGGTAATTATTTTAATCATATTCAATTTTATTATCATTTTTTTTATGAAAATATATTTTTTATGTTCTTGAAAATTTTTTAATCCTTGATGTTATCCAGGGTTTTGATCAATATTGTCAATATATATATATATATATATATATATATATATATATATATATATATATATATATATATATATCTGCTTTTTGTAATGGAAATGCTAAGTCAATAAAATACTGATGATAATTAAAAAATGAATTAAATCGCTAATTTATATCTGCCGCCTGGAAGCAGTAATAATTAAAACATCTGAAGTAGAATCTTAGCAACAGATTTAAGTGCCATTAATATCCATCTAATATTTAAATTCCTAATTTTACAACTCTTTACGTCATATCTGCCCATCTTTAAATATTGTTTTGTGAATACCTTACTTTATTTCAATAATAATAAATAATATGCAAATTTTTAAGTTAACGGTATGTCTTTATGTGATTTTTAATATTTAATTAACTTATAATTAACACATTTGTTTATCGCAAATAAACAAAATATGGTGGTGTAGGAGAATAAAATCCTGAGAATCATCGTCCTCCCACTCTATCGCATTGTTTATATTTTCCTTACCAGATTCGTTTCTATGCATTATAAGGCCTCTCGTAAGTGTAAAATTGGGTATGTCATAACGAGAATGCGTTTCCCAATTTATTTGAGGGAAAGTCCTCTTGACTAGATTGTAATAATTATATTTCTTATAATATGGTATAGTCATCATCATTATCATCATCATCACACAGCCTGTAGCTGAACATAGGCCTCCCTCAATCGTTTCCAATGTTCCCGATCTTGTGCTGATTGAATCCAGTTTGTTGCGATTCTCTTGATATCATCAGTCCACCGTGTTGGAGGTCTGCCCCTACTTCTAAATGCCTGGAACCTAGGACGCCACTCTATAATGTCCACCTAGCGTTTTTCATTCTCGCCGCATGTCCGGCCCAGTTCCATTTCATATGTCTTATACTTTCTATAGCATCCTTGATCTCTGTTCTAGTTCTAATAATTACATTTGGAACTTTATCTCTCAGTGTTATTCCCAACATCGACCTCTCCATGGCTCGCTGAGCTGAATTTTTTCGCAACTTTTCTTAGTGAGTGTTAAAGTTTCTGTACCGTATGTGAGCACACACTGTTCATAAACCTTTCTTTTCAAGCAAATCGGTATATTGCTTTTAAATACGTCCTTTCTTAAATTGCCGAACGCCGCCCATGCTAGTGTTATGCGTCTTTGAATTTCGCAGGTCTGGTTATCTCGGTTTATTTTCAGTTCATGGCCTAAATATTTATAAGATGTTACATACTCGATATCAGATTCGTCTAGGGATACGTTGCTACTTGGAATTAAGTTTTTCATACATTGAGTTTTTGTACGGTTAATTTTTAGACCTACCACATCTGACGCTGCACTTAGTGTCCTTAGTAACTCTTGGGCTTCTTCAAGGTTGTCAGAAATTAACACGATATCGTCAGCAAAGCGTAGGTGGTTTAATCGTTCAACATCTATATTGACTCCCATGTTCCCCCAACCCAATATGGTATAGTATTACTACCGAATTAATTTTATGAACGATTTACCTAAATGTCAATATTACCTAAACAATTTCTGTTTTCTTCTTGTAAATAATATTTATTTTAAGATACCTCGTTTTTCGGTAATGAACTTGACTTTGAATTATATTATTTAATATTATTCAAGCCTGATTAATTATTGTGAATTCCAGGCATTTAAATTTTTAAACTAATATTGTTTGTGTTTGATATTAATCAATTATTTTTGTGGTTTTATTTGAAAAAAAAAAGCTTTTCCAATTTACCGACTAAAATGTTTACTTAAAAATTTACATTAATTACTTTTTGCAATAATTATCTCCAAAGCATCTTTATATTTTGATGAGATCATGAAGAATGAGGTGTTTTACCTATGGGAAAATACAAAATATCTATCATGTGATGTCCGAAGCCAGCAAAGAAATATAAAAATAAACTAGGAATCCTTTTAATTTAATAGTTCAATTGATCATAGTGTTCTACATTCAGTTACGATGCCTGTAGGATATAATAAGTGAGAAAAATAAAAACCAGAAGAGCCACTCTACTGTGCACATAATAACAAGCTATCTTGTATACACAGACCTACGTCGGCGATCTGGTCATTTTGTGCCGTGGTTGCGATATCCAGGATCTGGGGGGACCAATTATGCATGCTCTCCAGATCGTGTAGCAATGGTGTCTCAGGAAAGGGCTTGGAATAAACCCGGACAACACCGAAGTGGTACTCTTCACAAAAAAAGAAAAACGGGAAGACTTCCCACAATTACATTGACAGGAAGGACCCTTGAATACAAGGCAACAGTAAACACCTGGGAGTAATTCTGGACTGACAACTGAGCTAGAATGATCATATTGATGCTCGAAGGCCACATGTGCATCATGAGCTTGTAAACGAGCTTTTAAGTGATATTTTGAATATTCATTATGGTAATCCTCCCAATGATCACGTATACTGCTAATATATGGTGGCCTAATACAATAAAGAGCAAACATGGTCTTGACAAAGTTCAAAAAATAGCTTGTACGATGAAGACTGCCCCACTAAACCTTAGCGATCCTGGTCACCTTACCTTCTCTTAATTTATACATCAAGAATGAGACACTGAAGGCTGCATATCATATTACTGGCCTAGAACATCTCGAAACCAGAACGGGCGTATACTCTGATGTGTAAGAAAGTATGGTAGAGAGATGTTTATTACTCCCCATGTAAAGAGATTAGATGGCGTCACTTTTGATACCTGCTACTGCCAAGTAGAAAGAATTAAGAGGGGGAGCAAAATTTTCCGAGTAACAGATCCTGGTGGTTTACACATGGATCTCGGAAATTTATGCTATTTTGCAGTATGGCAATCTCTGTGAGAGGGGGACTAGGATAATAAATAAGAGTAGGACTGCGATAATTGAAATGAAGTCTAATATCCTCAAGGAGTACCCAGCACTGAACTGACTAAGGCAAGGACATTTTGAAGACATAATTTTGTCACTGAAAGCAGATAGATAAATTCAATCAACTAGGCTGCTTGTATTCGTAAAGGCAATCGGCCTCGAATGATCTGTAGCTTTGGTGGGATGTAAATGTCTCCTGGAGATGTCTAAAAAATTGAACTTGTTTGTACCTAGCATCACAATTACAATGAGTTTGAGAATAAAACTTGTACACCTATATTTGTATTAAAATAAATCATAATACCTCATCAAATGCTTCTAAGGGAACATGTAATAAGCTTGGTTCTAGAAAAAAGATATTGAACAAGTTATTTCAACTTTCGAGGTCTGAACTAGCCTTTTGATTTCATACTACTCGCCTAAGTTAAACGTAAACATGTAATAACGTAATTCCTTTGTTTTTAATCCTTTTGTTCATTTAGAACACGATGAAAATTATGAATTTGGTTACGTTCATTTTTCGAAATAAAACTTATTACTCGAAGATTTAAAAGGCGATAGCTCTCATTTTATAAATTGGGAGCTAACAGCCATTTTTAGCATCAATGTTAGAGTAAATCTTCTGGACTATAAAATGACCTTTAACACAGTGTTGCCAGCCCATACTCGGGCTAATAAAGAACAGCGGCACCCTGAATATATATAAAACATGACAAAAGGTTATCAGCATCAGGTAGACACTTTGGAGTCTGTTAACTTAAACAGAATAATGCAGCGCTGCCAGTTGCGGACAGGCTACTGTACTGCTGTCAGATATGTAGAGATACAAAAATATGTTTGTTGACTCATTTGCATTCTTACACAATTTATACTTAACAAAAGAAAATTAAAAAGTATACTGTCATCAGAAAAGTGATCTAAAAGTCTTGGCAGCAGTTGTCAAAGTCGGGTGACATTGCAATTTTTGTCTACAAAATTGGGCGTTGCCAAAAGCAAAATTTTTCTGCGGTTTTAAAACTTTAAATCTCTGGAATAGCGAGTTTCACTGCATTTTGAAAGTGTTAAAATCTAAATTAAGCGTTTACTAAAGACCTTATTTTCTTTTTTAGGGCCAAAAAAAACTTTAAGAGTCGTGCTTCTAAAGACAAAGTTTTAAATATCAATAATTTGATTTGTTAGGAACATCAAATGCTTATAGAATGACGAATTAGGAAGAATAATATTTCATTACAACAAACTGCAAAAAGTTATGACAGACATTTTCCAAACCCTACTAAGATTATCATAGTAACAATAAAATATTTCATTGGAATAAATAAAAGAGATTTATTCGATCTAGAATATCAATCTGTATTTAAGATATTTTATAAAGGAAAGTCATTCGTCATATAATGCCATAAAATAACTTAACACTCCCCATAACAAGACATATTTTACTGTTGGAAAAAATTCTATATCCGCTTCAGTTATTAGATACAATTTTCTCTTAATATGTATGAATTTTAGAATGTATTTAATGTAATATTTACGAGCTCTTAAAATCATAAAATAAATCTAAAAAAAAGTTACTAACTTTATTTATACTATTCATTTAAACACAGCATAATTTATTTGATTAATTTGTATTTTCAGTGAGTCACATTTCTTAAAACATGTTTTTATTATTTCAAATTTTAAGACTATTATTTTCCATTAATTCCAGTTACTCCAGATTCATGTTTTAATTATTCTAATTCTTAGAACTTTTATTTTCCGTTAGTTTTAGGAATTACCAAAATTTAATATTACAAAAAAATATTTTTTAATATTTATAACTCATCAGCGTAGCGTTTAAAACATGATTTATATGATTTTTTTCTTATTTCCAGGAAAATTTTGCGTTAAAGAGAAAAATAACTTCCTTAGTGATAGGATTATTTAAATAAGTATTACTACGAACGAAGGTGAAACTAGGGCAGAAATTTGCGATGGCAATCTATTGGTCAAGGAAATAAAATTCTAAAGTAACCTCTTGCTTATTAGATAATATTATATACTCCAGTAAGTCTGTTGACTTTAAATATGAGCTGCATAGGAGCTCAAATTGAAATATATTTTTATTTTAGCGTGTTATACACAGAGCATTATGCTTTGCTATCACACTGTATTAAGCCATACGAGCTTGAATGGTTTGTACCGTTTGAGTTTTACCTTTAAGTTGGTGTCCAGAAACTGTAGAATCTCGGTATTCAGGAGGGCATGAAGCTCTCTTGATTTCCTCATAAACAATTAAAATTGTCAGAACTCTATGTACATAATCATTTCAGTAATATTATGGGGCATCCACGATACTGCTTAGAACTTTAATATTGAAAACTTGAATTTTGTTGCAATCACATAAAGGGACCACTTTGACCCATATTAGCTTCAATACCTGTTTGTATATTACTTCTATATAATGTTGGGATAATCCTGCTGGTATTTCTCTCATGTTAGAATGTTTTTCTTTTATTTAGCATGAAACATTCTTCCAGGTATGTAAGATTCTAATTGAAAGCTTGGATTACTCTGTCGAAAGCTTAGGCAAAATCTATGAAACTGAGCAGATTTTTTTCTTCATATGCTCTGCAACTGTACTTGATCAAATGTTGAGTTTTGATTCCTAAATCCAAACTGATGTTTAGTTTCTCATTCTGAATGATCAATTTTAGCCGTTTCAAGAGTAAAGTGAATAATTTTGATTATTTTGAGAGTAACTAAATTGGCATAAATGACTATGTTTAGTTAGAAGATTTGCTTGGTTTCAGGATCATAATAACCTCAGTCATTTTTCAGACATCCACCAAGTATTTCAAGGGGGGACGCTGTATTTATCAGACAAGTAAGTCTCACTATTGTTTTCCTCGGTATATTCTTAGCATTTCTCCAGTTACAAGAACATAGTCCGGAGTTCTCTTTTATTTAATATTAGTTTAAATTTCTTTACAATTACTAAGTTGATAATTAATTCGTCCCTTTCGAGTTAAGGCAGTCAAACTAGTTTTCATTTCAATTTGGTTGCAAGGTCTGTTCCAGATGAATGAAAATTCTGCTTTTTGTGGTTTTTCTTTTGCTCCGTTTGCATTGGATGACCTAATTGTTAGATTACATATACAAGCTTGTCGTGACAATCCAAAGTTAATAATCTCTTTCCACATCATCCGTTATATTATTCTAGTAAATATCATATTTATACTTTAATTAAAAAAATTGATACTAGTAGCCGTTACTATGTGGTAGTTAATCATCTTCGGGAAATGTTTAAAAAGGAACTACTATGTTTTATACCACTAAATTTACTAAGAAAACAGTGACTGCAGTTTCAACTCACAGAGTCATTTTCAAACTGAATTACAAAGGTAGACTAAGTATTTAATACAGAAACATGAGAAAATTTAACAATAAATAAAAACTACCTGAGAAATTACATTATTACAAAGGGGAGGTACTAAATTTTGGGAACTCATTGTTATTTGGCGACAACAAATAACGGGGAAAACCCAAGTTCTGTCTGGTCATTAAGCAAATTTACATTTTTATTTTTACTATGTTTATATATTTCTAAAGATTCAAGAATATTTAACTTTTGGTCCTTTGTTGAATAATGTGATATGTCAGTGTTGCTTAAATCAGGAAAACTGTGGCTGTGTTCTTAGCAATGGTTGGCAAAGCCCGAGTCTGTTTTTTGTAGTCTATATGATCGGTGGTATTCTGAAAAGCGAGTTTTAAAGCTTCTACCTTTCTAATATTCCAACAGATGAATGTTTTATACTTATCCAAGAAATCTTACAGGGACGAAATATAAATCCAATAGTTACTACTGAAATCTTGTTCTCTTTTGAACTTTGCCTATCACAAACCTATTTCCAGTTTAATAACAAATTTTATTTACAAAATTCAGGCCTACCAATGGGTTCTCCTCTTAGCCCTCTCCTAGCAGACATTATCATGTCAAACATAGAAAGCAAAATTCTTAATTCCCCTTTAAGCAAAAACCATGTTCAATTTTGGTACAGATACGTGGATGATGTTCTAGCATGTTTTAAAGGCACTACTAGACAGCTTCATAAATTCTTACAATACATTAATAATTGCCATCCAAAAATTAAATTTACTCTGGAAAAAATTTTCTAGATCTCACCATTTCTCACCTCAATAATCAGTGTAATTTTAAAATTTTTAGAAAGCCAACGTTTACAGGTAATACTATATCTAATGACTCTTTTCACCCCTTACAACCCAAAATGGCTGCATACAATTCAATGATACATAGAGCATTCTCTTTGCCTCTCTCTGAAGAAGATCTTCAAGTGGAACCAAATATTATTGAAAGGATTGCAATATCGAACAATTTCTCCCAACAAACCATAAAGAAATTAATAACTAAAAAAAACAAAAACAACTAGCTTTTAATTCAATATATCCCAAAATAAAAAATGATAAAGATAGTTCATCTTATATATCTTTGTCATACTGTGGTACCCTATCAGAATACATAGTTAATACTCTTTCCAAACATAACATAAAAGTAGCCTTTAAATCTCAACACAATCTGTCCACTATCCTTTACAATGCTGAAGATAAAATTAATAAATTTGTTAAATCAGGAGTTTATAAGTTAAAATGGTCAGAGTCTGATAGCTTGTATATTGGACAAAGTGGTAAAACCTTTAAAACTTGCTTTTCAGAACACCACCGATCATATAGACTACAAAAAACAGACTCGAGCTTTGCCAACCATTGCTTAGAACACAGCCACAGTTTTCCTGATTTAAGCAACACTGACATATTACATTATTCAACAAAGGGCCAAAAGTTAAATATTCTTGAATCTTTAGAAATATATAAACATAGTAAAAATAAAAATGTAAATTTGCTTAATGACCAGACAGAACTTAGGTTTTCCCCGTTATTTGTTGTCGCCAAATAATAATTAGTTCCCAAAATTTAGTACCTCCCCTTTGTAATAATGTAATTTCTCAGGTAGTTTTTATTTATTGTTAAATTTGCTCATGTTTCTGTATTAAATACTTAATCTACCTTTGTAATTCAGTTTGAAAATGACTCTGTGAGTTGAAACTGCAGTCACTGTTTTCTTAATAAATTTAGTGGTATAAAACGTAGTAGTTCCTTTTTAAACATTTCCCGAATATACTTTAATTTTTGTAATCATAAATTTATCTTTTCAACTTTCGATTAATATTGTTTAGTCTAATTTTATCTTTGACTGTACTTGTTGTTAGTATATTTTTCTTAATTTTCGCTTTTGGGTTATTAGTTCTTTGACCTCTTTTCGGTTATTGTTTGCAGCTGTTCTTTTTCTCCCCTTATTCTCGTATGTTTTAATTAGAGGACATCATATTAAGGAGTTCCTACAAAACGGATCTGAGTTTCTGTGTTTATAATAGACGACATATATAGTAACATGTGTTTTTGCTGTTATTTTTTTTTGTAACAATTGGGGTATAAATCGGACATCTTATGGAAATTCAAAAAAATTTCTCTTGGTATTAATATTGACGTTACTTTTTTTACTCTTGACAAATTATTAAATCAATTATCTATCTATAATAGAATATGAATGAAAATTAATGTGATTTCTATTAAATACTATAAATTGCAAATTCTTGCATAAATGACATTCAGATGAAGTCAGATAAAGTCAAGTTTAATAGCAAAAAACACATTACGTGTTAATGGTTCTTGTTAAAATGGGATTAATCATAAATCACGTATTTTTTATACGACATTAAACAATAAAATTGAAAATAAATAAATCTTGAAACATTTTTAATACTAAAAATGTTTTAAATGGTTGTACCTAAAATTTATGGGAATAATTAACCAACAATTTGAAAATATTCATTGGTAGCATGCCTCAGCCATATGAGTCAATTATAAATAATAATGACGACTGGTCTCTATAACGAGCTGATCGCCTTTTGGATCGAAAACTAATGTCTCCAAAAACGTAAAGGTGCGTATAAATATGGTGAGGTGAGCGCATGACGAGTATGCGACGAGCCTGCAACGAATCTCTTTGATATTTGCCGGTTCGAACCCTTCTACGACGCCCGGCGCCAAAAGAGATTTATAGCGTCTGGGCGGTGTAAACCAATAAAGGGTAAAGAAAAAAAATATTTAAGTTTTGGTTGAAGTCCAGCATACCATGCAAATTTTTCAAGAACGTTTTAGTTAATAGAAAATGAGCGAAGAAAGTAAACCTGCCCTGTCATATGTGACGTAGAAGAACAAATTGCAGCTATATTAATTTTATACAATAGGGCTTTTTTATCATCAAGTTTGTTAAATAAAAAACGAAAACCTCAACGATCCTGCGCACGGTCAGGATCGGAACTTATAGCAGATTTTAATTTCCAACATAGTAGTGGACAATACAAAAACTTTACTAGAATGTCTTCTACCAATTTTAAATACTTATTAAACGAAATAGGACCAGTTATATCCAAAGAAGAAACATTTTTCCAGCATAAGTTCAATGGATTTTAGTTAACAGTGGTATGGTGGTGCCCGAAGCACAACATTTCCATGTTCTTTAGCCTATTCGTCTATCATATGTTTCTTATATTGTCTTTCTTTTTCGTTGGCAATTTTTAAAAGTTCCTTCTTTAGCAAATTGTTCGTAAAGGGTTTTTTGATAACCAATCTATAATATCACTTTTTTCAACTACATTATTGCCAATTTTTCCGCCAGTCTAGAATGATAATGATATCCAAAACTATAAAAAAAAACCTCTCGGGAATCAACTGTGTCATTTGAGAAAAATATTTTTGAAAGATATCCGCCGTCATTTATTCATGGTAATTTTTAGTAGATTTCAACTCGAACTGCAGTAAAACTCCTATAAATTCATTAACACCGCCAATATGAGTTATAATGAATTTGCTACCCTTACTGACTAAAAGTTTTAAACCTGTCGACAATCCTTCTAAGAATTCTTCACGAAAAATTGTCTTCATACATTTTTGGTACTATGCGTCCTTGACTGAGACAGATTATATCCAGATAAAACATATTTTTGCCTTCTCTGTGGTATTTTGTAATATCCCGCAAATACTGGCTTCTCTAAAATAATATCCTCTGTATCATCTCCATTTTGACTTTCCCTAAGAAAAATTCATTTTTGTCAGCACTTTCTACAGATTGGTTTTTACCCCGCTATGCACATTCTCGTCTTCTTTCACACCTTTCAAAACTTTATCAATACTTGCTTTTTATCTTCAGAGATAAAATTAGTGAACGTGTCTTCTTAGTATGGTTTTGAAGCATTCGTATAATTTTTTTCTTCTCGGAGACGGTTTAGGCTAGCACACAGTTCCAATTTTCCTTTCCTTAATTCGCCTGTAAGTTGTAGATTCGCTAAGTCCCGTTATGCCAGCGCATTTCGAAAACAAATTACGCACCCTCATCAGAGTTCTTGGTTGAACAAGTGAATTTTGCACATTTGAAAGTATTGTCTTGGATTTTATATCCAAAACACCTATACAAAGTTTTGGAGTGAAAGTAAACATTTTCAACAGCTAGTACTGAAAGTTGTAAGACAATAACATAGCAAGGCCTTATACTTATACACATCTATATTATATTTAAAAATGTCATTGCTG
This sequence comes from Diaprepes abbreviatus, assembly GCA_034092305.1. Taxonomy (NCBI): domain Eukaryota; kingdom Metazoa; phylum Arthropoda; class Insecta; order Coleoptera; family Curculionidae; genus Diaprepes; species Diaprepes abbreviatus. The sequence continues at coordinate 3,431,111 of JASJET010000326.1, read as the reverse complement.
TTAGTTGCCCATTTAAAATGTATACTTTTAAACCTAATTATCTTTTAAATATATTACTCTCTCCCCAAATACATACTTCAGACCCATACAATATCTACCCCTTACTTTATCCGAATTCGGAAAGCCGAATTATTTATGAAATATGTTCCGAGAATTGCTATGCTTTTGGTTCATGGTTATTCACAGGTATATAATTGCATATAATTGTCACACTTTGTCTGAGAAAGAACAAACGACCGCTTTGTTAGTTTTATACAGAAGGATTTTACCGTAAAAAAGTATATTAAACAAAAAACCAAAGTATGGGCGATCATAGTTCACTACTTTGTGTAAAAAAACTATTCAGGATTCCAACTTCCAACATATGAGCGGATAATACAGAGATTTCATCAAAATCTCTTCGTTACATTTTGAAAATATATTTTCAGCAGCCCATTTTCATATGGCAGACGCATTCGAAATTTTCTTCTTGCTGATCTATGTAAATTTTCTGACGCAATTTCATTTCACACATCCACTTCTTTTCTTTTCTAAAATTTTTATCCATAACTGACAAATTTTGGAATTTTTGAAGGTCTCCTATAACTTAAACATATTTTCTTCAGACCACTCCTTATTCACTTATGAGCAATTTTTAATCAATGCCAAGTGCTAAATAAATTTCATTTCATCAACAAAAAAAATAAGAAAATCTCGTGTCTTCACTCTTGCTGCAAAGTAATTTTTTTCCAAAGAACGTGTCATAAACCCGTTCCACTAGATAAAAAAATCCTTCGAGTTCGCACCAAAAAACCGACAGAAAATGGATCTCTGTGAGTATCGGTCTAGCTACTCGAAAACAATAGAACTATAAAAAAAATTGGCTTCTTGTAACCCAACTGCATTTTTTTTACGGATTAATTATATATATATATATATATATATATATATATATATATATATATATATATATGTTACAAAGTCTTAGAAAATTAATTATATATGCACAAAACTGCAACTGATTTAATTTTTATAATAAATCTACACTCCTTTAAATTGTGATCTCACATCATATATAAATCAGAACAGCACCTACGCATGTAGGATTTTTTAAAACAATGTATATACGACTAATTAAAACTCCTGTCTCTTTTATTATAATAAGATCTAGCCTAATTTAAATAATTAAACAAATTACTAAGTTATAAGAACAATAAAATAACTTGTTTTTTGTGAATTATGATAATTATGAGCTTATTTAGAAAAGTTGTTTGAATTTTTTATATTAGTGTTTATCATGAGTTGCAGAAAAATGTCAAGCTGGATGCATTAGACAAAAATGTTGTTACGATTTTCTCTCCTTACTTTTCTCACTGGGTTTAATTAAAAACAACACTATCCATTATACCTTTAATAATTACATGTTAGTACTTTCACATACAAATACGAACTAAGTAACTACTAATATCCTTTTCCTATTTATATACTCATAGGATATATAAGAACACAAGTCCAAAATTCTACTAGAAACATGACAAAGGACACATCCGAATTGAAACAGTTCTTCGTTACAATATAATATTTTTATAATGATACTTCTTTCTCATGTATTCAGTTCGTCCACATCTGTAACAATTGATCTAGATTCTTCCGTCGTGTGAAGTATAATTTATTGTATTTAATTTCTTAAGAATTTCAGATAGCATTTTCTCCGTTATTCCGTTTAATGAATTCTCGTTTTCCTCTATGGTAACGGCTCTTACTTTTGACCTTGATACATTACAGGCTGCTTCTATTTCTTAAGTTCTGTCCAGCGCTTTGCTATATACATGTGCATCGGTTTACAACGTTCGACGTCTTCTGATACCCAATCACCATCTATCCCGGTCTGTCCAAAGATTCTCTTCCAGTTCTCATCTCATCTCTCAGTTGATTCTTTCTCTCCAACTAAGACGTGGTCTTCCTCGTTTCCGTCTTACATGTGGTGCCCACTCCAAGATCTGTTCACCAGTCTCTCCTCTGGCGTTCGCTGTACGTGTCCATATCATCTCAACTGCTGGGTTCCATTTTCGTCTACGATTGAATGCTGCACGTTCATAATTTGTCTGGGAGTCCATCTCTGTCGCTTCTAGTTTCTTTTTGGTTCACTCTTTCAACGTCCATATTTCGCAGCTATAAATAGTTATGTTTTTGACATTCGTGTTGTATATTCGGTATTTTTGTGGGGTACTCTCAGATGCTTTTTTCCGATCTACGAATACAAAATGTATTTCCTAATTTACGGCCGTTTTCTTTTCTATAATTTGTTGACCTTCCTGTCTTTGCTACAATAACTAAACCTGCCTATATGCAACATACACTGTGTCTCTTGATCATTGATTACATCAATAAAATGGTCGATCGTAAGCTTTTCTCAGCATTCTTCTGTAGCTCCTGGGTAAACCAGAACCGGATATCTATTGCATATCCTAGTAAACTTTTTCCATTTCTCTGATAACTGGAGCCGATGTTAATCTCCGAATCTTCTTTTCAATACACCACCAAGGATTTCATAGTTTTTTTGTTGGGTTGTAGGAATTGTTTGCAATAACTCCAGTGTTAATGCACGAAGTGCAATTACTAATGCAGTAGTTATCTCTTCGTAGTTTCAGTTATTTGCAGTAATGGCACCTTCAAACTGGCGTTTGTACATTATCCAAGATGTTTCATCATCATAAGTTGGGAGTTTGATGTTCCGTCCGGTGGTTATTACTTTATCAGAATGCTTCTTTATTTTCTTGACTTATATCTGAAGGTCCTTCATTGTAGATTCTATAATATCTACTTCTTGTTGCATAATTAATTTGATTTTGAATCAATACTGTTTTTTCTTGGCTTATTTTTGATCTTATTTCGTCTACGATTCCTTTCACTTCTTGTAAACAAAACCAAAGCGCAGTCTCACGCAGATTTCAATTGGCGTAGGTTGCCTTTGGTAGGCTCAGTTTTATATTAAGGATAAAAACATTCCGATTAGCATGAAGCGGAAAATATATGACAGCTGCGTTCTCCCGGTGCTTATCTACAGATTGGAAACAATAACCTTAACAATGAAGGTAGCAGAAAAACTGAGAGTATGTATGTGCATAGAATTGGGGTCTATACACTGCGACCAGGTATATCTATTGTTCCTCTCTACTGCTGCTAAGTCATAGGAGTTACTTTATTGGTTAAAGAAGGTCTTCCAGCCCTATTTTCCTAAGGAACCTTAGGATGTTGGACGGCTTCAAGGTCGGTAGCTTCCCTTTTTCGATTAGGTGTGTTCCCAAGAATCGCATCCTAGGATTTCCTCGAGCGCGGCACTCTGAAAAGATATGAATAGAGGCTTCGTCCTCCTCCTCAGGGAATCTGCACCCTTCTCCTTCTATCAGTTCGTTTCTTCAGGTGACAATGCCCCGTTAGGACCCCTATCAGAACTTTGAGAGTAACGCAAAGGTCAATAGAACAGGCCATGCTGGGGGTCTCTCTCGGAGATAAACTGTGAAACGATGCAATTGATGAAAATGAAGATAACATATGTCATGGAGCGTATTGCGCGTCATAAGTAGAGATGTGTTGGATATTAGCAAGACAGAGCATAGATAGGTGGACATATAGAATAGCAAAATGGAGACCACGAGCAACCAAAAGGAGTAAAGGAAGACCACAAATGAGGTGAATAGACGATGTAAAGAGAATAACTGAAAACACGAACAGCCCAGAATAGGACAACATGGAAGATATTGGAGGAGGCTTGTATACAGCATTGAATGAATCAAAGCTAGAAAGAAAGGATAGAGTCGCATAGATCCAAGACTAGTCACCTGTCAAGCTATTATAGATGTCACATAACGATCTTGTATAATCAGTTCACACACTGTATCGATATTTTCTTGCACTATAACGGATTTTGGACGACTTTCACATGACTCGTCCGTGAGCGAACGACGGACACGATCGAATTTGCTAAACCAGCGATATGCGGTGGTTTTATAGGTACTTCATCGCCACGTAAAGAATCAAGTTCATCTATGCGTTCTTGTTCAGATAAACCACTTCTGAAATATCAACCATTACAATGGATATGTCAGATAATATCTAGAAACCCCAGTATTTCCAGTTACTGAAATACAAACGACTGCCCTTTTAAATGAATATTAAATTATTTTCTTTAAACTAAAGGTAAACGATACATTAACAACGGTTTTATAATACAATCACTGTAGAGGTTACTTTTAAATAAATTATAGCTAAAATGGAATTTTTTAAATATCATAATTACATTGTTTACTAAACTTAGGTTTCGTGTTCCATTTTTTTAAGTAAATTTACATCAACCGTTTTATAAAACAATTGTTAATTCCACTCGAGCAAAACATTAATTTCATTTCAAATTTCCACTGTATTCAAGTGAAACCTCTAAACACAAAATACAGGGTGGAGTGAAAAAACGCATCCTATTTGGATTCCTAAAACTTCATCTAGGATAGACTGATTTATTTTTTTCGGGATAATTTTAAAGAAACCATTCAAGAATACGTCAACGAATTTTTATAACCATAAAAATAAAGGAGGTTTAAAGTTGACTATAAAAAAAATAATTTGTGGGAACATAAAAAAAAATAAAAATAATATTTTTTATTAATATTTTTACCGTAATTAAATGACTTCAAAACTACTTGAAAATGCTGTATCTGACCCAATTTTCTGTATGCACTCCTCTTGAATTGCAAAACTGCCTTGCCTATTAACTGTAGACTTACTTCCTGCTACACTGCTTCAATTTTTCCTGCAGCCCCCTAAAGTTGACAAAGAGCCCTCCTCTTAAATGATAAACTTTTCCTTCCAAAGCATTCCATATAGTTTAGTCAAAAGGATTATCTGGCGAATTTGGCTGCCACTAGCTAGCTGCCAAGAATGCGGGAATATTATCAAAAATAATATAATTAAAAATCACAACTTTTGGAGATTTTTGTTACCATGTTGCTGAAATATCTTAAAAATTAATATTTAATTTGAAAAACTTGTATATGATCGTCATTCCGAAACGAATATTATAGCAAATATTGAATATTTTCGGACTCTTTTTATAATTATATTTAAATATTCTTCCTCAAGAAAACAAATTTCCCCTGTTTTTTCATTTTTGTAAGAAAAATAAAAAGATTTTTTGAACATTGTTTAGATAGAAAGCCAAAAACTTGCCATTTGTATTAAATTTGCTTCCCGAAATCCATTTTATAGGGAATAATTGAAATTTCTCCGAGATTATTGAGTTCATTTTATATAATATTTCAAAAACCCGCATTTTCGATGCTTTTGTTAGAACTTTTCTAAATAAAACAAGGAGATTATAGGCTAAAGGCAATATAATCTTTGAAATAGATATTTCGTTCATATTGCGACTTTATTTACCTTACTTGTTCTGCATTCAAAATATAATCGAAAATCACTCACAACTTTTAGAGATTTTCGTGGCCATATTGCTAAGATATCTTAGAAATTAATACTTAATTTGAAAATCTCTTATATGATCGTCGTTTCCAGACAAATTCTATAGCAAATAAATATTTTTTGAATATTTTTGGATCTAAATATTCTCTATCGGGAAAACAAATTTATACTATTCCTTCATTCCTGTAAAAAAAGCACAAGAATTAGAATATGGTGTTAGACATAAAGCCAAAAACGAGCCACTTGTATCTAATTTGCTTCCTAAAATCCATTTTATCGGGAAATATTGAAATATTTCTGGATTAAATTCGTGTCGGTAACGGAGGCCATTTGGCGACTGTACCTATAGTTTAATGTGGGTTTCGAACTATGGTTACGCGATTTTCTCAAGCGATCGCCCATCCAAATATCGCCCCCGACGTCTGTTCCCTTCACTGATCATATGTGACACGACCTGGCCACTGAAGTGAATCCACGTCTCTTCTGGGAGAATCTTAATTTTTCATGAACATTGATTTGACTTTTCCTTGTTGTAGAATAAACTCTATTACTTTAACGATTCTGTGAAACTTCCTGTTGTAAATGATAAAATACAACCCAATTTTTTTTATGTGATTTCATTTTATAAATGCCATTCTTAATATTTGCAATATTTTTTTACAGCGGTCGAGTCGTATTTATTTTACGTAAAACCATAAAAGCAAAGCTGTGTAAAATATTTTGTTACAACCACAAAATATGTATGTTTTTTTTTTATTTTACCATGACATTGAAAGGTTGCAACTTATATTTTAAATATACAGTAGACAGCAAAAGTCTAGATACATCACTAGTTTTAAAAAAGAAAAGTGTATTTAATATGAACAAAATTAAGAAAATAAATATTCCAAAGATCAATCTTACAACGGTGTAGTCATAGCAAATAAAAAAAACATTTTTTCGAAAACCATTACAGAATTTATACAAATTATAATGAAAAATTATACATTCTTTGCCTCGCAAAATTCTAAACACATAATATAAATTTGCATTACCTATGAGGTAGTGTATTTGATGAAATTTTTAACGTGGTTTCCCCCCTAAGCATACTCCACGATCTATTGTGAATAAGTTTTATTAGATATTATCGTATTGATTGAAAAACTGTTAGTATTTTAGTCAAAACTGATAATCTTCAAATGTTATTTCAACAGTAATGTCTTCATCATCGCTTTCTTTTACCCTTTCTTGCTGGATTTCTATAGATAATTCTAAGAAGAAAGATGCATCAGTTGTCTCCTCATTAATACCATAAGAATCCTCTTCTGTTGGATTTGATTTAACAATGGCCTTGACAACTAGTACATACTGGTGAACAAAATAATCCGACGTATTTACAGTCACAATTTTTACTACAACCCTTCTTGCAATTACAAAAAGTAATGTGAATAAGTTTTTCTGGAACAAGTGAAAGTAAAGTTTGAATTGGCTCCAAACTGTTATCTATTAATTTCCAAGACCAGTCTAGTTACACTTGAACTTGATTGTCTACGCGATATAAGTAGTGATAAGTAAAGGATGTTTTTTATAGAGGTATAGAACTTTTAAATGGAATAAAACAAAGATGAATTTTTTAAATTGACATGAAATTTACTTTATTCGAAAGATAACCTTCTGGCATTATAATTTAAATATGACTTCTATCATATGACCGCCACGGCTGGCTCGGACGTAGTCTAATCTGGAGGTCCAATTTTCGATGACTTTTTCCAACATTTGTGGCCGTATATCGGAAATAACGCGGCGAATGTTGTCCTCCAAGTAATAAATCGTTTCGGGCTTATCGGCGTAGACTAGCGACTTCACATATCCCCACAGAAAATACTCTAGCAGCGTGAAGTCGCACGATCTTGGAGGCCAATTCACGGGTCCGAAATGTGAAACTATGCGGTTACCAAACGTTTCCTTCAATAAATCAATTGTGGCACGAGCTGTGTGATATGTTGCGCCGTCTTGTTGAAACCACAGCTCCTGCACATCATGATTGTTCAATTGATGAATGAAAAAGTCAGTAATCATGGCTCTATAGCGATCACCATTGACTGTAACGTTTTGACCAGCATCGTTTTTAAAGAAGTACGGACCTATGATTCCACCAGCCCATAAAGCACACCAAACAGTCAGTTTTTCTGGATGTAACGGTGTCTCAACATACACTTGAGGATTATCATCACTCCAAATACGGCAGTTTTGTTTATTGACGTATCCATTCAAACAAAAGTGAGCTTCATCGCAAAACAAAATTCGCTTATGAAAATCGGGATCAACGGCAATCTTGTTTTGGGCCCATTCACCGAATCTACGCCTTGCTAGGTGATCGAGTGGTTTCAATTCTTGCACGAGTTGGATTTTGTAAGCACGCAAACCAAGATCTTTCCGCAAAATCTTCCATAAAGTGAATGGACACATATCCAATTCCTGTGCACGATGGCGGATAGACTGATTCGGGTCTTGCTCTACGCTACGCTCTACAGCAGCAATGACTTCTTCTATACGCACTGTACGACGTCTCTGTGGATGCATATTATCATTTAGAGTAAACGTGGTGCGAAAACGTTCCATAGTTAATCGAATTAATTGCTCTGATGGACGATTATGTTGACCGTAAAATGGACGTAGTGCGCGATACGTATTTCGAACAGAACCATGATTTTCAAAATAAATTTGCACAATTTGGAAGCGTTGTTCAGGCGTCTATTCATATTGAAATGCCAAACCAAACTAAACATAAATCACTTGACAGCTGAAAAAATGGCCGCCAGTTAAAAGAGTGTTGCCAACTTAAAGTTATATACCTCTATAAAAAAAAACACCCTTTAGAAGCAGATGTTGGAGAAAGACAAGATAGTTGTATTTTTTACTTTTCCGTGTAAAATTTAAATATCTATATTTGTCAATATAATCAATTTTTAAGAGCTCCATATACAGCAAGAAGAAAGCGAATCCCCTTTGGGATGATGGCTTGCAGAGGAGTCAATTTTTTCAAAATACTCTACATTTTTCTAATTATTATTGTTTGCCTCTTGTGAGAATTGCTGATATAGTATTGCAACCAGTTATTACATGTAAAAATAAAATATCGCTTCACCTATTGGATTTGCAGATAAATTTTCCGATGAATATATTTTTGTCTGTACTTAAACTTTCTTAAAATCTAAAAAGTAATTTTTTTTTATCTAGTTAATTCATTCCTATCCTTCCAAAAAGCGGAAGTATACCACCGTCGCTACTCGAACGAGGGAATAGCAGATCAGGTAGATGTTGCTCAAAGTTATATGGGCGAACGGAATTAGGGACTGAGTGTGTATTCATTCAGAATCATAAAATTTCTACGTATTTTAATGTCTGAGTCACACAAACTAATACTTCCGTATTTTTACTTACATTAAACGCCCTACGACGTACCGAGCGCGCATAAGACTGCATATAAGTATTTTCGATGTTTGAAATCGCGATATCTCAGGAAATGTAATTTGCAGGAAAAAATGTATAAGAACAATGTTTGTATAAAATTATATGGTCTACAACTTTTGTTTGACCCATTTTTACGGTACCATCGTTTACGTGAGAAATGCAAAAAACCGATTTTTTGACTTTCAAGCTTGAATAAAATTTTTAGTAGACGTAAGATCTGTGGGGTCTTTTGATATTTTATTTCTGTATAAAGTATAATTTTTCCTTATAACAGTTTACGAACAAGTGTTTTCTGTTTGTAGTTAATAAAATCGTTGTAAGATTGAACCTTTGATATATTTATTTTCAAGAACTTCTCTGGGATTCATACAAAAATTCTTTTTTTAGAAATAGTGGTGTTTCTGGACTTTTTCTGGGTACTGTACGTCAAACAAATCGGAATTTTTTAATAGCAAAATTTTAATGAGACATCAAAATATTAAAATACCTTTTTTGCCTATTTTTGCAACAACAATTATTCTTGCATCATTCGGAAGTAGGAATTCTTCCTAATTATATAAAATTACTTCGAGTACGGAGATCTTCTTACAATAGAAACTAGTTTTAATATTACAAGACTCTTAGCAACAAGTGTAGTTATTATGTAATATAGTATTGTAGGTTTTATAATTATTAAAGGGAAATGAAGACGTTCTTAATAAATATAAATTTTACTGAATTTCTATAAGGAAATGGAACTGAAACAGGTTGATATTTTAAAATTATTTAACAGTAAATGATAGAACAGTTATTTGCAATTCAGCATGATCTCTAATACTAGAACGACGTTTTTAAACGATCTCACAGAAGTTTCAGAAAATTCTGCTGGAAAAATTTAGAAATTTTTTATTTGTCACTTCATTTATTACTAAACTACTTCATATATTAATCAGAAGCAATAGCTTTGGTGGTTCCTTTAAAGTTAAATGATCTACGACTCGTGACCTTTCATATTACACACACAAAGTATAAAATTAAGAAGAATATTGCTGCTACACTGATAAAAAGTAAGAAAAACTAAAATTCTTTAAAATCCACCCATCACTTTTTTTTATTAACCCTATTAATTCCGACAATAAATTTTCAAAATGCTTATCTTAAAGGATATTTAGGGAATTTATAAAAAGCCATATTTTTCCGAGTGTTCGGTGTTCAGATACAGCAAGCGCAGGAAGTTTCTGCCTAACACTTGGAAAAACCTGCTTACGAAACATGAACCAGTAGTAGGTAGTACCCAAGTCACAAGCGTCGCCCACAGATGCCGTAAAGTGAGCTTTAAAAATGGTAAATGAGATTTCACTGAAACGTCAGCTGCCTTACACGGGATACCCGAAAATCTTCAATTACATATTAAATGCGGCTTTTGACGCATTTGAAAAATATGTCCTATGTGTTCCGAAAGAATATCTGAAAACATTGTCTTTATTATAATACGTTTAAAATATATCTAGAATACAATTCTTTAAGAATAAACAATATAATTAAAATGTTTTATTTTCTTAAAGAGAACATTTTTATAAAATAAAGTTAAAAATCAACTTTAAATAAAGGTCAGTTGATAATGATGTAATCTGCCAATCTCACCTTAAATACCACAGTTAAAATACTCAAAATACCTGTCATGTCATCATATTTTATTTAAAAGTAAAAATTAAATTGTCTTTTTCTTGACTCATCAAAAATTTATTGTTTATAATCCTTTAATTTTATTTCAAGCTATAATTGTACTGTGTGGGTCAAATATTTTGTATTTATGTTTTTTTATTGGATATTCTGCATTTGATGAAGATTCTTTTGATCTAGGTATGAAAAATGATACCTTTTGGATAACCGTCATTTTTTTGTTGAAAAATACGCACTCATTCCTTTATACTTTCCATAACATCAATATTTCTAGCCGTCCCGCAAATTTTTTTAAGAATATTGTTCTTTAGCTCAGCAATAGACTTATTAACGAATACCCACTGTTTTAAATATTGCCACAGAAAAAAATCTGGATCGATAAGACATGGGAATATGGAGGTTAAGGAAAATTGTAACCTGTAAATTATTATTTTCCTAAAATTTTTCCCCATCCGTAGTATTATCACGGTTCAAATTTCAATTTAAGTTTGCTATAACTTATTCAAATAATTTAACCTTTTTTTTGGAAATACTCATATTATGGTCAAATACATTATCCTTTTCTTTAAGCATCTTTCATAAATTCTTTTAATAAATGCATACCATTTTTTGCCAAGTTGCATTTTTAGTTTTAATACAAATCTCCATAGTCCTTCCTTGTCAATGTCTTTTCCAATTCGGTTATTTTATCTTCCTGAATTTTTGTTACTTTTTTACACTACAAAATATCGGTGTTAAGGTGCATTTGATTATCGCTGTTTAACCCCTATTTATGTTGTTTTCCTTGTTATTCACTAGACTGTGGATGGTTGTATTTATTTCTATTATTATTGATCTTACTGTTCTTTTTTCCAGATAAATCTCGGTTTTTTTGCAGAGGTTCAAGAATAATTCTTTCTTTCATTCTGTCCTATGGCATTTTTTTTTTAATTCCTTCGATCATTTCCGTAGATTTTGCTTTATTTATGATATTATTTTCTTTTTAATGAATTTTCTGTCACTGTCCAATATCACAGAAATTGTTCGTGAAGGTGTTGGCTTTTTACATTATCTCATTTTGACCTGTTTTGATCTTATTATTTGAATTCATTGTGTAGTAATCGTCATAATTTAACTAATTAGCGGAAAATGTATTTCTTTATTGAAAAAAATAACCAAATTGTTACTTATTTAATTTCGAGTCAAAAATGTCAATGATTAATGCTTGAGGAAGGAGCGCATGTATTTTTAAAGAAAAGCCGAGGCCATTTTCCATGACTTTGACTTTCCTTTTTGAAACAAGTAAAGCAGCTATAAATTTTTCATCTCAATTTATATGGTCCATTCTTTGGGATTTTAGAGTGAAAAATAGCTAAAATTGTTCCAGTAATTGAGTTTGGTTTTTAGTTACCTTATCCTTTATTTGTTTGCGTTTTATTGAGTAATTTTTTACGGAAAAAAGCCTGAAGATGAGAATTTTAACAGTTCTGTACATTTTAATGAAGTAATTCTTTGATCCCGTCTAAGAACTCAGAGATTTTTTTCTTCTTGTTTACCTTTTGGATTGTCCTCGTTTTTGTGGATTCTCACTTATCTTTAATATTTATTTTATGACCACTGGCATTTAGCGAGTACCTATACACCACTTCACGGTTTAGCAGTATAACAGCCTGATTTACACGAGGCTACACAGTCAACAGTCTCATCTTGGGAATAAAAGACAAACTTAGAATTATTTTTGTTTTCTATTTCAAAGGATAACAATCTAAACCGTTTTGTAAATTAAGGTTTATTCCTTTTTTTGTAAGACATTGTGCAATTTTCTAAAAATAAATCTCATGACCATGGAATAGACAAGGTTTGCGCTACACGTTGGGCGCCAGTAAGCATTAAAGTTTATAACACATATATAATTTTATTTATAGCATATCTAGCTTCAATTAAAGACTTTTCAGTTATTCAAATTCAAGTAGGGGGAAGTTTAAAGCTAGTTCCTAATGACGTAAGTTTCTACATTCAAGCTAGCTACAGAATAACCCACCCCTACTATCTGGAATAGGGGTTAATTTGGCATGTTTTCTCACTAGCTCGGCTACTTTTAACTGGACTCTAGTGATTTTCTTTATTATTTTTTAGTAATATTATTGAATTTCTGTAAGATAGCGTAAACTATAAGCGTAGCAGTATGGATTCTCTACCAAGCTGCTACCGCATTTCAGAGGTATCCTTCCTAGTTAAAAGCTAAAAATTCTTTAACATATCATGTAACAGTTAATAGTATACTCAGCGTCATTCTTAAAAGAAATTTCAGCCTGATAAGATGTGACCGCGATCTTGGAAATAATCCAAAGAAATTGTGTCTAATTCTTGTTTTGTAAATCGTCAAAATCTTTTTTCAATAACAAATTTCCTTGCATAAATATCAATCAAAACTGTGCTCCTTCTTCATGATAATGCGTTAGTTCCCAAAGCTGCGCAACCTATTCAACCCAGTTTCTGGGAGTGTAACTTTTTTAAGAGATCCATATAAATTTAAAAGGTAAATTAATTAGTCTGAAAAAAAAAATAAAACCATTTTCAATGATAAATATTTGTTTTTCTTTGTTATTCCGGAAATTAAAGGGCTACCCTCGTTAATATATGTACCTTCGAATGCCACTTTTTGTGTTATCACAATAATTATATGTTTTTTATTTCTTTCCAGAATTCAAAACTAGTCCAAAATGTTAGAACTAAGCAAAAAACTAGCTTTCTTGTATCCATCATATGTACTAGCAATTGTATCACTGGGATATGTGCTAGGAGAACTGGGACATTACTTAATTGGCGTTACAAGCAAAGCAATAGCTATGGATCTTCACTATGGTACGTATAGAAACACAAATATTTTGGTAGTTTCGAAGTAGTATTCGAAAACCTTATACCAATTGAAATATTCTATTTCTATTCACAAGCGAGATATTTCGAAAACTCTACTGCATTGCAAGTTGATTTTCTGTTGCAGAAATAAATATGTATTCCTTTTTTAAGAAAGAACAACCAGTCCCATGAACTTATCTCCCTGATAATCCTGAACTCACTAAAATAACTAATATTGACAATTTGGGAGTCAAATCTGACCTTGAGTTACATTTTACACATCGATAGCATGGTTGCAAAAGCCTTTAAAGTTGCAGACTTATCTTAAAGCAATGCCATCTTTTTTATGACATTGAAACTCTTAATGCCCTTTATTTGGTTAGAATCAATTATACAATTTATTTTTTGTTTAAAGTAGATCTATTTTGTAAGAATCAACCTTTCAATAATTCTTTAATTAATTATTTAAGGTGATATAACCTGTCAACTCAACAGCACAGAATACTTTCTCAGCGACCTTCCAGTTGTATGTTCAGATGCAAATGACTCGGATACGTGTCTGTCCCTCACCATGAACGATGAACCGTACTGCGAATGGACTTATAATGGTTTGGGACTTGATTACCAAATTTTAGCTGGACCAAGTTTTATTGCTGTCTTTACCATCGTTGGTGTTATCATGGGGTACCTGGCAGACAAATTTAATAGGTAAGTTCAAAAAAATTTAAAAAATCTAGAGACTGAATATATATATATATATATATATATATATATATATATATATATATATATATATATATAATTTCATTTTAGCCTAGTTTTCATCCCTCCAAAACTGGATATAGGCCTCCCCTATTTGTTTCCAAATCTCTCTATTCTCAGCTCTCCTTTGCCACATCATGCCGGCATGTCTGACTATGTCAACCTTCCATCTCATCTGTGGCCTGCCTCTGGATCTTTTTCCTTCATATGGGCGCCATTTTCCAATTTCTGAATTCCAACGGTTGTCTTTTATTCGTTCGTTATCGCCTGCCCATTTCCATTTTAGTGATGCTGCTCTTTCTATAGCGTCAACTGCGTTGGTTTTTCTTCTTATCCACTCATTTCGTTTTTTATCTCTGAGTGATATTCATAACATGTGTCGTTCCATAGCCCTTTGAGTTTTGCGGATTCTGTCGGTATGTTAAAACCGGCAATAAACAAACAATCAAATACTTTGGTTCTTAAGTATAAGGGAATTTTCTGATTTTTCAAAACATAGGAGAGTTTTCCGAACGCCGTCCATCCCAATCGAGTTCTCCTTGTATTACTCCTCTTTTGATTGGGATGCGGTTCGTTTTTAGCTCGTCATCAAGTTGTACTGTCCTCGCTGCGTCTAGATAGACATTATGCAATAGATTTTTGTATTTCGAGTCTATTCTTCTATTTACCAAAACTTCTTCAACAGCCCATAGTTCTATGCTGTCGAAAGCCTTCTCGTAGTCAAGAAAGGCAATGTACAGAGGCAGATTATACTCGTTGGTTTTTTCTATTAATATTTTTAGTGTATGCAGGTGGTCGCATGTTCCATATCCACTTCTGAATCCTGCTTGTTCAACAGGTTGATATGTGTCGAATTTGTCCGTCAATCTGCTAGTTATGATTTTCATGAAGGTTTTGTATAACTGGGAGAGAAGGGATATAGGCTTATAATTGTCCAGAGTCGCCGGATCGCCTTTTTTATATATCAAAGTTGTGTTAGCGTTGTTCCATCCACTGGGTATCCTACCTTCGACAAGACATCTATTGAATAAGATCTTTAAATATTCCTTAACTTTTCTTCCTCCTTCCTTAAGAAGTTCTATTAAGACTTTGTCATCTCCAGCTGCTTTATTTTTTTTTTCATATCTTTTATGGCTTTATCTATTTCATCCTCTGTAATATCTGGCAGGTCTTCAGAATTCACATTTGTTATTGTCTTTTTTAAATTCTTAATAGCATTAGCCGAGGGAGGGTTTCTTGGGCTATATAAATCTTCATAGTATTGTTCAGTTATCATTATTATCTCCTTTCTATCTCTTACTTCATCGCCCCGGTTCTTTAGCAGAATTATCTTCTTCTTTCCTACTTTAGACTTCATTCCCTTTAGACTTCGGTTCTTTTCTATTATTTGTTCTATGCGTTCTTCTTGGTATTTTCTTAAGTCGGCTTTTATTTGTTTTCTTATGGTCTTATTTAATTCTGCGAACTCCACTGTGTTTCTTTTATTTTCACTCAAAAGTTGACGTCTTTTCCTTAACAGGTCTTGGGACTTTCTGCTAATTTTAGACTGTTTTTGTTGTTGATTCGCGGCGACCTTAGAGCTTGCTTATATATATATATATATATATATATATATATATATATATATATATATATATATATATATATATATATATAACATTTTTTTTCATATGTTTGTATCAGAGGCTTCATTAAGAACAGGGATTTTTGTTTTATTTACAGATTAAGTACATTATAACCACGCACTATATGATATCTCTATATTAAATTATAAAAGTATTTTTGAAAGTCCCAGTGGGAGACCGTATAGCTGCAATTACTTGACAGTTAAGTAATTTTTTTATAACGTTCGTATCGATCGAGTAATTCCAGCAGATCTGCATCTTCCACTTAGGATTCTTTATGTTTTACTTTCATGTAATCTTGAATATATTATTTTAATTCCCCTGAAAATTGAAGATTCTCGTCTTCACTGAATTTTGAAAAATGCAAAATACTTAAAGCGAGTACATGCAATTTTTTGCACCTTTTAAAGCAAAAATCTATTGACAGAATTTGATATTAGGTCAGCGTTCACCACCAGCAATCCACAATTATCTATATATTGCTCATAATCATTTATTTCACAAGGTATTTTAATATCTTTATCAGTATCTTTATATATTTTAGAAAAACTGAAACACTTCTAAAGTCGCCTCCTTCCAGGAAATCATCTTTATTTATTATTATTACCGATATTATTATTAACAACGGTGTAGTTGCGCGGTCTGACTATTCATTTTGTTATTAGAAAATACGTTTCTAATTAAACGAAATTAAATTAAACGGCTAAAAATAATGATTTTTTTTAGCCCTTAAGCTCACAGACTAATAAGTTAAGCCTGAACTGGTATTAAGACGGCCTTTATGCCACCGAAATAAATTTAATAAATCACAAAATCGTCACTAAATAACTGATAAAATGTGACTAGATTTATCGCCTATAACATTGCTAAAATTTAAAACAACAAAATAAAATTTCTTTTTATATCTCTGCGGTACGAAATAAAAAGTAACTCTTTATAGAAAGAATCTTTATAACCGTTATTTCATGCTTTGTTGGGTACGTGTTTTATCTTTATTTTTGCCTAACCTTATACTTCTCGGCAAGTTGATATTTCCTAGCACTCAGTCACGAAAATTGAACGATTATTACAAGTACCTATCTGAGAAAGGTTAAGGTTTATTCTGATATATATGATAGAAGGAAACTATGAATTTTATAACAAACATAGTAATAATATTATACCACAGAATAACATTTTAGTGAGAAGAAATTTTAACATATTAATATGAATAATATTTGAAGCACGAAGGAAAGAATTATATGTAATATTATTATTAATTTTAATGGATAATCTATAATGATTTTAATTTTATATGATCTTGTAAGTACAACTAAACTGATCCTACATCGGTAATAGTTTATATTTCGAAAATAATAAACAAAAACAAATATTTATCACTAAAAATGGTTGAAAAATAGAAATTTGCACTTTAATGAAATCTTAACATTTTACCGTGCCATATAATATAATATTACCATCTGTGTTATATATGATTACGAACTATGAACGCCTTACCAAATTCTGGCTACACCCTGTAAGGTACTTCAGTTCAGACTTACCTAATGTTGGTCCTAATGCTGACTAGAGTCTACCTATACGCTAGCTCATCTCAGGGTAGATTCGTTATTTTTATATTTTTCCACTATTTTTAATATATTGCCTGTGTAAGTTTTATAAATGTCTAAATCAGGAAAAAGGCGCCACCAAATTTTACTTTAAAATTTGCTCTAATGATTATACTGCGAGCACTTGTAGTAGAGAAAACTTGGAAAAGAACAAATAGTTAATATGTCATATCCGGGTAAATAAATCGCTGAGTTTAACTGCTTAATGGTATTCTAATTTAAGATAATAAGAAATAAAACCAATTAAATAGAGGCCAATACATTTATTCCTCACGGTATACCCCTTCCCAGAAAATAAGGACAACCTCTGGAAAAAGTTATCACCGGTGTGAATTCTTGCAAGCTCCTCTAATGGGGCTATCTAATAGAAATACGATTACAAATGGTTAATTGCAATAAAATAAAAAAAACTCTGTTAACGACTTAGACGAAAGTTATTGTCTTTCTATGACGTAGAAAAATGTGAAAATTAAAATAAAAGAATAAGTTAAACTTGACAGTGTCCTGCACAGTGAACGGCAAACCGATCCAAAAAAAGTAAAGAAATCAACCACTATACTTGGAAGGTTTACGTCGACATAGCCTAGTCATAGAAGAAAAAAACTCTCTATTTTAAACTAGACTATGAAGTTCTATAAGCCCAACAATGCAGGAGACTATCAACTTTGCAGTAATAAAAAAAAACAAGCAATATCAAAAAAAACTACAAAAATGTCTGCAAAGAGAAAGAATTAGAAAATTGATAATGTGAGAGATAATGAGTATTTAAGTGATAGTAAACAGAAATATAAGCAATAGATAATTACACGATAAATTACAAAAATTAGATCATATAAATCAACTTGTAACTGTCGCTTAAGTGGTTAAAATCTTAACAAAATTTTGCTGAAAAGTATGTTATAATTTTGTACAAAATAACTAGTTTCCAAAATATTGAATTGTTAAGCAATTAAAATTTTCAATAAATGTATCATTATAATAATCATTACTTTAAACAATTATTAAATGGTTAAATGGTCACTCTGGGAACCATAATAAAAATCTCAATTACAGTAGGGTATCGCAAAATAAAACATTTAAATTTGAGGTTGCAGCGCCACGGAGTCGACTTCGCTTCACTTTACAAAATTAACTGGTTCGCCGCAAAGATTAAGTGATATGGTAAATTTAGCAAAAGATAGATATCATAAGAAAATATTAAAGTCAAAATATTTAAAGTCTTTTAATTAAAAAGGTTCAAAATCATGTACAGAAGAATCCCTTACCTGTTAGCCCTCTAGGTAATCGAAAAGGAAACTAAGCGATTAAAAATACAGGTTTAATACCCATTAGGCTTAACAATCAGAAACTCTCGTGTACATACTTTGGCTAAAACTAGGCACTTAGCTGAATCACTTTCAAACATGTGGATAAACAAGGCCCATGACATAGACGGCTTCACCAGAAAGGACGCTGACCTGGCTCAATATGGAGATTGTCCCATTCAGAGGCTCACAATCCCAGAAGTGTAGCACGTTAATCCAAACTGCATATTACTTCCTAAAATGTACATTATAAAATTTCATCCAAAAGAAACAAATACTGAAGAAATCCAAAGACATACTGAAATTATTCTAAGACATACTGTAGTTATTCTAACGCGTATTGTAGTTATCCCAAAGACGTATTGTAATTAGGGTGCCGTCATATAAGCAACCATAAAAACTATCCATCCAATTCAGTGAACCTGGCTATCTCAAACAGCTGATATGTGACAATAAATAAATATTTCCTAAAGAAGGAAAATCAACAAGAAAACAAAAAACACTGTTTATATATATATATATATATATATATATATATATATATATATATATATATATATATATATATATATATATATATATATATATATATATATATATATATACAGGGTGTCTCAAAAGAAAGTTCACATTTAAAAAATCGATTTAAAAAGAAGTCAGGATTTTATTGAAAAAATGTTTATTACATATTAAAATACATTGTTTGGGAATTTATTTTTTAAAAATGATATCGTCCAAATGTAATCCGTTGCGCTCACAGCATTCATTTAATCGAGCACTAAAATTGCCCATGACGGCTCGGCAGGTATTCTCCGTGATGTCTGCCATTTCGTTGCGGATATTTTCTTTTAATTGTGCCAGAGAAGTCGGTTTGTTGGCGTAAACTTTTGATTTGACATAACCCCATAGGAAAAAGGCCATAGGTGATAAATCAGGACTGCGTGGAGGCCAACTTATGTCACCTTTCTTTGAGATCAATTTGCCAGGAAAAATTTCACGCACTCATGGCAGAGACATGTTGGACGTGTGTAAAGTTGC
Source organism: Diaprepes abbreviatus (assembly GCA_034092305.1). Taxonomy (NCBI): domain Eukaryota; kingdom Metazoa; phylum Arthropoda; class Insecta; order Coleoptera; family Curculionidae; genus Diaprepes; species Diaprepes abbreviatus. The sequence goes on along the minus strand of JASJET010000326.1, from coordinate 3,411,371 downwards.
TCCGTCTTGCTGGAACCATGTTCTTTGGTTATAGCCAGGAAAATTTTGCAGTTCTGGCACGAAGAAGTCATCTAACATCTCCACATACCGCTCTGAAGTCACTGTTACTGTGCGTTCACTTTCATCTTCAAAAAAGTACGGGCCGATAATTCCTCGCGCCGACATCGCAGCCTATACACTCACTTTCGGCGAATGTAGAGGTTTCTGATGTTTGTGTTTTGGATTGTTTGCACTCCAATAGCGGCAATTTTTCTTGTTTACATGACCATTAAGATGAAAATGGGCTTCATCCGAAAAGAAGATGTTGGTAAACGTTGAAAAGCATTCAGTCATGTGGTTTACGAAGTCAAGCCTCTGATCAGCATCCTGAGGCTTCAATTCTTGCACCAACTGAATTTTATAGGGGTTCAGCTTTAAATCTTTGTGTAAAATGCGGAATAATGATGACCTATGCACATTTAAAGCAACAGCACGCTTACGAATCGAAACGTTTGGGTCGTCACGAACAGACTTAGTAACACTCTCTACATTTTCGACCATTCTCGAAGACCTCGGACGCCCGGATTTTGGTTTATCTAGTGTTGAACCGGTCTCTTCAAACTTCTGGACCCATTTTCCAATAAGCCGAGCGCTTGGCGCATCATTTAAGTGACGAATATGTCGAAAATTGCAGAATTTTCTACGCGCTACAGTCGCCGAATTACCGTTTTTGTAAAACTCACGTACGCACAAAGCACGGTCCGCTCCCGAGAAATGCTCCATAGCGATTAAATTCCCAAGAGCCAGGCTACCGATTGACATACATTCCGCGCCGCTCGGAATAGTTGCGTTCACGCAATAAGCAAAACAAATGTGTACTTTCTTTTGAGACACCCTGTATATATCCAATCATGAAGAAAACGCTTTTTCCAATCTGTGATACATTGTCTCGAGGTACCTAACGAAATTTGCAAATTATAGAAATAGGTTAAGTTTCGATGTCAATCAAAATTTCAAAATGTAGACAAAAGGAATGATCTAAATATAGATAAAACCAATATTGAATGAATAAAAAACAAAAGGTAATCATTAGTTTTATAGTAGAAAATATCATTTATTGTAAATTTACGTTTCAAGTTATGCATGTCATTGACAACCTTTAAAGAAAAACGTACAAATCAAAAATCTATTACTTTAATAATCTGAACCTGTAATTTAATGTGGAAAAATGTAAACGAAAATATTTATTACTTAAGATCAATTTTTAACCGTAACATGGGTTTATTGTTTTTAAAAATATTATCCACGATAATCTATTCTGATTTTTAATACGGCATCCATCTTCATCTTTAATGCGACGTTCTTCTTCATTGCGACGACGTTCTTCTTTTTGGCGACGTTCTTCTGTTTGGGGACATTATTCTTTTTGGCGACGTTTTAATTCTTTTTGACGGCGTTCTTCTTCTTCTTGTTTGTCTTTAGGACGACGCTGTTCTTTTTTTTTTTGGCAAAGTTCTCCTTCTTTTTGGCAACATTCTTCTAGCCCTTGTGCTCTTCCTAAAAGTAAGAAAGACACGTGGTTTGGTCGTTTGGGGACGAAGGCGGGAGTCCGGGCTGAATGTACGGTATAAGGGAGCAACGTTCGTTGCGGGGAGAATCTTAAAACACTTAAAGAAAAGTTTGTGCATGGTTGCATGCTCTATAGAAAGCGTGGCGATTTTCGCTCCATAAATCATTATTTGCACAGTTAAAATGAATGGATATACCTGTGGCGGACGGTTAGCTCTGCATCTGGCAGTTTGAGCAAAAGAATCGGTCTGAAATATGTAAATGTCTGTCACAAATGTGACAAGCGACTTTTTTTATTATAGTCGGTGACACGTGACCAACAATCCTGATTGGATGATGAAAGTATCTAGGTCTTCTTAGATGAGGCATCTTTTTGGGTTTTTCTATATTAGAAGACGGTCTCCCAAACTCGGTTAACGTGTTAACTCCAGATGGGTTCCTGCGCAAAGAGAGTATAAGGGCAGGATCGAAGATTATCTTTCTCATTGGCTAAATAGCATCAGTCGCAGAGGCTATATAAACTCGTAATTAAAAAAAAACGCGACGTTCAATAAAATCAGCCTATGTTTTATTCATATGCTCCATTTCGACTCTTTGTTTTCTAGTATTTACCACAGAAACATTTACAATGTTGCTGAAAACTCGCTCCTAAACTTCCTTCTTGATGTAAAATTTGATAGTAAACTCCGTTTCCGCTATTCTTTCTAATTTCCAAATAGAATGTTCTAGAAGTTTGTAGAAAATTCGTTTCTAAGCTTCTTTTATGATGATATATCGATGGTGATGTCAGTTTATCACTATCGCTTCTAGTTTCCAAATAGAATGCTCTAGAGCTTTGTCAAAAATTTGGTTCTAAGCTTCGTTCTTGATGACAAAGTGCAGTAAGCTTTTCGCTATCTCTTCTAATTTCTAAATTCCAGAACTTTGTCGAAAATTCAGTTCTAAGTTCTTTTCTTGCTGATAAATCCTGGCGAAGTCTGTTTTTTGTTATCTATTCTAGTTTCCAAGTGGAATGTTTCTAGAACTTTATCTAAAATTATTTTCCAAGCTTCATGCTTGATGACAAATTCGATGGTAAAATCAGCTTTTCGCTATCTTTTTAAATTCCAAAATGGTACATTTCAGAACTTTATCGACAATTAATCCTATCTTCTTACTTTATGACACATGCAAGGGTGAAGTCGCTTTTTCTCTATCTCTTCTAGTTTACAAATACAATTTTCTGGAAATCCAGTAATACTCCTCACTTCTGACACCAACTGTTATGATTTTTTATCTCCCAGTTCCTCACTAGGTTCAAAAAATAACACTACCTTTTACTACTTACTTTCAATTCTTTAATAACCACTATTACACTTTTAACGTTAAAATATAACTAAAACTTGAATCATATTCTACCCACTATATAAACCTATAAAACATACTAGAATAAAAATTTAGAATCACACTAAAAACATGACCAACAATGATGACTAAAGAGATGGTAGTTCTATAAGAACAGGGTCATATGCAGGTAATTCTCGTTACCATAAATAAAGCCGAGTCCACATTAGTAAAAATTTATGTTGTGTGTGGCATGCGACAAAAATTTGGGCGCTCATATACAAGGTCTGCGAGTTCGCACTCGCATAAACTGTATATGAAGGTAAAAATTTTTGCGCATGCCACACACAACGTAAATTTTTACTAATGTTTACGGGGCTTTAGATGGCAGCGAGAAATGCCAGTGTTGCCAGTTTTCAGAATATAAACGTCTACGTACGAATACCCTGAGATCGATGACGATATACGTACGTACACAGTTGCATTTATTAAAGTTTTATTTTCTTTCCAGAGTCAAAATGCTCGGAATATGTACCGCGGTATTCTCCATAGCCATCATAGTGAGTGGCGGGGTAACAGAATACTGGCACTTGGTAGTACTAAGGATGATAATGGCTGCAGGCGAATCAGCATGTAATCCATTAAGTACTGGGATACTCTCAGATATATTCCCCGAAGAAAAAAGAGCTTTGGTGATGTCTATTTTTAACTGGGGAATATATGGTGGATATGGTAAGCTTAAGTTTTTTAAATATTATCTAATAACAAGATCTACGGCCAAATTACCAAAATTACAAGTTTATAAGTGTTGGGTCACCTATAAACCTTCAAATTTACCGCAGAAAAGTAAAGTTTGGAAATAAATCGTACATCACTTTTACAATACCCGTTAATTATCGATTGTTACCATGCTAAACTTCAACACTTTCAAAAAAGCATAATAGTCAGAAAAAAGAACGATGTGCTTAGAGGAATTTGGAAGTGTACGTTGTTGTAAGACAGCTGCGAGATTGCCAAATTTAACAGTTAAAGGGTTTTTAGAGATATTAAATTTCTTCGAGTTCACGAGTACCTTTCAAAGTTCTTGCTTTACCTTTGCATTCATAATATAATATAATGTGTCGAGAATTTTTTTTAAGTCTGAAACAAAATTGACAAGTAATTATATTATTTCTTGAAATACGCAAGACATTTTAACAACCTTCACTTTAAAAGTATGGCTGCTAAAACTAGATTTATGATCATTTATATGTCGATTGTCTTTTAGTCACCCATTACCTTTTTTCAGGTATTGCCTTCCCAGTGGGCAGGTATGTCCCACCACTAGATGCATGGGGTCAGGGATGGAGAGTTTGCTACTACGCAGCTGGGATAATTGCTCTTATTTTTGCCTTTTTAACATTGTTCACTCTTAAAGAACCAGAAAGGCAATCTATTGGCGAAGACGCTGCTCGGGATGCTGATGCCAAAAAAGTTACTATCTGGTAAGAAATTTTTATAAATTATATTACTATACAATAAATAGTCCCTAAATATGGGTACAAATCTATTAACTATCATTATAAGAACTTTATCTCTATACATTGCTCCCCTGATTTCCACCATATAAAGATTTCGAGTGCTCAAAAGTCTCATCAGTAAATTCGTACAAATCCAGATATTCGTACAAATCCAGATATGTGTACAAAAATTCTCATTGCCAAAACGTAGTTTAATTCACTTACTTTTTCTAGATGAAAATGATTAGTTAAATTTCCAGCTATAGCGATAAAATAATTACAATTTGTAGTAGATTTTTAAATTTGTTGAGTAATTCAATTACTTTAAAAGTAAATGCTTTTAGCTACTTTTAGTAATATAATTATCTCAAAAATGGTGCAATTCATTACCAATAAATGTTCTAAAATAGTAATTTTTCTCTATTGTGCTAAATATTACTGTTTAGTTAAGTGAGGAAATCTCTTTGTAATTCAAGAAAATTTAGATCGTACTTCATTTACAATATATTAAGCGATCATGAAATAATTTAACTACTTATATATATAATTAAACTAAATAAAGTAATTGAAATGCCGGCAATTGCTGATGGAATTAACTACGTTGCTCTAGATCCAAGTAATCGATAACTTGCTTTTCAATTACTTTTAATATAATTGAATTACTTTCAATATAATTGAATTACTTTTAATATAATTGAATTACTTTTTAAAAGTTATTGTTATAGTTTAGGTTCCACTATAACAGTATTTTTTCCTTGTAGGACCGTTATGGCAGAACCTAGAATTATTATGTTATGCCTTGCAGCATCGATTAGACATTGTGGTGGAATGTGTTTCGCCTATAACTGTGATTTATACTACCAAACATACTTTCCTGATTATGATTTAGGTAAGAATTATATTATATCACAGAACGATTCTAGCTTTAATTTTTACCAACGATAAGAAAGATAGAACAATCCCATTAGTGTTCCAAGGAATCAGAGTATTGAAACGTTCTATAAAGGAATAGTATTGATGGTGATTTCAAGTATTAAATTAGAATTCTAATATTTTAAAGTTTCAAAAGGTCCTAATTCCGTTTTCCAAACTGTGAAGATAAATTTCAGAAACACTATTTCTTTTTCCATAAATTATTTTAGTGAAGTAATGCAAAATTGTTTTAAAACAAATTGTGGAATACTTTAAAGTTTTTGCTTCTAAATGTAGATAATAAAGTATGTTTTGTTTACAGGATGGTGGTTATTTGCAGTAACCATAATCATAGGCAGTATTGGTGTCGTCGCAGGAGGTGTACTCTCAGACAAATTCGTAGCTAAAATGGGTATCAGATCAAGAGTAGTAATTTTAGCTGTCAGCCAGATTCTAGCTACACCTTTCGCTTTTGGAAGTGTTTATTGTGAACCTGTCGGGGCGATGATTACACTTGGTATTTCTTACTTCTTTGGTAGGTACTGCATAGTATAATTATTATAGTTTATGTAGCTTGAAAATTATTTACCTACAATTTGTAAAAGTTACTCTTGACATACGCACGAATGAATCTAAATTCTCTAACATATTGTTTTTTGTTATAGCCGAGATGTGGTTTGGTATTCTCTTTGCAATCTTGGTAGAAATAGTACCTCTCCATGTCAGATCGACAACAGTTGGTGTCTTCCTGTTCGTAATGAATAACATTGGAGGAAATTTACCCATTGCTGTAGAGCCAGTGTCTAAATCTATTGGCTACAGGGAGAGTCTGTATATATTCTATGTTGGATTTTACCTGATAAGTAAGTTAAAAATCTTAATAACTCAAGGATGTAGATCAGCTAATTCTCAACCTAATTTTGGTGTTATTGGATTCACCTACGGAATGACATAAAAATAATTTTAACTAAAATAAACCCTTTCTTCTTAAAGCAATTATATATTTTTCATATAGAGTCTCCTGAAAATTAATATTGCTGTGAATCAAAATCTTTTTTGTTTACAGAAAAAATATGAGCTTTCAAAGGATTCTGAACCAACGTTATTTAATTTTTAGGTTCCGTAATGTTCCTTTTCACAGTTTTCCTAATGCCAGGAGGTGTGGAGCCCACTCCACCACCTGTCAAAGAACTAACAGGACATGACAATAATGTCTTCGCTCACGACGAAACTAATTTACCCACAATTACAGCTTTAGTAAGAAATACCAAGAGAAATGGCACTGAGAGCAGCAGACTGTAAATTAAATTATTTAGGATTTATTTAAATTGAAACTGAAGTGTCATAATGACAAAAAAAACTGACGTAGAGTATTTTATATGCAGGGCGTTAAGAAAGTGGTTTATAATATTTTAAGAAGTGATTCTTCAGAAGAATAAAAGAAATAGACAATTTCATATGAGCAATTTACATAAATGATCTATTTTTTAAATGTACAAGAGTTTCATTATCATAATGTTTCGCTATCTTTCTTTTTAAAATGAACAGAAAGTTTATATACCGCACATTCTTTTGAATCATTATTACACTTTCTATTTAATCAAGATCACTTCAATAAAATGACAACTACATGAGAACACAAAGTAATTATTTTTATTTCCATGACTCTAATGACTGATAATTGGCTCAAAAGAATATGGATATAATTGTAAGTTGTAAGTCTTTTCTTTTAGTAAATTCTACCCTGTATTTTTTAAAAATGGAAAAATGTAACATAATATTTTTATTTATTAATACTTTCCCAAACATTAAATTATTTACATAACATTTTCCATATATGTTTGCCAAATGTTAAGTATTTATTCTTTACCTCCTCCATATTTTTTAGATATCATAAGTTATATGATATATATGTCGTTAGCTGTATAAATTTGTGTAAAAAATTTAGAAAGTAACTAAATATAATTTTACAGAGGAAAACTAAACTATCTTAGATGAAAAACCTAAAATAGGAGTATCTAAAATAAAATCATTATAAGGTTAGTTTTTGTACCAAATTTATGTAGGAAATGAAATCAAAATTGATTTTTATTATACAGGGTGATTCAAAAATCGATCACGAAACTTAAGGGGGTGATTCTACTTGACAAAATAAGGGTAGAGCTTCATATAATTTTTTTTCAAAATGTCATTCGTTTTCGAGTTACAAGCCGTCCACGTTCAAGTTTTTATTTTTTGTTTTTTGAATTACTCGCTTACAGGAAAACCGATTTGACTAATATTTGAAAGATAGGCTAAGTCTTCTGCGCTTCATCATTTTAGTAACAATTCACATTGATTGTTTGCCGCTAGAGGGCACTTTACCTACATTGAAAATTGTTTTTTTGTCATAATTTTTTAGTGTTGACAGCTACAGTAGTTTTTGGCATAATTTCTGAAAGACTGATGCCAGGCTTTTAAAAAAGGTGCTCTTTATTTACATCGCTAAACCCAACGGTTTAGACGTAAATCACCCTTAAAAATTAAGTGGTAAATTTACTTTTCTCATTTCATTACCACCAGCTACCAGGTAAATAGCTATCAAAGTATACTAGAGCTGTCAGTTTAACATCAAATAAATTCGCTTTTTAAACTATTTAATTTATAATCTTAAAATAACTAATAATGGCTAATCAGTAAATATTCATATTATGGATTATTGCGATATACATTTAATTGATAAAAATTAATGAAACAGTACTAAACAAACTAAAAAAGATTCTCAAAATGTCCCCCATTTTCTTCAATACATTTCCTAACACTCTTCAAAAAATGTTGCCTAACTCGATGAAAAATTTCTGGTGTTTCTTTAATAATTTGGCACTTTTCGATTATCCTGAAGCGAAGATCCTCGACGTTGATTACTGGAATATCGTACACCAATTGTTTCAAATGACCCCAAAAGAAAAAATCCATAGGATTAAGGTCTGGTGACCTCGCTGCCCATGCCAATGGTCCACTTCGTCCTATCCATCGCTCAGGATACGTTGCATTCAAATACTGTCGGACACGTATACTAAAGTGGGGCGGAGCTCCGTCTTGGAGGATCCACATGTTGGCCCTTACTTCCAATGGCACATCTTCCAGATACAATGGGAGACGATTTTGGATAAAATCTAAGTATACGTCACCAGTTAATGGGCCATCAAAGAAATGAGGACCAATAAGGTAATCTCCTATTATCCCTGCCCACACATTTAGTGAAAATCTACGCTGATGTTTCGTTTCTACCACATTGTTTGGGTTCTCGTAAGCATATGTGTGGATGTTGTGTAGATTTGTTATGCCATCACGAGTGAAACCAGCTTCGTCAGTGAATAATATGACGCCAATTAATCGATTATCGTGTTCATACTTAGCTAGGATCTGATTGCACATTTCCAACCGTCTCGGCCGATCATCGTCATAAAGAGCCTGCACCTTTTTTGAATGAAACGGGTAGAGTTGTTCTTCTCTTAGTATCCTCCATGAACTAGCCTGACAGAGCCGCACTTCATTCCCAATTTTTCTAGTACTAATACCTGGATTATCTTCAATAATTTCAAGCACTCTTTCTTCTTGTTGCACGTTTCTAGCAGTTCTAGGTCTTCCCCTATTTCCATTATAACTTTTAAAGGAACCACATTCCGCAAGCCTCCTGTGCACACTGGAAAATGTTTGAGCATGAGGGATATTTCTTTCCGGATAACTCTCCATATAATATCTTCTTGCCAACTCTGCATTACCATTTGCTTTTCCATAACAAAAATGGATATCACAATATTCGATATTTGAATATTGGTGATTAGCCATTATTAGTTATTTTAAGATTATAAATTAAATAGTTTAAAAAGCGAATTTATTTGATGTTAAACTGACAGCTCTAGTATACTTTGATAGATATTTACCTGGTAGCTGGTGGTAATGAAATGAGAAAAGTAAATTTACCACTTAATTTTTAAGGGTGATTTACGTCTAAACCGTTGGGTTTAGTGATGTAAATAAAGAGCACCTTTTTTAAAGGCCTGGCATCAGTCTTTCAGAAATTATGTCAAAAACTACTGTAGCTGTCAACACTAAAAAATTATGACAAAAAAACAATTTTCAATGTAGGTAAAGTGCCCTCTAGCGGCAAACAATCAATGTGAATTGTTACTAAAATGATGAAGCGCAGAAGACTTAGCCTATCTTTCAAATATTAGTCAAATCGGTTTTCCTGTAAGCGAGTAATTCAAAAAACAAAAAATAAAAACTTGAACTTGGACGGCTTGTAACTCGAAAACGAATGACATTGTGAAAAAAAATTATATGAAGCTCTACCCTTATTTTGTCAAGTAGAATCACCCCCTTAAGTTTCGTGATCGATTTTTGAATCACCCTGTATATACAAAACATATCCTGTTAGACAGAGGGAAGGGAATATTGCTATAATACCCAAGGTAGACATCTAGGAATGTGACCTTCTGCAATATTTCTGAAATGTGTGGAACATCAATAAGACATTTTGTGATGTTTTAAAACATTCTTAATGGAAAGCAGACATCTGCAGTACTGGCTTCCATAAAAACTATACATTTCAAACACTAAATCATCTCCAGGGAAATCATTATTTAAAGAGCTGATAGAACATTAGCAATGGGATCTAAATGAGGAAATTTCGCATATTGGACTTACCCTGAATTATTTATCAGTCGTGCAGTTTCAAACAATTCTATATTTCAATTTGTACATAAAACTTATTTTAAGATTAAATATATACATTGTTAATTTAATGTAGTGTAATGTATTTTGTAAATTTACATAAAAATAAATATTGTGTAATAAATAATTAAATCATTTATTTATTTCCTTGCAATAGAACAGAACAGAGAATAAAATTAAATTTCATGAACATTTGTGCACAAAAACAGCTTCTAAGTAGGACTATCTCCAAACTCGTAACCGGTTATTTATAATTATTATGTATAATGCTGGATTTTTTCGGTAAAAATTTGCAAAGCGTGAAAAGCATGGAAATTATGTTTTTTTGAAAAAATTTCGATACTCACTCCCTATTTCGAGATCGTAGAACACGATTCTGGCCTTGATTTTTGACTATTTTTCCTCACTTTCCCGGAAAACTAAAAAAAAAGCGTCACTTCACAAAGCGCTTTCTTTTCAATTAAAAACGTTACGTATTTATTTTCAATGGAACTAGTTAAAAAATATTGTACGTAATATATTTCAATTATTTTTGTACAAATTTTAGCAAACCAATTTAGAAAAACTTACATTCTACTACTATACTATCTAAACTGGCTGCCGACTCACATGTTGCGAGATGTAAAATTTTTTCATAATATAAACTATAAGATTTGTTCTTCTCAGTTAACCACATAGTTTTTTTTTTAATATTCAGAACAGTTCCTAAGTAAAAAAATCTTAACTCTTCAAAAATTTTGGTTGGTTTTGGTTAAGATAGGTTGGATCAGGTTTATCTTGATTTTGGTTAATTTGGAAAACAGAAACTAACCTGAACTAATCTAAATTAACATGGATTTAAAGTTTCCTGGCATAAACTTTAAAATGTACCCATTACAGTTAACAACATAGTTTAATGTTTGTAACGTATAAAAAGCGGTAAAATGAATCTTAACCTTCCAAAATTTTTGGTTAGTTCTGGGAAGTACAGGTTAACATTAGTCTTGGTTACTTCAAAAAACTGAAATTAACCTGAACTAATCTAAATTGACCTAAATTTATTAATTAAAAAATGTTATTATCCAGCAGAGACCACGTGGAGGCGGGACAAGCTCTGCCATGAGAGAATATTGAAAAATTTGCCCATTTAATAACCGTTTCAGAGCTTAATCCTACTTCATTTATTAGCCACTCCTGTTTGGGCTTCATTGCAATCCACCAAAATACAAACTCACAAACTTTGGTCCACGGTAATTTTATTTTGCATTTTCAAAAAAGTTTCGTTTTTTGCCCCGACCGTAAAAGGGCATTTTTTCCTTTTCGAATTGTTTTCGCCGACTAGAATGGATTTGGTGCTGCGATACCGAAAACCATAAAGTTTGCAAGGTACATTGCAATTGGGACAAATAGGAGTGGTTATTGTAAAAACCCCATGTACCTTAAGAAAATTCCTTAGGCAATCTTCATTTTCTAAGAGCTTAAGAATTTCTTTTAAAGAAGGAACCCGGAACACAATTCTTGCCTTTCTTCTTGTATTTTTTTTTTTTCACTCGACACTTTCTGCTAACGAACATAAGCAATATGATCAGTTCATACTATCCGCTTAAAACTACTGGTATTTGGAGGAAAACAAACAAAAGCAACTATAATCCCTAAAACCTTTAATATTTAGAGTCAAAATCGCACATCGAAGGCATAGACATAAGAGTAATTAATAGTACTTGAATAATCAAAGGAAAGGAAAAAATTCTTTTTGGAACCTTTTCTTTCCAATTCAAACACAAAGAGATGAATAAATAAAGAAATCGTTTTTGCAATCTGGCAACATCGTCGACTTCAACAGTACGCCATCTTTAGCGAAGTATGCAAACTATTATTTGTTGATGGCGGCCGTTTTCTTTTGATTTGTTGTGATTTTTGTCGTGATAATTTTTCGGATTTTTTCGATAAAAAAGTGCATATTTTTGAATTTTTGTATAATGCAGAAGCTTCTATCACTGTGGAATTCGTTGTTATAACAAAAGTTTAACGATTTAGTGAAAAAAATTGAACCAAAAGTGAAAAGTTATTTTCCCTGTTTTCCCCAAAATTCGGGAAAAATTATGGAAAACCGAGGTCAGAATCGTGTTCTACGACCTCGAAGTAGGGAGTATGTACCAAAATTTTTTCAAAAAAACGTAATTTCCTATCATTTCGCTCTTTACGAATTTTTTCCAAAATTATTTTTAAATGAATTATAACAGTTATTCGATAAACGCTCATATTTAATAAAATAGATACCTCAGTTATTCAGCACGTACATTAACTTTTTGTTAGGCCAAGATAGGCGTAGAATCAAAATTAAATAACTATGTTTTGTATGCACAGTTCCCGTACTGCATTATTATCATTAAATGGACAAAGGATTCGACATCAAAAGTTCTGGAGTCGACAATTTAGGATTTTCACCTTTTAGGTTAAGGATTATAGAACACGGCATATTTATTAAGTTCTGCTATGAAATTATAGAGGGCCCTCTAGCAAATTGTTTATTTGGTTGCTTGTATAAATATTAATGTTATTGAACAATTATAAAAAATATAAATCTTATTATTCATGTCTTTATTTTTATAAATATTGTTTTTTAATTAAAAGAATTGCTTCCATGGGGTGAATAAAATATATTCTATTAAAGAATTCCAGATTTATTAAAAGTGAAGCTGTCAAAATCAGCTGGTTTTGAAATTTGTTTATGTTTTACCATGGTTTACTAAAAAGTGAAAAATTATTATAACTTGAATTCTATTCTTAAATGTGGCCCCGTTTATGGTTAAAACCACAAATAAATCGTGTTGAGAAGTTTCAGATTTTATAGAATAATGTCGGACTATTATAAGTCGTTAATATCTGACGAGTGAGTATATTTTTATTAAATTACTTACCTTTGGTCAACCAGCTCTCTTTTCACATAGCTCAATGGTTTACTCATGAAAACCTTCCTCGAGTGTTCCTTCAGGTAACAGTATAAACCAATATGAAAATCTGATTGGTGGTTCTTGAGTTATGAGTAAAACAGTCTTTTCGTTTAATTGTATACTAAGTCGGAGAACCTTAAATAATTCTATGTTTGTTTTAGTGAAGTTATAAAAGAACTTATCAAAGAGAGCAAGAGAAGGGAAGGTAAACTTCCCACAGAAGCTACACGGCTAAAACCAAATCTAAATTTTTTCCAGAGGACTGTAAATAATCTTATTTCAAATAACACGAGGTTCGTAAAAACTTAATTAAGTTCAAGTGTTTACATATAGTGATGAAACAAAATTGCTTGTTCAGAATTACATATAAAATAGCCAACCATTTTTAAAATCACATGGGTGAATGCTAAAAGAAAAATTTTTTTTTTAATTTCAGGATTGACAAGTCACAGTATACCTTTAAAACAGAGTATCTTAAAGACTGCAATGTAGAGAAACCTGAACAACTCGATTATGGTTCCAAGTCTTCTCCAAAACAAGCCAGTGCAGACTATGCATATAACAGGAACATGGTTATACAAAGAAAAATTAATTTTGTCAAGTCTTCGGAAACATTTAAAAATAGTTTAACTAAAGTGAAGAAAAAGATTGAGATAAAGAAAATTAATTTTGTTGATGGGGTAACAGGCACTCCTAGCACAAAGACCGAAAGTGGTAATTTAGAAAAAAATGATATGAATTCTAAAAAAAATAAAAAATTTGTTGATATTTTGGCCAATTCAGAAGATAGTAGTTCTGACGATGACTTAATTTTAATATTAAGTGATGACGAGGGAAAAACTACTTGTAAAAGTATTACTAACAAAAATGAAAAAACAGAATTATCAAGTAAGAAAAATAAATCGGATAAACAAGAAGTTATTTATATATCAACAGATGATTCGATAGAAACAGTATCTAGTGACTTAGGCGATAGAAAGAAGAAAAAAAAAGTCAAAAAGAAGAAGAAACTTAAAAATGAATTGGATAAAGGGTTAGAGAAAAGGATAAAGAAAAAAAGTAAAAAAAGAAGAAATAGTTAACGAATTAATTTTTACCTTTCGAACAAAGGAAATATGTTGAAAGAAGACCAAATTTTTATTAAGTATTTACATAAATTCAAAATAAATAAGAATTTTATTCCAAAAGTATTAGTGTCGACTACGATTTAGATTTATTTTATATCTTAATATGAAATATTCTTGCATTATTGAGTAAATTAATTGGAATAAACAGCACCTTATATATAGCATACCTTTTTTTAAATTAATATACTAGTATTGATCATAAATTTTAAAAATACTTTCCCACAGTCTCAGAGAAGAAGAATGAAAGCAGTAGTCTTTAATAATACTCCGTGTGTGACTTTGCTCATTAGAAAGAAAGGAGACTACTTTAACTCTTCTTCACTCATACTGTGGGAATGGCCAGCATTGGAAATGTTCAATTTAGTATTTGTTAAATCTGTGGTACTAATTGACAAATTGAATGATATAGCAAGCTTAAATATACTTTATTTGAAGAGAATTAGGAACCTGTTCACAACTTTGTCTTCTGGATCGAAACCTTCACAATCCTTAAAGGTGTCTCCAGGAGTGGCTATAAATGCCCATGGGAATTTACTATTGTAAGATTTTCACTTAATACGTTTACTTTTTATTTATTTTCATTTAAATTAAAAAAAAAATAACCACCTAATTTACTAACACGGTCTAACTTTAAAAATAGCCTAAATTGACAATAGAGGGTTTAAATTGACAAGTGTAACAGTAAGTGAAGCAAGTTTTGAGCCTTTAAAATACAAGGATAAAAAGGCATTTTCTTTTATTACTAAACCGGCGAAAAACATTTTGTTTATTTTAGGAAGATAACTTTTCATGTTACTATTTTCAAAGCTTTATATCTAGTTTTTTTATCCTTTAAATTCATTTATTTGTTGACATTTGTAATATAAATTATTACAATATCATAAGGAAAACAAAACTGGCCATCTAGAATATCTAACTTCCAACTAGATTGAATCTAAATCTTAAACCTTTGTGAATCTGGCGGTAATAACCTTCATCTTGAAGACAAAAGTTTTACAGCCAGATTCACTAAGAAGGTTTAAGACTTAAACCCTATCTGGTCTGCCAGTTTCGTTTTGCTTAAGTAAAAGAACCAGTCTGGCCAATACGAAAGCCAACCTCTCAAAAGTTCAAAAACTGGCCTGTGCGTGTATAACTAGAACAGTGAAAACCTGCCTAACGGCCATTATAGAAGTAATCCTAAACCTTACACCTCTACATATATTTGGGGAGAGTATGACGAAGATGAAAATATATAGAATTATGAGAGATGAGGTCATAAAACGTCCATCCAGAAATAAACAAATCTGGAACTTGCCCCAAGATGAAATGAAAAAGAAGTTCAAGTTTGTGAAAAACTTCAACAAAAAGTTGAGTCGCAACAGTTAATAGGATAGGAATTCCACTGATCCATCAGTGGTATACAGATGGCTCCAAAACAACGGAGGAAACTGGAATAGAATTGTATATACCCGGTACCAGACAGTACGAAGTCTGGGGTAAGTCACTAAGTATTTTCCAGGCGAAAATATATGTCATTAGGAAATGTATTCACTTCAGCAAAGAAAAAATGTATCTTGGACAAGAGATTACCATCATGTCGGATAGCCAAGCAGTTATCAGTGCGGTGATTTCTCAAGTAATCAGCTCCAAGATGATCTGAGAATATCTAGAGGAACTAAATGAATTGAGTAAGAATAATAAGGTCACCCTCACATGGGTACCAGGACACACCGGGTTATAGGGGAAATCAAATAGCTGACAAGCTCGCGAGAAAAGGGGCTGAGACACCATTGCTATGACCCGAGCCTTTCATGTATTTTTAGGGTTTAAAACTTGCTAGACTTGTTGCTCTTCTCAGTTTAAATACTCTGCTGTCGATTTAGAATGGTTTTAATGTTAGACCTTGTTAGATAATTCGTAGATTTATGATCGAATTATGTAGGAAATTTGGTTCTGAAGAACAGAAAAAAAAAGCATTTTAGTTGTTTTCCATACTCTTAAGTTAATTCTTCCCAGACCATATAGATAATTTGTTGTCTGATGTTACGCCAAATTAATAACACATTACGGAAAATTATTTATATACCTCTTAATTATTTGTAATTAAGGTTTTATTTAATATATCAATATTAATAGAGGGACATACGTATATTGATTTCTATGGATGATTTGCTAAATTGTTTTTAATGTTCTTATGTATATACTCGGAGTGTTAAAATATATATTGCATTTTGGTACATTGTAAAGCCGTACAGGGGTAAATCAAGGTATTTGGTTACTCTGAAGAGATTGTAATACAATGAGTCCATAAAGAAACACAGCAAATCAAGCATTGATATTGTAACCTCTGGGCCCCTATCCTCGAAAGTGTGATGTAAATGGCAATGTGAAATTTTGACAGTAAAAGCCATATTCTTGAAAAGGCAATGTTGCCAGATATGAACGTGCTAAAATCCGAAAATTTCATAAAATAAAATGAATGACAGATTGAATTGAGCTGTCGTCAGACCGAAAATGTCCGTAGTATGTTTGGTTGCTATTTTAGGCAAAAAGTGGTTTTGGATTAATCGTCAAAAGTAAAAAAAAAAATAGTACTGTTGTTGTTATTTTTGTGAAGTTACTGATTGCCATGCCAATATTTATTCTTTGCCTGATTTAAATTTATTTTAAATTGACACTCTAGAACTGTAAAACAAAAATGCATACAAAGAGCAAAATACTTTAAGATTCTAATATATAAAGAAAAAGGGATATCAAGAAAAACAGCAGTCATATATACAAAGTAATATACAGACAGTAATTGCAGAAAGCCATCACTGATAAATCTTGAAACGGTGGAAATTACAACTCTACGTAGTATGACTAAAAGCCATCATCCCAATCCACTACAGAAACTATACAATCAGTTATTTATTGTATGAATTCATCAAATATCCAGCCTCTTACTGCAAGATGTTCTGTCCTGACAACTAAATTTGAAAGAAAACCTGAAACTTGAACAATGATAGAGAAAATGTTTATGACAAGGGACCAAAACCAAAAGCCAGACAGAAGACGTCCATTAGATACTGGCGGATCTCACATTCAACTTTTAATATATATTTTTTTTTATTTTATAAAGATTTGTAGAGGCTTGAAGATCAAATGTACCATAAATAAGGTTTTTATGTTGAAAGACATTCATTGGTCTGTAGGGTTTATATTTATATGTCCCGATAAATTATAATCATAATATTTATTTAATTGTAGTGTCGTATAGAGTTTAACACAGTCTAATTAAATTAAGTGCTGTAGTTAACATAATTTAAATATAAAATTGGTTACTTATTTAAATAAAAGTTTCAGATAGCTTACAAATTATTATTTCTCAAATTTATTATAAGTTGCGTCGTGAAAAGAATTATATTAGATTTAACTGTTTAAAATTAAGATACTCGGCTGTTATGGACACAAGTATTTATGTTAAATCCATGAACAGAACTGGCCCTAGAAAAACATTTTTAAATAGCACGCTTATACAATTGAGTTAAGAACAGAATCTCCTGTAATAATTTTATATGTCTGTAAACTCAAATTTACTTAATTTTTGCGAGACATATTCAACTTTCTAAGGATATTTTATTAAAAAATTTGAAAATATTAAAAATATCGGGTACTACTAATTAACGTTTCAACTGTTTATTCAAAAAATAAAACGTATTAAAGAAACGGTTCGTCAACATATTATTTTTTTTTAATGACGAGTTATTTTGAAGAACCAAAAATAAAATAAAAATTTTTAATACTATTTTATTTTTTGAAATCCGTGCGTTAAATATGTCATTTAGCGGCTGTCATTTCATTTGCGCATGTTTCACCGTTCGCTTGCCTTCCATCGGGCGAACGAGGATATGAGTGAAGAACATTTCAAGAATACGCGTTCGCCACCGTTCACTTCACGTTCCCCAGTTTGACGATAGGGCCCCTGAATTAGGTACACTATATGACAAAATCTCTTCAAACCCCAAAATATAACTATTTTGAAAAAATCCTTAATTTGGAAGTGTTGTAAAATATATCGCCGGAATTATATTTTGGCTTACAGCCGCTTACCTTTTGATTACAAAATTTATTAAAATTTGTTGTCATATTTTTCATTTAAGTTTTGTAATGTCTATGCAATTTATGATTACAAATTTTTAAAAGTTCATAATTTTGTGCCGGCAGAGTAAAAATGCTACTTTTTTCACAAATTAAAAAAAAATCTAAAAGTTTTCATAGCCAGCTTAATATGATCACCTTCTAAAAGTCTATTTCCAATCCTTTTAACTGCACCGATACAATTAACAGATGCGATTCAAGAAGCACTGAACAGGAAGGAAACTGTAATATGTGCCATCCTTGATATAGAAGAGGCTTTTGACAACACTCCACATGCGGCAGTCAAAAGAGCACTCCACGACAGGGGCGTGAACGGAACGACATTAATAGCACGACTTCTCTGTACTAGAATAGCAGAGACAGAGATAAGACAGTACAGTATCGCCCTCCAGAGGACGGCCCCGGGGGGGGGGGGGGTAGCCTCTCCACTTATGTGGAGCTTAATTGTAGACCAGCTCCTTTGTGATCTGACTGACCTCGGTATATCTTGTCAGGGCTATGCCGTTGACGTGATCGCACAAGGCAAATTTGAAAATACCCTCTGTGATATAGTTCAAAGAAGGCTTCAATACACTAAAGAATGGTGTCAAATGATGGGACTGAACATCAATCCCACCAAAACCACCCTAGTAGCCTTCAAAAGGAAAATCTGAAGACCATCCAAATGGATGGGAATGTTATTAAGTGGAAGTCAGAGGTCAGATATGTGAGACTGACTCTAGATAACAAACTTCTCTGGAATAAGCATGAAAAAGAAGGTATCAACAAGGCTACAATAGCCTTGATGGTTTGTTGAAACTTTGCGGGAAAAAGATGGGGTACAAATCCAAAAATCCTGTAGTGGATATACACCACAATGGTGATCTGGAACAAAAGAAGCAGTCTGGCTAATAAGAGAGTTAACCTCTCGAAAGTTCAGAGACTGGCCGGTGCATGTATAACCGGGGCAATGAAAACCTGCCCAACGACCGCCATGGAAGTAATCCTAAATGTCACACCTCCACATATATTTCTGGAGAACATGGCGAAGAGGACGATTTATAGGATGATGAGAGAAGAGGGCATAAAACGAATGCTCAATCTCTCATCCAGAAATCAACAAATCTGGGACATGCTACAAGATGAAATGAAAAATAAATTCAACTTTTTGTGACAGAAACACCATTGAAGAACTCAGCAAGAAATCCACTATAGGATATGCAGATGGCTCCAATACAACGAAGAGAACTAAAGTAGGAGTGTATGGACCCGGATGAGATACCACAGTCTTTCTGTGGAATCAGTAGCAGCGTAATGCTGAAAAAACTAAAGATGGAAGAAGAAAGCAAAAGATCCAATTATTGGACGGAGCGGTAAGGATTAAGACAAGCGAAGATACTTCTGGGGAACTACGACCAGAAGAGATTCAAGGAATACATAAGCTTGAGTAAAAATCAGCTCAGAGTTCTGACAGTGGTCCTGACGGGGCCTTGTCACCTGACGGGACACCTCAAGAAACTCGGACTGATAGAAAGAGAAAAGTGGAGATTCTTGGAGGAGGAGGACGAAACCTCTATTCATATCCTTGCAGAATGCAGCACTCTAGAATATCGAACATCCTGAGATTCCTGAGGGAAATCGGTCTGGACGACCTGCTCTAGCCGATACGGTAACTCATGACTGTAGTAGTAGGGGGGCACAATAAATCTACCAGATCGCAGTGTACAAACCCCCAACTATGCTCACATACATACATCCTTTTAACTCGATATATTGAAGATTCTAAACAGAATTAATGGTTGGTTAAAATATTGTTATTTGGACTTTGAAAGGTGATTTTTAACAAATCGTCTAAACATTTATTATAGATGATTAATTAATTAGTAGTTAATTAGATTCAAGGGAAATATACTTAGTGTTACTATTACAGTTATTTACGTCACTCTAGTTTAATGAATAATTACATTGCGTAGGAGAGAGTGGGATAATTGGAAATGACGGGTAATTGGGAACGGTGTATCATTTCGTACTTCCCGTCCCCCCACTTCATACCAAATACCCGTAATAGACGCAATGAAGATCGCAAGGTGTGCACGCGTTATGACAGTAAGTACATTGAGTGAAAACATTATCTGTCCGTGGATTATTTTCGTGTTGTTTTCGATTGCACGATTTGCGTAATTAGGAACGATTATAAGGGGGAAATTTGGAGCGTTTTCAATTATCTCAAACCTTCTCAATCACCCACAATGATTTTGCAGATAATTTGATTTATTGTTAAAACCCGTTTCAGATACCTCGAAATTACCCTAGAAAGACATTCCCACAGTACACGGTGGAAAATCTCTGACCAAAGATGGGGAAAACAAGCAGTCTACTCTCGGTCAAGCCGCAAATAAATATTCTGCGCCAAAAACGACAATATTTAAGCAATTAAAATTCCAAAAAAAAGATTGGCTTCCGTGTTTAATAAAGATCAAGAAGATCAACAGCAAAGTACATTTTAGATTAATGCAAGACCTATTATAGCGTACCATCATCAAGATATCTTCAATCGAAAATTACAAATGGCAGGCAAAGACCGATACTACTTATTATGCCTGACTCCCTTCAGTCAAAATCCGAATATCCAGTTCACTGTACTTTTAATATCGATGAAACTGGCATGAGCACAGTTCAAAAAAAATCGAAGATTTTGGCGCCAAGAGGTGTAAAACAAATTGTGAAAGTAACCAGTGGTGAACATGGCTTTACAATGAGAGTTGTCTGTGCTATCAGTGCTAACGGTATATATGTTCCCCCATTTTTTATATTTAAAAGAAAGCTGCTAAAAGTTGCGATAGTAGTATAGTAGCCACCGTGTCTGATTTCGGCTGTATCTCATACACCCTTTATCGAGAACATAACCTACTTTTTTTTATCTTTGCCAGTACATGTATCACATAAAATGTAGTCACTTGATCTGGCATTTGTTAACTCATTAAAGTTGGCATATAATCGAGAATGTGAGTGTATAAGGTGAAAAATCGAGGAAAGAAAATAACCCATTGGAGAACTTTTTACAAAGACCTATAATAAATCAGCTCACATATGTAAAGGTGTCAGCGGGTTCAGAGTAGTTGGGATTTGTCCGCTTGACCCAGATAAATTTAGGGATCTCTATGAAAACATGTCGTTGGACGAGACCATTGTTACTCAATGTACTGAGCATATAATTGATCACAATTTGTCCACATCTGTTGGTACATCTATGGATACTATTAGCTGGGACCAAGATGCTAATTTATCTATGCCTATAGCCAATCAAGGAGATTTTAACTTGTCCATTATTTCTGTACCATCTACGAACACTCCTCTTATTAATATCATCAATTTACCTGCCACTCTTGCAAAGCACTTTCAAATCTTATCTAGTACTTCGGTGAAACAACAATTAAAGGAAAAACGGGAAAAAAGCAAAAAACTGAGGAAAATGAAATCTGAAAAAGCAGTAACTAAAAATAAAAAGCTTAATAGCAAAAAGAAAGCAGTCAAAAATTTAAAAGGCTTTGAAGATGACATTCAAAATGAATATTTTTGTATATTTTACAATGAAAAATTTAAATCTCTACAGAAATAAGACTGGGTTATGTGCATTTTATATCATAACTGGGTACATGAAAATGCATAGACGAGGAATCCAATAAAGGATATATTTGTGATCTGTGTCAAACTAAGTAGGTAATTAAGGAGCTCCAAATAAATAAGTACGATTTATTTTCTCTAGTTCCTAATTACCCCACATCATTCCTATTTTTCCTTTAACTCGATCTCTGTTACCCCAGAGAGTGTTGGGTAAATAGAAACAATGATGATTTTGTTTATTGTTAACTTTTTATATAAAGTTTTGTTTGGTTAGCCTTTTGGTTTGCTTAATTAATAAGCAGATAAGCAAGTTTATAGTTCAAGAAAAGTTGATTACATTTGTGATGTTACTTGTTTATTTTTAGGCTTTTTATGTTAAGCGTTTTCAATTACTCCACTTTCCCCTACTATATATTTTTTAAAATTTTTGGCTAAAAAAAATTAAGATTTCTTGATTACTTCTATTAGCTTTTAGTATATTTGATGGATAATGAATTTTGACCTTCTTAAAATGGATATGCTAATTTGACATAGCAACATTGCAACAATATAAGGTTAAAAAAAAAAAGAAAAAATATTTCAAAAGAAGTTGGAAAATCACGCTCACTATTTTCTACATTTATGTGGATGTGGTTTATCAAAAAACGGTTCATAACGAATATTATTTGGCTGTTTGCGTGAACAATACAAAAAATGTGGCCAGAAATGAGGTCAGTCAACAGTTGACTTTGAGATTGAGAGTGCACCAGGGCCCCTATCGTCGAAAGTGTGATGTGAATGACGATGTGACCTTTTTAACAGTAAAAGCCGTATTCTTGAAAAGCCAATGTTGCCAGATATGAACGTGCTAAAACCCGAGAATTTCAAAAAATAAAATGGATGACAGATTGAATTGACCTGTCAGACCGAAAATGTCCGTAGTATATTTTGTTGCCATTTTAGTCAAAAAGTAGTTTTGGTACTTTAAATTAATCGTCAAAAGTAAAAAAAAATAGTGCTGTTGTTGTTATTTTTGTGAAGTTATTGATTGCCATTACAATATTTGTACTTTACATGGATTAAATTTGTCTTAAATTGACACTCTAGAACTGTTAAACAAAAATGCATACAAAGAGCCAAGTACTTGAAGATTCTAATATATAAAGAAAAAGGGATATCAAGAAAAGTAGCAATCATATATACAAAGTAATATACTGACAGTGACTGCAGAAAGTCAGCACTGATAAACTTTGAAACGGTGGAAATTACAACTCTACGTAGTATGAATAAAAGCCACCATCCCAATCCACTGCGGAAACTATCCAATCAGTTATTTATTGTATGAATTCACAAAGTGTCCAGCCTCTTACTGCAAGATGTTCTGTCCTGACAAGTAAATTTGAAAGAAAACCTGAAATTATATATATTTTTTATTTTATGTACCATAAATAGGTTTTTATGCTGAAGGACCTCATTTGTTGGCCTGTAGGGTTCATATTTATATGTTTCGATAAATTATAATCATAATATTTATTTAATTATATTGTTGTATAGTGTTTAACACAGTCTAATTAAGTTAAGTGATGTAGTTAACATAATTTAAATATAAAAGCTATTACTTATTTAAATAAAAGTTTCAGATAGCTTACAAATTGTTATTTCTCAAATTTATTATAAGTTGTGTCGTGAAAAGAATTATGTTAGACTTAACTGTTTAAAACTAAGATATTCGGCTGTTATGGACACAAGTATTTATGTTAAATCCATAAGCAGAACTGGCCCCAGAAAAACATTTTTAAATAGCACGCTCATACAATTGAGTTATAAACAGAATCTCCTGTAATAATTTTATGTCTGTAAAATTTGCTTAATATTTGCGAGACATATTCAACTTTCTAAGGATATTTTATTAAAAAATTTAAAAATATCGGGGTACCATTTAATTCACGTTTCAACTGTTTATTCAGAAAATAAAACGTCTTAAAGAAACGGTTTGTCAACATATTATTTTTTTTTAAATGCGATTTATTTTGAAGAACCAAAAATAAAATAAAAATTTTTAATCTATTTTATTTTTTGAAATCCGTGCGTTTAATATGTCATTTAGCGGCTGACATTTCATTTGCGCATGTTTCACCGTTCGCTTATCTTCCACCGGGCTCACGAGGATATGAGTGACGAATATTTCAAGAATACGCGTTCGCCACCTATTCATCGTTCTCTTCACGTTCCCCAGTTCGAGGATAGGGCCCCAGCACAAACTTCATTTGTTCGGGACCAATTTTAAGCCTCAAGCACTATATTTGTCTGAAATGACATCGCGTGACTTTTTTTTGTTGTCGTAGCTTAAGTTGCCTTTATACGAGTATAACTTGTCGGTCGTGGATAAGAAAGAAGACAACTTATTTTGAAATTATACACCAAAGTGACGTTATCTAAAAAACTACAAGAGCTAGAAAAGAGCTATATATAAAACTTTTTGATTTTAATCATATTTTTGACTTATATAGCGTATATATCTTGATTGTATATGCAGGCATTCAATTCTTGCTAAAACAATCCAATTTTTTAAAATTAAAAACAATCTATCAGCGAAAATATTTATCCTCAAAATATTATTACGATTTTATCTCTAAAATTGCTCACTGGGTCCTCAATAAAATACAACACCATTTACTTATACTTCAAATACTTATATTAACTACTTCTTAACACAGCTAAAACACATCTATCTTATTACTATGTCTTAATATTTTCACTATTGAAATACAACTATACAACTCAATTAAAACTCTTATTCTATTCCTCTTTATATACCTATAGAATTTCCTATACAAATCTAGAACTTACTAACATAAAAGTTGAGATCTGTCTAGAAATATGACTCATCGATATAATATTCCTTTCGGCACATTATAATGAAGATGATTCATCGTATCGGAATATTTGTATACGAGGACGTACCAATAAATTTCTCCTAGTAGTCCGTAATAATGTTAAACATGCTTTATAATAGCGGTTCCCAATCTTTTTCTTCTTGCGAACCCCTTCTAAAAATTGAAATAAATTGGCGAACCCCCTGTATAGTCATTAGTATAAGTAAATGAAACAGTACTTCGATGTTTTGAGATATAACCCAACATTTGAATTTTTTTTGGAAAAAATTAAAATTTGAGAAATAATGCTAATCATATGACTAAAATTTTTTTGGTTAATTTTCATCTCGATCGAAGCAGAAATTGATGGCAAAGTCAAATTTCGAATAAATCTATTAATAAAAAAAAATACCTTATGATGCAGACTTTACTGGTCATCATCATTCATTTTAGCCTAGTTTTCATCCTTCCAAAACTGGATATAGGCCTCCCCTATTTGTTTCCAAATCTCTCTATTCTGGGCTCTTCTTTACCACATCAAGCCCGCATGCCATCCTTCCATCTCATTTGTGGCCTGCCTCCGGATCTTTTCCCTTCATATGGGCGCCATTTTCCAATTTCTGAATTCCAACGGTTGTCTTTTAATCGTTCGTATGGCCTGCCCATTTCCATTTTAGTGATGCTGCTCTTTTTATAGCGTCAACTGCGTTGGTTTTTCTTCTTATCCACTCATTTCGTTTTTTATCTCTGAGTGATATTCCTAACATGTGTTGTTCCATAGCCCTTTGAGTTTTGCGGATTCTGTCCAAATTTGATTTTGTAAAGGTCCACGTCTGCGCTCCGTATGTTAGAACCGACAATATACAACAATCAAATACTTTGGTTCTTAAGTATAAGGGAATTTTCTGATTTTTTAAAACGTAGGAGAGTTTTCCGAACGCCGTCGATCCTAATCGAGTTCTTCGTGTTATTTCGGCTGTCTGGTTGTCCTTACTCGCTCTTATGACCTGGCCCAAGTATATATATTCATTCACCTGTTCTATTTCGGTTGCATTTACTGTTATAACTTGTTGTTTGTCTGAGTTTGACATTACTTTTGTTTTTCTGAGATTCATCTTTAATCCTCGTTGGAGCAATGTATCGTGGAGGTCGTTTATCATTGACTGCAGCTCTTCCCAGTCGGATGTGATCAAGAGTATATCATCTGCATATCTCAGATATCATTGATTCGCGGCGACCTTAGAGCTTGTTTCTAATAATTCATTGGTTATGACTAAATTCAATTCATCTAATTCAAGCGCTTTCAGATGTAATTTATTGGCTTCTTTCAGTTGATTTGTATACTGTTCGTTGTTAATTTTCAGGAGTTTAGTGTCTATTTTCTTATTTATGAGTCTGCAGTTTCTTTGATCTGGTTTAGTTGATATCTTTAATTTTACTCTGAGTAGTCTATGATCGCTACCAATAGATACGGCGTTTATAGCTATGACGTCTTGGACTATTTTCTTTTCCTTTATTAGTACATAATCTTTTTAATTTTTCGTGGTACCATTTGGTGATACCCATGTCCACTTCCTCTGTGGTTTTTTCTGAAAGAAAGTATTCATTGCGAGAAGTTTAGTTGCTTTTAAATAGTTCATTAACATTTCCCCTCTCTCGTTTCGATTTCTCTATCCAAAGTCGCCTATTTTGTTTTCTGTGTCTTTTAATTTTTTGCCCAGTTTTGCATTAAAATCACCAATGACCAACGTAAATGTGCTTTTGTTATCGTTCATAGCTTTCGTTACTGTTTCGAAAAAAGCCTTCGTTTCTTCATCGTCGTGTGTTGATGTTGGAGCATAGACCTTCATAATCTTTAAGCTAACAGCTTTACTCAGGTTAATAATCAAAACTGCAACTTTTTCTGAAATCCCTATGAACGGTTTGATCGTATCTGCATGTCCTTTAGAGATAAGAAATCCAAGCATTTGTTTTCTCTTCCTTTATAGTGCAGAACGTTTCCGGATTCCAGTCTAAAACAGGCCTCATCTTCTCTACACTTCAGAAAGGCCAACAATATCCCATTTCATATTCTGTAATTCTTCCTCTAGTTCGAGCAGTTTTTCATCGCTATTTAGCGATCTTACGTTATATGTTCCGATATCCATTTCCATTGCTTTTCGATGTCGTTGGCAGTCTTTCATAACCCAGTGATTCTTAGCACCCTCTGCTCCTTTGTCGATCCTCCTACTGCCGTGGGAGGTGATTTCGGAGCCGCTGGAGACTGAGGGCCTTTTTGTATTTGCATACATTATAGGGGGTTGTTGGCCATAACTTACCACGCTGGCCTTGCGGGTTGGTGAGTAGTACTTCAGTTGCCCACTCTGGGTCAGACGCTGTTTGCCGCCGCCCATTCTGGGTTATTTAGTTTCACCTCCGTTCATCAAGAACTTACTGGCATGGGTGGCCCTACCAGTAGCTAAACTACCGCCGGCATCGCTCCCTGGGCATTGGAGGTTACTGGTCATACTGTATATAAAAATATATAAATATGTCTTTTCAAACTTTCTAATTTATATTAATTTATATGTGATTTATATAAATATAAATAAATATACATGATTATATATTTTTATATAATATTTCTATATAATTTTGTATGACAGTCTAGATATTATTATATTAAATTTTAGAAAAAAAAATATATTTATATGTAATTCTATATAATTATATATAATTTTATATAATTATATATAATTATATATAATTTTATATAATTATATATAGTTTTATATAATTATATATAGTTTTATATAATTATATATAGTTTTATATAATTATATATAGTTTTATATAATTATATGTAATTAAATATAACTGTTTTTTTCCCGGGTGAATTTTCTTTTTCCAGTAAATGTCAAGAAGTATCGAAGTTATATTATCTTGAAAAGTATTGCATATCCAGTTGTTCGATCCAGATATAATTATAGGTAAATAATTTCTGTTTATGAAAATTTACGTCATATAATTTCCGTTCATTAATCAATTAACAGAAGCGTAGTCTGAAATAGAAATCGAGAGGTAAAAGCTTTTGTACTGTCTGGAGGTGGAATGGATGCAAAAACTATTTTCTTAAAGTTCTATTTACTGTATATTTAGTAAACCTTTAGTTCCAAATTTCTTTGACCAGTCCTAAGCCAGGATCCAGTGTGAAGGGTGGGGCTACACGATAAGTATCTATATGCAATAAAATAATTAAATTCCATTAAATCGAAAGGACTACTAGGTATATTTTTTTGAATAAAAGATGTCAAGAAATAAGAATTTTTAATTACAAATTTAATATACCGAGGCACAAAAAGTTACGAAACTTTAGATCAAGGCAACTGGCGGACCACGGTCCAGATCCTATTGTAAAATATGCATGATATGATACATCCTACATTGATATACAAATTTGCTTTTAAGTTTTTTTTCTGGACTCATGGAAACATTTTAATCGTTCGAATCCCATTTGAAATTAATTGCCAACCCCTGTTTTAGATGAAGACGAAATGCCGCTGGTTTCACACTCTCCAATATATATAAAGTGTAATCAAACATTGATTTTTTTATCCTAAAAATCCCAAAGTATAAATCAAGCTAATATTAAATTAAATGTTCTCCAAAAATTTTAAAAAATATATAAATTTAACACTCTGTTTTTTGGAAACTATCAACTTTTGGACTAAGGTAAATTGGGTTATTTTAGCGTGAGTAATTTGTGCTGGCGTTTTATCCAGACATTTTACAGACACCCCGTATAATGAATATATTTCCAGAATTTTAGAAATATTTCTACAGATTGCAGGTCTTTTCCATGCTCCTTTCGTTTACGAGCTAAGTTTGGGACACCCGGTAATTTACGATCGCATGTACTTTAATCGGGAATAATTTTTTTTAAACGTAAATTAATTGAACTTGTTCTAGACAAGAATTATAAATTTAACGTTAAAAGCTGAACATTGTCGTTCTTTTTGTTGTTAATGTACCTGTAATACACATATAATATAGTCATTCGCAATTACAATTTAAGTCTTTTTACACAAAATAGGTTACATGCGTCAAAATGCTCCGTAGCCTTTTTACGTTTGTTTTTATCTGTGTTGGAACTAATGCTGCTGTTCATTTGCGTAAGTATTTTTTTTACATATATTTCAGTTTAAAATCTATCATGCCCATTGGTTCTTCATCTACTTTTCGCAATATCAAAGATAGTAATCTCTTTCCTTGTAACTTTATAAATGAAAGATGGATTGTTTATTATTTTAATGGCATTTTTATAGAAAATTCAGTAACCACGTTCACTTCTTTTACATTCGTATTTTGCCACCTGCTTTAAAAGTGGTAGCTTTTTATAATGTTAAAAGTTACATTAAGTATTGATCAATATATATAGAGATATTTGTGAAAGAATTAACAAAAGTATTGTTCTTTTTTAACGTCTAAGTTAGAATTATTTTACAAAAAATGAATGTTCTACAAGTAACTTAACAACACAGTCCATGCCAGGGTGGTTAGATATATTTTGCATTCTCATTATAATTGGTGAAATTACAAAACAGCAAGGATAAAAATTGTGGGGATTTTGCTAAATTATTTAGAGTACAAAATATAATCCATTGTCCTTTACATCCAAAATTGTGTAACGTTGGACTAAAAGAACTTTTTAAGGCGCCTTGGTGGAAACATACTATTTTGATGCGATAAATCACCTTTATTATAATGTTATGAAAGAAATGTTATATCGATGAGAATTTTAGTAGATTCTATAGGCCCCTCAATTTGGGGGAGGGTGGTGATATCATAAAAATACAGTACTGCAAGTGAAAGCAAGTTGACGACGGGAGGGGGGGGGGAGACGCACAACAAAAACAACATTTTCATTCTTAGGTAAGAAGCACGGTCAGGTCTATTTTTCTGAATTTAATTCTCTTAGGAGGGGGGGGGGGGCGATCTCAAGCCAACTCGAGTTGTCGACGAGGAGGAGGATGCCAACAACATTCACATTTCTAGGCATGAGTCAGGATTGGATCTATTTTTCTGAATTTAAAGCTCTTGAGGGTGGGGGGCGACCGCGAGTTATCTACGGGAGGGAGGGAGATGCCAACAGCATTCACATTCCTATGTAAGAGACAGGGTCGAATCTATTTTCCTGAATTGGAAACTTTTTTTAGGGTGGGGAGCGATCACTCACACCCCCTCCCCCTGAATCCGTCACTGGCTAGAATATGTTTAGTAAGTTAATTGTGATTTAGCTGTAAAGTAGTTTACATAGTAATTTAGTGAAAAGTGTGTTGTTTCATTTTCGGACTTAGTGAGCGATTATAAGAGAGACAAAATCGTAACAATAGGTTAAATGTTTCCGACGATTTTATGTTACTCTAACAATCCTGTCAATTTTAGCTCCAGAAATCCACAAATGCAGCCGGTCAGATCCTCAATTTAACAGTTGCATGGCAAAAAGTATGAATGAAGGTTTAAATTATTTTAAATACGGTAAGTATTAGTATAAGCATAGACCATTTCTTTGGAATAAGCGTGTTATTGTTTATAACATTTTAAAGAGTACTTATCAGCGACGTACGAAATGAAATATAAAGTCAGAAAATGTCGAATTCTTTCTAAGATTAGACTATATGGGGTTCGTTCGAGGTGATATATTGCAGTCAGGGTTGGATCCAACCCGATCTTATACAGGGTGAGTCAACGATTGGATGAAGTAAGTTTGTGCCTTTTCGGTGAAATTAACAAAGAAACTATATTTATTGTTTGATACAGTTTATTTTTATGCAGATTTTAAAAATATTTAGGACTCTACTGGGTGAGCCAAAAAACTAGAACAGCATAAAGTTGTATTTTTTTAAATAGAACACCCTATATACGAATCATATTTTCGATTTAGCTTATAATTTTAAATCTTTTTTATTAAGGGTTTACTATAACAAAACTTTATAGTTTCTGAGATAATTAAGTTTAAAGAAAAAAAGTCACATTTTCAAGCATAAATTCAATCCTAAATAACGTTTTCAATTTTGTGACAAATATATTCAAATTTGGAATTTAGCAAGGCCAAGGACAAGTTAATATAATTTTTACCTAATATTTGCAATAAAAGCTACAGGGTGTTGAACACATCGGCTCAAATTTGAACAAGTTTAATTGAATAAATATCTTTTTTTTAAATGGTACACCCTGTATATTTTTATGTTATTTAATAGAGTAATAAAAGCCCTAAAAGTTTTGTTCAATATATCCTATACCTATTTATAATAGTTTTTGAGATATTTCAGTTTTTCTTATTTTCCATACTTTTTTACAGAAATAGTCTTCATTATCATAGTAGCCATGGCAAAAACAATGTAAAAGAACATTTTTCTGTGTGTCAAATTTATAACCGCAATCGCTTCTTTTGGTTTTTATGTAGTATAGTTTGGTTTTTTTTGCATTCATCTTATATTGTAAAATGAATTTTCCAAAGAATGAGTTAATAGATATGATTTATACAATAGGAGAGGCTCAAAAAAATTACCTTCTTGCTCAAAGAATTTACAAAATGAAGTATCCTGATCGACGCCAGCCTAATACCCATACTTTTTAAAACTTAATGCCAAGATTTGATTCTTCTGGTATTGTTGATTATCCAAAACGTAAAGTGGTCAACAAACCAGTAACTAATGAAGAAAAAGAACTACAAGTATTGTTAAATGTTCAGGAAAATCCTTATATTGGTAGCCGTCAGTTAGCAGCATTATGTGAAATATCACAATCCACCGCTAATCGTACTACCAAGAAATATAGGTATCATCCATATCACATGGAATTACACCAAGAATTGCATGGACAGGATTTTGAAAGTCGTGTAAACTTTTGTCGTACAATAAATTCGGAGATTCAATTAAATCCAAATTTATTATGCAAGGTAATGTTTAGTGATGAAGCTACTTTTAGAAGTAACGGTGCCGTAAATAGACTCAACATGCATTATTATGCCACAGAAAACCCATTTTAGATTAGAGAGGTGCAACATCAAAACCACTGGTCATTAAATGTTTGGTGTGGTATTCATCATAATCGAATTATTGGACCCCACTTTTTTAATGAACCACTAAATGGCCATAGTTACCTGAACTTTCTACAAGAAGAACTACCCCAACTGCTTCAAGGTCTCGATAGGGATGAGCTCGACAGTATGTGGTTCCAGAACGATGGTGCGCCTCCGCATTACCATCGTGAAGTTCGTGCGTTTTTGGACCAACGATATCCATAAAAATGGATTGGACGTGGGGGTTTCATTGAGTGGTCACCAAGGTCTTGCGACATGACCCCATTAGATTTCTTCCTATGGGGTTATATTAAAAATAAGGTGTATGTTAATCCACCAACAACAGTGGAAGATATGCGAAACAGGATTAGGGATACCTGTAGAACAATAACGCCACTAATTTTGTCCAGGGTCCGAGAAAATCCGCAAAAAAGACTAAATTTGTGCATTGCACAAGAGGGTCGTTTATTCGAACACTTATTAAAAAGAAATAATTAATCTCAGTATTTAATAGGTAATTTTTTTGTTTCAATTTAGTATAAAAGTAAATATGTATTTGCCTTGTCGTTATTGTTGTGTTAGTTTTTTCACATTATGTTTAATTAAACTATTGCCGTTGTAATATAACGAATAATGTATTTCATCATATTTAACCACATTCTGTTTGTTTCTGTAGTTTCTTTTTATTATTTTACATGGCTACTATGATAATGAAGACTGTTTCTGTAAAAAAGTATGGAAAATAAGAAAAACTGAAATATCTCAAAAACTATTATAAATAGGTATAGGATATATTGAACAAAACTTTTAGGGTTTTTATTACTCTATTAAATAACATGAAAATATACAGGGTGTACCATTTAAAAGAAAAGATATTTATTCATTTAAACTTGTTCAAATTTGAGCCGATGTGTTCAACACCCTGTAGCTTTTATTGCAAATATTAGGTAAAAATTATGTTAACTTGTCCTTGGCCTTGCTAAATTCCAAATTTGAATATATTTGTCACAAAATTGAAAACCTTATTTAGGATTGAATTGATGCTTGAAAATGTGACTTTTTTTCTTTAAACTTAATTATCTCAGTAACTATAAAGTTGTGTTATAGTAAACTCTTAATAAAAAAGATTTAGAATTATAAGCTAAATCGAAAATACGATTCGTATATAGGGTGTTCTATTTAAAAAAATACAACTTTATGCTGTCCTAGTTTTTGGCTCACCCAGTAGAGTCCTAAATATTTTTAAAATCTGCGTAAAAGTAATCTGTATCAAACAATAAATATAGTTTCTTTGTAAATTTCACCGAAAAGGCACAAACTTACTTCATCCAATCGTTGACTCACCCTATACAATATATTGCAATCAGGGATGGATCCAACCCAATCCTATACAATATATATATATATATATATATATATATATATATATATATATATATATATATATATATATATATATATATATATATATATGTTTATGCGGCTTTCACGGATTCCTCCGTGTGAGATGCAATAGCAGTGGATATATCCACATTATGCAGTTGTAGTGCTAAAATCACATTCAGCAAACGTACAACTATATGCAGCTTCGTATATGAATGAAGCCAAATGCTTTCCATCATATCCTTTCCGTGTTAGAGGTTGCACAGTTTGAACAAATTGCTACAGAGCACAAGTTATCCTATTCCACCACCATCGAGATGATGGCCGACCTGTACCACGATACCGAGAAGTCAAAACTTACCTTTCTCATACAGTGATAAGCAGAGGTACATGTTTCGCCTTTTACTAGATTCATCAGGGTACCGACATGCACCTGTTTGTGCAAAGGACAGATCGGAAGGAAGTATGCAACACAGAACGCGGCTTCGCCGACCTCCCGCCGGATGGCGTATATATGTTTATGCGGCTTTCACGGATTCCTCCGTGTGAGATGCAGTGGATATATCCACATCCTTGAAAGCCGCATAAACATATATATGCCATCCGGCGGGAGGTCGGCGGAGCCGCGTTCAGTGTTGCTACTTCCTTCCGATCTTTCCTTTGCACAAACAGGTGCATGTCGGTACCCTGATGAGTCTAGTAGAGACGAAACACGTACCTCTACCATATCGCTGTAACGGGAGGGCAAGTTTTTAAACTTTCTTCTCGATATGGTGGTACAGGTGGGCCATCATGTCGATGGTGGTGGAATAGGATAAATTGAGCTCTGTAGCAATTTGTTCAAACTGTGCAACCTCTAACACGGAAAAGATATGATGGAACGAAGTTTGCATTTACTGTTCGCATTTATTTTGCTTCATATATATATATATATATATATATATATATATATATATATATGTATATACTTTTTGGTTGTATTTTATTGCAGTCTTGCCTGTTTCCTTTTATTGTGTATTTGTGTTATTAATTCTGTTCGTCAATCTTTAGGTATGTCTTCTTCGATTGATACTTTATTGCATATTTCTAGAAGTATTTTCAAACCCCTTTACGCAATTTTTAATAATTTAATTATTCAAAATTTTTCATTATTCTTTGGTTTAATCTATGTTGTTTTAAAATAAATTTCTGACATGTTATTTCTGATTGGACCAAACATTTTTAGAGTTCAGAATACTGAAGGAACCCGGAGAGACACAAGATAACTATTTATATTTGAGATGTGTTCACTAAACTTCAGCCAGTATCTGTGTTGTTGTTTTTAGAATGTTATACAACTCATAAAATTTCAGTTCGGTCTTGTGTCAGAGCTTTAGACACTTTGTTTATTTTATGTTACAGGTAACAAGGAGTTTGGTCTTCCAGCCTTGGAGCCATTAGAAATAAAACAATTGGAAATTGAAGCCGAGCCAGGAGAGTCTGTTAAACTAAAACAGTATTACGAAAATGTTAAGATGCACGGCCTAAGTGCATCTAAAGTTTTAAAATTTAGGTATATTTAATTTTATACAAGGTTTAAGATCAGCTTTTTGTTTATAGATTGTAAATTTATTATCTGAGTTTCTAGTTATTCCAGGTAGTAAGGTGAAGTTTCAAAAACGTCATTTTTTTGATCATCTTTTGGAAGTATTGAATCCAAAATGCAACGTCAATTTTACCCAACCAAAAACCGCAAAAATCGCATTTTTTAATTGTTCAACATTAATTATCTCTGAAACTAAGAGTTGCACGTAAAAGTTAGTAAAGATCTTTTATGCTTAAAATCTTTTAAAAATGAGACTCAATAGTTAGTTTTGTGAAAATTGTATTTTTGAAAGTATAAGCAATTATTTGTTAATAACAATCTTGTGATCACTCTGGCGTACTCCTACTCAAAAAATTCTTGTTTAGTTGTTCAAGATATATTTAAAAAAAAACCTTGGGTAGGTCCATATAAATTACAGAGGCGACTGGGACCCCCTTGGCCCCAATACTATATATGAAATTTAGAGATGTTTTAGATGTGCAAAATATTGCTTCGTTATATTTATATCTATGTCTCTAGCTTGACTAATGATAGTAAAACTTGCCTATGGGAAATGGAAGTACATACTCCAATGTCAAGAATGGCAGCTGATTATCAACTGACAGGACAAGTTTTGGTTTTTCCAATTAATGGACAAGGCAAATGTAACGTCACTCTATGTAAGTATAGGAAAATTTTTCCAACTCGATATAAGGGATGTTCAGAAAGAACAACGAGAGACTTTGAGTAGTGATTTTATATAATTTATTTATTTATTACATTGACAAATTGTAAATGGTGTGATAGAGATCATTAGTAAAAATAGACATCAGTGAACAACTAGTTAAAATTAAAACTGAAATATATATACACAAAGACAAAATAAATGCGTGTATATAGTATGTCTACAGGTGTCACTTTTTTGATCATTTTTTTGAACGTAGGGAACTAAAATCGCGTCATATCAATTTGCCACAGCCAGAAAACGCCTTTTAAACATCTTAAGAACGTTAGAACTGACGTTTTTAAGACGTCTTACTAACGAACTTTTATAGTTTTCGATGACGGCTTAGTGGGTTGATTAAGTTAATAATTTTATCGATCAATTTGTATGAATTGCAGAAGGACCATCCCAATATCAAAAAAAAGTTTATCCTACAAGAATAAATATTGCAACGAATTTTATAGCGTTATACATTTCATAGCATTAATTTGTATTTGTGGTTTGTACGGTTTTAGGTTTATTTTCTATGAGCTAATTTATTTAATTAAATTTTACCTTGTGTTAATTTCCTCAGGAGACGTCGATGAAAGAAGGTCTGAAACTTGTTAGAAAAGTCTATTTCCTTATTTTTAATATGGAACGCCTATGATAGATAGTCTAGAAATCGCCAGATTATTCCTTTTTCTTATTTTCGTTACACTATGTAGTATGAACACCCTTCTAGAAAGATCCGTAATCTTCTGGTATCGACCAAAAGGGCATATAAAAGGTCCAGATCGGCTGTCGTGGACAGTATAGTTTGAGAGCTTGAACTAGTTTGACAAGTGTCAAAGTGAGGTTGACAATAAATAGTTATTAAAATAATACAGTGTGTACAGTTTGTTTCAAGACCGGCCGTCCGGAACAATATTTTTATTATACTTATTATACAAAAAAGAACTGAAAAAATTAAAATACTAATCAGTTCAACAAGTGCTCAGTCATGTTAGCTACACACAGTAGCTGATCCATCACTCCCCTCGAATATGACCATAACAAACATCTAACACACAACGATAAGAGAAATTGTAATAAAAACAGAAGAAAATTTAAAAAATTATTATAATATTTTGAGATTGGACTTTTTTGAGGTCAGCGTCTTACTCAAGTTTTAAAAATAATTTGAATTTTTATCTTAATGCCAAGTTTAGCTTTACATTGGTGTACCTGTAAAATTTAGGTTGCGGACACACGCACAAAATTGATTAAATCATTGTTTAATGCCGGCCAATTAAAAAAATCTGACTTAGAAGTCAAATTGGTAAACCTTAAAGACGTTTTTATTTGGCCTATGATAGCCCAGAAGAGTATGTTTCAAGTATGTGTGCTAGATTTTAGATCTTAAAACAATTAACAGACATAATCCGTTAAAAAATGGCCTGAAGAAGTTGATATTAATTCTGACAATGAAGTAAGTTTACATATAAATGACGATTCTAGGTTTGAAAAGGAACCAAAACTCTTCTGTCGAGCCAGTATAAATTGATCCTAACCAAATTATGATTGATTCTTGGGTCATTGTAAAATTTTTAGTTAAAAAGCATCATCTGTGTAAAGATAAAATATATCGTTACACTAGCAAAATCAGAAATTGTTTCTGAAGAACATGAATATTTTTAAGAAAAAACGAAAATAACTGGATAGATTATTTGAATTGTTAGTACTAGTTAGTAACTTCCAGCCTCGGCTACATAAAAAGCTGCTTTAAGCTTTACGATGATCATACTGGCCTTGGAAAAACCAGCTGGACCCATTTCAGACCCAAGTTTACATCAGCTACACCTATATGTATGCTGACTGAAAAAGTAATGCGAAAGTTTGATGTGATGCCCAGTATTGTCACATTTATCCATTTTTTCCTGCCACTGGTCCTATATTGTCCACCCATCATTCTTATGTTCATTCTTCCTGTCCATATCTACTACATCTTTTTTTTTCGTGTCCGGTCTCGTAACGAAATAACAAGCTTCTGTGATCTCTCTAGTTGAATACCGACCACACGACAGTTATCTACTGTACTAGAAGAACCAAATTACAAACAATATTCATGAAAAACGTCCTGGTTAGTGTCAATAAAATGTCCTCTCATTCACCACACGAGCTCGTAAGCATCCATAATTCAACCCATCCTCCGCGAAGTTAATTCAGATATTCCCTATGTTTTTGTGTTTCATTGTTAGCAATGCTGCACCCATTGTATACACAGTTGTCTGAAATCCAAAACTTCAACCAAAATATTGCTCACACTGCTTAATGAGATCCTTAGGGATTCTACTAAATCTGTCTTGGTTAATCCATGATCTTCCAAAACTATATCCTGTATTTTTTTCACGATTTCAGATATTGGTACATTTTTGGACTTTTATAATTTAATAAAAGCAGGAATCATTTTAGTTGAATACAGGCCAAACGACAATTACCCACTGTACTAGAAGAACAAAAAACAAACAATATTAATGAAAAACATCCAGGTTAGTGCCAAAAAAATGTCTTCTCATTCACCACAATGCACGAGCTCGTAAGCATTCATAATTCAACCCATCCTCCGCTACGTTAATTTCATACATTCCCTGAGATTATGTTGCTGAAAAATTCGCATTCGAATATTTTCATGTTCCATTGTTAGCAATGCTGCACCCATTATGTACACAGTTTTCTGAAATCCAAAACTTCAACAAAAATATTGCTCACACTCCTTAATGAGTTCGCTAGGGCTTCTACTAAATCTATCTTGATTAATCCATGATCTTCCAAAACTATATCCTGTATTTTTTCCACGTTTTCAGATATTAATTCATTTTTTTGCCATCCTACACGTGGATTGTCTTCAAGACTTTTACGACTACGTTTAAATTTAGCAACCCATCCTTCTACTACTCTATTTGAAGGTGAAGAGTCTCTATGTACTTTGAACAATCGTCCATGAATTTGTTTTTATCCTACACCTTCCAAAAATAAAAATTTTTTCATTACATGGTATTCCCTTTTTTCCATTTAAAAAAAAATCTTTGACACATCAACTTTGAATAATTGTAAATATACGAATGAGTTGACAGATCTACATAAAACTTCAAACGTTTTCATCAAATGGTAATGAGATCTTTAGACAAAATAAAACGACGAACCTAATAGTTACCATCTCTTAGCGAACTACAAAACTTATTGAACAACCTGGTTCTTAGCAACAACTGTTCATCACTGCATATAACTAGGTGCTTCATAAATTTCATTCCATTCACCAAAAAAAAAATCTCGTGTCGTCAGTCTCCTGTAGAGCAATATTTTTAGAAAGAGCGTGCATAAACCCGCTTCACTAGATAAATAAAAATTCTTTTGATTTCGTACCAAACACCGACAGAAAATGATTCATTGTGAGCCGCTGTACCACTGCTCGCGAACAATAGAAATATGATGAAATGTTTTTAAAATTGAACTAAAATTTAATACCATAATAGAAACGCGACACGCGCGGGTCACTGGATGACGCGCCATATTTATAAGCACCTTTAAGATTCCTGATATTATTTTCGTATACCTTGTATACTTTCAGGTTATAATTTTAATAAAATTTTGATTACTAACTTGTCTTTTTTCTATTTTCTCCCTCCCCCTTTTCCTTGCTTTCCATTCTTTTCACTTGCCATATCGCTTATTTATTAAAATATCATTTTATTTTTAGATAATGTTTTAAATAAGCAACGAGTAAATTGTGAACGATACCAGAAAAAAGGAAAAACATATCAACGGGTATTCAATTATACAATGAATTTGAGCGTGGAGAAATGCCAATTCGATTTTGAAAATATTTTTCCCGGAAACGAACAAATTTCCGAAGAATTGTCGAAAACCATCAATGAAAATTCATTGGAAATTTTTCAAGAAGTGAAACATGGCTTCGAAGAAGTGCTATCGAAAATACACGAAAATGAAGCCAATGGTGTATTGTCTAGAATTCCTTTTGATGAATTATATTTGCCTTAATATTTACCTTCACTTATTTACATAAATATAGTCATCTTATTTTAAAAAGTGCTTTGTTCGTATCCCTTACCCTAAGAGATTTTAGTGCTGCATCTTATTATATCGATGGTGACTACGAAAAACATTACGATTAAAGTTGCGGTGAATACAATCACTCCAAAATAAGTGCGGCGAATAAAAAACTTTCGAGACAAAAAGCGGCAAAGAAAATCATACCGCTTACTATGTTAGCATAAAAAAAAAACCTCTTAAAATTCGTATGGTGAAGAAAATCCTCCTTAAATTGCTGCCGTGAAATAATCTTGTCTAGACAATAAGCGTCGGAGAAAATCCTTTCGCTTGTTGTGAAAGCGAAAAAAAAATCTTTTCTCGTCAATTGATGTGGAAATAAATAAGCATTGTAATATATTATTTTGACATCAATACGATACTATATGCTAAGATAATTTTCAGTTAAGAAGTTGATTATTTATTATAATAATTTTATTCATTGGAAATGCCTTACACCAATTTTAATTAAAATGTAGGGTGTTCAAAATACTCTTCTATATGTGACTTATAATACTGATAAATAAATAGTAACTCATTTGTTAGTTCGAGTTGAAGTAATAACGCCACACCAACATAAAAATTTTAAAAATAGCATAAACTTGTTTTCAATATACTGCCTAGCTGCGGCAATGAAGCTTCCTTAAGTATGAATACAATGACCAAAAATGTAAATATTTTTTTCACGTAAATTTTTTACACTTAACTTTATACAAAACCCGATTAGACCTCTTACCTAATAATTTATTACAGTTATAATGTATTATAATACTCTTAACAAAAGCACAAAAACATCACCCTCGGAGTGCTATTGAACGTACAATGCTTCCAAGACACCAAGGACGAAGAGGATTGGTGGATATTGGTAAGCAGCTCGACCAACAAATAATAAACTTACGTTCATATTTCCACAGGTTAGCGGACTCTTCCACACTACATCGAGCAATATGTAAAGCAGACGATTCAACGCCGCTACAGCTGAGGGAACAAAATATTACTTCTCACCACCAAACAGACAAAGAGAAGTTACAAACCTGGCTACGGAAGCCACTTCATGGACGGCATCCAAATGAGGTCAATCAAGACAATGTCGACAACTCAGCGTCGAACTACTGGTTGATTTCAGGACAGATGTTTCCGGAAACGGAGGGCTTCTTGTTAGCTATCCAAGACCAGGTTATTTCGACGAAGAACTATCGGAAGTTTATCATTAGAGATCCCTCAATAGAAAATGATCAATGCAGATATGGCTGTCGAACATCGGAGACAATTCAGTACATAACTGGAGGATGCCAAGAGTTTGCCGCAACTGAGTATAAGGAAAGACACGACTCACCCGCTAAAATACTCCACCAAGAGTTAGCAGAAAAGTTAAACCTATTACAAGTAGGAAAAGTGTCTTATTACAAGTACAATCTGGAGCCTATTCTTGAGAACAACCAGTTCAAGTTATATTGGGACCGAACGGTTCTGACGGATCAAACAGTAGCTCATAATAGACCAGACATTATACTAATAGATAAAATTTCTAGGCGAACTACACTAATCGACATTGCTGTACCTAACAACAACAACCTAGGGCCAAAATACAACTAGAAGATCACCAAATACAGAGATCTGGAGGTCCAAATCCACAGACAATGGGCAATGAACAGCGTCCAAATGATTCCCATAATACTGTCAACAACTGGAGTGATACCAAAGAACCTCCTGCAGAACATCAAGGGACTGGGCCTTAGCGAGCATCTGTATAAGCCGATGTAGAAAGCAATTCTCCTAGCAACCGCGCGAACCGTCCAGAAATTCGTAGGAAATACAGCAGATAACGTCATCTAGGACCCGATAACTTGGAAAGGGTTCCCACAGAGCTTCATACTTTTGGTGTCTTTGTATGCCTGGTATGAGTGAATAATCCCTGGAGGGAGTGCGAAGCCGTTTGGCTTGTAAATCATAATGTATTATAGTAAAATCAATAAAGTTGAATAGTGTAACTAAAAAATCAAAATTTTTGCACGTACATGTATATATATTATAATTTATAGACTATAATATAGTTGGAGCAAAGGCGTAGCTACCGGAGTATCAGGGATGGCAGTACCACTCGGCGCTGAGTCACATTAGGCGCAACAGGCGGCGTCCCAATCCCCAATCCAACTTTATTACTGCAAATAAATTTTGTAAGCTAGAATAAACATATTATTCGAAAAATATATGAAAAATAAATAAAGAAAAAGTGTTTTAAAATGATCAAAAACCATCACTTTATGTATATATTGTGTTATAACATTATTTTTGTAAATTTATGTAGTTATCCTAATGCTAAAAAAAAGTAGGTAGCCAAAATTCTCCATATTTCAATAAACAGCGCGGCGCTGCGTCATGTGTAAATTTCCGACAAACAATAGCAACACTGCGGAGCGCTCCTACTTTCCTTGAGAAGTTTCGATAAAGAC
Source organism: Diaprepes abbreviatus (assembly GCA_034092305.1). Classification (NCBI taxonomy): domain Eukaryota; kingdom Metazoa; phylum Arthropoda; class Insecta; order Coleoptera; family Curculionidae; genus Diaprepes; species Diaprepes abbreviatus. The sequence goes on along the minus strand of JASJET010000326.1, from coordinate 3,369,475 downwards.
GGGATGCGAAAAGCGGGCAATGGATGATTATTTCTATGAAGATTTCTTATTTTTTTTATCCCTATTTTTTAGAACGATATGTTAAAAAGTTGGAAGGGATATTTTGTCTTGTGTGTTGTAAAGTTAAGGGTGGTGAAAATATTTGATTTTAAATTTTTAACGAAAAATAATAATTAATTGCGGTCTTCTGACACTTGTCAAACAATTCAAGTTCTTCAACAAACTCTCAAACTACACTGTCTGCGAAAGCCGATCTGGACCCTTTTCCAGATACCGGAAGATTCCATATCTTTCTAGAAGGATTTTCGTACTACATGGTGTAATAAAAATAAAAAAAGAAGTAATCTAGCGATTTCTAGACCTTCTGTCATAGGCGTTCCATGTTAAAAATGAGGAAATTGAATCTTCTAAAAAGTTCCAGACCTTCTTTCAAAGACGTCTCCTGAGAAAATTAACAACAGTAAAATTAGTTAAATAAATTATGAACTCGTAGGAAATAAACCTAAAACCCTACAAACTACAAACACAAACTAATACTATGAAATGTATAACGCTAAAGAGTTCGTTATATTTCCCCTTTCCAAGCCTTGATCGTCTCGATCAGCCTTCTTGATCTTGATAATGGGCCAATCTGCATGTCTTTCATCTTCGCATAAGTGCTTTTCTGAATTCGATACACCAGATCATTTGAAGCTTTGGTGCACGCCCTTTGTTCTTTTGGATTGTACAACCAGACCTTTTAACTAACCATACATCCTCTAGAACTGGCTTTGAGGTGATAGTAGCCTTTATTCTGTGACTTTCTATTTGTAGTTGTCGCTGTACCTTCTCGAGGATAACCTGTGGGACGTTCTTCCTTAGTAGTCCCTTTAGCGGTAGCTGTCTTTCTCTATGTACCTGAATTCTATTTCTGTTACAAAAGTTTGTGTTTTTATTGTCATGTGTTTTCCATTTGTTCAAAAATGCTTCCTCGTTGGTCTTGCGATAATCTCGGGAAACTTTCTTAGAGTTTGACTTATTTTTAGGTCCCGTAAACCTTCGGTAAAACTATCTACTGCTGACTCTTGCTTTATTTCTTCCGGATATGTTGGGTAAGTCAAATTTATTAGCCTTATTATACCCGTTTCATATTCTTGAAGACTTTCGTTGTATTTTTCTCTTCTTCCTTGGAGTTGGACCTTATAAACTTCTTGGAGGTAGGCTTTCCCATAACGCATCCCCAGAAACGTAACAATAAACTCGTTCTTCATTCTGTTTTTCTTCGGAAATGTTACATAGAACCTCGTAGTGCTAGAGCAAGAATACATGCCCTCTTCGGTGAATTCCAATTATTTCCGGTGGCGGCGGCTTCAAATTGATGGACATAGGTAAGCCAAGGTACTTTGCAGTCTAAGGTAAGTGGATTCATTACACTAGTTGCAGGAACACCATCTACCTTTATTATACCTGTACTGGCTACCTTCTCGATTTGCAAATGTAATTATTGCATCTGTTTCTGAATTCTCGTCATTTCATGTTGTACTTCGCAATGACATCATCCCTAATTTGCAAATGTAAGTGTTACATCTGTTTCTGGATTCCGGTCACCTCATATTGTACTTCGCAATGTACATCTTCTCTAATCTTGCTAATTTTCTGTTGCATTTCCTGTTCTATGCGCTTCATATCTTCTTAATTTTTTTTTTAGTTTTGTCTCATGCTTGTTTTTAGTTCTTGTTTTATTATATTGACTTGTCTTTAATTCCCGTTTTGTTATCGTTTTGGCTTATTTTCAGTGTCATCAATTCTTGTTTCATATCATCTTGGCTTATCTTTAATTCTTGTTTCATATCATATTTTTCGTCATATCTTCTTTCGATTCTTGTTTCGTCTCTTCTGGGCTTTTCTTCATATCCTCTTGGCTCTTTTTCATTTCTTCTTGGCTTGTTTTCATGTATTGTATCATCAGTATCAGTATCTGATTTAAACTAGTTTGAAGTTGTTCGTCCATTTTTGCTTCCTGCTTTCACTTGCATACAATTTCAATTCACCTTTTTCCTTTTTTTCTAATTTTCTAACCTGTACTTACCTCTTCTAGATTTGATCGCACCTCTGACACAAATTTGTTCCGGTCAGCTGATCTTTATAAACACATTGTATTCGTTTGTAACCTTTTATTCAACTTCAATTCTGACACTTGTCATACAATTCAAGTTACTTCAACGAACTTTCAAACTACACTGTCCTTGAAAGCCGATCTGGACCCTTTATATACTCGTTTTCCAGATGCCGAAAGATTCCCCATCTGTCTAGAAGGATTTTCATACTACAGGGATAATAAAAATAAGAAAAAGGAGTAATCTGGTGATTTCTAAACCTTCTATCATAGGCATTCGATGTTAAAAATAAGAATGTAGAATTTTCCAAAAAGTTCCAGACCTTTCATAGACATCTCCTGAAAAAATTAACAAAGATAAAATTAATTAAATAAATTATAAACTCGTAGTAAATAAACTTAAAACCCTACAAACCACAAACTCAAATTAATCCTAGGAAATGTATTACACTATAAAGTTCGTTACAATATATAAATACAATAATAAAAGAAAACCTATTTTAGTTCTGAATCAACTTTTCTAATATGCTTAGAGACCGAGCACTACCTCAGAATACTAGGAAAGATTGGAAGCATTTTCCATAGTAGTGCACCACAATCTGTAGACCGCTTTCAAACTTTTTTCTTCTCGTCAGTACAGATCAGACAAGCGCACCTTAACAAAGAAAAAAAATAATTTAAGCAACTAATTTAGACAAGATAGGAAATCTAATACAAGTAGCGCCATCTCCCAGCATTCCATACAATCTTCATATTTAATCTTGAAGAGATCTATATAATATACCAATAGTGGATATAATATACTTTGCAGTTGGGTATATAAATACAATTATAAAAGAGAAACTATTTTGGTCAAACTACAAAATCAATCCACCACTAAAAACCTTATACTATAAGGACAGGCGTACTTTTTCTAACACGGTTAGAGATAAACCACTTTCTCAGATTGCAAGAATACTAGGAAAGATTGGAAGCGTTTCCCATGGTAGTGCACCAAAAATATAAGTCTGCTCAAAAGCTACGGTTCAAAACTTAAATCATTGGGTACCCATTTTGGGCCCCATACCCAGATAGCACAAGATTTCCATTGGATATCCAGAATAGGTACATATAATTTCCTGTATGTCCATGGACCGTTTATGGATGTCCAGTAGATGTGATGACCTGTAATCTATATGGACGTCCATATCTGAATGCCCAGTGTAAGTCCATCAGACGTCCATTAATTAAATTTCGGGTTGTCGGTAAAATCGGAGACTGTAATATCGGCCTGTAGAATTGTCATTTCTTAACCCGCCGGCCCTCCATGATCACAAAATAATCCTTCAGATATTTTGTGCTCATTATTGTGTTGACGTCGAGCTAAAAAAGACCTTTGGAGTTTTAGTTGAGCTAAAATCAAGTGTGCTTTTTATTTGAAGAAGATGCCACCGTTAAAGGTAAGTATAGTTATTTTTAATTTAATTTTTTTAATTATACCAAAAATTACCGAACGAAACTACTGACATGTCCGACGAAAAGCTGATAATTTAGTATCAAACTCGCACAAATTTGAAAGTGAACAAAATATTCAATATCAAAACACGTATAATAAAATATAGCTTTTGTAGCTATACTTTTTCATACAATCACTCATTTAAATGGAAATTACTACAAATAAGTGCAAATATTTTGATAGACCAATGATTTTGTATCTTGTTGGTTAAAATGGAGCACAGATAGAGTTGTAAATTTGTGTAATAATAAAATTGTAAATTTTAGAGAAAATTCTCTCTGACAAAGTCATTATTGAGTAATCAGTCTAATAAGATTGCTGGCATTAATAAATGTTATCAAAATTTATAATGGAATAAAAGCTATAGCAAATTTGAATAATTATATTAATTTTTTTATGACTATTTTGGATTAAATGCTAGTAAAAGTTTACATTGATGTGTATTTTTGTGCAGTATAATTGTTAAAAAATATATAATAAAGTTTTGACAGTTAAATTTAATTATTTTTTAGATGAATTTTCCACAGATTGGTCCAAATAAAATTCCTATGTGAAAGCCAATTTGTACCAAATTAGAGAGGATATTCAGGTAATCTTAAATAGGGAAAAAACAACAAGTATCTACAAAGAATTTTCTGCAGGAGTTCAACTATCCTTTTACGCAAGAAAATAATCAGCTGCCTCAAGTCACATAAGATCTTCAGGACAATTTAAACTTTAAAGATGCAGTAAGTTTATTACACTTCTCCTGAAATAAAAGCTGAAACTTATTCGAGTAATGCTTCTTTGTGTGTATGAGTCTATTGAAAAAAAAAACTTAATTTACAGGATTATTTTATATATATTTTTTTACTTTGATTCTTAAAGTCAAAAATATTCTTAGGTTAGCATATGTGGAATTAACGTTTAATTATCTCAATAAAGTAATATAATTTTAGGTTTTACAATTAGAGAAAATTGGAGGAAATTATACCTATTAACTTATTAAAAGATATTTTATTGTAATAATGACAGATAGCCTTTCCAAGAATTATACATATAATGGAACAGTAAAGTGCCCTTTAAAGAACTTATGCTCACTATTTGTAGGTAAGTTACCACTTAAATATAAAAATTTGATGAAAAAAATCTCTCTGTTTTATTTGTCATACTCGTAAATAATAAGAACAAATTGGGTGTCAGATTTCACACGTTGAACTCTAGATCCTCTTGTTCTGATAATACCCAGACAAAAAGTGTGTTAAAAATTTTTTTCTGGTCTGTTATATATATATATATATATATATATATATATATATATATATATATATATATATATATATATATATATAAATAGAGAGAGAGAGAGAGAGAGAGATTTAAATTCCTACAAAACCATAAAATACTGCATCATTTAACATTAAACCTTATTAATTTTCAGCTGCGGTAGAAGAATGGAGGGCCGATAAAAAACAGCCGAAAACGAGATTAGACAATGGCTGAAGAGAATAAACGACAGAAATAAATGTAGAAAAAAATAATCATTGTAACAATAAAAAGTCTTTATTTAAATAATTGGTATATTTTCTATTACCCCATTGAAATTGCACCTATTACTATGGAACCAGATAACTTATTCATAGCGATCCTTCTACAGCTTGAACAATTTAAATCAATTGAAGCTATATTTTGTAGCAATTATGACCTATTTATCCAAAAAGCACAATACCATCGGATAATAAGTCCACAATCGGGTCAAGAATGTACAATATATGGACATCCAAAATTAGTCCTATTAATATCCAAAAATAATCTATATATGTAATCCAAAAAGACGTCCATGAGTGGGACAATCGTATAGTCCAGTGGATATCCATAGGATGTTGGTGAACAAATTCTGGACATCCCATGGATACCCAGTATGTCCAGCTTTGGATAAACGATGGATATCCAGTGGACTGAAGTGTGCTATTTGGGTATCTCCGTTATTATGCAATAAGAAAACAAGAATGTTTTATTTTAATGTTTTATTCAGAAATATCGTGTTCATTATTATGTTACAAAGTTACCTATAATACTGACTAATTGTCCTTTATGCTTTAAAAATGAACTTTCTAAATATATTACAATATATTTAAACATACTTTAGTTTCGTAAACCTTTTCTAGAATCAACTACATCTGCAAGTTCTACAATTAAAAATGATCATATCTAATATTTCGATGTCATTATTAGGAAGAAGCATTTAACAAAAAAAAAGAAGGTTCTTCAAAATATTTTTTGAGTAAGTCACTTCTTCGAAATCCAAGTTCCAAAAAACACTTTTTTAATTGAAAGTATTACAAAATTTTTTAAAATAAATATTTTGGAATCAACATATAAGACAAATAACTAATTATTAAGAAATTCAAATTAATTTTTTCCTTGCGCCTCCACCAAAACAGTGATATTAGATATGGACATTGTACAGTCTATATAATTTTTTTTATTAAATTAATAATACTTTAATCCAAGAAGATGTCCTTGACAGGAACTTTTGGTAATATTCGATTAGACAAATCTAGGAAAATTAACCCAAAGCTTTTCTCATAACCTTCTCTAACGTCTTCGAAGACTTCTTTTTGGTTGTCATTGAGAACCTAAATATAAACGGAAAAATCACTATAATACAATTTAAATGTTCAAAATGCTAATTAAAGATCTTTATTATTCTCGATTTGCATTTGACAGCATTTTTCTCATTTATATGTCAGATTTGGTTTTATTTCGTTTATTATTTTGTATTTTATTATGCGTTTTGCAAGCAAAAATTGAGGTATTTAGATTAAGCCATCACAGCGTTATCAAATTTTTAATAAAGGAATATAATTTTGTGCATATAAATTAATTTTTGGAAGCAAATGGGAATCATTTTTTTCTGTTGAAATAAATTCATTTCGGAACAACAAGAGATTATGTGGAAAAATAAAATGATCGAAAATTTCTAATGCCTCTTGTACAAAATAACAAAATCCTCTTTACACTTTCACGCACCTTGTTAATGTTATCACCAAGCTCTTTCTGACCATCAAAAAGATTATCAAATTTGAAGATCACTTTTTCTGGTTCCATGGTAACTTTGAAATCAACTGCTCTCATGTATGTTTTTCCTTTTCTTTCTACGTCTTCCCAGGTCATAATGTGGTGTATTTTCATATTTACTAAAAATGTAAGAGTTAAATTGTAAGATTTTAATTAAAAAAGGGTGGATTCATAGAGGAGTTATTGGGCAATGGCTAAAAGAATACTAGAAATCTTATGTCTTAAGCATCTTAAAATCTTAAACCAGTATACATGTATATATATATATATATATATATATATATATATATATATATATATATATATATATATATATATCGGCGATTAAGTATAGTTGATTACGATCAACTTTCGGAATCCCAGCAGCACAAAGATTGAATAAAGTGCCTTACAGAAGACACAGCGTCGTCTGACACCATAAATGATCTGCTCTTAAGAAAACTTTGAACTAGTTGTACTAGGTAATTTGAGCATCTCAGCCTTATAAGTTTGATTACAAGCCCATTATGCAATACCTATTAAAACCTTAAGTGAAGAATGACGCCCCAATCTGGTGGTCTGTTGGACGCCACTGAGAATGACCCTGAATCCGAACTGTTCCGAAGGCAAGATGTTCCTCTCAGGTCAGGTGGAAAAGAACAGTTTTTTCTATTATTTTCCCTAGATTGGAAAGTAAGCTCATTGGCTTGTAGTTATTAATGCTACTTCCTTTTTGACAAGTATAATTTTTCCCACTTTCCAATCTGAAGGAAAATTACCAGATTGTGATACGGTGTTAACTATGCCAGTAATTTCTGAATGGGCCTTATACTGAATTGTTTTCAGAGCTACGTTCGGCAGACCATCCAGACCTGGCGCCTTCTTAACAATAATTTGATCAAGACCATGATAGGTATGCTTAAATCATTAAATTGAATGGACAAGTAAATTTAAATATTTCGATCGGTGCTCTGTTCCTTTGTCTTATTGGCGTTACAGGTTAACTGAACTTGTTCATAAAATTTTTCTGCAAATCTGTTAGCCTCATCATGCTGGTCTATCAAGGTTACATTCTTATTGACAATGTGAGGGCATTTTCGCACCTAACTTCTAACTCATACAATAAAGACTGCCATCACGGATTCCCAACATCGATAATACAGATTGTGGAGATCCCATCGCATCTATATATATATATATATATATATATATATATATATATATATATATATATATATATATATATATATATATATACATGAAAAATGTGTATGTCCCCCAAAAAAGTATGTGGATCCGCCCTTGTAAAATAACATGGAACTTCGATATTATGTGTTTACCCAAACGATTTTTCTTCTATGCATGACTATTGCATTTTGAACACAGAAAAACATATCGAATTATGTGTTTATAGAAAAAAATCTTTTATATGATATCTATCAATTATTTTACTTACAGAGGGTGACATTACATTGTCCTTCACCAACTATGGGTAGTAAAAGAACTCTTCCCTTCATGGAATAATCTCCTTGAAGTCTTAGTTCAGGATTTATGGAAACCGATCTCAACTGTTTGTTTTCAAAATCAATCCTATAATAAAAGATTTAAAATTAATCTGTTATCATTTTTCTCCGATAATATCTTAATTTTCTCAAAATAAGCATATTACAATTTTTTTTACTTTTGATTATAGAAGAAATATATAGAATTATATTTTGGAACCCACGACTGTGATTGAATGTTTTTTTTTAAGTAATATCTTCATTTGACCGTCATAAGAAAGATGAATATATTTTATTTGTTATATGAATTTTTCCCATAAAACTCGAATTTCTGGGGAGGGAATATTTTTCCTGCGAGTTTCAGAAAAACCGAAATTAAATTGTCTTTTTGAACCCTCGGCGTATGAAGATCTTTATATAAATTGTTATGATACAACATTTTAATTGTGTGGTTGTAAAATATAATTTGTCTATTTTATTATTTAATATGATTTTCACCATAAAAATAGAATTTATTTCCACTAAAACCGTAAAGAAATGAACAGGCAGTAAAGAGAGAAACATTCTTTATTTTAGGTTTTCAATGAAACCTGTTCCGAGATATCTTTAAGGATCACATCTTATTAGCATGTCCTCTTAATTATATTTTTCGTTACAAAAATCGATTGTATCGCCATTAAAAATCCATTAAGAACTGAACAGGCAATAAAGAGGTAAACACTGTTTCGCTTTCAGTTTCAGGAAAATCTAATTAATCTATACTACTTTATGAAAAGGAAGAGGGTTTTTGTTTGTTCAGGATAAACAAAAAACTACTCGACTAACCGCTACTAAGTTTTAACCCATGTTTCTCTTCATAAATGACAAAGTTTCATCTCGAAAAGGCATTTACTTCAATAAAAAAACACCACGTTAAGAGATAGTACTTCCATGCGTAGTATACACGGTAGATGCTGATTCTCCGTTAAGCAGAGGACATGCGGTGGTGCGCTTCATGCTTTCTTACACTTCTATGTACTATTATAATCATGATAGGCAGAGTTGATTAATAATTTGACGTTATTATTTTGGAATTATTGAGTATCAAACAATTATATTTTGCTTTGTAAGTAAATATGTGCTTGTTGGGGTTTAAGTGAATATTAAAATTATGCCAACATTGGCAAGAGAAAATAAATAAAAAGAGTATCTAGGATCAAAACGAATATGTGTCTGAAACTTGAAAATAGTTTTAAATTTTTGCGGTATTTATTAGGTTATTTTATAAAAACCATACCGAAACAGACAAGAAGTAATATTCAGAACTGGTAATTCAAATACCTGATACATTCTGCTACCAGAAAATCGAAATGCTACAAAAAATATCACATACCCCGAAGTTCTATCAATTTAATGCAGCTAAAAAATGAGTTGGCTGCATTATTCTCTCAGGCAAAGCCGAGACGAGGGATGCTAGTCTGATATATTCCTTGGAAGCTTCGGCATTATACAACTTTCTTTTATTTAAGTAATTTCTTAATTTTATAGTCACAGATTATATATTTTATTATTCATATAATGTTTTACTTTTAAGTGTTGGATGTGATACGCTCTTTGGAACCCTCAGCGCATGATGGTTTCTTCTCAATCACTTTTTTCAAGTAACATGTTAATATTACTGTTACAAATTACGACTTGTCTACTTTAATAATTATAGGCTTTTTGCCATGAAAATTGAATTCATTTCAAAGAAATCGGTAGAGACATGAACAGGCAGTAAAGAAAGAAACCTCTTTTATTTCAGTTTTAAGAGAAAACTCGAGATAGAGTCATAACCAATAATATGGAATATTTGTAAATTTTCATAATTTCTATTTAAAAGAAAATTGATTAATTCATTTATATTTTTGTGGGAAGAAAATCGAGAAAAAATAATGCCAATTGTCAATGGCAAAATATGTCGTTTACCCAGTGAATTTTTGATAATGTTACTATATATATATATATATATATATATATATATATATATATATATATATATATATACATATATATATATATATATATATATATATATATATATATATATATATATATATATATATATATATACATATATATATATATATATATATATATATATATATATATATATATATATATATATATATTGGGATTATTGGGAGTTAAGTCCTTTTATTGATATATTACATACACATGTGTGTTTGTGTTTTTTACTATTTTTTATTTTATTTGATATACATTATCTTGACGTTTCGGTTCATAGGCCTTCATCAGAAATGTTCTTGCAAGATATTTTTTTGAAGATAGTACATATAACAAAAATTTACTTTTTTATTTATATGTTTAACTGGTACTTTATGGCATTTAGTAAACCTTAAAATTCGCTTGTCTTTATTTAGATACTTACTCGCTCTTAAGTACTTTGGCATAAGTAAGTCCATGTAACTGCACGTTCTTGAAGTGTTGTGCTACATTTACAGGTCCTTTTCCTTCTCCAATATACAGTTCAGGGATGTCTAATGGATCGAATGTCGTAATACCCAATTCAGGAGTAGCTAAAAAAGTAAAATAAACAATTTATTAAAAAAAAATAATAATTTTAAAACAGAAAATATGCATGTGCTGACATAGTCAGAAAAACATTTCATAAAAGGTGTAACAAAATTACCAAAACGCTAAATATTGGAAGCGACCGTAGAATACTACGAGCAACCCTACAAATAAATGAAAGAATGAAAAGGAAAAGAATCAAGATAAAAAATCAAAAGGAAGCAGCGAATATTTTAAGTGTAAATACAGCAGAATATCAGGAGGAAGTAAAGAAAGAAGTGGCTAAATAAGACAACCAAAATAACAATAATGCCATAGAAGAAATTAAAGATTTATGTGTTTTTATTTCAAATTAAAGGCAAGAAGTTTCTATTTAATTGCTGTTAGCAGTCTCTTAAATAAAGTTTGTGTATGACGTACGGTGGACAGAAAAGTAGATTTTTGAGTCAAAAATCTTTGTTTAAATTCCTTGTCTTGTCTCTGCTCGTGAACGCTACTATGACAGTGTGAAGAATATCATGCATAACTTTGAAAAATCAGTTCAAAGTGCATTATAGTATTTAATAAAAGGTTATTAGACGTTGTAACATTAAGAAAGGCTTATATATATATATATATATATATATATATATATATATATATATATATATATATATATATATATATATATATATTCCTTTATATATGTTCGCGATTCTGGAATAACGCTTCGAAAATATTTAAAATCTCAACCTCAAAAAATATAAATATGATTTTGGATTGCAAAATTCGTTCTCAGAATAATTTGAGTAGAGATGCCAAGAATATTTCTATATATCTAAAATATTGGTATTTTTGCCGAATTATCGAGTATTTTTAGAATCAAGAATTTTATCCTGGTTTCAAATAAGTATCGTTACTCTTTTTTTTAGTATCGAAGTCAAATATATAGTTGACTCAATGAATTTCGACGTAGTCGAGTCTCACCTTCAAACAAAATTGAAAAACGTACATTTTTAGTCCGCTATATTGGATTCGCTATATTGAGTCCTGAAAAAATAAATTTAAATTCATAAGTTATACCCTCAAAAACCTCCTATATCAGCTTTAAAAATTATCAAAAGACGTAAAATTTTTAGAACGCCATATTGGATCTGCTAGATTGAAAAATAATTTTCAATTCGTAATTAACATTAACAAAAATCCCCCTAACAAAATCGAGATATGTAAAATCTCTAATCCGCCATCTTGGACCCACCATATTAAATTTTTTAAAAATAATTTCAGATTCGTTGTGTACGATCCCAAAAATTTCCCCATACCAATTTTGGAAAAAATCGGACAAACTTATTTTTTTTTGTCCGTGACATTATCAGCGCCATCTTGGATTTTATTGTACCAATTAATTCAAGATGATATGGGACCACTGGACACAATTTCCTGAACAAATTTCTTTCAAATCGGTGCTTCCCTTCCGGAGTAATCGGTGTACATACTTAAAAAAAAATACAGCCGACGAATTGAGAACCTTATTCTATTAGAAGTCGATTAAAAAATAGTAAAGATTCACCCACATCAATAAAAATTTGACTGACGGTAGATTGTTTAATGAAATGACTATTTTTTTGCTCACTGGAGGACACTGCTGTCAAAATCTATTTATTAATATTTTATTCAAATTTCCATTTTTTCTACTAAATTGTATTTAATAGAGGTAGTTAAGGTATTTTTAAATTAATTTAAGTTTACATTAATTTTAGCTAGACCACATAATCGCCGTTTAATTAATCATTAAATAAATCATTAAAACAAAAATTTTTTTCTGATATGTCACTTAATTAAGTTGTATCACAATCTATTACAACTATTTTAAATACTGTCCAAATATTACAGTATGAGATAATTTGACTAAAGATCAAGGCTTAATAGTTTACTAAATTCCTGAAGGTCGATATAAAGGTATGTGCAATACCTTTTAGAGTTTGTTTGCCAATTTAATAACTGATGTCTTAAAGATCGACGAACGGAAATAAGGATTATTTTGCAGATATCGCCGCCAAAACAAATATTGTCTATTTAAAATGTTGCAATTTAAGAAAGAAAATGACCTTTCTTTTCCAGTTACTGTATCATCAAAAAGCAACCTTCATGAAAATCATAACTAGCAGATTGACGAACAAATTCGACACATATCAACCTGTTGAACAAGCAGGATTCAGAAGGGGATATGGAACATGCGACCACCTGCATACATTAAAAATATATATATACAGTATAATCTGCCTCTGTGCATGGCCTTTGTTGACTTCGAGAAGGCTTTCGACAGCGTAGAACTATGGGCTGTTGAAGAAGCTTTTGTAAATAGCAGAATAGACTCGAGATACAAAAATCTATTGCATAATGTCTATCTAGACGCAGCGATGACAGTACAACTTGATGACGAGCTAAAGACGAACCGCATCCCAATCAAAAGAGGAGTAAGACAGGGAGATACAATCCCGCCCAAATTATTTACAATGGCCCTGGAAGACTTGTTCAAATCATTAAATTGGGAAAATAAAGGGATAAACATTAATGGTAGATTCCTAAATCATCTGAGATATGCAGATGATATACTCTTGATCATATCCGACTGGGAAGAGCTGCAGTCAATGATAAACGACCTCCACGAAACATCGCTCCAACGAGGATTAAAAATGAATCTCAGAAAAACAAAAGTAAAGTCAAACTCAGACGAACAACAAGTTATAACAGTAAATGCAACCGAAATAGAACAGGTAAATGAATATATATATATATATATATATATATATATATATATATATATATATATATATATATATATACTTGAGCCAGGCCATAAGAGCGAGTAAGGACAACCAGATAGCCGAAATAACACGAAGAACTCGATTGGGATGGACGGCGTTCGGAAAACTCTCCTATGTTTTGAAAAATCAGAAAGCGCAGACGTGGACCTTTACAAAATCAGATTTGGACAGAATCCGCAAAACTCAAAGGGCTATGGAACGACACATGTTAGGAATATCACTCAGAGATAAAAAACGAAATGAGTGGATAAGAAGAAAAACAAACGCAGTTGACGCTATAGAAAGAGCAGCATCACTAAAATGGAAATGGGCAGGCCATAACGAACAAATAAAAGACAACCGTTGGAATTCAGAAATTGGAAAATGGCGCCCATATGAAGGGAAAAGATCCAGAGGCAGGCCACAGATGAGATGGAAGGATGACATAGCCAGGCATGCCGGCTTGAGGTGGCAAAGAAGAGCCCAGAATAGAGAGATTTGGAAACAAATAGGGGCGGCCTATATCCAGTTTTGGAAGGATGAAAACTAGGCTAAAACGAATGAATGAATGGATGAAATGTATCATCAAAATTGAAAAAAAAAAACTGCACAAATAGGATAAAAATTCAAAAATGAGATCAAAAATGCAACGACCTATTCGCGCTTTAGAATTTTAGAACAGAGTGAGAGAGAAACAGAGAGAAGAATGTCTTATTTTATTTAATGTTTGGTAAATAAATATTGATTGATAAGTCCCTGGGGTACAGCACACTTGAGTTGCAATTTGTCACATTTTTTTTTCAATTTAAACATACCAATTGATTCCAATCTTCCTCAAGATAATTATGAAATAATTGAAGAATCATCCCCTGAACTCCTGACATTATCAAATGCCTTGCGAAAATCGAGCTATACAAAGGTACATTTTTCTTCTAATTCAGTTTTATTTGTATTTTTGAAATAACATCAATTGTTGCTGAACCTGTGTCATTCGATCTTCGAAAGTTATATTGGTTTGAGGATAATATACCAGACATATTGTAACTGAGCTTTCGGGAAAAAACACCCTACAAGGAAAATAAATCTTAACCTGAAAATCATCAAAATGGATGGGAAAGTTATTGAATGAAATCAGAGTATAAATATCTATGACTGACCGTAGACAATAAACTTCTTTGGAAGAAACATGAAGAAGAAATAATCAACAAGGTCACAAAAGCCTAGATGGTTTATACAAACTTCGCGGGAAAAAGCTGAACATAAAAATCCTGCAGTGGATGTACAGTGCAACAGTAAGACCAATCATCACATATGGGGCAATGATCTGGACTAAAAGAACCACTCCAGGCAATAGAAAAGCAATGGCTACCATGGCAGTAATCCTAAACATTACACCTATACATAGATTGGTGGATGATATGGCGAAGAAGGCAACATATAGACTGATGAGGGATAAAGCCAATAAAAGAAAGCCCAGTCCCTTATCCAGAAATCAGCAAATATGGGATTTGCCCAAGATGAAATGAATAAAAAATTTAATTTCGTGAAAAATTACAATGCCAGATTGAGTTGTAAAAATGAATGGGACAGAAATTCCAACGTGAGACAGCAAGAATTTCATTAAATGGCATAGAGTTGGCTTTTCGCTTTCTCTTCCTTTTAAATGTTAGGGCATAAAGTTAAGTACAAATTTTTTAAACATAAACAGTAGATATTGAAAACTAAAAATGACGCCTACATTTACATTTCAATATTTTGAGAAAGCATTGTTTTTCTATTTTACATTATATTTCTATTCATATTATCAAATACGCCCTCTTGCGATCTCTTTAGAAACGAAAAACTATCGTATTTAATTGTTTTTATTTTCCTAAAAATAATCAAGTTAATTAAAATTGGATAAAGCAATCCAGAGAAATAATATTTTTTGGATAACAATATTTCTTTCTTTCCCCTTACTTTATTTTAAAAGTTAGAGCAAACAAAAGTTTTACAATATAGTTAGTAAAAGTAACTTAAAAATACAGAACATACAAGAAATGTGAAAGAGACGTGAGCGACTCCCAATTTGGATTTAAACAGGGATTAGGTACAAGAGAGGCGATAGTCGCAACACAGGTACTAGTACAAAATTGCTATGACCAAAGAAAAGATGTGTGCCTATGTTTCATAGATTTTGAGAAGGCTTTCGACCGTGTTCAACATCAAAAGTTAATACAACTCCTCGAGAGGCTCGACATCGATCAAAAGGAGATCTGATGCATCCAAAATTTGTATTGGAACCGGAATGCACAGATAAAAATTAAAAATGGTATGTCCAATACTGTACAAATTGAGAGGGGAGTGAGACAGGGGTGCGTACTATCTCCGCTCCTATTTAATCTATATTCGGAGACCATTTTCCGAGAGGCCTTAGAAGATGTAAAAAAGGGCATCAGAGTGAATGGTGTATGGATTAACAACATTCGTTATGCCGATAACACGGTCCTGATAGCCGAAAATATAGATGATCTACAACAAATAGTAAATATGGTTGGACAACACAGTGCATCTATGGGTCTGAACATCAATACTAGAAAAACAAAGTTTATGATCATCTCCAGAAACTTGGGTGCATTTACAAACTCCGGAATAACATTTGATGCAGCGCCCATTGAAAGAGTGGACAAGTTCAAATACCTGAGAACATGGCTTTGTGAGGATTGGACATCGGACAGGAAAATAAAAAGCCGTGTTGAGCAAGCCCGACAAGCTTTCCTGAAGCTTAAAAATGTGCTTACCTGCTCAGAATTCGATATTGACTTGAGGGTGAGGTTTATGAAATGCTACGTATGGTCAGTGCTTCTATATGGCGTGGAGGGTTGGACCCTAAAAAGGAGTAATATCAATAAACTGGAAGCCTTCGAGATGTGGCTGTATCGCAGAATTCTTAAAATCTCATGGCCGGAGAAGAAGACAAATGAGGAAGTTCTGGGTCGTGTAGGAATAAGGCGTGAAATATTTGAAGTAGTCAAGAAAAGAAAAACAGCATATCTGGGACATATTATGCGAAACGAAAAGGTTCTTGAGCAAAATTGAGGGCAGAATGGGAATGGGGAGGAAGAAAATGTCTTGGCTTCGGAACATAAGATAATGGACAGGGTTACGTGATGTACAAACACTGATCCACACCGCCCGGGATAGAGAAGCAATAGAGCATGTGATCGCAAACATCCATTAATGGATATGCATCCGAAGAAGAAGAACTTAAAAATATATTTATTAGTACACCCTCAATCAACTATCATCAAATTTTTCCAACACTTTTTATGTCATTGGCAATAATTATACTTTATGATTATTATTTTTTTAAACTACCTCCCAGGAGACTATACACTTGGAAATCTCCAGCTGATAACAGCAACAAGATCGTGAGACATCACATTAACTTTGTGATGATAAACAGAAAATATCGCAACGCATTTGTCTCCTGTAAAACATACCCAGGTGCAGACATCCCATCAGATCATAACCTGCTACTAGCTCGTACCAAACTTCGACTAAAAAAAATAGTAAAGAAGATACCACCAAGAGGGGTTGATGTGCGGAAACTCAAACAAGAGAACATACTCCAGCAAATGAAAGAAAAGATAAACAACGAACTTAAGAGTGTATCAGAGAACAACAACCATGAAGCAGAAGTAGAAGAGCTCTGGAACAAAATAAAAACATCTATAACTTCAATCACACAAGAAGACCTGAAACCTGATGATGAATGATGAAAAAGCAAGAATGGATGACAGACACTATCCTGGAACTTATGGAAGAAAGAAGACAATACAAAAACAGAAATAATGAGAAATACAAAGAACTACACAAAAGAGTATTGAGAGCAATCAAAGACGTTAAAGGACGATGACTACAGGAAAAATGTGTTGAAATTGAGATATTACAAGCGAAACATGACAGCTTCAACCTCCATAAAAAAAATAAAAGAAGCAACAGGAAGTTACCGTAAACGGAGTCCTGGAATAATCTTGGACTCGGACAACAACATCATCACCGAAACTGACAAAAAACTTGTAAGATGGAAGCAATACATAGAGGAATTGTTTGGAGATGAAAACAATAGTACTGTGAATACAGTCGTTGGCGGGGAGGGGCCTACCATCACACAGGCGGAAGTGGAATCAGCGATAAATAGACTCAAAAATAACCAAACCCCCGGGCCAGACCAGATACACGGAGAAGTTCTCAAATTAATTGACTCAGAACAAATAAAACTACTGACCACCCTCTTTAACAAAATTTACATGAACGGTCAAATACCAAAAGACTGGCTACTGTCGACATTCATCCCGATTCCCAAAAAAACCAACGCAACTAAGTGCTCCGATCATAGAATAATCAGCTTGATGAGCCACGCTTTAAAAGCTTTTCTTAACATCATTCAAGCACGAATATATAGAAAACTCGATGAAAACGTAAGTGACACGCAGTTTGGCTTCAGACAGGGACTTGGCACTGGAGAGGCCTTGTTTTCCATACAGGTTCTGATTCAAACAGCACGTGACATCAATGCCGACGTCTTTGCATTTTGAAAAGGCATTTGACAAAGTGCAGCACAGTAAACTGATTTCAATCCTACAAGAGACAGGAATCGACGACAGAGACAGAGAGATAATATCAAAGCTATATTCACAACAAAAGGCTATTGTACGAGTTGAGAATGAGACAACAGAAGAATTTAATATAAAGAGAGGAGTACGCCAGGGCTGTATACTGTCGCCACTTCTATTCAACATATACTCAGAACATCTCTTTAAAGAAGCACTGGGCAACATAGAAGATGGAATTATTGTAAATGGAGAAGTAATAAACAACCTAAGATACGCGGATGATACCATTCTTATAGCCGATATTGCAGAGGGACTTTAAAGAATTATCGACCGAATAGTGACAGCTTGCAACAGATATGGTATGAAGATAAACTGCAAGAAGACGCAAACGATTATTGTCAGTAAAAACGACGTCGGCAATATACAGTTTACTGCCAACAACGTAACTCTCACAATGGCCGAGACGATCACATATCTAGGCTGCACGTTGAATAAGGACTGGGACCACTCTCGAGAAATAAGAAGCCGAATCGAGAAAGCAAGAGGTACTTTTAATAGGCTGCGCAACATACTCTGCAACCTATCCCTCAATATACATACGCGGATCAGGATTTTGAAATGCTATGTACTCTCAACTCTCTTATATGGAGCAGAAGCCTGGACCCTTATCAATGCTTCATGTAAACGTATAGATGCATTTGAGATGTGGTGCTACCGCCGCATGCTTAGAGTTCCTTGGATACACCACATATCAAACGAAAACATTTTACAACGTATCGATGGAGAACTGGAATACCTTACAAATGTCAAGCGCAGAAAATTGGAGTACTTTGGACATATCATGCGGAATGAGAAATATCGCCTGCTCCAACTTATTCTGCAGGGGAAGATGGAAGGCCAGAGATCAGCTGGACGAAGACGAATATCATGGCTGCGCAACCTACGAACATGGATTGGAATGACATCAACAGGTCTGTTCAGAGCAGCAGTGAATAAAATAATATGGACCAATGTGATAGCCAACATCCAAAGAGGATAGGCACTTGAAGAAGAAGATTATTATTTTTACGATTGATCCCCTATCAATTTAATCTTGATGTCGCCTGTTACTGAATATCTAGCTCATATTTTTAATAACATAAATTAAATTGTGGTTTATCATTTTTTTACCATAAACCTTACATTCTACTGTTGGAGAGTGGCCGATTAGTATTTATCTATTTTCTAGGACATAAAATGTCCATAAAAGCTAAAAAATGTATAATAGATAATTAGACAATTGTGTAATTTAACCTTGTACTAAAATTTTTTCTGTCTTCTTAGATATCTTCTAAGACTGCAAGAACATTTTTATATTTTTTCGTATATATTTATCCTACTGAACTAACCTACATACATTATTTATAAAAAAATTTAATGGTGTTAATTAAAAGATTATATAATTTTACATTAAAGTAAGTCTACGTCAAGTTTAAAATCAAAAACCTTGATATTCTTTTTCAATTTAAAGATTACAAGGGATAATAAACAAGTAACAAAATTCTTTAAGAATTTTTATAAATCTTAATTTTTCAACACGCATTCACAAACATTATGTCAAACAAAAAGCCACATCTTGAATGAATGTGTTAAATTGGCTTAGTCGAAACAAACCGTGTGCTTTCCAGCCCAAAATATTAACCAAAATGATGCAAGCCTATTCATGAGGTCAATTCAGATCATGAGCCATCGTTCCTGATCTTGAATAACTATTTTCAATCACAATTTCCTTTCACATTGCTGAAATTTACGTCAATGAAAAACGTTGAAGGTCGACTAGAACGATGTAAGTCAATGTACCATTTCTCGATCTTTTTGAATACGGTGTACCGCTGGAATGCTCGTATTTCTAATAAATGTGACTCACTGTAAGTATTTTCCTACATTTTCAATAATTCAGCCCAAAAAATTTAGTACGAAACACAAAATTTGAGGCAAATTCTTTATTCAATGTTTTTATACACATTGAAAATGACAGAGCACACAACTAAGCTAATTTCTTTTTATACCTTTAACGCAAATTTTTAAATGAAGAGCACAGGATTGCACTGAAAGACTGATTCTTTCAAGGTATCTTTTTGCTCGCGAGGAAAGGGGCTCAGATACCATTTCTGGGGCCAGAGCTGTGGAATCAGTGGCAGCGTAATGCTGAAAGAACTAAGGATAGAAGAAGAAAGCAGGAAATTCAATTATTAGACGGAGCTGCAAGGATTGAAACAAGCGAAGATACTTCTGGGAAACTACGACCAGATGAGATTCAAAGAATGCATAAGCTTGAGTAAACACCTGACAGGGGTCCTGATGAGGCATTGCCACCTGGAGGAACACCTCAAGAAACTCGAACAGGTAGAAAGAGAAGAGTGCAGATTCTGCGAGGAGGAGGACGAAACCTCCATTCATATCATGACAGAATGCAGCGCTCTAGAAAACCCTAGGATGCAATTCTTGGGAACACACCAAATCGAATAAGGGGAGCCACCTACCTTGAAGCCATCCAACATCCTAAGATTCTCGAGGGAAATAGAACTGGAGGACAATAGATCTTACCAGGTCGCAGTGTACAGACCCCAACTCTACGCACATACATTCAATGTAATATTGTATACAAAGTAAAAAAAAAAAGGTAAGAAACCGATCTTATGTAATTGTTCAAATCAAGTTATGAATAATTTATCCTGTACCTTATTATATACCATACACATATATACTTATAGCTTTTAAAATCTTCTTCAGAACTACAATTTTTCCTTTTATGAGGATGACACCCAAATATATTATTCTTACATAGAGTATCAAGCTCTGGAGTTATTAATGAATTCTTACCAAGATCAATTTCATATAGTTATTTCTGACAACTCATAGACTTAGCCAAACGGCTTTAGCACTCCCTCTCGCTCATCCCAGACACAGCAGACATCATAAGGATGGAGCTCTGTGAAGGCCTTCTCCATATTGTCGGACGCTAGGTGATATCATCCTCTGTATTTTTGGATAGCTTGCTTTATACAGGTATTCGTTAAGGCCATTTCCTTGATGTTAAGCAAAATACGCTTCGTGTAGTACCGGTTGTTAATAAAATTATGGGTATCGTTAGAAATGCTACTCATTCCCCACTGTCTTCGTATTAGTACCTCCAGTTTTTTATATTTGGAAATCGTCTTATTATGCTTGTCCTTTACATGGTTGTTAGGGATAGCGCTTCTGTTAGTGTCACTCGTCTGGTCTACTATATAATGCGTAAGCAAAATTCGATCCCAGTGCAGCTTGAATTCGTTGTTCTCCAGTTAAGACCGTAGGCTCTACTCGTAACAATTTGATTATCTTTGTTTACTCTTGATAGATGATCTTTAGCACTCTCCTTGTACTTCGATGCAGCAAATGCGTGGTATCCTTCTGTTATATGCTCGACTGTCTCTGATGTTTGGTTGTTCTGCATCGAGACAACAGCTAGGGGGAGGCTTTCGATTTCAGGAAACATCCACCCTGATGTCAACCAATAGTTCGATGCTAATCGGTAGACACTTTCCTTGTTGACCTCATTTGGGTGTTATCCAAGAAAGGGCTTCTGTAGCCAGCTTTAAGCTTCTCTTGGTCTGGTTGATGATGAAAAGTCAGTTCATGATCATGCAAGCGCAACTCTATTAAGTCATCTGCCTCACATGTTGCCCGGCGTAGCACAAAAAGCTGCTATCCTGTGAAAATATGAGCACTGGTTTGTTAGTTGTGGATCAAATTGCTTACGAATATCTTCAAATCCTATTTCTCCGTTGTATCTTGGTAGTATTGCCCATTTAGTAGCACGATGAGGACGATATTTGTATGTCTTTGTCAAGAGTGTTCTGACTTTCAAGGTATATCCTGCTTCATTTCACAATTTTAAAAGAGTCATTGAGTGCAGGGCATGCAAAGGTGTTGGGTGCCTTAAATCCATATTTACTGTTTAGGTAAGTTTGAGGCACCTATCTCACACGTCTTACGAACTCGTTGGTAAATTCGGTCTTCACAGTTCGTTGGTCAAGTGACTTTATGCCCAAGTATTTATATGTCCGTTTGTCTCTACTACTGCAATGGGTTGACCATTTTGCATCTCAAAAGCCTCGGTTGTATCGTTCCTCTAGCATTTGTTCCAGTTGATTTCTGGCAGCATCCATCATTTATGATCATCCATATAAACAAGATGATTTAGTCTTACTATCTCTTCACGATTATTCTTAATCTTGAAGCCGCATCTGGTGAAATTTAAACGACATTGAGTTCGTGGCAAGGCAGAACTATAATGGGCTTATTAAATCAACTTGAAATATTTCTTTTCATATAAGGATTGTTTCTGTCCCTTTACTGTCGCTGGACTACTTCCAACAACTAGTATTATTACCATCTTCAACGGTTAATTTTATTTGTTCCCCTCGTATGACAATAAACTTATGGTTGTCTTACTTTCGACTACATACTTAAATGGAAAAAAAATGTTGCTTAATAGTGTGCAATTTGCAATCATGGACCAACAGCCTTTAAGTAGCATTGCAAATCATCTTTTCTTTTTATGATTACCTTTATATTTATATAAGAATTACATTGTTAATTTTAATTATTAACAGCTTGACATTTTTTTTAAATAGTCATCACTTGCAATATTTGAAAATTCATTAAGATTAATAAAAACTACATTAAACTTTGCATACATACGTGACAAATTTAAATGATTTGAAAATTACTAATTTGTTTATAATGAATTTGTCTAAATTGTTTAGGTAATTAATTAAAGAGATTTGGTGTAAAATTAATGTGATTTAAAGCATATTACTTTCTAGTTTTTTAACTAATTTAGGTGAGGGAAACATAAACTTGAAAGAAAATTAGCAAGAAATGCTTTTTAAATTTTTTTTATATCCCTTCATTAAGGGTCGAAATCACTTAAAATATTCTAGCTTTGAACATAATTTAGTAACTATGAAAGGTAGACAATCTAGTTGGTTACATTTCCTATGCAGTGATGTCATAATTGTAAATTTGTATTATATACTGCGCCGCAAAATTAACGCCTATTTTTAAAATTGTGTTTATTTGTTTAATGAAGCACTTTTAATCTGCGCCTATGGATTAAATATAATTCTACATTTTTGTATTTGTTTATGCTAAACATAAAGTTGTTTACAAAATATGAAAAATGTATTTTGGCATTGTGTTTGTGCCTTAAATCAGAGCATTAACTGTAGTTGTAAAATAACGAATGATTTTCTTCGCAGTAACTATATCAGGATGAATCCACAGAAATATGAATTGGTTTTTATTTTTATATTTTTAAGGTTTAAAAGTTGGTTAACTTATTATTGTACTTTCTTGCTAACTTAATTCCGCCTTAACGATATACTATCTTATGGAACTGGAATTCACCTAATGCAATAGGTTCAATTATGCATAATAAAACTGCACTCTCGGTTTTTAAGTATTAGAACCCAACCATAAACGCAGAAAAATTTCATAGAGCCTCCGTTTTCAATTAATTTAAAATTTATCGTAAAATATGATGTCCTTGTACTAGATTAAAAAAATAATTTATTTTAGTAAACTCTTGCGATGATTTGTTATATAATATTACTTCCAGGTGTCATAAAAAATGTTAGATAACAACTTTCTGTTGAAAGAAAAAGATGACCGCATTCGATTTGCTAATAGTATCTATCATAACTAACACTCTTATGTATTTATGTTGGATTAAACAAAATCATGCAGAAATGCTTATTTCTTCTTTACGCTTGATATTTTTATATGTTTATGACAAGATTGGACAAGTATCAAATAACTTTAATTCATTCAGTAATATTTATTTCTTCATCATGCAATAGGCTTCATAAAAATAACATTTTTATATGCTTGTGTTGGATTGGACAAAAATCAAATAATTTTTCTTCATGCAGTAATGTTAATTTCTTTATCCTGCTTTTTATTGAAACTTGTGGGGAACCACTGGCTTTATAAAAACAACATTTTTATATGTTTAAGTTGGATTGGACAAAAATCTCATGATACACTTTTATAAAGTAACTTTTTTTTCTTATTCATGCTTTTAAATCAAGCTTTTGGGGAACAAGAAAATTGTTTTCCACTTTGAAACATGTTTCAAAAAACAATATTTTTATATTTTTATCTCGGACTGGATAAAAATCAAATAGTTCTTCTTCATGCAGCAATGTTTATGTCTTCTTCATGCTTTTTAATGAAACTGTTGGAAGAGAACAAAATTGCTTTCAGCTTTAAAATAGGCTTCATACAACATCGTTTTTATATGTTTAAGCTGAATTAGGCAAAAATCTCATGCGAAGTAGTAGATATCTGTTGGCCTTCCATTGTCTTTATGTTTGTTGAATATCACGACGCTTCTGCTAGTAGTTATCTCTAGCCG
Source organism: Diaprepes abbreviatus (assembly GCA_034092305.1). Lineage (NCBI taxonomy): Eukaryota > Metazoa > Arthropoda > Insecta > Coleoptera > Curculionidae > Diaprepes > Diaprepes abbreviatus. The sequence continues at coordinate 3,344,965 of JASJET010000326.1, read as the reverse complement.
TTTTCAAGTGAAACCCTCCATATCTGCAGGTTATTTGAGGCCGATCGTCTTTGCGAATCCAAGCAGCCTCGTTAGTTGAACTTGATTAACTGCTTCCGGTGTCTCCGAAATATCTCTGTCTCAGCCCGTTGAGTACTGGGCACTCTCTGAGGATATGGTCAACAGTTTCATCCTTCTCCAAACACCATCTGCACGTCGGGTCGTCTTCGACACCGATTTTATGAAGATGGCCCCTGAAGTGACAATGTTCCGTCATCAATTCCACCACAATTTGCAGCTCTTTCCTCCCCAGGGAGAGAAGTTCCTTAGTACGCCGTGCACGAGGCCCAGTTATATGATCCTTAGCACACCTCATTCCAGGAGCTTCCCTCCATGATTCAGTAAATTTGCTTTCCAGCAACGATTTTAATTCTCTTTTGCCAATAGCAATTGGGACAGGTAATATTGGTTGGGGTCCATATGGTTCAGTCGACGAACCCAACTTTGCCAGACGGTCTGCTTCCTCATTCCCGCGTATGCCTGAGTGACCCGGAACCCATACGAGTCTGACTGTGCAGCCGTTCCTTGTCATACCATTTAGTACATCCTTGCACTCAGACACCAGTCGTGAAGTTACGACACTGGGCTTTAGTGCCAATATCGCAGCTTTACTGTCTGAACATATATTTATTACTCTATTCCTGTCTATGTCCCTTTCACTGAGATGGGCACGCTGCAGAATAGCATAAATTTCCGCTGTGAAAATTGTCGCACATTGTCCGAGAGGGTGACTCCTGTGCTCCTGCCGAATACTCCAGCTTCAGCTCTTTCATCTTGTCGAGATCCATCAGTATACCACCAGGATTCATTTTTCGGAAGATTTTGTTCTCCCTCCCAATCCTCTCTACTTGACAGAAATATCTCCAAGGAGAGGTTGGGTTTTAAAAGCGGCGTCATGTTCTCTATCCGCATGGGGAGTGATGGACACCTCTACACCGCGCTTTCCAATACATCTGAGTAGCCGCCCATTCCAATTCCAAGATGTTCCAGGCAACTGACACGATAAACAATCTTCAGAACCTCGTTCTCTATGTATAAGTGAAGAGGACGGTGGTTCACCAGGACTTCCAGAGCCCTGGTGGGAGCAGTCCTCATCGCACTCAATATTTCCACACTAGCCATTCTCTGAACTTTATCAAGCTGAAGAGTATGTTGTTCTATTTTACTACGGCACCATACAATAGCGGCGTACATTATCATGGGGTGGATCACCATATTGTATATCCAAAACAGCACTTTAGGTGTCAGTCCCCACATACATCCAAAGGCTCGTGTGCTTTCTCATGAAACTTTTGGAAAATAACAAAATTGCTTCCAACTTTGAAACAGGTTTCATAAAAACAACATTTTTACATGTTTATGGATTGGAGAAAAATCATATAATTTACTTTCATTCAGCAATATATACTTCTTCTTCATACTTTTTAATGAAGCTTTCGAAACAGTTGCTTTTAGCTTTGAAAAAGGCTCCATAAAACCAATATTTTTATCTGTTTATGTTTGATTATCATCTCGACTTGCTATTGGTAAAAACATTCAGGCAAATTTTTTTCAACAAAAGTAATCAGAAATTATAGAAATATTCAAAATAATTAATGATTCTTTACAAATTGTGTACTTACGTTTATTAAGCGACCAAACAGCAGATTCTAAATTTTTTCTTATACATTCATTTAAATTTTTTTTGTCGGATAGATGACATCGTCCCCAAGTGCTAGCTGAAAATAAAAAATTACATTAGATATTTGAATAAAATTTATTTAATAAATTTAACTTTCACCATAATTATATAGAAAAATGTTTTATTTTTTATTCAACGGGTATAGATAAATACATACCCAACGATGTCTCACGAGAAATCAGTATCGAAAATTTTAAAAGAGTATCAAGACACTGCAACTTTCATAGGTACACCCGATTAAGGGCATAAAAGTTGTATAAAGACTAGCGATATTCTATTTATAGTCGTAATAAAGATTTTCACTGACAAAGTAAGCTAGGAGCAAAGTATTAACAAAACACAACAAGGGTTCTATATACAGAATTTAATACCACAGTGTATATATGATTCGTTGACTTCATAAAGGCTCCTGACAATAAAAAAATGAGAGATTTACTTGCAATATTTTCGGGAAAAAAGATAAATAATAGTCTTATTTAACCTATCAGAAACATTAATTCAAACAATTTTACTAGAATAAAACTAGAAAATCAACTAGCAGGAACATTCGAAGCAGGACAGGAATTAAACACGGTCTCAGTCTGTAATGATGGATAAACTAATAAAATAATTTAAGAACACTATAATATATAATTATTTAGAAAGATGTTTTTTTAATTCAATAAATATAGATAAATAGATATCCAACAACGCCTCACAAAAGATTAGTATCAAAAATTTTAAAAAGGTATCAAGAAATTGGAAATTTCATAGGAAGACCCGACTAAGGATCTAAAAGTTGTACAAAAGCTATTGAAACCATCTTTATATTCCCAATAAAGATTTATACTGAGAAAATAAGCCAGAAGCAGAGTATTAACAAAACACAAGAGTTCTATCAAACCAGATCGGCCATTAGGAAATCGATAGAATTTAATACCCCCATTATATATGTGATTCATTGACCTCATAAAGGCTTTCGACTGTAAAAAATTGAGAGATATACTTGCGATATTTGCGGGAGAAAAATTAAATAACAGTCTTCGTTAAACTATCAGAAACATTAATTGAAAAAATAAATAAAACTAGAAAATGGACATTCGAAATCAGGAGGGGAATAGTCTGAGTCCCTACTGAAGGATAAATTAATAAAATAATTTAAGAACACTAAAGTCAGTTAGAAGATGCGAATAAACCAAGTTAAAATTGTGTGTTACGCAGACGACGAGACTTCGCAATAATAGTCGAGCAAAATGAAAATTACTTCCAATATATATTACACACCTAAAAGAAGAAGAGATTTTAACTTACGAATATTCAGTTCAAAAACTAAATCCATGTTAATAGTAAGGGAACAATGAAGATGTAACAGTATAATAAATGAGGTGATCGTAGAATAAGTTTCTAAATATCTAGGAATAGAGATTTCCAGCTTTAGAGGTCTGAAAGGAGGCAGGCTACTAAAACATCACAAATATCAGGTTATTTACGAGATCTAATTTCCTAAAATGAAGAATCCCCCAGAATTGAATACCACCTCAGATTAACATCAATATGACCCCTTTTTCTTTTAAAGTATTGGAAATATTGTTGGATTTACAAATTAGGAATTTGATAAATACAAATAAAGTAATCAGAAAAACAGTCAGGATTTATGTCAAAGCGTAGCTGTTCTACTGCACTCTGTGATAACATATGACACTTTTCGAGCATCTAACGAATGAAGAGCAACCGTTCCTAATTCGACTACAACCACGCATATAAACTAAAGGGTTACTTGTTCGGAAAAACGCTCGGACTGGGCGAATTTTAGTTTTTTTGCATGATACCGAAATATACAGGGTAATTCAAGAAGGAGCTATGACGTCAACGATATTTTTTTCAATTGTACACCCCATTCTTTATGTGAAAGTTAGAAAGGGTACATTTTTTTACATACGATAAGATACATATCGATGTTGATTATGTAAAGATATTATAAAGAAAAACTACTGTTAAACTTTAAAATATAAAAAGAAATTGGTAACATAAAAATTGAATGTTCAAACTAAGCAACGTTAATAATCCGACAAAAGTCAAGTTGACAAATAAATTCTCTTTAAACATTGTCGATGACATCTGGGGTCATGTTTGGTACTTCTTGGCATATTTGAACTTTTAGGACTTCTAAATTTTCCAGTATACTTTACTTTTTAAGTATCCTCACGAGAAATAAGGCAGTCAAATCTGGTGATTTTTGCTTTTGCTTCTTTTATGGATTTTTTGTAACGTTTTACTAAGAATTTAAAACAGAAACGTGAAATTTAAAGTTGTTTTTCTGATATTTCAAAAAAATGCGATCCTTCATTGTAGGACGTGCAAATACCTCATCTGATGAATTGATTTTTATTTTATCACCACTGATAAGTTTCAAAGCATTTAACAATATTTATTTAAAATTTTTTACTAGATTCAAATTGTTCTTATGAATATAGAATATGAAGATTTTTAAATGTTACCAATATTTTAGTGTTCCAAACAACAAGAAACTTCAAATTCAACAGCTGAAGCAAATTGGTCATAATCAAAAATTTTTTATACCAAATGAGTAGGTCTGATTAAAATATTTTTTTGAAAATGGTTTTATACAATAAATTGCTTGAGAAAATCACTGTTTGTTGTAAAAATCTTGCCATACTAAAATAGAAATGATTGCTTTGGCTAAAAATAAAATAGTAAATCTTTTGTTTGGATATGTTATTATTACAAGAAAATAAAGTGAAAATTCTCGATTTTAACTAAAGTATTAGGAAAATTTACATCGTAAAATTCTCCTATTAAAGTAGTAAAAAGCTGTGATTGTTTGATTGCCATTTCAAAAATTCAACCGTAGGAAAGTTTTATTCCAGACCATACATTAAACAATATACATGGTTAATTCATGAAATAAAATTTTTTGAAAATAAATGCCTTAATACTTTTTATTACTAACTTTATTAAATCTGCGTCCAAACAGGGAATATAAATTATACTAATATTATTTACAAAAATAACGAACGAAAAAAAGAATAAAATATATAAAGCATTCTCATTTATTCACAAGAACTAATATTTCGTGGTTTATAACCAAAAATAATAAAATTGCAACATATTCTGTTAAAGATTTGATTTCCAATATTTATCTTCGTCTAAAGGAGTTCAGAAAATCAGCTATCAAGGAACTGCTTTGAATAGAAGAATTATAATATTGAGAAGACTTAAAATTAAAAAATTAAAGTTAAAAATTTTGTTTTTTGGTGTGCTAAACCCGAAACTAAACTTATATTTTTTATATTAGTACAACTTTTAGAGATTCGTGATGTCAGATCTTCCTATATATTAATAATGTAACCGCAAAAATGCACGTGGTATATTTGTATTGTTATAAAAATAGAGGGATGCTACATTGCCTAAGTTAAGGCAATTTTACACAACTTGACAACACCGGATTAGGGATCTCCAGGAATGACCCTCGTATACAAAGTTCCAACCACTACGTTCCTGTATACCAACAAAAGACAAACGCCACTATTGTGAATATTAAGGAATTGAATATAAAATTGTCGAATATTCTCTAAAAATGTAGAAGCCGTATTTGGATTTATAGCAACTAGAAAGCGGAGGGTTAAGTTGGTCGAAGTTAGTGAGTCGAATCTAATAGTTGAGATTGTAAGATGTCTCGAAATTGTGTTCTGTTGTTTGTGGTGAGGAGACTTTTACGTCTCAGAAGCGGTGTATTACTCCATTGATAAGAAAGGCATATCAGCTTTATTTCGGTTGCAATATTGGGGATCAAGTCAAACAGTGGGCGCCAAATAACTGCTGTAATGAATGCGCTTCAAGTCTAAGAAACTGGTTAAATAGTAAAAAACAATCTATGTGTTTTGCTGTCCCAATGATGTGGAGAGACCCTTCAAATTATGTTAATGATTGCTATTTCTGCATCATACCTCGTGTCGCACAAGGCAGAGGTATATTCAAGAAGAAAAAGTCGGTTATCAACTATCCAAATATACCATATGTCTTGAGACCTGTGCATCATAGTGACGGATTTCCTATTTCAGAATAATCCCCAGAAACAATCACTTACGAATCAGATAACAACGATGCAAAGATTTCTCAAGAAGAAGATATGCCATCAACACCAAGAGATCCTAATTACACACCCAGCACGTTATACCACAAACCGCACAAATTACCGAATCAGAATTAAATGATCTTGTAAGAGGTTTAAAACTTATAAAAAGTAAAGCAGATTTACTAGGATCAAGATTGTAGCAGTGGAACTTGCTAGAAGACGATGTTTCAGTATGTGTTTTTCGTAAACTCCATAAAGACCTAGCAGCATTTTTAACATAGAAAAGAACTTGGTTTTCTGCAATAACATTAGCTATAAGCCATAGGAATCGAAATTGTTTATTCAGTTCAGCATTGGGTTTAAAAACAGTACTATTGCATATGGTGTGGAGTACAATGATGGCAAAACTATATCCGATGCATTCGCAGTCTTTTTTAATGCAGTTTATGAAAAAGATAATTTAAAAATTAATAAGAATTATAATGAATGCGAAATTTAAGAAATTCTTGCCATAAGGTAGGTTAGCTATGAGGATGTGTGCGATGCTGTCAAAAGACTTAAAATTAATAAAGCTACTGGTTCTGATAACATATCTTCATTTCTTATTAAAGGCATGACTGGTTTTCTTGCCGAACCCTTGGGAATACTATTTAATATGTCACTAAAAACAAGTACTGTTCGAATATGTGGAAGGAAGCTAAAATTTGTCTCGTTTTTAAAAAAGGAGACAAAAGCGATATTCAAAATTATAGGCCAATTGCATTAATATCATGCCCAGCAAAAATTTTTGAATTAATTATATATAAGTACGTTTATAAACATGTCTCAACCAAAATTACTGAACTATAACATGGGTTCTTGAATAAAATGTCAACAATTACTAATTTATGTAACATCACGCAATATATATATATATATATATATATATATATATATATATATATATATATATATATATATATATATATCAGAAAGTTTAGATAATAAATTCCAAGTTGATGTAATATATATGGACTTTTCGAAAGCTTTTGACAAAGTATCGCATACTGTTCTCATGGAAAAACTGCACACTGAGTTCCGATTTCATGATAACTTAGTTAAATTTTTCCTGTCATATTTAAAAATAGACAACAAGGGGTGGTAGTTAGAGGCTATACGTCAAATTTTTTTTCACCTTCCTCAAGGTTCCAACCTTAATTCAATGTTATTCCTTTTATATGTGAACAATTTAGCAAAAGAAATTAATGATTGTAATATATTATTGTTTGCTAATGACTTAAAACTTTATCCAAAAATTCAGCAAAACAGTGATTATCTTATAGTGCAAGAAAATCTAAATAAACTCTATGAACGGTCTATTGGAAATGGTTTGAACTTTAATATTGGCAAGTGTTTTATTCTTAGCTTTAACAGAAAAAGAAAAAGACATATTTTAAAGTATGAATGCAAAATGAATGGAATATCATTGGCACGGGTTGATGAGATGTGGGACCTTAGAGTTACTTTTGATGCTTAATTATCCTTTAGACCTCATCTGATGGATGTTACATCTAAAGCTTCAAAAATATATGGTTTTATTATCAAAAACAGCAGACTGTTTGAAGACGTTGACTGTATAAAAACATTGTATATTTCCTATGTTCGAAGTATATTGGAATACGCTTCCATAATATGGAATCCATATTATGCGAATCACAAAAACATGATTGAAAGAATACAGGACTGATTTCTAAGATATATCTATCTTAAAGAAACTGGAGTATATCAGTTACACATACCGAAAGAACAAATCATGAATAGATATAATCTTGGAAGTTTGGAATGTCGCAGAATAGTTGCATGTATAATTTTTTTGTTTAAACTATTACATAATCAAATTGTTGATTCAAATTTATTATATATTAATACGACTGTATGTACCTAAATATAGAACAAGGAACTCGTTAATATTTTATACGGATAAAGCACGTACTAATTATTATAGCAATTCACCTGTCATTAATACGTAAATTATATAATCAATTAAGGGATGATTTTGATATTTTTAGCATAAACATAAAATCTTTAAAGAAATTGTTATTAGAAATTATATAAATACTACATTATTATATAAATACTACATTATTACTATTATTATTAGTCATAGTATCAATAGGTCCTTTCTCTACTCTATAATTGGATGTATTCTGTAGAGTTTGTAACGAAATAAATAAATAAATAAATAAATAAATAAATATGGGAAATATTTCACCGTCTATTCCTGTTGAATATGCAGTTCACATGAAAGAATCATACGACAATATAAAGTACCTATTGACAAGTATAAAATACGATGAGTACCAATTACAGATCTGTAGCAAATTAAAGGTGATTGCACTTTTACATATGCCATTGGTAGACCCCAAAAGATTTTGTTGCCACCACTGCATATCAAATTGGGCCTAATGAAAACCTTTATTAAAGCACTGAATACAGATATGCCAGCTTTTCAGTACCTGCGTCAGAAATTCCCAAAGCTAAGTGAAGCAAAAATTAAAAAAGGTATTTTTGTTGGGCCACAGATTCGAAATATTCTGAAAGACAAACAATTTGACCGCACTCTATCAGATATTGAAAAAAATGCTTGGAATGGTTTTCGAGGAAAAGTGGAATGTTTCCTTGCTTGCTGATTACTGTTGGGCTCTTGTTAGAGATACTCCAGAAACATTTCACAAAAGAAAAGTAAAAAGACAGGATATTTAGTGTCTCTACAAGTGTAGAACTATGTATTTATTATTATTTTATTAAAAGTAAAATAAAAAAAAATTATTCTTGAAAATTGCAACTAAGTTTTTTATTTCATTGTCATTTTTGTGTTGAGCGCCCCAAAATAAATAAAAATAATGCACTTTTCGTACAAGATATAACAAATCAAATAAAATTTGTTGCCTAGTGTTATGGGAAAATTTGGCCTTTAATAAATATATACTTAAAATGACTTTTAGACTTTGATCGGTAAATTTAAGACATTACAACTCAAATATTAGATTAAGCTTGTTATGAAGTAATAATTCTTCCTGCGGATATATCGATTTAATATGTAAATATTTATTTAAACGAACATAGCTATAAACATACGCATAAATTAACAATGTACCTTTGGTAAGCTAATGGGATAATCAACAATATTAATATACATATTAAAAAACAATTCCGTAAATTAATTAATTAATGAAATTATAAAATATTGTAAATTTAGAAATACTTTCAGGGTTTTTTTAAGAAAAGTTTTTTGATAGCCGAACAAGTCATACAGGAGAAAATTGTAATATCAAGTGAAGAATAAAATAAAGACTGCTTTTATTGTGATCAACTACGTGAATTAATATCTTTTTCGTATTATTATTACGGTTGCAGTTTATATTTCAGGAATAAGAAACCAAAAAATATTAGCAAGTATGATGAAAAGAAGAATAAGAAATTCAAAATTCAAAATTTATTTGTTAATCTCCATACAATTATACAATTTTCAAAATTTGTTATAAAATGACAAATAAATAATACATTCTCAATGGAGAAAGACTACGCTGTATGTGAGTTTCTTTTGTATAATTTTTTTTTCTTCTCTCAAATTAATAATCCCATTTGCATTAAAAATACAGGAGCAATAAAAAAATAGAAATTTCTAGTAGGCATATATTTGATATGTAAATACTTTAAAAATATATGTGGAAATATAACAAGTTAAATAAAAAATAAAATAATAAGTTTAGAAGTTTTGTTACACAAAGTAGGAAATCTTTAAAATCAGATAAACATTTTTCATCTAAACGTTGGTTGCCTTACGGTCCTGAGGAAGATTCAGCACACACACGGGATACCCGATAAACAGATTTTACAACAGTCTTAAAATTAAAACAAAACGATACACAGGTTAAAATACTGAAAACTATAAAATAGTGCCTACCCTGAAAATAGATTTGTGATTGTATTAAAAATAAATTCAATTATTACAACTTGGTATGCAAATGAATGGATTGATTACTTTTTATAACAGCAAAAAATAGAAAAAATTATTATTTTTTTTTTAATAACTTTCTTTTGATTTACACGAGTTTATACGAAATCGTGCCAAGCATCATTATATTATTTCTAATATTTATTATAGTGTCGCTTCAAGTATGTCATATTAAAAAATCATATTATAGTAAATTTGTCTTAGGTTTTCTACATCTTGTTTGTCATTCACAGCATTTTTATCTCTTTTTATATATATCATTTCTTTGATGACAAGTTTGTGATAATTTCTGTCCGTATCTACAATGTGAGTGTTTTTAAAATCGAATTCATGCTTAGTTGTTTGCACATATTTATGTGAAGATCTCGATGTGTTTTTAGTATACTTATGTCCATTAATTCTATTTTCAATATATAGTGCCGTCATGCCAATGTATTTCTTAGAACAGTTTAGGCATGGAATTTCATATATTACATTAGATCTTTTTTTGGTGGGAACATTGCTTTTTAATTTCGTATAGAGTGATCCCAGTAAATTGTTCGCCCTGTGGCATACCGTTATGTTATGCTTACCTAAAATATATTTTATTTTTTCTGATGGTTGGTTTATATACGGTAATGCAATGAGAGTGTTTTGTGTTGTGGTATTGTTAGTTTTTTTTTGTTTGTGTTATAATGTAAAAGGTTCTTTGTGTAATTATTTTTTTTATAAGGAGTTTGGGAAAATGGTTCATCATTAGGGTTTCTCCTACTTTTTTTAGTATTTCTGGGCGACATTCGAGTGAAGATAATTTTGTAGCTCGATCAACTCAGACCAATTGTTTCAAGCATACAATCCCCATTTTATAACCTGTCCAAGTACTTATCAAATTGCCTAACATATATCACAGGAAAAAATAATCACTATGTGAGGGACTCATTCACATTTAAACAATTCATTAATACAATACAAATACCAGCAAATTATAAATTAGTTTCACTAGATGTAGTTTATTTGTATACAAATAAACCTAGTGACATCGTTACCAGAGTTTTGGAAAACAAATGGAACGATTTAAAAGAAAACACAACATTGAAACTCAATGAATTTATAGAATCTGTAAAACTTACAATAAACAATAATTATTTCCAGGTCAAAGATAGTCTGTACCAACAATTAGACGGTTGTGCTATGGGTTCACCAATCTCCTCAACAATAGCACAAATAGTTATGGAATATGTAGAAGAAGAATTATCGAAAAAATTGGATTTTAATATAATATTTTTTAAACGCTATATGGATGACTGTTTGGCTGCTGTGCCCGAAAACAAAATAGCTAGCTTATTACAATATTTTAAAAATTTCCACTCAAAACTAAAATTTACATCTGAAATTGAAATAGAAAAAAATATTTTTTTTTAGGCTTAACTATACCCAGAAATAAAATAGATAGTAATCTTCATACAAAATGGTACAGAAAAGATACTTGGTCAGGCTGTTTTTTAAATTTTAACTCTCAACATCCACATCCAAATAAAAAGAAAAATAGTGTCATAATTGGTTTAATTGATCGAGATATAAAATTATCTTCACCCGAATTTCGCCCAGAAATAATAAAAAAAGTAGAAGAAATCCTAATAATGAACCATTTTCCCAAACTCCTTATAAAAAAAAATAATTAAACAAAGAACCTTTTTACATTATAACACAAACAAAAAAAAAATTAAATTAACAATACCATAACACAAAACACATCCATTGCATTACCGTATATAAACCAACTATCAGAAAAAATAAAATATATTTTAGGTAAGCATAACTTAACGGTATGCCACAGGGCGAACAATTTACTGGGATCACTTTATATGAAATTAAAAAGCTGTTCCCACCAAAAAAAGATCTAACGTAATATATGCAATTCCATGCCTAAACTGTCCTAGGAATACATTGGCATGACAACACAATATATTGAATATAGAATTAATGGACACAAGTATACTAAAAACGCATCGACATCTTTACATAAACATGAGCAAACTACTAAGCATGAATTCGATTTTAAAAACGCCCCCATTTTAGATACAGACCGAAATTATTACAAGCTTGTCATCAAAGCAATGATACATATAAAAAGAGATAAAAATGCTGTAAAGGACAAACAAGACGTCAAAAACCTAAGTCAAATTTATTATAATTTGATTTCTTAATATGACATACTTGAAGCGACACTATAATAAATATTAGAAATAATGTAATGATTTCTTGGCACGATATAAACTCATGTAAATCAAAGAAAGTTATTAAAAAAAATAATCTTTTTTCCTATCTTTTGCTGTTATAAAAAGTAATCTATCCATATCAATGGCATACCAAGTTGTAATAATTGAATTTATTTTTAACACTCACAAAGCTACTTTCAGAGTATGGACTATTTTATAGTTTTCAGTATTTTAACCTGTGTATCGTTTTGTTTTAATTTTAAGACTGTTGTAAAATCTGTTTAATTTTATTAATTTTAAATATTAACTTTAAAATATAAATGTAATATGTATGTAAAACAATTACTGTGATATATGTTTATAAAAAAAATTGTAATTTTGTAGATGAAACACTAACTTTGAAGAAGCTCACTATGTAGAGCGAAACATCAGAAAAATTGTCGTCTTTTGATTATCAATTGAAAAAACCTATACCCAAGAAAATATTGCAGAATATATATATATATATATATATATATATATATATATATATATATATATATATATATATATATATGTTTTTTCTTATTTTTTTTCTTGGATTTTTCTATTTGTATATTTTTTAAAGTTTTTGATTTTCTTGGGTGTAAAATCCGTTTTATTAATAAAACTGCATATGTTTTATTTGTTATGCATATCTATTGACATTTCGGTCAAACTTGACCTTCTTCAGAATGATTTTTTATAACTTATATAAGTTTTTACCGAGCAACACAACATAGACTACATATTGTTAACACATGGTTCACTTTTTGACAAGATACTACAAAAACCTTGCTTTTTGTGTCGCATCTTTATTTAAACCAGTTTAAATTTAAAATAAATTAAATTAAAAATAAATAAAGATGCGACACAAAAAGCAAGGTTTTTGTAGTATCTTGTCAAAAAGTGAACCATGTGTTAACAATATGTAGTCTATGTTGTGTTGCTCGGTAAAAACTTATATAAGTTATAAAAAATCATTCTGAAGAAGGTCAAGTGTGACTGAAATGTCAATAGATATGCGTAACAAATAAAACATATGCAGTTTTATTAATAAAACGGATTTTACACCCAAGAAAATCAAAAACTTTAATATATATATAACAACTCCTTGTAAAATTTTTTTGGCCTTCCCCAAAAATTTTCTGTGTCCGCCCTTATGAACTACAGCCGATTTTTTTTTATTGTTGAGGTAAACCACGTTAAAAGTTGTGAAAAGTAACACTGCTATCTTCTACATCAATGCTGATAACAAATAATATTTGGCCATTTTGTCCACGAGTACATTTAAGATAACAAATTTGTGCCATGGGTATAAAAGTAAATATAAAAATACTGTTAATGCATATTTATTATTATTTAAATAAAATAAAAATCGGTTGTATTTTAAGCAATTTTTAATTATTAAGATAGTAATAAATTATGCATTGTAACCTAATAATAAATGTATATTAAGAAGTCGTATTACAAAACCTAATTGTCGTTTATGTATATTGAAACGAATGAAGAAGATTGTTAACATTGACACAGAAATTAATCATTAAAAAAATTAACCAAATATAATAAAAGGTAAATCCACTTAATAAACAGCAAAAAAAAATAAATATAAGAATTATAATGAAATACTGTTAAGGTTTATTTGAGTTCCACTCAGACAAGAGTTATTTATATTTTTTAAGTATATTTTTTATGTTTTCACACCTGGTAATTAGAAAAACCGAACATTAAATTTGTAATGAGCGTTATCTTTTAGCAAATATTGATCAGACTGAGCACAAATACGGATTTGTAATATTTTGGAGAAGCTACCTCATTCAGAGTCACTTTTTAATCAAAAATTCTAAATGTTTACATCATACGTTCCTAATGCTGCTTAATGTTTCAAGGTAATAAGTGCGATTGACCTTCAATTGACCTCTAAATGTGAAAAAGGAATTCCATTTCTGCAATAAAAATTATTGGTTTCTATTCAGAAAAACAAAGTTGGTCTTGAAATTCAAATCGAAGGTCGGTTTCAAGGTCATAAACGTTAAGCTTTTTCAACTTAAAGAAACTTACATCTCTTATCATCAAACTCTTCTCATTAAATCGTTTTGTTTCTAAGACTTTATGTATTTTTCTGTCATACAAGTGCAGTTGACTTTCGAATGAGCTATAGATGCGAAAAGAGCCTAAGGCATGTTTACATCGTTGGACTGGAAATTTTCCCTAATTTCCATTTTTGTAATAAAAAATTAGAAAAAAAAATTTAGGTTACTTAGAATGATTAAAGCATTTGAGTACGAGGAGATCCCAAAATGATAACCATGTAATTATATAAAAATAAAAACACAAAATTTTGTGAAGAAATAAATATTTATTTTTTAAAATACATATTATGTGTATATGTACCGCAGGATGGAGAGAGAAAGAGAATAAAATGCAAACACTGCTATTTGATTTATGTTTCTCTTTTTTTTTTGAAGATTTATTATTTACTTATTTGTTTCTAATTACCAATCATACGAAATATTATTATTTAACAAATATAAACGTTAAGTTTTCTTGGATAAAATATTAATGAATGCAAATATTTGTACTCTATTTAAAGGATGCTAAAATATAATTTCTTGGACAGATTTAATATTCAGTTATAACTAGAAATAAATTAGGACTATGTAAAATACCTATTAAGAGGAAAATTTTCAGGAAAATTAGAATTCATGAAATTAATTCTAATATATTGTATTAAGGGTATTGAGTAGGGTTTTGAAGAATTATCACATATTCGTAATACTTTGGTTTTTAAGCGAAACTTGTAGAAGGAAATGAAAATTCACAAACAGCTATTTTGATATTTTCAAAAAATCGCATATGACCAAATTTTACCTGAAAGTGTGCGAAAATACATATTAACACTAGGATTTTCAGAAAAATTAGAATTTTTAAGATTACTTGTTATACAATCATATAATTTTGAATGGGATAATATTATTAAAATTAACTTTATAGCATTATATATTTCATAGTATTAGTTTGTGTTTGTAGTTTGCAGGGCTTTAAATTTATTTTCTGCGAGTTCATAATTTATTTAATTAATTTTACGTTTGTTAATTTCCTCATTTTAAACATGGAACGCTATGACAGGAGTCCTAGATATCGCCAGATTACTCATTTTTCTTATTTTTATTACATCATATAGTATGAAAATCCTTCTAGAATAGTTTGGTGTCAGAATGGTGACAATAAAGGTGATTAAATAATACAGAGTGTTTAAAAACCGGTCGTCTGGAACAAATTGATGTCTGAAATGCGATCAAATCCAGAGGAGGTCAGTTTAGGTTTAAAAATTAGAACAAAAGGAAAAAAATTAATTGAAATCGTATGCCAGTGGAAAAAAGAAAGTAAAAATGGAAGAACAACTTCAAACTAGTTTAAATTAGATACTGATCATAATGCAAGAGATGGAAACAAGCCAAGAAGATATGAAGAAAAGACAAGAAAAGATGAAAAAAGACTTGAAAAAAGATACGACGAAAAATCATAACGATATGAAACAAGAATTAAAGACAAGCCAAAAAGAGATAAAACAAAAATTGAAAGAAGATATGACGAAATATCAAAGCGATATAAAACAAGAATTGATAACACTGAAAACAAGCCAAAAAGATTAAGAGAAATCAGGAAAGTATAACACAAGAAGTAAAAACAAGTCTGGAGGACATAAGACAGGAACTTAAGACAAGTCAAGAAAATGTGAAACAAGAACCGAAAGAAGACATTAAAAAAAATCAGGAACATATGAAGCGCATAGGACAATAAATGCAATAGAAAATTAGCAATGAAGAAGATATAAAATAAGAACAGAAAGAAAACATAAAAGAAATCAAGAAGATATGAAGCGCATAGAACCAGGAATGCAACAATTACATTTGCAAATTAAGAAAGTAGCCAGTACAGGTATAATAAAGGTAGACAATGACCTTGCAACTAGTGTGATGAAGTCACCTATCTTCCACAGCAAAGTATCTAGGCTTACTTACGTCTGTCAATTCGAAGCCGCCTGCACCGGCAACAATAGGAGAATTTTATTGATTTTATCTTGTGGCACGGCTGCTATGCAATCATCGACAAACCGTTTGAAAAATACTATATTAAAATTTAATTTTTCTAAAACTTCTTCCTCTAAATATTCTATTTTTAACTGAGCAGTGGTAGATGAAATTGGTTATCCCATAGCACATCCATCGAGTTGTTTGTAAAAGGTGTTTTCGTATTGAAAGTAATTTGTGTTTAGAACGAGGTTAACATCATCCATAAAATTATTTTTTGATAGTGATGTATGTTTCTTTAAAATTTCCCATTTTTCTGCTAAAATAGTATGGACAAGTCGATTTGGTATGTTTGTATACAAAGATAAAACATGTAGCGAAATCAGCCTGTAACTTTCGGGTAGGTTTATTGTATTATTGAATTTTTTAAAGGCGAATGAATCTTTAATAAAAAAATTGCCTTTTCCTGTAATATTTGAAATGCAATCCGATAAGAACTTTAACAAATGATATAATGGCGATTGTACATAAGAAACAATAGGTCTTAATGGTATGTCATGTTTATGTAATTTTGGTAGGCCGTAAATTTTTGGTGGAATAGCATTCTGAATAGTTAGCCTCTTTTGCATCTTTTTCAGTTAGTTCTTTGGCATTGAGTAATTTTTTTATGAAGGTATTATTTTTCTTTTGATATACGTTAGTTAGATTACTCTTGTTCATAACTACTGGTTTACTGTTTTTATCAGGACAATAATTTGAGGATTGGGTTTTATATTTTTTTTTAGTCCATTAAATGTTTTATATTATATATAAAAAATATTTTTAAGAAGATAAATAAGTAAAAAAACAAAAAATTTTGAAAGTGCCTTAAATAGAGGGAGAAAAGTCAAATTGTTAGATTTTTTATTAAATAAAAACCTAAGCCCAAAAAGAGACAAAATAAAAAGAAAGAATGTAATCTATGTTACAAGAATCTGGAAAATATAATATATATATATATATATATATATATATATATATATATATATATATATATATATATAAATATATATATATATATATACACCAAAATTTCAACTCTTTGTAAAATTTTTTCTTGCCTTCCCCAAAAATTTTCTGTGTCTGCCCTTATGTATCTCAGTCATTTTTGGTTGTTGTTGAGGTAAACAATGTTAAAAGTTGTAAAAATTAACAGTGCTGACTTCTAAAATTTTGTCTTTTCTTGGATTAAGGTTCTTTATCCAACAAAAAATCTAAACAATTTGACCTTTCGACCTCTATTTAAGGCATTTTCAAAAATATTTTGTTTTTTTGTTTATTTACCTCTCTGAACATTTTGTTTATTAATTAATTATATATATATATATATATATATATATATATATATATATATATATATATATATATATATGAAAAATAGGGCTCAAAGTCATGGAACGTATATAGAGTATTCAAAATGTAGAATCAATCTTAATAAAATACTGTGAGTTGTATTTTTTTACAAATTTTATTTAGCTAAGTTGTGCTGACGTAGAAACTGAACTTAATAAAAAAATACGAAAACTTATTTTATCTTTAATTTATTTTTTAAGCAATGTTGTGAACCTTAACAATAAGTTTAAAATAAAAACATAATTGTTCCACATGTTGACCTCCTACTAGTACACATTTTTCTAATCTTTTTCTAAAACCTGCAGTCATAGTTGTAACAGCTTCCACAATTTTTGCTTCCAATAGCTCAATGTATAAATAATTTCAATTTTTTTAATGAAATAGTATTTATGCTTTGTTTTCCGGAACAACTTAGTTAAATAAAATTTGTAAAAATTTACAAATAAAGTGTATTTTATTTATGATTAATTTTACATTCTTGAATATTTTGAACACCTTGTATAGTTATCATGATTTTGATCACTGTTTTTAAAAACTGAAGGTACGCGGAATATTTTGTCAAAAATAACTTTTCCTCGAGATAATAGTGGTGATTCGTAAAAATACTTCCAATATACTCTTACTTCGAATGGGTTAAAAGTGAAAAAATTACCCCTTGAACTAATATAACTTCAAAGAACTGCCAAGTTCATGAACACATCTGCAATTCTATTATTGTTATTACTATTTTTAACCAATTTAGTTTTTATTTCATATTATATTATTGAGATAAAGTGTTATTTGTGTTCCACTCTTTTTTGCATTGGTTAAGAGTGTCTTTGTGCCATTTCGAGACATTTTCTATAAAAATTAACTTTTGTGCCTTTTTCAATAAAGTGTTAAGTAAATAAGTAAATCTACAATTAATAAGTGATTGCAATTTTAAAGATTTTATAATTTAATTTAATTTTTTTTTAATTTTGCGAGAAAAAATTATTTAAATTGCAATTAAAATCATTTTTGCATTTGCTATTTTTTCTAAAATACAAATGCCCTTAAAATTATATACAAAAAGAATACTTACGCAGCTTAGCAGAATCACCAAAGGAACATAAACACAAAAAAATACCGGCTAATATAAAGGTACGCATATTGGAACTATACTATATGTACAAACAAAACCCTTAAAATTATTATATAAATTTAAACTAGTGAATTACGTGCGCTCTTTTAAATATCTTAATTCTTTAATTTTCCCCCTTCCCCATGTCGCGTGTGTGTGATTGTTACGAAGTGGTCAAGTTTACAGTCAAGGATGGCATCTTTCTTACGAGCGGTACCGACGGTATCGTTTGGTAAACGATGTCACCGCAGTAGACATTTTATACAGGTTAAAATAATATTAGTGCTTTTTCTCACACCGAAATAGGTAGGAGATAAGAGGAGGACTTTTAAAATACATTACCATAAAATTTAGTATTTCTGAATCTCTCTGCATGTCACAACCAAATAATTTAATAATTTTGCAATGTGTGTTAATCTTTCATCGGTAATATTTAAAAACCTGAAAAATTCGGCACAATAGCACTTACTAAGTACTGTCGAAAAATTGGTAGAACTGGATTCATTTATGTATGAAATACCAAAAAAACTGGTTAAAATTTAATGTCGGATGTTTTTTAATATAAATTATTATGTGAGAATTAATATTTTAAATAAAACAAGACGATCTCTTCGACACTCAGTTTTTCTAAGTCGTTTTTTGAATTTAATGAAATTTTAGTATTCTATACAGGCCATAACGACTACAGTAGATATTTTAGATCATCAGAAATGTCAGGAACGGACTTGCAGCCTCACTCCTTGGATCTAATTTTTGACAGGTGTCATTTTACTGAGCTGAAAACTAATTTTTTAAATACTCTGGTCATTCCTCTTCAAAAAAGGTACTCTTAATTTATTTCGATAAAACTGGCAGTTTTCGAGATAAATCGGTTTTTATGTGAGACACTCAAAAGTTACTAATGCTAAACACAAACAGATAAAAATCACGTTGTTATTGTTAATACCTACATAATGAATTACTATTGACGAAACTTGTCAAAACCGCCTTCAAGTAAAAATAATTTTAAAAAATGAAAGAATATTCTTACGCAGAGTATGCTGATATGCATTTAATTTATGGTGAAGCATTGCCAAATTCTTCGAAGGCAAGAAGACTTAATGCTGAAAGATTTCCAGGTCTAACATTGCCAAGTCCAAAAACCTTTCAAAGAATCGATCCAAGGGAAACAGATAAAAGATGATTTAAAAATAAGTACTAGAGTTAACGAATTAATTTTTACATGTTTTATTCAGGATCATTTTTGCCGCGACGTGGCGGTGAGGACCTTCCTAGGAGAGCTCGAGATCCTCACGTAGAGAAAAAAATTTTGCAAGGTATTACTGACAATCCTTCAAACAGCATAAGCAAGCTCGCGGTACAAAATGGATTGTACATGAAACTCTAACAGAACAATTACTTCACCCGTACCACGTTGAAAAAGTACACGCCATGTCTCAGGATGATTATCTCGCAAAAGTTCAGTACTCCAACTGGTTTATTTTAGAAAATCTTCAAGAGAGGTTCCACGTTCTTCAATACATTTTCTTATTCTTAGAATATTTTGCCGCTGCACTGACAATAATATTCCGGCTTTATTACGGACTTGGTTAGAATGCTGTGCTACTCTCGCTAGTAGTTCTTCTCTAGTATTTACTGGTGTTGAATAAACAAGTTCTTTTACATGTCCCCAGAAGTAAAAGTCTAACGCAGGGGCAGATCCAGCCTCTCTCTTTGGGGGGGGGGGGGCGTGATATTAGAAAAGTACAGTATGGCTAGAGAAAGAAAGTTGTCGACGGGGGGGGGGGGGGGGTGCCAGCAGCATACACATTCCTAATATAAATGGCAGACTCGGTTCTATTTTCCTGAACTCAAAGCTCTTGGGAAGGGGAGGGGCGATCGCAAGCATACACATTCCTATACTCTATTCAAGAACTAGAGATAGTAATAAAACTGTTCCCGAAACCTCCAACGTATCTGCTCCAGTGCCGCAGGTAACTGAGGACTGCCGTAAATCTAATTATATTTAAATATTATAAACTTTTATAAATTTACTACAACAATAAAATTTCTGAGAGTTCAACTGAATTTCTGTCAGTGAGCAAAGTACATGTTACAGTCTGTCCTTAGTGATTTATCTTGTTTGTGCTTGTTTTTATATATTATTTGAGATTAATGAGATACCCAAAAGATATGGCTTCCACATCTATATTTATTCCAAAACCGTTAAACCAGGGCATTTTTCCTCAATAAAAAACTTATTACGATGAATGTTTATGATGCCTTAAGACATCAATACCTAGATAATAATGTTTAAAGCTCTGTTTAGATGTGTTCGAACATGATAGGACTGGGAAAATCTACTAAGTATCAAATACTGAAGGAGAAAAAAACGACTGGAATTGTTATTACTCTCAAGTCACATTTGATCACAGACAGACGAAAAACCTCGTTGGAAGAAGAGATGTAAACTGCAATAAAAGGAGTTGTACATACATTTTATTATGAGAAACAGATCCCAACCGTCGACAAAATTCTAACTAAAATCAATGAAGATCGGAATTTACCTGAAATTAAAAGAACTGAGCTCTGGAAATTGCTCAGAGAACTTAATTTTTGCTGGAAAAAAACCAGATAGGATACTTGTTCTTATAGATCGTCAGGAAAAAGGAAATATCTCTCTCATGTAAAAGGTAGAGTTGCTAGAAATAACACAACTTACAAAATTAGTAATTTAACTGAACTTTTGAAGGATTTTTTTGAATAAAGTTACTGCAGAAAATTGGGAAAAATCCATATAATAAAAGAATAAAAGAAGATGTGGAACCTCGATCTCATGATCGGTGAGATAAAGGAACCAATTATAATTAATTTGAGCGAAGATAGCTTCACTGACTTTGATTACGAATTATTTATTTATATTATTTATTATTTAAATTTTTATTATTTAAATTTTCTGTAAGATATGAAAATAAATTACATTTGAATCACTTTTTAGTGTTTAGTTGTAATTTTGCAGATGGTTTAAGAAATAAATAAACTGAAACGTCAAATGTCCTAAAAATGTTGTTAATTAATAATAAAGTGACCGACAGCCCCAAAAAAATTTTAATATAATTTGAACGAATATAATTTTTTATATATATTTAACTTCTTGTATTTTTGACAATGGGTAATTACTTCAATTATAACTTAGAATTTTTTGAGAGAAAAAGGCTACGTTTTAGTCTGAATGTGCCCAAAACGGTTTCTATGCCAAAATTAAAAATAATAAATATACAGTTGTGATTTATGTTAAATATGTAAAAATTATCTTTATTTTCTAATGTATGTGAATTATTAAGAAATCATAGGAAATAAAATAATATTATAAAAACTTTTTATTTTAAGTTTATTATCGAAATAATATTCTATGCCATAAATACTTAGTGATAAAATAGACCTCTTTCCGACGCCTATGACAAGGATTAAAATCTTTTTTAACACTTCACCCATCCAAATATCTATTGTTATCCAACCCAAATAGTCCATTTGATTATAAGATTTCTAACCCATTCCTATAAAAAATATATGTGTCTAACAGATTTTGCCAAATACACCGGACTAAAGAACACAGGAAGTTTGTGAAGAAAAAAGGTTCAAAAATGATTTATTACTCTCTCTAGTTCTTCAATAAACTATAATATAACAGGTAAAATCGGGTCTGTTTTCCTGAACTCAAAGCTTTTTTTTTGGGGGGGGTCGCCCCCCCCCCCTCTGGATCCGCGCCTGGTCTAAGGGATGTAACTTTGAAGACCTTGGTGGATATAAAACAGGCCACCTCAACGTATCCCTCGAGGGCCAAAAATGCTTGTTAAGTGTTAACGTACTATACATCGGTAAACAAAATAAGGTTAGGAAAATTTAGATTTAGGTTATGTTGCTGCATAAATCAGTTGGAGTATTGAAGTCTAGCGGGATAATCATCCGAAGACATAACGTGTACTTTTTCAGTGTGATACGGGTGAGGTAACTGTTCTGTTAGAGTTTTATGTACAATCTATTTTATTTCAAGAGCTTTCTTATGCTATTTGAAAGGTAGTCAGCAATATTTTGCAAATTTTGTTCCTCTACGTGAGGGTCTTGTGCTCTCCTGGGAGGGCCCTCACCGCCACGTCGAGGCAAAAATGACCCTGATTAAAACATGTACAAAATTAATTCGTTAACTCTAATAATTATTTTATAATCATCTTTTACCTAATTCCCTTAAGCTGCGATCAACCCTTTGAAAGGTTTTGGACTTGCCGAATTGGAAATCTTTTAGCATAAAGTTTTATTGCCTTCGAAGAATTTGACAGTGCTTCACCATAAATTAAATGCATATCAACAGGCTCTACGTAAGAATATTTTTTCATTTTTCAAAATTATTTTTACTTGACAATTAAATGCATATCAACAGGCTCTACGTAAGAATATTCTTTCATTTTTCAAAATTATTTTTACTTGACAATTAAATGCATATCAACAGGCTCTACGTAAGAATATTTTTTCATTTTTCAAAATTATTTTTACTTGACAAGTTTCGTCAATAGTAATTCATTATGTATGTATTAACAATAACAACCCAATTTCTATGTGTTTAAGTTTAGCATAAGTAACTTTTGAGTATGCCGCATAAAAATCCATTTATCTTGAAAACTACGAGTTTTATCCAAATAAAGTAAGAGTACCTTTTTTGAAGAGGAATGACCAAAGTATTTAAAAAATTTAGTTTCAGCTCTGTAAAATACCATCAAAAAAAAAATAGGCCCAACTAGTGTGGCTGTAAGTCTGTTACTCACTTCTCTGATGATCTAAAACATCTACTACATATGGCTTAATGAGCCTTTATGGCCTCTATAAACTATTAAAATTTCATTAAGTTATACAAGTCGGTTCAAAACTTAGAGTCGATAAGGTAAAACGCTGGGTACCCCTTTAGAGCTCTGTATCTCCATTAAGAGGCACTTTAGGATTTTTTTTTCTATGCCATGGTTATTTTGACCCCCCCCCCCCTGTATGCTCCTGAGAAATTTGGATGTACTTGCCGGACACCCTGTATATATTTACTTTTTTATGTCATATGAAGCTAGCTATGTATATTTTAAATTTTTGATAAGAGATTTGTAAACGCCGACGATTAGTCTTGGATATTTTTTTTTAATAATAGTATAGTATATTAACGGATCAAATATAAAAAATACAACACTATTTAAAACAGTCAAAATTAAAAAAACTTACAAATCTAAACATGCATTAAAGTGCTTCAAAAGACAAGTATTAACAATTGACAATTTCCATTTCAAAAATAAAAAATACAAACACTATTTAAAACAGAAATTAAAAAAAAAACCTACAAATCTAAACATACGTCAAAGTGCTTCAAAAGACAAGTATTGACAATTAACAACATTAGCTAGTTTTTCAAGAATTGTAAAATTTTTAATTTAAAGACATTAATTGGCAAACGAAAAATATCAATCTCGGTAGGAACTGAATTCATTTCCCTACACATTCGAGAAATAGGACTGCCATAATTCGTTCTGTGATATATCACATCAAATAAATTGTGCGCTCGAAAAGCTCTTTGAGGAACCGATAATCCAATATTATTGAGTAGTTCAGGAGAATCAATACAAGAGTTAACAATCTTATAAAGTAGAACGAGGTCAAGATATATGCGTCTCACACACAATGGTAACAACCCCAAAGCATCGGCAGTATCATCATACACAGACCGTTCCTGCTGCATTCCCTGTTTAAAGGCAATGAAACTTAAAAACTTTCTTTGTACTCTTTCTAGTTTTTCTTTGTATGTAAAATAATGAGGTGACCAAACTTGGAACGCATATTCTAAGATTGATCGCACTACAGAGCAGTATATCACTTTAAAACAGTCTACACTATTAAAATCTGTAAGCATTCTCTTCACAATCCCGAGCAACTTCAAATCCCTGTTCACAATATTATCAATATGTGTGTCGAAGCAAAGGGCCCGATCAAATGTAACACCCAGATCTTTCACACATTCAACGCGATTAATCATGTTATTATCAAGAAAGTAATCAAAACTTATCAAATCCCTTTTACGATAAAAACTTATAATGGAGCATTTATTAACAATGAGGTGCATAAAATTTAACTTAAACCATTCAGAGAATCGAGCTAGATCCTGTTGAATGCCCTCGCAATCGTTGCTACTCCTGACAACCCGAAATATCTTTAAATCATCTGCATAAAGAAACATCTACTGAAAGTTATAATGTCCTCAATATCGTTAACAAAGCAGTTAAAAAGGAGCGGAGCGAGGTGAGCACCCTGAGGAACTAAGGTTTACAGTTTTCATGTAATTAAAAGTACGGGTCTCACAATGCTCATGCGTGTAGACTGTGACATGTGTATTTTTGTAAGTTTATAGAGTTTTGGATACCTGCAGGATTTTACACATGGACATTGGGTTCTAACGATACAATTAATTCTATTTTTCCAAGATATGTGGTGGAATCTCAAAAAACAGGCTTTTAGATGGAATTTTTTTAAGCTATCTCGTATGTTTATGGTGTTTTTTTTGATATTCATGATGACGGTTGCATTATAATGCTATAGTTTTTTGTTTAGATCTTCTAAAACTCTACTACTCATTTTTGCATCAGGTTTCTTGGCATATGTTTCCTTATTTGTTCAGCTTGGCAGTTAACTTTTGTCGAAAGAGTGGACCTAATTTGTATAATTATTTCTTCTGTTGGAATTTGTTGTTTTTTACGAATGGCGAAACAAACGTAGTCAAAAAATACAAATGAATGATATTTTGTATATTATTAAACCATTGAGAAACATTTACATTTTATAGAAATAATTGTTTCTATATTTCATCGTAACTGCACCAGTTCTGTACTATAATGAACAATTTATCAAAGATAATTACAAGTTGTCAATTTAAATATCGTTTTGTACTGAATATAAGTAACTCATAATATAAGTATCTTATTGATGATTAAGCTCTAAATTTTTCGTGTTTTCCACTGATGTTGCATTCGTACAAATTATATTAATTTATCATATTACTATTCCAAGTTCAAATGTTTGACGTTTTAAGTTCAAGTGACTAACAAAAATTGCCTGTGACCAAACTTTTAATAAGCCATTTATTTTTCGCCAAGAAAAGGCAAACTTAATTAAGTCTTTTTAAATTTCAATCATGTTATACTTTCGTTCTTCTGTTCATTTGTATTTTTACAGCTGTGCGGCTTTACATGCGTAGGTAGCAATTCTACAATCAATTATTTTGAAAACAACAATAGCACAGATTATTTCATCTTACAGATGTGACAAGAGCGTTTTCATCAAAACGGAATTGTGTGACCATGTTTCCTTCATGACCCGTTATATTACATTGGGAGAAATTGAAAATTGGAAATACCTCTGTTCTGTATCTTGAGATTTTTTGTCCCACCCTGATATTTCTTTTGGATTTTTTTGTGTCTACTGTAATGTGCTGAATTCAAATATGAGCTCAGTTTTTACCTATTACCATTGACCAAATACTTCAAAACTTTTACCACCTATGGAAGCCTTCGCAACTATTTTAATTATTTTTGGTGAGAGCGCGAGATAAGAAATTTCCAAGTATTAAATCCAACTCATTCAATAAATTTTGTTATAGTAAATAGTAGTAAAAAAGAAAAAAAAATTAGATGATGCAGTGTTGCCATGTTGGGCAGTAAATCTAAAATACGGGTACAAGTTTTTAATCCCTCCGTTCATATTCATTTAAATTTACAAAGCAAATATTGCCATGAATCAGATGATAATTTTATATTTATATTAATGAGTTTTTATGGATATGAAACCGTACCATATATTATCAATTTTTTAGATTCAAAGGGTGATATACTTGAGGTTTTAGAAATGTAAAATATGAAAACAAGGAGTTTCTAAATTCGAACGGTATATATATATATATATATATATATATATATATATATATATATATATGTTTATTTATGTACGCCGATTACTTCAGAACAGCTGTATCCATTTAAATGAAATTTTGAATGCGTTATATTAAGAAAGATTCTGCAGTAGTCGTATATCATTTTGGTCAAAACTGGTTCAGTAAAACTCAAATAACAAACGAAATAAATCCTACTAGATAATCGAAATGACACCAAAATGGCGGAAAAACTTCTAAAACCGAGTTTGCGAAAGCGAGAGCAGACAATACCTTACAGTAGTGGTCTCAAGTCTTGGTTAAATTGGGCAATCATAATACATTGAAGAGGTGTCGTATTTCAAAGAAACATTCAGAAACCAAGGTTTTATCATATCATAAATATAGCACTGTGAGCATTATTTTAACAGTGAGTCTATATTATACCATTGTTACAGAAGTTTTCTTTTCTCAAAGAACATATATATTTAGGTCGCCTTCTAGTTTGCAGGTTTAAACTTGTTTTTCTATAAAAACTAGTAGCATCTTATAAGTAATATTTAAGAATTGACAATGTCTTAATTTCAATAAAAGGTCGCTAGGAAGTGGCAACCATGCATTTTAGGTAGATAACAAGGAGGAGTTTATTTTCTTTAGTCAGTAAGAAGTGATATGCAACATTGCCACGTTTTGAACGGAGATCCAATAATTTAAATTCTTTTATACTTGTTACAAAGACATGTATATAACATTTTATGACTGATATATGAGCCTCAAAATTATATCATTGGAGTCTAGGATTATTTAGTCAATGCTATCACCCATAAGTTGTTACTAATGCTAAACACAATCAGGTAAAAATTCCTCGAAGGTACATATTTTGGTAAACTACATTCAAGAATGCGTAAAATTAATCAACAATGAAGGGTTGGGTCTATGGTTGGAACAGCCCGGGGAGTCCATTCATCATATATATTTAATAAATATTGGCACAAATCAATTCAATGCAAAGTGATATTTTAAGAATAAAAGATGCTGTTGTTAAATGCTCATCAAAGAAAGCATATTTAAACTGAATAGGACAAAACACAGTAATTTTTATTTGAAATAAACAATATTTAGTTACTTAGATCAGAATCTATAGGCTATTTTGAGTTAATTGCTGATTGTAAGTCTGAAGTTTTTTTTTTACTGTTAAATATTAATAATTTTAAATTGAATCTCTTTTCTTTTAATATGGGGCCAGAAAATCATTGTGTCACCAGCGTTGGTCCTGATTGACGCTAAAACTGGTTATAAATATAATAAAACTACTTTAATAAGTTTAGCTTATGTTCTTTGACTTTTTTAAACACTCATTACTAAAAAAATGATCAGCGAATATCTTAATTTTTATGGATAATTTCTATTTGGGATACGTAATCGATATCCGTAAGTTCTTTGCGTCACCATTTTCACAAATGTTATATTGACTTCAAGCCGGTCGTGCTTACTACAGATTTAAAGATCGTTAAAATTAACATATAAATTCAATATTAAATACAGGGTGTTCCATTTAAATAAGAAAGTGATTTGGCTTTAGTGATAATAAAATTCAAATGTAAGTTTTTATCAACCCTGGGTAATTTTTCAGATCATTTTTATTTTACAATAAATTGTAATAGTATAAAGTAAACATTTATACATTAGAGACAAATTGACCGCTTCTCTTTTGGATGGACTATACTAACTTCACGTAGGTTAAATCTTTACTTTTGTATAATATATTGTGACAACATTGGATCGTAGACTTCTGTAGATGATATATTTTGGTAGCGTAAGGCCGCTCTGTCTACAAACATATTGTTGTCCCATATTGTAGCTACTTTAAATAATTATAATTATTACAAAGGCAATGGCTCAAAGTCTGGCCGTTCCTCTTCTCTCTTGCAGCTTTAGTATCAAACAACTACAGGTTAATTAAGCTTACCAAAACCATAACTCAGGACTTCCGGACTCAGGCAAGGCTGCTAAAGCGCTGGTCAGATATTATTTCTTGTTGGAAGCTCTCACAGCGTGCGTCCACAAGTTTAATCGCCTGAAGGTTTTTAATAAATTATTTATTATGAGAAACTTAAAATTAGTAATGAATAACAATATCAAGATACTACCATAACTGCTCTTAATGGTCGCTCTATTAGTAAAAATTTAAAACCCAATTTAGAAGATAAAACGTATAAATATTAAATAAAAAAAAAGAAAAAACAGCATTAGAGCCGCTAAATTATCGTCAAATAATACAAAATATTCCCTTATCTTCTTCAAAAAATACAAAAACAAAGAAAACCTTCGTTTCCGGTGAATAAACACGTCACGTGATCACACTGCTCTTAAAAGTGGAACCGACTGCCCTAAACGAATTCCAGACCGTAACTAATATTTAGTTCTTCTTAAAAAGGCCAAACTTGTAATCTCTCGGCACCCCGCGGATCCCGTTAGCATCCATATCATCCCATGGAACCCAGTAAACGTCATTTTGACTTATGACATGTAGAGGGCGTTAGCCATTCTATACCGAATACTTAATTCCAGAATAAATCTGGATTGGAGGATCTTAATCATATTTTCTTTAATTCAAAAGGATTAATATAACTATTCTATGTCTCTTTATAACTAGAGGAATAAGATGGTATCTGTTTTTCCTAATAATGGGAAAATCGTTCAATATTTTAAGACATTTTAACGGTATTTGCATATTATTGTGAAACCTAACATCTCACCATTATCTGCCGACAAAACTTGACTAAATAGGAATCCAAGTTTTGTAGAAAGCATGACTAAAAGGATGTCTGGGAAAAGGTGTTAGTCGGAATCCCACTGATGAGTTCTCCGACTGGCACTGGGACGAAACATCTAGTCATACATAGTAGATCGCTAGTCATATGTCCTTTCCATCAGGGGCATGACTATTTGCGACAATATACCATATGTAAAAACTACATCGGTCCTTATCTCTGCGGTTTTATTTACATAATCAGGGTATGATTTCTTCGACAGATTTACCGACAAATCTTAAAGAGGGTCTTTCAGTTGGTCGTCATAAATTTACTGAGTTTATATATTTTTATGAAAGCATTTAAACGACTCAAAAATAATAATGCTGAGATTATGCTTCACTAAGTTAATCGACTTATTTTTCCTTTAGAATTTCTTGGGTGGTAATAAAAAAGTATATACTAGTCCGTTCCCACGGATAAAATATATCCACAGAATGATTATTTAATTAGTCATTTTATTAGAATATAATTCACGTTAAACAGTATAAAATAATTAATATCTGTTCCGTTACAATATCTTGTCCGTTGTGTGTGCACAATTTTTTGTTTTCGCAAGTTCTATCCGTAAATATCCTACATTATTAAATTTAAATTATGTGAGTAGTATATTAAACACAATATGGTAATATTATCAAATTAGTCTTACAAATCAAGGTTTTTGATGATGAATGCTTAACCGCAACCATGTTTTAGTATATGTATGCAATATATTTAAGATCCATAAATTGTCAGTTTTACGTCAATAGAAAATGAGAAAATTCATGAACTTTGTTCTAAAAATAACAGGCATAGTATTTAGGATAATATGGTACATATTTCAGGTATTTAAATAGAAAAAAATGTATACAAACTTAAAAGGTTAATTAAATAAATTAAATTTCTGTAAGTAGCTGATTACATTTGTGTTGATAATACTAGCAATTTTTTTCACTCGGTAATGCATAATTAAGATACTTACATTGTCATAAAGCAGGATTTATTTAAATAATGATATAATGAAAATTATATACCAGGAGCACTACTCAATTTCTCTCAGTAGCAATGAAGAAAATTTACTAACAAGGACAACTATTTTGTTCATTCAAGTCATCAGATTCAAAAATACGGAAGACAACATAAGTTCAATTTACCAATGATAAATAAAAAAATACCGTAAATAAATAAATTAATTTACAAGATTTTTTAAACCTTGAATTATTATCTAACCTAATATTTACTTTAACAAAATTATATAAATTATTAAGTATAGGAAATTTAGTAATTAAAAGTCATAGATGATTCAAATCAAGGAGAAATTTAAAGAAATATATCATACTTTAATAATTTATTTATTTATTTGAATTTGTTGATTTTTACCTGTTTATTTTTACTATTAATAGTTAACTTTGGTTATATAACAATTAATTCGATTTTTGTGGAAGGTGAATCTATTGTTAAAATTGTCATAAAAGAGAGGAGTTCTTCCCAATAATGGAAGATTGGGTTTACAATAAAAGCGAACTGCAGAAGGCAAATATTTTTTGGTATAAGGATATAAATGAAATTAATAAAAAACTGATTAAACAACTTATGGAAGCTGGAATAAAAATAGCAAAGATAAAAAACAAAACCAAGTCAATATAAGACGTACTACAAAAAAAAATTGAACCGCCTTCGAAGAGTGAGCTAAAAAATGAAAAAAAATTAAAACTTTTTATATAAAATTAAGATTTTTGAAGTCGGCATGAATTGTAATATGCATAAACAGATTAAAAATACTTTATTTGTAATTGTTTTCTTACCATAGCTTGTATATATCTCGTAATGGTACTTATTTGTTCCATTTAGAAATAATTTGGCGCCGACTTCAAAAATTTCAATTTCTTATAAAATTTTTTAGTTATTTTTCACTTTTTAGCTCATTTTTAGAAGTCGGTTCAATTTTTTTATAAAAATTTTATTTCTTGATTTTTAGTTTTGAATTCATCCACAAATTATTTGAACTAAGTACTAATCGAGATTAGTGTACATCACAATGACTCCAAGGTGGCAAAAAAGTACCCATTTTATTTAAAGTTGTAAATCACTCTAAAATGAAAAAGTGAAAATTCTTTGATTGTCCAAATACCAGTTTTGAGTGTAAATTTTAAATTAATTTTAGATTAGTAATATAGACAAAAAAACTTTTCAATATCGATATTTAAAGAACTTTTTAAATTAATTTTAGATTAGTAATATAGCTCCCCAGTACTAGTTTTGGAGGAAATTCGAAAATTTGCATCAGACATATTAGATTTTCTTAAAATAACTTTATATTTGCTATTTACATCCTCAAAAACGATCTGGTCTTACCTTTGAACAAGATTGAAAGATGTAAAAATTTTAGTTCGCTATACTGGATTCGCCATATTGTTTTGATAATATGTCAAAAAACGCTGCACGATTAGTTTCAACTCTGGTGACGTCATATACAAGTAAACTAATAGGATTTCAGCTTATAGATAGGCGATTTTAACAATTCTGGGTGTTATCGAGAAATTTTGGAGTTAACTACTAACATATTTCTCTTACTTGTTTTTTAGTTTGGTTATTTTCCAAAATGAAGTTAAATTTTATGCAAACTAGTAACAGTAACCTTTCCGTAGTAGATGTTCTTTTGAAGTACTTTAAGACGTTATATTCAGTTTTGTGAAGGAACGGTAAAAAGTAACATCAAATATAGCATAGGAAGCTGATTTTGTGCATTTCCAGTTAAACTATCTTGAATATCTGAAGTGCTGAAGCAATTCGGGTTCCATACTGAATAAATATATAAAAATAAAAATAAAAAAAATTGAACTGACTTCTAAAAATGCGCTAAAAGGTGAAATATTACTATTAATTTTTATACGAAATTGAAATTTTTGAATTTGGCGCCAAATTAATACCTGACAAAATGTGATTCGCATAAACAGATTGAAAATACTTTATTTGTAGTTGCTTTCTTATCATAATTTGTAAATATTGGTAGTTACTTATTTCATTTAGAAATAATTTGGGGCCGACTTCAAAAATTTCAATTTCATATAAAAATGTATAGTTATTTTTAAAAGTCGGTTCAATTTTTTTTATAAAAATTTTATTTTTCGATTTTTAGTTTTGAATTTATTATGATATTCATAAATTATTTGATTTAAGTACTAATCGAGATTAGTGTACCTCGCAATGACTCCAAGGTGGCATAAAAGTACCCATTTTATCCAAAGTTGTACCTCACCCTAAAACGAACCACTAAAAATTTTTTCTTAGAATTCTCCAAATACCAGTGAAATTGTGTCAAACAAAAATTTAGTCTGTTATAGTAAATCCACTATCTTAAATTTCAAATTAATTTCCAATATCGATATTTAAAGAACTTGAGACGTAAATTTCTTAATCCGATATATTTTACATTGCATATTGAGTTTGTATACGCCCCAAGAATCCCGAAATATCAATTTTACACAATATCGGAAAATGTAAAATTTTCAGTACCTCATATTATATCTTATCAACCTAATAGCTGTAAAAAATAGCTTAATATTCGTAATACACAATCCTGAAAACCCCCTAATACTAAATCTGAAAAAAAGTGAATAAGGTAAAATTTTCAACCACCATTTGAATTTCAAAAAAATAATTTTAAAGTCTTAATCTAATCTAAACCTAAACACTTCAAAGCCCCCTACCAATTTTGGATGAAAGCCAGAAATTTAAAATTTCTAGACCGTCATATTGCATCTGACATATTAGATTTTCTTAAAATAATTTTATATTCGCTATTTACATACTCAAAAACGATTCAGTCCCACATTTGAACAAAATCTAAAAATGTAAAATTTTTATTCCGCTATATTGCATTCGCCATATTGAATCCTGAAAAAATACTAATAAATTCATAATTTACACCCCCAAGAACCCTCTATATCAGTTTTGGAGAAAATCGAAAAATGTAAAATTTTTAGGACGCCACATTAAATCCGCCAGATTGAGTTTTTCAAAAAATATTTTAAATTCGTAATTAACACTATAAAAATCCCCTAATACTGATTTTATACAAAATCGAGAGATGTAGAATCTTTAATCTGCCAGTTTGGATCTGCTATATTTAATTTTTTTTTTTAAATAATGTCAGATTCCAAAAACTCCCCCATATCAATTTTGAAAAAGATCGGAAAAAATTAATTTTTTATCCGCCATATTGGATACGCCATATTGATTTTTTTTTAAATAATTTCAGATTCGTTATATACGACCTCGAATACTCCCCCATACCAATTTTGGAGAAAATCGAACAAAATTGATTTTTTGTCCGCCATATTAGATTGAATTTTTAAAAAATAATTTTAGATTTGTCATGTGCAGCCCCGAAAACTCCCCCGTACCAGTTTTGGAGAAAATCGGACAAAATTGATTTTTTAGTCCGCTATATTAAATTTTTTAAAAAATATTTTGGATCAGTTATGTGCGACCCGGAAAACTCCCCCAGACCAATTTTGGAGAAAATTGGACAAAAATTAATTATTTTATCCACCATATCGAATCCGCCATATTGAATTCTTTTAAAAATAATTTTAGATTCGTTATGTACGACCCCGAAAATTCTTCTATACAAATGTTGAAGAAAATCGGATTTTACCTCACCAATTTCATCCAAAAAAGTATGGGACCATCGTAGCAATTTCCTGAATATAACGTAAAAAATTTCATTCAAATCGGTACAGCCATTCCGGAGTAATCGGTATAGTTACATACTTCTGTTTTACATCTTATTCAACAGTTCGAGCTTCTTACATTTTGGTAACAACCTGTATAAAACTATACATATAGTAGAGGTTCGATATCGTAAAATTAGTAATTATCTCACCTGAATCAAAAAATGAATGATAAATATTTTTCGGTGTATAAAAGTGAATTTGCTTTGACGCAAAGAACTTGATTAGCAGTCCCGTCGCAGACCTTTTGTTAAAAGAAAATGAAATTTTTACGTCAGTAATAAGTACGAATTTAGAATATATTAAACTAAAAATCGCTATTTTAAGTACCGTTAATATAAAGTTAATTTACAGAGAAACGAGCTAATTTCTGGACTTTTATTAGTAAATTAAAACCGACTATGTAGATCAGCAACCTATATTCTATCTTAGTTCAAGATATGCTATATCGAATACCTTATAAGTAAAAATATCACATATGTGTTTGCTTTAGTTAAGTATGTTACATGCCGAATAAAATAAATAAACACATTTATTACTTGTTTATCATCAGCACTTTCAATGAGCAGGGTCGGATTTAAGCACTAATCAGTCTGCAGAGATTTAACTTTCATAAATAGGAACATATTTTCCTTTTTCAGAAAAATACAACAGTGACTAATTTTCGGAAAAACATTTTTTTTATTATTATTGTCATAATCAAAGAGGTTTTAAAATAGAATACTTTAAGTCTATTCCAAACCATACAAATTGTTTACAGTCAACATTACATGAATACGTGAAGAAAAAACCATACCGTTTTATTGGTCACAATAAAGTCTGGTCTTCCACAAATAGGAGTGCCAAAGATATTTAAAATAATTTTTTTTCTTTGCTGAATGAAAATATTTGAAAATGTCTCAGGTATTTTATCTTTTTTCTCTTTTACGTCTTCTTCTTCTTCTACCTTCTATAATAGGTCCCTGACCTGTTCCTTCTTCGATATTCCTCATTCTGGACTTAAATTATCGCTCTACCTTTTCCGCGGTCGACCTCTACTGCGTGTACCACTAGGCGATTTATCTCGTGTGATCCTTACCAGTTTATCCTCTGCCATTCGGCTTATGTGTTTGTTCCATTGTGTCTTACGTTGTAGGACCCACTCATTAATGCAGTCTGTGTTGCATGATTGTCTGATGTTATCGCTTCTTTCTCTGTCTAGTAGCGTTTTTCCTGTTATTCGTCGAAGTATTCTCATTTCTGTAGTCTCCAATAGTTGTTTCGTTTTTGTCGTCTCTGGCCGTGTTTCTGAGGTGTATGTCATAATAGGTCCAATTGTGGTTTTGTAGATCCGAACCTTTGTTTCTTGTTGTAAGTGTTTGTTTCGCCAGATCACGTCGTTGAGGCAACCCGCCACTTTGTTTGCTTTGGCCACCTGCCCTCTTACTTCATCTTCGATGTTGCCATAACTAGTTATGTCGATTCCTAGATATTTGAAAGTCATTTCTTGTTGTATTATTCGACCGTCTAGTTCTAGTTTGCATCGGAGAGGTTCTTTTGAGGTTGTCATACATTTAGTTTTTTCGGCTGAGATAATCATATTATATTTTCTTCTCGTAAGATTAAAGGTATTTAACAATCTCTGGAGGTCGTCTTCATTTTCGGCACATATCACAGTGTCATCAGCGTAACAGAGAATTTTTATTTCTGTATCACCCATTTTATATCCTCTACCAAGTCGCACCTCCTTTATTATTTCGTCCATTATCATGTTAAACAATAAAGGACTAAGCGAGTCTCCCTGTCTAATACCGCTGTTGACTGGTATGGGTGTAGATAATTTACCGTTAGTGCGAATCTGAACTTTATTGTTTGCGTATATGTTTTCGATGGTCTGAATTATATTGATAGGAATATGTCTCTTATATAACAGGTGGATTACGTCATCTAGCTTTATGCGATCGAATGCTTTTGTTAGATCTATAAAGCATAAAAATGTTGGTTTATTGTATTCTAGAGATTTTTCGACTATCTGCCGTAGAATAAATACTGCATCCACGCAAGACCTCCCTGATCTAAATCCCTGCTGTTCATCTTCCAGTGTTGTAACCGAATTAATTTTATTTTTGATTACTTTCGTAACGAGTTTCAGAGTTGTGTCCAGTAGATTAATACCCCTGTAGTTCCCTGGTTCTTGTTTGTCACCTTTCTTAAACATAAGCATTATTATGCTGGTTCTCTACCTGTCTGGTACTTTGCATTGTGTCAGGATTTTTCGAATGAAGCTTGTGAGTTCCTGTGTTAGGCGCTATCCTCCGTATTTCAACAATTCGTTATGAATTCCGTCTTGTCCGGGAGACTTTCTATTTTTTAAGGATTTTATAGCTTTCTCTACTTCTTGAATGCTGACTTCCACATTATTCCTTATTGCTGGTATTGTTTTTTCCAATGTTAGCATCTCTCTCAAATAATTTTGTTAGGTAGTCTATCCATTTCTCCTCTGATATTTTGTTTGTTTCGGAGAGTTCAGATATTTCTTTGCGCTGTTGTCTTATCAGTCGCCACATTTGTTTTTGTACACTATAGAAGTCTCCTTCCATTCTTTTAGAGAACTGCTCCCAATGTTCACTTTTTAGTTGCCTGACTGGTACTCTTTTACGTAAATGTAATAATAATTAAAAAAATCTTTTTTTTTTCGCTTGTGTATAAATGTGAAGATTAATAAATATTATTTAAATAAAAAAAATTAATATACCATGTTTTAAAACGGAATAAAAAGTATAAAATAATTTGTCACATTTTCCTGAAAATTTGCGATTGTAAATTTTAAATAGCTAAGAAAATACTGGGGTGCATGCATAGATAATAGTAAAGGATGTAGAAAGTAGATGTCGTTTAGAAAACTCGCACAACAGTTATTGTCTATTAGGCTACAGCATTTCTACGTATTAAGCATCGATTTCTAATCCTATAAAAACTACGTAACTCACCAATATATGACATGCACATAAAAATATGGTTAAATGACACCTGACCTACATAGCTGTCCGATAAGAGAAGGGAGCCAATACGGTTATAATAAATTAATAGACATATACATAACTATATTTGAGAACATATAATTTAGCAATACATAAAATACTGAACAGAAATAAAACCGAACCATTTTTTTATCGGCGCCGAAATATAAAAAGACTGATATATGATCATTATATCAATAATTTTTTTTCAGCCTCAACTTCTTTAGTAAAGCGGTTTAAGGTCACGCTGTCACAGAATTTGATCGTAGACTCCTGCAAATGGTAAACTTTGGTAGCATAAGGCCGGTAGGCCCATAATCTCCTGCTGTAACATATTAATTTGTAGCCATTTTAAAATTCTATAAATAATTATCATAAAGACAATGGCTCTCAGGAAGTCTGACCGTTCCTCTTGACTTTTGCAGTTTTAGTTCTAAACTACAGATAATTTAGGGCTTATC
Organism: Diaprepes abbreviatus; assembly: GCA_034092305.1. Taxonomy (NCBI): domain Eukaryota; kingdom Metazoa; phylum Arthropoda; class Insecta; order Coleoptera; family Curculionidae; genus Diaprepes; species Diaprepes abbreviatus. The sequence goes on along the minus strand of JASJET010000326.1, from coordinate 3,307,514 downwards.
AGATCCATGATTCTCAAGTTGAAGAGAAAAAACTGCTGCCTAACTGGCCAAGTGACGTTTCTTGATTTGAAGATCTCACAATGTCGCGCCACGAATTTATTTGCGTAAATCAAATAACTAAGCCGGCTTTTATGTGCTTTATAGATCTCACTAAAGCCTTTAATAGGGTGAGACTGGATGATATTCTGCAAATAATGCGAATTAAAGGCATCTCAAACAATTTAATTAACATAGTTGAACAGCTAAACTCCAACACCACAACACAAATCTCAGTAAGCGGCAACCTAACTAAGGATATACCGATAGCGTCGGGCATACGACAGGGGGACTCTCTGAGTCCATTACTGTTTAACATAGTAATGGACCAAATAATTGAGAACGTCAAAAGAGCGGCACCAGGGTACAGAATGAATACCGGGGAAATAACAATAATATGTTACGCTGATGACGCCGTCATAGTCTCGGAAAATGAAGACGATTTCCCAAGACTTCTATTTGCATTCCACACCATAAGCAAGCAATTGAACATGAAAATATCCATCGATAAAACTAAGTCAATTGTAATAAGCAAAGTGTCCTTAAGATGCAAACTAGTAGTGGATGACAAACCAATAGAACAACTCATGACATTTAATTACTTAGGAGTTGAGATAACCGCAAACCAAGACAGAACAAGAGAAGTAAGAAACCAAGTAAACAAGGCAAATACAATCTCAGGAAGCCTGGCGGATATAATATGGCACAATACATACATGAGCAAGGACGCAAAAACAAAAATCTACAAGACCTATATTCGACCGATAATGACGTACGCAATAGAGACGAGAGCTGACAACACAAAAACAAAATCTAAAGTACTAAGAAGAATATCGGGATACACATTAAGAGATCACATATGCAATTCAACACTACGCGAGGAACATGGAATGCAGGATATAGTAAGATGGGGACAGAAGCGCAGAAGAGCCTGGAATGAGCACGTAGGAAGAATGGCGCAAAATAGGATAGCGAGAATCGCCCGAGATGGAACATCGGAAACCAGAAGACCAATAGGTAGACCACCTAAAAGATGGAGAGAGTCCTGGATTTCAACATCAACTGAGATGAATGATTGAGTTGGAAAAAACAGGTTGTAAGCCTATAACAAGAGGAAAAAGAAGAAGAATCAAACAAAACAAGTTTCTTAAAACAGTTAAATCTATTAACAAAAAGAAATGGACAACGAAATTATTTACAATACACTGGAAAAAAATCTGAATGTTATTTTATTTATTTTGTGGTATTTAAATAATTTCTTGTTGCAATCAAGGAAAATAGTAGCTATATTAATTCTTTGTACACGTTGTCAAACGATATATCACATTATAGTGAGTTAATTTGATTATTTTTCTTCTGTTTCCTAATAATCGAGAAATGGTCAATATTTTAATACATTTTATCGGTATTTTTCAGATACCACATGTTTTCTTCGATTTCAATTACATAACCAGGGTAGAATTTCTTTGACAGATTTATTTATGAATATTAAAAGAGGGTACAGTCTTTTTAGTTTATGTCGTTATAAATTGTCTGGGTTTATATATTTTAAGAAAACATTTAAACGACTCAAAAGTAATAAAATTCCTAAGTTTGTTAATGTATTTAGATCTTAGGGCGGCAATATAAGATACAAACTGTCTAGTTACCAAAATAACTAGTGTTTGTGCCATTACAACGCCGTAAGGCTCGCGAACCAACCCTACTTAAGCCGTCTGTTGTTTACTCATTAGCCTAACACCGGCCGTGATTGAGTAATTACTGCTATCTATTAGAATGTATAATTTATATACATATATGTACGTACTATAAACTAAAAACAACATGGTAAACTATCACGATAATAAAGAAGTTTTAAATTGAATTGAATTAATTAATTGGTTCCCGTCAGATCACCGAAGGTAAACCACGCTGGGCGCGGTTAGTACTTGGATGGGTGTCCGCTTGGGAGCACTGAGTGCTGTAGGCAATAGTTGGTAGGCACGAAAACTGACAAAAAGTGAAAACTGGAGGTTGGTCGAGTATCAAGGACCATGGTTCGGAACCCACATTGATGTTATCTATTGTACCCCACGTTTTTCGTTTCAGATTTTACAAGTATTTTCAGGACAATATGATAAACTATTTTATACTTTTTAGTCCGTTCTGCAAATGTGTTTTTTTTTTATTTAAATAATTATTTTTTGCATTTTAGTATTTAGTTTAAAATCAATTGCAAAATTTCTACCTAATACAAAAACACAAATGGTATGTATTTATAAAGACAATTGTTTTCTGTAAATTTTGCTCGTCGAAAAGTGTATGGAGAGAACTTAAAGTTGGATTTGTAAAAAATAAGCTGCTTATCATTTTTTTAGTTGCCCGAAGGAGAGAAATGGTAAATATGATTTAGTTATAAATAAACATCCTTGAAATTCTATTCCAGAGGGATAAAACGAAGTTAGTTTTTTACATAGAATTGTTATATAAAGATTTAAAGACAAAAAAACCTGCAGCTACCTAACATTACATACGATTTTTATATCGCAATATATCATCAATAAATTAAAAATATTAAATTGAAATTGCAATTTCTAACCTCAATTAAGAATCACGGAAATAATTCTGTACATAATTTACTAATTAGTTCCCTTTTTAACATCTACAAATTTCTTATATAGTTTTTTACAAAATATATCAATACCTAATGACAGTTTAATTTATAATTTACCAGTTTTTAACAAGGAAGATATTTATAAATATTGATATATTTATTTTCGACTATTACTGAGGAACTTTAGTAAAATTCAGGATACATACATGTAAATACATTAATCAAACTGTTTTGCATCAAAATCCTTAGCTAGTCCAAAACGGAATTTAAAATAAAAACATCGCTAATTTTGAGGGAAAAAAAGGGAATAGTATACCACTACAGTCCATAGTAGTAACTCCTTTTTTTGGGAAACTCTGATAATATTTCGAAAAGAAAATGCGGAGTCCTCTTATCAACCTCTTGACAGCTTAGACTCGGCTTTGTTTCAAAAGAAACGTCAGCTTGTTTGCTCCCTTGGATCTGTCGCTACTAACTAACAGAATGGTGTTGTTTTCCTTTATTCAATACTCACTCATTTCCTGTTTCCAAATGCTCATTTTCTTAAATGAAGGAGACAGTTCTGTATAGCTCGTATGCTTTCTAATTGCTTAGCATTCAGTGTTGGTTAAGAAATCGGACCGGACTAACCCATTTAGTTGCGAAACATTAAAATGATAAGTATCTTAGACTAACACTTCTGCGATATGGTGCATTTTTATTTTGTTCACGTAAACATAGGCTCCTGCACAGGCGCGGATTCAAGGGGGGAGCGGTGGGGAGTGATTGCTCCCCCCAAGAGTGTTGAGTTCAGGAAAATAGACCCGATTTTGCCTCTTATACTATAGTTTATTCAAAAACTAGAGAGAGTAATAAATCATTTTTTACCCTTCGCAAACTACCTGTGTTCTTTTGTCCGGTGTCTTGAGCAAAATCTGTTAGACACATATATTTTTTATAGGAATGGGTTAGAAGTTTTATAATCAAAAATACCGGTCTATAATAATGGACTATTGGGATTGGATAACAATAGATATTTGGATGTGTGAAGTGTTAAAAAGGATTTTAATTATTGTCAAAGGCGTCGGAAGGAGGTTTATTTTATCACTAAGTATTTATGGCATAGAATATTATTTCGGTAATAAACTTAAAATAAAAAGTTTTTATAATATTATTTTATTTCTTATGATTTCTTAATAATTTACATACAATAGAAAATATAGATAATTTTGACGTATTTAACACAAATCACTGTATTTTTATAATTTTGACATAGAAACCGTTTTAAGCACAATCAGACTAAAATGTAGTCTTTTTCTCTCAAAAAATTCTAAGTTATAATTTAAATACTTACAAAATATCGATTGTCAAAAATACAAGAAGTTAAATATAGATAAAGAAATAAATTCCTCCATATAATAATAAATTTTTTTTGGGGCTATCGATCATTTTATTATTAATTAAAGTCATTTTTAGGACATTTGACATTTTAGTTTATTTATTTCTTAAACCATCTGCAGAATAACAATTAAACACTAAAATGGGGTTCAAATGTAGTTAATTTTTATATGTTACAGAAAATTTAAATAATAAATTATGTTTACGCTGGTAAACATTACGTATCTAATTAAAAATCAAAGTCAGTGAAGCTATCTTCGCTCAAATTAATTATAATTGGTTCCTCTATCTCACCGATCATGAGATCGAGTTTCCACATTTTCTTTTATTCTTTTATTATATGGATTTTTCCCAATTTTCTGCAGTAAATGTATTCAAAAATATCTTTAAAAAGTTCAGTTAAATTACTAACTTTTTCCCAATTTTCTGCAGTAAATGTATTCAAAAAAATCTTTAAAAAGTTCAGTTAAATTACTAATTTTGTAAGTTGTGTTTTTTCTAGCAACTCTACCTTTTACTTGAGAGAGATATTTCCTTCTCCAACGGACATTTTCCGGACAATCTATAAAAACAGATTTCCTGTCTGGTTTTTTCCAGCAAAAATTAAGTTCTCTGAGCAATTTCCAGAGCTCAGTTCTTTTAATTTCTAGTAAATCCTGATCTTCATTGATTTTAGTTAGAATTTTGTCGACGGTTGGGATCTGCTTTTATTGCAGTTTACATCTCTTCTTTCAACGAGGTTTTTCGTCTGCCTGTGATCGAATGTGACTTGGGAGTACTAACAATTCCAAACGTTTTTGTCTCCTTCAGTATTCGGTACATAGTAGATTTTCCAACTCCTGTAATGTTGGAACACATCTCAGTAGAGCTTTTAACATTATTATCTAGATATTGATATCTTAAGGCATCATAAACATTCATTGTAATAAGTTTTTCGTTGAGGAAAAAATGCCCTGGTTTAACGATTTTGGAATAAATGTAGATATGGAAGCCATATCTTTTGGGTATCTCACTATTCTCAAACAATATATAAAAACAAGCACATACAAGATAAATCACTAAGGACACACTGTAAGGTGTACTTTGCTTACTGATAGAAATTGAATTGAACTATCAAACATTTTATTGTTGCAGTAAATTTATAAAAGCTTATAATATTTAAATATAATTAGATTTACGGCAGTCCTTAGTTACTTGTGGCATTGGAGCAAGAATGTTGGAGGTTTCGGTAACAGTTTTATTACTCTCTCTAGTTCTTGAATAGAGTATAAGAATGTGTATTCTTGCGATCGCCCCTCCCCATTCCAAGAGCTTTGAGTTCAGGAAAATAGACCCGATTTTGCCTCTTATACTAGGAATATGTATGCACGCATCCTCCCCTCCTGTCGGCAACTTGATTTTTCTTGTGATCCCCCCTCTCCAAAAGCTTCAAATTCAGAAAATTAAACCCGACCCTGCCTTTTACACTAGAAATGGGAATGTTGCAGGTATCTCCCCCCCCTCTCGTCGACACGTTGCTTTCGCTTCCCATATTGTACTTTTGTGATGTCACCCCCCTCCAAGGAGAGAGGCTGGATCCGCCCTGCTCCTGCAGACTAGGCTTCAAGTAAGGATCCGAATATCAGTGTGTTCTGCAACAAAATTGTCTCTCAGAAACTAATACACATTTGCTTGTATCAAATACTGTTCCTTATGTCAAGGAATTTTTGGAAAATATGCAACATCATATGGAAAGTATCTGGCATTACCCCTCGTAGCAAAATCTCAACCATCAAATCCGTCGAATAACAAAGTAACATCATTTTTATTTACCAACGCCACTGGGTATTACTCATGATGTTCTCGGCTTAATGAATGAACCTAAATTGCCATATAAATCTAATCAATGAAGACTTCTTAGTGATTGTTTTAACACAAGTTTAAAAGCTCTTTTGACTTGCAAAAGAATTGAATTTGAGATCCCTTTGTCAGTAACCCTATCCAAAAAAATACAGAAAAAAGTACCATCATCAACATTTAAAAAAAATTGCAGTACCATTACGATCCAGTTTCGACCGAAACAAACTTAACACTTTTGAGTATTCCAACATGTTTACTGCGTTCAACCTCTTATATTTTAGTCAATGCTTGTGAACACACAAAAAGGAAATTCTCTTTCAAACCTTCTAAAACTCAAGTTGTTTTGGAATTCAAATTATATGTCGTAAGAACAAAAAAAAATACAGCAATCATGAACTTTATCAACATAAACCAGAACGCAATACAAAAATAAAAAATCGGTATCCTAATACGTAAAATTTAGTCATATAAACTGCCGCTAAATGTCAATAAGGGAAAAAACAAGCTGGGAAGGGCGAAATAAAAATTCAGCTTTAATTTCTCCAGAGAAGCGAATAGCCTTACCAATGCTTTCCAATTATATAACAAGAGAAAAAATATGTTACAAACTAGCAAAAGACCACAGTTCCCTCTATCCATAGTCAAACTGGAATGACCCTTTTCGGATGAAGACAAGGCTGAGGCATTTGCAAATACGTTAATTTCTTAGTTGAGTGTAAGAAATGACCCGATTACGAAATTGATAGGGAGAAGAAAATTGAGAAACTGGCGTGCAACGTAGAAAGAACCGCAACTTTTCCTGAAGTTATTCTAATAACTCTAGCAAGAAAGATGTCAAAGATGAAAAAAAATTCTTAAAAAATAAGAAACTTCGGGAAAAGGCATTATTATTAATAAAGCGTTGAAAAATATCCCCGGAAATACGCTTCTATCTTTGCTGGAAATAACACTCTTGAAAACACTATCCGGAAGTATGGCAATCAGCAGTTGTTACTCTGCACCCATAAGTCTGTTATTCTCTCTAGCGAAAGTTTTTGATAAGCATTTCATTTTAAACGAGCAATTTGGGTTCAGAAGAGGTCATTCGACTGACCAACACATTTCCAGATTTGTTGATAGGGCTTTGGATGGACTGCAAAGAAAGACTAAAAATGGTCTGCTTTTGAAAAGATCTGGAATCAAGCTTTAATTTATAAATTAAAACATTCCTCTATTGTAAACGACAACATAACGGCTCTTGTAAATAATTTTCTACTACTTTTTTTTTGTTTGAAGGTTGTAGAAAATGTTGAAGATGGACTAAAATTTGGTTGTCGCACTTGCATTGTCTTTATTTTTGTTTGTTTTTACGACATTTCGATTAAGTTGTATCTGTAATCATTATCAAGTATAAACTGAATGTTTTGTCTTTTAAGGCTACTAGCTTATATAGGGAATGTGTCCATTGAAGCCCAGAGTTTCGCTTCACTGTATATACCTCAATGATCAGATGTTAAGAAGTAGTGGTTGCCAAAGATTAGGTACCGCAACACTGGGTTTGCTGAACACTCCATTATTATTTTTAATGTAAGCTGCTTTTATAAATTCTCTTTTTTTTCATGTTGGGTTTCATATATATTGCCGCAGCTTCAAACCATTTTATATGGTGTTGTTTATCCTAGGGGTGTTCGGCAATACCTAATTGATTATTTGATTGATTAATTTAATGGTTTACGGCGCGTCGGTATCTCAGACCATTTAGCGCCTTCTATAGTATTGTTCGTTGCATTAAATTTTATTATAAAGACCAATGTGCCACAAGAAATAAAGTATGCATTTGGCCTTAGTCAGTTCGAAAGACATGACTGTCGCAAAATTATTAGAGGTGAGGTACCTCTCTCTGGCATTTCTATATGAGGGACAGTCAGATATTATATTGTAATGGAACAAATGTTAATTATTTTTCATTGTTCAATGTCAACTATTTTCTGTTAAAATAAATAATTAAATAATCACTCTGTGAATAGATATTCCGTGGGAACAGGGTAGTTATATTTTTTATCACTATCCACGAAAGTCTAAAGGAAGAATAAATCAGTTATCGCTTAACTTTTATGATCTTTGTCGTTTAAATGTTTTCTTAAAAAAAATACATAAAGTCAGTTAATTTATGAAGACGTAAAAGACCCTCTCTTAGAATTGCCTATAAATCCGTCTAAGTAATCCTGCCCTGGTTAAGTATATAGGACCAGATGTGATAAGGGTAGTTTTAACATGTAGTATGTGGAATACCGTTAAGGTGTTTTAGAGTATTGAACGATTTTCCCATTATTGGGAAACAAAAGAATGATCAAATAAACTCACTATAATGGAAATATATCGCTTGGCCATTTGTAAAAAGAATTATGATTAATAATTGTTTTTTCTATTCACAAGAAATAATGAGTTAATATGTTTATTGCCAAAACAGCCAAGAAAAGTGAATAGTTTTTTTACAGTCTTTAACATATATTCTTTTAGTTATAGAAAGAAATAGAATAGTTTTATTAATTGTGTTTATATTCAAATTATTATTAAGATGCTCACAGGTCAATTCGTGAATCAAGCATCCGGTATAGAATAGCTAACGCCCTCAGCATGTAACGATCGAAACCTTCGAATTTTAAGGGAAAGACGTTTACCGGGTTCCATCTTGTAATTTGGGTACAAACTGGAAAAAGGAAGAGGGGATGTAAGATTTGAAAACACTCTTTTAAGGAATGGTAAATTTTAGTTCCACTCTGAAATTCGAATAAGGGTGATCGGTACCATTCTATAAGCCCAGTGCCGTAGTGTATATTTGGCGAGAATGAAGGTTTTCTTTGTTTGATTTGTTTTTGATTTAATTCGGGAAGTTAAAGGAGTATCATGTGTTATTTTAGTGGGGCATTTCGCGATTTTCATACGGTTCGATTAAGTAATATAAATAGCTTTTTTTCGCGTTTTATTTCTTTTTTTTGTTTAATATTTTATTAAGCTATTTATATGTGTTTTTTTCAAAGTTGGGTTTTAGATTTTTGGTTAAAATAACGACCGAGAAGAGCAATTATGGTAGTTTTTCGTAATTGTTATTAGTTTTAACTTTCTCATTGTAAATAGTTCGTTTTTATTCTATTTATTTTGTTAATAGACTAAGTGTTTTGAGAAACTTGTTTTATTCAACCTAATTAAAACCTTCATGCGAATTAACTTGCGGGCGCGCTGTTGCGAGATCTACAAAACAAGAGATGTCTACCGACCAACTAATTAGCAGCCTTTCCTGAGTTCTGAAGATCTGAGTCATGGTTATGGTAAGCTTTAATAACCGTAGTGTTTGGTACTAAAGCTGCAGGAGAGAAGTTGAACGACCAGACTTCCAGAGTGTCTTTATTACTGTGATATTTATTTATAGGTTATTAAAATAGTTACTAATTAATATGGGACAAAAATGATTATAGATAAGATAATTAACGCTTTCTCAATATGTCATCGGCAAGAGTCTATAATCAAATTCTGTCACAATATGTTTTACAGTTAAGGGGGAATGACAGGACAGGCATTGAGGGGGATCCTCGTTTTTAAGGAGAAAGGCATGAGTCATTCTGCAATGTCCAATAACGATTCTCTTCCATACAACATTTTCCCCTCTGGACAGATGGGGAAAGTGATAGATTTCTGAGAAGTTTATTTTAATATAATAGAGTTTATTGGGGTTTTCAAGGGATTCCCAGCGAACCTGCACAATGTTACGAATGATGTTATCGATGTGCCTATTAAATTCTTTAGGATTAAGTAAAGGAAGGAAAGGGGTGCCTTCAAGGAATGCAGACTTGGCTCGGGGCCCACATGAACGCTATATACAAATTACGTTGGGATCCCATTTTAAGAAGGTCGAGAATTTGATTCATGAGGGGATGAGTTGTGTTGAGGGCTTAGATCGATCTGAGGCAGCTGAGGGAATCCGAAAAGATTAGATGTTTGGGGTGGAGGAGTGTTTAATTATTTCTCTGATGCATTGCTTGATGGTGAGCAACTCAGCTGAAAAAATGGATGAAAGGGGATTTAACCTTGATTTGTTGCATGAAAAACTGGTTACGGCAGCTGAGCCTACACCTTGATCTGATTGCCGCAGCCTCAGACCATTTTATATGGTGTTGTTTGTCGCAGGCGTGTTCTGCAATACCTGATCTCGACGTTACTCCTTTTTGTGTATGAGTTTTATGTTCCTTCATTCTAACTTCTAGTGGTGGTTGGGTTTCTCCAATATACATTTCACCACACTCATATGGAACTTTGTAAACACATTCTTATCGGTAGTTTTTTGTTTTTGTTAAATGAGCGCTAAGTGTGTTTCCTGGTTTAAAGGCTGTTTTTATATTATAACTTGTGACAATTCATCTTATTTTCTCCGAAATTCCTTTAATGTATGGAATTGTGAAGAAGGAATGTGTTTCTTGCTGTCCAATGGTCGTTGTTCTAAAGTTATTTGTATTTGTGTATGTTGTAAATCGAATTTAAAGTTTGCTACCTCTTTTTTCAATGAATCTGCATTATTGCATATAAATATAGCGTGATTATGGAGGTTGCGTATAATTCCCCGTTTTGTTACAACAGAATGGTTAGAACTATGATTAAGATATGGTCCAGTATGTGTTGGCTTCCTGCATACTGAAGTTTTAATAGTTTCGCTTGAAGGATCTACCATGACATCTAGGAAGGTCAATTGATCATTTACTTCTTTTTCCATGCTAAATCATTAAGTTCTTGATCATCGCCCTTCTATACGATGAAGACATATTCCAACCAGACTTTCGGTTTCACTGTTGCAGTTTCTATGGCATGAGGCAACTTTTTTTTGGAAGTTAAACATATCAAAGCTGGAATGCCTCAAGGGTGCCGTTTATCATTCAATCTATATTCTGCAGATATAACATACACCTATTCACTAACAAAAAACATTCATTATACAAAGGTACTTGCAAAAGCACTTGAATAGTATAATAAACTATCCAAACAGTGGAAAATAAAAATAAACCCTGAGAAAAAAGAATCTATTATAATTATAAACCCAAATTTAAATGTGAATGGCATCAACATAGTTGAAGAGGATTTCCAGGTGCAACGGAGCGACTCCATAAAATTCCTGGATATAACGATATATAAACTCACATTGAAACAAAATTGTACCAATATAAGCAAGCTTTATAGTTAACTTTATCCTCTATTAAACGAGAATAGCAAGCTGTCGTTAAAAACAAAGCACTGCTATATAAACAGGTAATAAGACCTAAACTTCTGCACAGCTCCACGGTCTGGTATCAGATAGCTAAAAATCATAGACTGAAACTTCAGATTTTTCAGAACATAATTCTAAGAAGGGTAGTTAATGCACCATGGTATATTTGTAACGCCAAAATTCGCAGAGATTAGTTTTTAGTAAAGCAACAAGAAAAATTCCTCTTGAAACAACTTGAACAACCTTCTGAAGAATCCTAATCTCAGTTTGAAGAGGCATAAAAATAACATCAATACTCCCATTCGGACTTCTTAGCGCACCATCATGATAAACTGTAAGTGGGCTACATATGTACAAATGTTTTTACAATGCGTCAGGTTAGATGTTAGATGTTGACGAAAAAATACCAAAACAAAGAGTAAAGTGAAAAAAGAGAAGACTAAAAAGAGCAACCAGATCACTAAAATGATTATAGCTGAGCATTTCTGCTAACCACATTACACATAAGTGAAAAGACTTCCGAGTTCTATTTTTGGATAGAAACGGCAAAAAAAAACAGTATTCATTTCCAAATACCAATTTTTTTTACAGGAAATTCAAATAAAAAAATTTACAATTTTGATCTTAGTGGACTAGACATAAAAATCTAAATATACAACTATTTTAAATACAAGTTTTAAGCATATTAACATGTCAAGTTCATTTATAAATCATTATAAACGGTTTTTTCATGTAAATTCTCTTTTTAGGTTTAGTCGACACGTGTTTCTATTTTTAATCAGATTATGACAGTGCATTTTTTATTAATACGATACATAGTGTTTTATGTGGTAAATATGTTAACCCCTACTAAGGGTAAAAACAATCTTAGTAATTTTTAGGATTGATATTATCTGAAATATAAAGAAAATATTTCAACATAGTTCGTGTAAGAAGATACCTCAAAAAATACCGCTATTAGATCTAGATCAGTGGTTCCTAACCTTTTTCATAGATTTATCACTAAAAATCCCACTGCATAAATCACACTGTGGCTTCTTTATGTTGTTATTAATAACAATTGAAAATTCAAATTTTAAATAGTTTTCCGATTTTTTCTTTTTTTTCCTCTATGACGCTGATATCTGAAAAATAAAATATTTCAAAATATTTGTTAAAAAGTTTTGAAAAATTCTGAATTAAGCAACATTATTTAATAAAGATATTTAAATAGACAAGTTAGGGGAGTGCGAAGAACAGCAGGGCTTCCGGAATAACCACTCTACTATCGACGGTATATTTATTATCAGACAGCTGGTTGAAAAATCTATCGAATACGATAAACCGCTGTTCATTTGTTTTGTGGACTTGTCAAACTGGAACACATAACAGAATTACTGCGAAGAAAACAAGTAGACGAAGCAATCATACGCACAATATACGAACTGAATTCCAAAAATACCATGGAAATTAAAACAAATAACACTCTAACAGAGGAAATCCCATTATCCATAGGAATAAGACAGGGTGATAGCCTAAGTTCAACACTTTTCAATGTAATCATGGACAAAATCATTGATGAGGTGAAAAGCACAAATATTGGGTACCCAATGGGACACAACACCGTTCAGATTATATGCTTTGCAGACGATGTTGTCTTGACAGCAGATAGCGAGGACAACTTACAAAGAATGCTTTTCCATCTCAATCGAACAGCCAAACAGTATAATATGAAGATATCTGTGGAGAAAACCAAAGCAATGGTAATAGAAAAAGAACCGGTAAGATGCAAACTAATGGTTGATGACAAACATATCGAACAGGTTGGGAAGTTTAAATACCTAGAAGCACATATAACAAGTAACAGGGCAGTAACGGAAGAAGTACGCACACAGGCCAACAAAGCGGCCATGATATCAGGCCAACTAAGAGACATAATCTGGAACAATAAACATATGATGGTTGAGAGCAAAGCAAGAATTTACAAGGTCTGTGTAAGACCGATACTGACCTACGGCGCAGAAACAAGAAATGAAACCACAAAGACAAAACAAATTATGAGAACCACAGAAATGAAAACGCTGAGAATGATCACGGGAACAAGTTTAAGAGATAGAATAAGAAACGCAACAATACGCGAGGACAGCGGAGTGGGGGATGTTGTGAAGTGGGTTCGAAACCGTCGTAGGCAGTGGAGAGATCACGTGGAACGAATGGACGATGACAGACTAGCAAAAACCATGATGAGAAGGTAACCAAACACCAAACGGCCGTCTGGACGGCCCCCTAAAAGATGGAGAGACAGCTGGGTTTCGACCTCAAACGAAGATCGATGAGACATTGTATAGATAACAGAACTTGATTCTACCTAGAAGAAGAAATAAAAGAAGATTTAATATTTTTTACTTACCAAAACGGTAAATAATAGAACAGCGTATATTTCTAGGCGTGCGTATTGAAGATGTGAGGGGCTAGCAGTACTAGTGTTTTTTGAATCAAACAAGACTAACAACGAACCTTCTATTTACAAACGACAAAAACCACACGGTAACGACTTAACACTAGATGACAAGTTTACTAAGCGCGACATTTTTTTCTGTAAATTCATCTTTATATTCGAACAAGTCTCAACTTGCGGTTGAATATCTGAAGAATACTTTTCTGCTTATTTGCAACTCGGTAGAATGTCAGACTATACATCACAAAACTTCCCTCTCTTACATATTTCTTCAAGAAGCAAAAGAATATCGTGATTGCTGCGAACTACCCAGGTAGCTCGTCTCAGTCGGATTTCACCAAGCATAAGGAAAGGTGTGTGCGCCGACCATCTGTTGATTATGACGCGTATGTCCTGTTTTGCTAAGCATATATAAATTATTAACATTTCCTCACCTAACAATAAATTTTTAATTTAATTTTGACTTGTAAAATTGTTAACCGGACCCTTGTGGGTTGTGACTCACCGGTTGAGAACCACTGATGTAAAGGGTGTTAAAAGTATAGGTTCGATTACATGCTAATGTTTGATGGCCTAGATATTTGTTCGGACCTTTTAAAAAAAAATAGAAAATTAAATTTCTGATAGGGATGTTACGAGAAACGAGAATTTTCGAGATGAGACGAGAATTTAAGTCTGAAACCGAGGCGAGAAAGAAATAATTTCCCGTTTCAGTAAGTAGAGACAAGACGAGAAACGAAACGTATGAGACTAGAAGTTCTCATGATGGTGATCGTGAGATATTAAGATCAAAAAAAATATTAAATTTAATTTTTTCGTCAAACCGATCTAAAAAAATAAATAAAAAACTGTGCCATCGGTATATTTTTAACATGAATATATACATTCTAAATTCCTGAAGCTAAAATATGAGGATCGAGTCCAATTTACCATTGTCCAAAACTTGATAGTTTTTAGCTCTGGTATGCATGCTGTGGATATCGTGGCCGGGGCGTCCCTTGGAAGTCAGGATAATACATGTGAGGGGTTAATATAAGGAGGGAGTTCCAGTAAGCGACTGGGGGAGGTTTAATGGAGCCCAAGGAGAGTGAGCGATAATTCCTACAATCTCTGTCCGCGTCGTGTTTTTCTTTCAGGCTGGATAAGCATGGGCGTCCATGTTAGTTGCGGAAATGGCGTGGTGTGAAAGTATGACTAACAGAAAAGGTTAAGCACAAAAGTCTCTACCAGATGAAAGAAATTTCATAACCTCATTCGTTCAAATTAATATGATATATGTGTTACATAAGCCACATATGTGGTAAAAAAAATGTGTATAAACTTGGGTCATGTATGTGACCAAACAATCTGATAATGTAGGAATTTTCAGGGGTACATACCTGACACTCCGAGGATTTCAATCACGATAATATCTCAAACCCGAGAAAATGTGTAAATCTGTCCGAGGGTCGCCAAAAAGACAGGGTACAAATGCGGACGAGGAAAGAAAAGCTGGCCGAATTACATTTAGTTGTAGTGGCCAAATGAAGTGTCTCCCCAAGTCACGAATGAGGGTGAGTCCACACGATAAGAAAAATTTGAGCGTAGGCGTATTACGCGCTTTTGTGTTAAAAATGTCTCGTCCACACGGGACTTTTCGTTACGCGGTCATAAGAGATATGGTTTTTTTTTGTCTTAACCTAACTTTTATCCGGATTTTTGTTTATATTTTATCTAAATAATAAAATGAAGCAAAATAAAAGATTAATTGCGGCCACGCACTTATAAAGTATATGTACTGATCGTCAAATAAACAGAAAATGTCCGGACCATGCTATGCGCCATTTTGGGTAAGGTGAAGTTATAATAACAGTGGATACGCTGTCGCTACAAAATTATAACTACTAAACGTAATCGTTTACCTCCCACTGACAAGATTTGAAGCAATTTGCATACTTTTTCGAAATTTCATCGACATAAGTAGTTGAACGAAACGAATGGTAGAAAGAGATAAAATGACAGTATTACGTTATAACCTTACCCAACTTGTTTGATTGTTATGTGTGGACGTCTGTCATACTATTGGTCGGTCGTAAAAATAAATTAAAAATTTTTATTATATTTTTGGTTGTTAAAAATAACTAGTCCTTAAAAAAAGCAATATGTTGACGAACCGTTTCTTCAAAACGATTTATTTTTTGAAAAAACAGTTGAAATGTTAATTAGGTAGTACCCCGTTATTTTCAGTATTTTCTAATTAAAATTTCCTTAGAAAGTTAAATAATGTTTCGCAAATTTCAAGTAAATTTGAGATTATAGACATATAAAATTATTACACTAAATTCTGTTCATATCTCAATAGTTTGAGCGTGCTGTTTAAAAATTGTTTTTCTACAGATAGTTATAATTATGGATTTAACATAAACATTTGTGTCCCTATATCCCCAAACGGTCGAGTATCTTACTTTGAAACAGTTAAGTGTAACATAATTATTTTCATCAACACAACTTATAAAAAAATTTGAGAAGTAACAATTTGTAAGATATTTAAAACTTTTATTTAAATAAGTAACATTCAATTTTATATTCAAATAATGTTAAATGCAACATTTTACTTCCTTAGACTGTGTTAAACACTATACTACACTACAACTAAATAAATATTATTGATTATAATTTATTAGGACATATAAATTTGAACCCTACAAGCCAACAAACGAGGTCCTTCAGAATAAAAATCTTATTTATAGCACGTTTGGTCTTCAAGCCCCTACAAATCTTCACAAAATAATAAAAAAAGTATATTAAAAGTTGAATAGTATCATTAATGGGGGGGTCTTCGAGCTGGCCTATGGTTCCGGCTCCTGGTCGTACACAGTTCCTCTATCACCGGTCAAGTTTCAGGTTTTCTTTCAAACTTACTTGTCAGGACAGAAAGTCTTGCAATAATCGGCTAGATGTTTAGTGAATTCATACAATAATTGATTGGTGGATAGCTAATTGATTGGTGGATAGCTAGGATGATGGATTTTAGTAATACTACATAGAGCAGTGGTTTCTACCGTTTCAAGTTTTATGAATGCTGGCTTCTTGCAATTACTGTATATAGGAGATATGTATTCTTATTAAAGTCAGTACATTGCTTTGTATATATGAGTTGTTTTTCTTGATATGCCTTTTTCTTTGTATATTAGACTCCTAGAATTTGGCCCTTTGTATACATTTTTTGTTTAACAGTTCCAAAGTGCCAATTGAAGATAATTTTGTGGTCTATATTTACACTTAAATATTTGACTGATGGCTTGGTGCATATTACTTGTTATTAAGTTATTTAAAATAAATTTAATCCAAGGAAAAACAAAGATTATTTCACAATAATAACAACAATGACACTATTTTTTGACTTTTGACGGTTAATTTGACGTGCCAAAATGTCACTTTACCCAAAATGGCGCAGAGCATACTCCGGACATTTTTCGTTTGACAGCTCCATTACCACCAGTCATCCATTTATTTTCAGAAATCCGTAATTGCGGCAGTATTTTAATCTAGAAAAAAAAGTTACAAAATGTAAGGAAAATATTGATGTATTCTTTATTTAAAAAACAGGAAAGTTGTCGCTACTGGGTCCGATCTGTATTTGAGGAAAACATTGAAGAAAGGCTTGGACATACTAACAATTTAATTCAAGAAATGTGTGAAAATAATGCTGATTTTTTAAAAAAAATTTCCTGTTACTATTGGTGAATTTGTAGAGCTCTTCGCTGTTGTTGGGCCAATAATTAGGAAACACGATATGGAAATGTGTACAGCTATACCCTTATTACTAGGTTGAAAATAACATTGTGATATTAAGCTGATGAAATCAGCATATGAAATCAACAGTGCGAATTCCGAGTCGGTAAACAATGTTTCTGAAATTATTCCGGTTACTTGTGCGGTAATATGGAACTCTTTAAAAGAAGTTTTATTTTCAAAATTTACCACTTCTACCTGGCAAAGAATTGCCAAGGAGTTCAAAGACGAGAATTTTAATATAACAGTGTAACTTTAACAATGATTTTAGTAATTACCAATGTTTGTAGTTTTTAGAAGAATAGATTACATATGATACTAACTGGATTTTTGTTATTAAATTTCCATTTCCATTCCAACGCTTAAAAAAATTGGTATAGGGAAATTGATATTTATTATAACTCATTTAGCGAATGATTTGAATAATGTTGTTGTATATGTTACACCCGTGGGGGTTGCTAGATCCCCTATCGGGCGCCTCCCCAGGTGGCGGATAGGGGAACGCCTCCCAGATATGGGTGGTACCGAGGAAATGAAATACTCGGGGCGGACCAAAACTAGCACATGAAAATGGGAAGCAGCATTTTCATTACTGTGTTAGGGTGGAGAAGAATACTTCGGAACAATTTAACACGGATACTTTTAGGCGACAATCAGTATATTAGATTGCGACGGCTAAAACACTGCGATGGGGAAGGCAACGGGAAACCACCCCATTATACTCCCTAGTATAGTCATCATGGCATTGATAAATGGAATGAAGAATGTTACTGATCATGGGCTGCGGAACCCAAGATCCGGCAGGGGAAGCAAATCGAAATTAGACCACAGGGCTTCCCAGGTCGTTAGCCTGCGAAATCCCTGTGAACAAAACACCACCAGACATAAGACGAATATGAAAATGAAGAACCCGTATAGGATAGCTACATGGAATGTAACAACATTGTATGAGGCTGGTAAGCTTAGAAATCTACTCTTGGAAATGGACAAGCTAGATATCACTATCATGGGGGTAAGTGAAACAAGATGGCAAAACACAGGAAAATACATATCAGACGGATATGCCGTTTAGTCTTCTGGAAACCAAGACCCTATGCACCGAAATGGAGTATCAATAATTATGAAACAACATATTAGTAAGTATGTCATTAACTTCGTACCACTGTCAGACAGGGTAATACTAATACAGTTAAATGCCAAACCTGTAAATATAAACATTGTTCAAGTTTATGCTCCTACTGCTGACAAGGATGAAAGGAAAATCGAAGAATTTTACCATCAAATAGAATAAGTGCTAAAAACAACAAAGAAACACAAAACAACTATACTCATGGGAGATTTTAACGCTAAAGTTGGACGGAAGGCAACGCATAACATCACCGGAAACTTTGGCTTGGGAGAGAGAAACCAAAGAGGTGAACGTCTAATCGAATTCTGCCAGGAAGCTCACTTTGTCATTGCAAATACCTGATTTCAACTTCCAGAAAGACGTCTGTATACGTGGAAATCCCCTCAAGACGGACAACATGGCAGAATAGTACGGAACCAGATAGACTACATTCTAATAAACCACCGATTTCGTAACAATGTTAAAGATGTAAAAACTTACCCCAGCGCTGATATAAACTCAAACCATAACTTACTCTGCTCCAAAATACAAATTAAATTAAAGAAATTAACAAAGCCATCTAAACAAAACAGGATGTGCCTCGACCCCCTCAAAAATCCTCAAACACGTGAACACATATCGCAGCGAATAAATAACGAAATGCACAAAATATCGAAAATACCAAACGGAAACAGAACCATTAACGAATGTTGGTACGATATACAAAACTCGATTTTGAAAGAAGTGGAAGAGTCTCTGAAAACACCTAAAAGAATGGCAAAAAATGAGTGGATGACACAGGAAATTCTTGAACCTTATGAAGGTACGACAGAAATATAAAAATAGAGATACTGACAAATACAGTGAAGTCAATAAACTCATAAAAAGAAAAATTAAGCAAGCCAAAGAACTCTGGCTCGAAAATTCCTGTAAAGAAATAGAGAACCTCCAAAAAAAACACGACAATTTCAATCTCCACAGGAAACTTAAATATACCTCCGGAATCAGAAAACCAAAAAATGCTCATTTACTCAAGGACGCCGACGGAAGAATCTGTAATCACGAACAACAGTGCAGAGAATGGGAGAGATACATCAGTGACCTTTTTGACGATGCTACTCGAGAAAACGCTGTACATACACATACTATATGCAGCAGCGAGATAGACAGGGGCCCCAGTATATTGAAGTCGGAAGTCAGGAAAGCAATACAGCAAGCCAAAAATAATAAGGCACCTGGACCAGATCAGATCCCTGCTGAGTTGCTTAAACTTCTAGATGAGGAAAATATTTCTTACTTAACCACTTTCTTTAATAAAATCTACAACGAAGGAATAATACCAGATGACTGGTTAGAATCGCTGTTTGTAACATTACCAAAGAAAAGTAGACCCACCAAATGCAGCGACTTTAGGCTGATTAGTTTAATGAGTCACACACTTAAGATACTCGTACGAATTATACAGAACCGAATATTCCTTTTATGCGAAGATAGAGTGAGTGATAAGCAATTTGGATTTAGAAATGGTCTAGGAACAAGAGAGGCACTATTTTGTATGCGCGTTCTCCTACAAAAGAGCTGTGAATTCCGAAAGAACATCTACGTCTGTTTCATCGACTTTGAAAAGGCATTCGACCGAGTACAACATGATAAACTTTTTGAGTGCCTACAAGCGGCAGGTCTAGACCACTACGATATAAGACTGCTAAAACATCTATATTACAATCAAGTAGCCTCTATCCAAATTGAAAACAGTCGTACTCAAAACCTACCCATCAAACGTGGAGTAAGACAGGGTTGCGTTCTGTCACCCTGTCTCTTTAATGTATACTCTGAAGAAATCTTTAGGGAGGCTTTGGATGACAGACAAGAAGGAGTAAGACTAGGCGGAGAAGTAATCAACAATATTAGATTTGCTGATGATACGGCTATTCTTGCGGAAAGCATCGAGGATCTCCAAACATTAGTAAACCTAGTCAATGAAGCGAGCTGCCGAGGAGGCCTTAAAATAAACATCTCAAAAACAAAGTGGATGGCCGTTGGAAAGGTTACTGTAGATGAATGTCAACTTTGGCTCGATGGGAAGAGGATAGAGCGTGTAAACCATTTCAAATACCTTGGCAGTTGGTTGAATGTAAATGGGGACTCAGATGAAGAGATAATAGCTAGGATAGAAATATCGCGGAAGGCCTTTATGACATGGAAACCAGTTCTATGCAACAGGAACCTATCAATGCATATTCGTAAAAGGGTCCTGAAATGCTATGTATGGTCTATTCTATTATACGGTTGCGAGACATGGACACTAAAAACCACAACGCTAAACAAACTAGAAGCATTGGAATTGTGGTGCTACCGTCGAATCCTAAAGATATCATGGGTTTCGCACACTTCCAACGAGGATGTTCTCAGAATGATGGATACAGATCTACTGCTCTTGAACATTATAAAGAAGCGGAAAACAGAATACTTCGGTCACATAATTAGAGGACCTAAATACCAGCTACTTCGCCTTATAATACAAGGAAAAGTGGAAGGAAAAAGATGGATAGGCTGACAGAAGCTTTCATGGCTGCGTAACTTCAGGCAGTGGTGTGATTGCACGATAGAAGAACTATCTCGCGCAGCAGCCGTAGAGAAAGATTTAAGGAAATTGTAAACATGATGACCACCAACGTCTGAATACAGGCATGGCACCTAAAGAAGAAGAAGATATGTTAATAAAATAGTAACTTCAAGTATTAAAAATTTTTTATGTATAGGGACTCTTAAAAACCGGCTAACATTTATAATTAAAATTAAATAAATACCGACCTTGTTATACCAAATTGTTACTTTTTAAAACAGTATAATTATAATAAATATTTAATTTTAAAGATATTTAAATTATACAATAAAAATTATACTTCTAAGAAAATTTATTTTGTATGAAACTCACGAAATTTTAATAGACCAATTTCGCAAATATGATATGGAAATTAGCATCAAAATGGGACAATATAATTTAACTTAATATTTTGCGTGTCCGGGTAATAATTGGACGGTGGAGCAATTTCTTCTATTTGTCGTTAAAAATAAGATATAATTTTGCGTAACCTTCGGCGTGTATTTGTATTTGCATCGTATTTTTAAAGTCATTATATTTTATTAATCCCCACGATAGTACATCAATCAAGTTTTTGTGTACTTCAACCATTTAATTACACCATTGATTCCCAAATTGGCCATATGGATCTCCAGGTGTCTACTGCAACCTGCCAAAGGTCCATATCAACGAGAAACAAAATTAGGGGTGAATGAGGTTCAAATGGGGGTCCACGAAAGTGAACACTATCCATAAATTGCATAGTGTTCCTAACAAAAATTGTATCTATGTTCTTAAGTAATACTTGAATGAATGAATGAACGAATAAAAGGTGGTGATATTAGATCATCGGTGGACTCTTTACATCCCACCGTAGCTGCAGGTCATTCGAGGCCGATCAAAATGGCGAATCTGAGTAACCTCGTTAATTGAACTTGCCCAACAGCTTCCGTTGACAAAATTGTATCTCTGAAATGTCTTTGCCTCAGTGCGTTGAGTGCTGGGCACTCTCTGAGGAGACTGTCCACAGGCACCATATGCACGTCGAGTCATCTACGATCCAATCTTATGAAGATGGCCTCCAAGGTGACAATGTCCTATCAACAATTTCACCGAAATTCGCAACTCTTCCCATGCGTTAGGTCCAGTTATTTGTTCCGGTGAGAATTCGTAAAGAGTGAAATGATAGAAAAATGACGTTTTTTTGAAAAAATCTTGATACATACCCCCCTATTTCGAGGTCGTAGAACACGATCCTGACCTCGGTTTTTCATCATTTTTCTTCAATTTTGCGGAAAACAGGGAAGACGCTTTTCCCTTTAGGTTCAATATTTTTCACTAAATCGTTAAACCTTTGTTATAACCACAAATTACACAGTGATAGAAGCTTTTGTATTATAGAATAATTCAAAAACATGTACTTTTTTATCGAAAAAATCCGAAAAATTATCGCGACAAAAATCACAACAAATCAAAACAAAACGGCCGCCATCAACAAATAATAGTCTGCATAGTTCGCTAAAGATAGCGAACTTGTTGAATTCGGCGATGTTGCCAGATTGCAAAAACGATTTCTTTAAAATTCATATAGATTCTTCTCTTTCTATTTGAATTGGAAAGAAAAGGTCTCAAAAAGACTTTTTCCCTTTCCTTTGATTATTGAAGTACTATTAATTACTCTTATGTCTATGTCTTTGATGTGTGATTTTGACTCTAATTATTAATGGTTTTAAGGATTATAGTTGCTTTTGTCTGTTTCCCTCCAAATACCCGTAGTTTTAAGCGGATAATATGAATTGATCATATTGCTTATGTCCGTTAGCAGAAAGTGTTTTTTAATTAATAAATCTAGGTCAATTTAGGTTCTTCTTCTTCTTGCGGTGCCTATTCGTTCCGAATGTTGGCGACTAGCATGGCTATTCTTACTTTGTTGGCAGCTGCGCGGAACAGTTCAGTCGTGCTCATGTTGAACCATTTTCTTAAGTTTTGGAGCCAAGAGATTCGTCTTCGTCCTGGCCCCCTCTCGCCGTACACCTTCCCTTGCAGAATTAATTGGAGGAGGTTATATCGCTGTTCATTTCTCATAATATGTCCTAAGTATTCCAATTTGCGTTTTTTAATTGTTTTGATCACTTCGCCCTCCTTTCCCATTCTGCGCAGGACTTCATTATTTGTGACTCGGTCGACCCAGGAGATTCTTAAGATGCGCCTATAGCACCACATCTCGAACGCTTCAAGTTTTTTAATGGACGCTTCAGAGAGCATCCAAGCCTCTGTTCCGTAGAGCAGAACTGGAAAAACATAGCACTGTAGTATGAAGACCTTGGTTTTCAGCGGCAGATCACGGCCCCTGAAGACGGTGTTCATTTTTGTAAACGCTGCTTTGGCTTTTGCTATACGTTGTTTTATTTCCAATGAGTGATCCCATTGACTGTTTACATTGGTGCCAAGGTATGTATAGCTTTCAACCCTTTCAATTGTTTGTTGGTTGATGGTCAGTTGTGTGTTTAGGATTGGGCGTTTGCTGATGACCATATATTTTGTCTTCTTTGTATTTAAATCTAACCCACAGTGCTTACTTACTTCAGTTATGCTTGTCATCAACACCTGCAATCCCTCCAGACTGTCTGCGAATACCACTGTGTCGTCTGCGTATCTGATGTTGTTCAGATGTTCACCGTTGATTAGTATTCCCTCATCACATTCTTCCAAGGCTAGTTTGAAGATATGCTCAGAATAAACATTAAATAGCATCGGGGACAGTATACATCTTTGCCGTACTCCGCGTTCTATTGAGATTGCTTCTGTCAACTGGTTGTCTACTCTTATGTTAGCAGTTTGGTTGTAGTAAATATTTTTGATTATTCTCAGATCTTTATCATCTATGCTGATCTCTTCAAGTATTGATATAAGCTCGTCGTGTTTTACCCTATCGAATGCCTTCTGGTAATCCACAAAGCATGCATATATATCGCAGTTGACATCTCTGCATCTTTAGAACAAGACCTGGACAGCAAAAAGTGCCTCCCGTGTACCCAGAGCATCGCGAAATCCAAATTATGTGCGTGTTAGTTGTTCTTCGCATTTTTTGTATAATCTCTTGTGG
This sequence comes from Diaprepes abbreviatus, assembly GCA_034092305.1. Taxonomy (NCBI): domain Eukaryota; kingdom Metazoa; phylum Arthropoda; class Insecta; order Coleoptera; family Curculionidae; genus Diaprepes; species Diaprepes abbreviatus. Next base: position 3,283,427 of record JASJET010000326.1, on the reverse strand, counting down.
ATGATTTTTAGGAAAGTCTTAAGTAGGTGGCTCATAAGGCTTATAATTCTATATTCATCGCACCTTTTTGCATTTCGTTTTTTTGGTAAGGTCACAAATGTTGATTTCAACCAACTCTGGGGAACTTTTTCAGTATTATAAATATTATTAAATACTTTTGTGAGCCATATTGTCCCGTTGTCATCCATTAACTTTAAAAATTCTGAATAAAAGTTGTCAGGTCCTGTAGTTTTGCCATCCTTGGTTCCTCTTATAGCAGTTCTTACTTCCTCGATTGTAAATGGAGGCCCAGTTATACAATCTGTGTTTTTTGTGTCATTGTGTCGTTCATCTCTAAAGGTTTCCTCTACATATCTCATCCAAGTGTTTCTTCTCCGTTCTGCTTCTATTATTAAATTTCCTTGAGTGTCAGTTAGGCGTCCAACTTGTTTAGACTTATATAGGCCTGCCGCTTCTTTGACTTTTTTGTGGAGGTTAAACGAGTCATGCTTTTGTTGTAGTAATTGTATTTCGGTGCATTTTTTCGTTAACCATTCATTTTTTGCATTTCTAATAGCATTTTTTATTTCTTTGTCTACTCTTTTATATGTTGCTATGTCATTGTTCTTAACCTTTCGTCTATCTTCCATCAGATCCAGAATCTCTTCCGTCATCCACCCCTTCTTCTTTACTCTTGTTGGTTTTAGGTGCTTGTCAAGTATGTTCTGAGTTATTGTGTGTAGTTTTCCGAGTTCTTCTTCTGTATTACTAGTGTCTTCCTCAGTATTTAGCTGTTCCTTCATATACTGTTGTGCGCTCTGTTTTATGTATTCATTTTTTAGTTGTCTGATGTCGTGTTTGTTGGTCTTTGTTCGTTGCATTTTCTTTAACTTAAGTTTTATTATGCCTAGGAGTAAATTCTGATTAGACTTGATGTCGGCTCCTGGATGTGTCTTGACTGATGTTATCGAGTTCCGGAATCTTTTGTTGATCATAATGTAATCAATCTGGTTTCTCACTATGTGATCTGAGGTGTCCTGAGGTGATTTCCAGGTATACAGTCTCCTGGGGGGAAGTTTGAAAAAAGTGTTGGTGACCAGAAACTGTTCCTCCATCACGAAATCAATAAGCCGTTCTCCCCGCTCATTACGCTCTCCGAGTCCGAAAGGTCCTACGAGATCTTCAATTTGGCCGTTGCCAACTTTGGCGTTAAAATCTCCCATAATTATTGTTATCTCGTTTTTGGGGAGTCTTCTTAAGGTGTTCGTTAAATCGTTGTAGAATGCTTCGATTATTTCGTCCGCTTTGTCGGCTGTGGGGGCATATATTTGTATGATGTTAGACTTTATGGGGATAGTATTAAGCTGAATGAGTAACAGTCTCTCTGATATTGGGATAAAGTCTGTAACGCATTCAGCAGTTTGTTTATTTAAAATCATGCCCACTCCATTCATATGTTCTCCGTTGGAATTTCCTGAATAATATATTTGATGGTTATTGATAGTACAATGACCAGAGTCTATCCACCGCATCTCGCTTACCCCCATTATTCCTATTGATAGTCTTTCCATTTCTTTCATAGCGTTATGGATTTTGCCAGCCTCATACATTGTTTTGACGTTCCAGGTTCCAATCTTAATGTTAAGGCCCCAGGTTCTCTTTCTATCTGCGTTATAGTGTTGGCAAGGGTTTCGCAGGCTGACGACCGAGGAGGCCTTGCCGTCCGGAGATTGTCCTCCCCTACCGGATCTTGGTATCCGAAGTCCATGATCAGTAACATTTTCTATTTGGTTTGTAATAGCCATGTTAATATACTAGGGATCGATAATGAGGTGGTTTCCCGTTGCCTTCCTCATCGCAGTGTGGAAACCACTTAGACTGCTTCAGTCATGCCTTCCAGTATTCATTTTTGAACCAATCCTGGATTATTTCCATTATGCTTCAATATGATACTGAGAGTGCTGCTTTCCACTCTCAGGCTAGTTTTGGTTCGCCCCGAGTATTTAATTTCCTCGGTACCATCCATATCTGGGAGGCGTTCCCCTATCCACCACCTGGGGAGGCGCCCGATGGGGAATTCTAGCAACCCCGCACGGGGTTAGGTTAGTTTAGGTTAATTTCAGTTTTTTAAACTAACAAAAACTAAGCTAAACCTGTACTAACCAGAACTAACCAAAAATTTTGGATTGTTGAAGTTAATTTTACCCTTTTTTATACATTACAAACATTAATCTATGTTGTTAACTGTAATGGATAAATTTTAAAGTTTATACCAGGAAAGTATAAATCTAGGTTAATTTAGATTAGTTCAGGTTAGTTTTTGTTTTCCAAATTAACCAAAATCAAGCTAAACCTGAACCAACCTACTCCAATCAAAACCAACCAAAAATTTTGAGGGAACATTATTTTTACTCAGAAACTATTTTAAACATTAAAAAAATTAAACTATGTTGTTGACTGAGAAGGACAAACCTTATAATTTATATTATGAAAGAAAAGTACATCTGGCAACGTTGCGCCTTTTTACGTGATTCGGCGGTCAGGTAAGATAGTCGGACGGTTGATGACGTTTCCGAGACGTGTTTTTCATTTTTCGCTGAATATACAAGTTTTTCTAAATTGGTTTGCTAAAATTTGTGCAAAAATAATTGAAATATATTACGTACAATATATTTTAACTAGTTCTATTGAAAATAAATACGAAAATTCGGTTTTTAACTGAAATAAAAGTGCTTTGTGAAGTGATGCTTTTTTTAGTTTTCCGGGAAAGTGAGGAAAAATAGTGAAAAATCAGTGCCAGAATCGGGTTTTACGACCTCGAAATAGGGGGTAAATATCAAAATTTAAAAAAAAAAACATTATTTCCACGCTTTTCACGCTTTACGAATTTTTACCTTTGTTCCTTGACACACTTCATTACAGGAGCTCCTCTCCACGATTCGACTTGTTTTCCAGCACCAATTTAATTTCATGTAGAATTGGTTGGGGTTTATATGGTTCAATCCAGTTACCATCTTTGCCAAACGCTCCACTTTCTCATTCCCGTGTATACCCGAGTGACCCGGGATCAGGCGCGGATCCAAGGGGGGGGGGGGGCGGTGGAGGCGATCGCCCCCCCCCCACCCAAGAGCTTTGAGTTCAGGAAAATATACCCGATTTTACGTCTTATACTATAGTTAATTCAAGGACTAGAGAGAGTAATAAATCATTTTTTTACCCTTTTTCCTTCGCAAACTATCTGTGTTCTTTAGTTCGGTATCTTTGGCAAAATCTGTTAGATATATATTTTTTTCCTAGGAATAGGTTAGAAATTTTATAATCAAAAATACCGGTCTATAATAATGGACTATTTGGGTTGGATAACAATAGACATTTGGAAGTGTTAAAAAGGATTTTAATCCTTGTCATAGGCGTCGGAAAGAGGTGTATTTTATCACTAAGTATTTATGACATAGAATATTATTTCGGTAATAAATTTAAAATAAAAAGTTTTTATATTATTATTTTATTTCTTATGATTTCTTAATAATTCACATACAGTACAAAATACAGATAATTTTGACATATTTAACACAAATCACAACTGTATTTTTATTATTTTTAATTTTGGCATAAAAACCGTTTTAGGCACATTCAGACTAAAACGTAGCCTTATTCTTTCAAAAAATTCGAAGTTACAATTTAAATACTTACAAAATACTTATTGTCAAAAAGAAAAGAAATTAAACATATATAAAAAAATAAATTCGTCCATATAATATTAAAATTTTTTGGGGGGGGCTATCGGTCATTTTATCATTAATTATAAACATTTTTAGGAAATTTGACGTTTCAGTTTATTTATTTCTTAAATTAAACACTAAAAAGGGATTCAAATTTAATTAATTTTTATATGTTAAAGTTAAAATTAGATCTAAATATTTTTATTTCTATTACACTGGCATCTTAATTTAATTTCCTTTATTATATGAAATATCCGATAGGCTTAAAAAAATAAAATAAACGTGTTAATTCTACACGCTTAAGAAAAAGACACAAATATAATAATAAAATAATAAAGAAATTACGGCTAATTGAAATTAAACATATATAAAATTAAAGAATAGGACACACTAAAATAAAAATATATAAAAAAAATATATAAACAACATTAAACAATAAAATACAACAAAAACAAATTGTGTTTACACTGGTAAACATTAACGTATCTAATTCGTAATCAAATTCAGTGAAGCTATCGTCGCTCAATTAATTGAGTTTCCACATTTTGTTTTGTTCTTTTGTTATAGGGATTTTTCCCAATTTTCCGCAGTAACTTTGTTCAAAAAAATCTTTCAAAAGTTCAGTTAAATTACTAATTTTGTACATTGTATTATTTCTAGCAACTCTGCCTTTTACTTGAGAGAGATATTTCCTTCTCTAACGGACAGTTTCCGGACGATCTATAAGAACAGATTTCCTATCTGGTTTTTTCCATCAAAAATTAAGTTCTCTGAGCAATTTCTAGAGCTCAGTTCTTTTAATTTCAGGTACATCCCGATCTTCATAGATTTTAGTAAGAATTTTGTTGACGGATGGGATCTGCTTCTCACAATAAAATGTATGTACAACTCCTTTTACTGCAGTTTTCATCTCTTCTTCCAACGAGGTTTTTCATCTGCCTGTGATCGAATGGGGGAGTACGAAACATTCCAGTCGTTTTTTCTCCTTCAGTATTCGGTACATAGTAGATTTTCCTGTCATGTTGGAACACATCTCAACAGAGCTTTTAACATTATTATCTAGATATTGATATCTTAGGGCATCATAAGCATTCATCGTAATAAGTTTTTCATTGAGGAAAAATGCCTTGGTTTAACGATTTTGGAATAAATATAGAAGTGGAGGCCATATTTTTTCGGTATCTTACTAATCTTAAATAATATATAAAAACAAGCACAAACAAGATAAATCACTAAGGACACACTCTAAGGTGTACTTTTCTCACTGACAGAAATAAAAATTAACTATCAGAAATTTTATTATTGCAGTAAATTTATAAAAGCTTATAATATTTAAATATAATTAGATTTACGGCAGTCCTCCGTTACCTGCGGTACTGGAGCAAGTACGTTGGGGATTTCGGTGACAGGTTTATTACTCTCTCTAGTTCTTGAATGAAATATAGGAATGTATATGCTTGCGATCGCCCCCCCCCCCCCCCCTCCCAAGAGCTCTGAGTTCAGGAAAATAGAACGGATTCTGCCTTGTATATTAGGAATGTGTATGCTGCTGACACTCTCTCCCCGTTGACAACTTGTTTTTCTTGCGATAGCCGCCCCCCAGTAGCTTTAAGTTCAGGAAAATAGACCCGATTCTGCCTCTTATACTAGGAATGTGTATGTTGCTGGCATCCCCTCCTCTCCAAGAGCTTCAAATTCAGAAAAATTGGCACGACCCTGCCATTTACACTAGAAATGGAAATGTCTCCGGTGTCCCCCCCCCCCCGTCGACAACTTGCTTTCATTTGCCATAATGTACTTTTGTGATGTCACCGCTCCCCCCCCCCCAAAGAGAGAGGCTGGATCCGCCCCTGCCCGGGATCCACATGAGTCTAATTATGCAGCCGTTGCTTGTCAGACATATATCCTTGCACTCTGACACCAGTCGCGAAGTTACGACACTAAGCTTCAATACCATTATTGCAGCTCTCCTCTGAGCATATGTTTATTATCCTAATCCTATTTATGTCCCTCTCGCAGAAGTGGCCATACTGCAGACTAGCATAAATTTTCGCTGTAAAGATCATCGTACGTTGTCCGAGAGAATAGAACTCTCTGACTCCAGCTCTTTCGTCTTGTCGAGATCCATCTGTAAACTACCAGAATCCATTTCTCGGAAGATTTTCCTCCCTCTTCCAATCCTATCTACTTGGCAAAAGTATCTCAAGAGAGTAGTTGGGTTTCAAAAGCGGCGCCATGTAATCTGCATGGAAAATGATAACGGACATCTCTCCACCATACTTTCCCAAATACCTAGGAAGTCGCCCGTTCCAGGTGTGAGATGCCCTAGGCAACAGGGATAATAAGCAGCCTTATTCTCCATGTATAGGTGGAGAGGATGTAGGCTCACCAGGACCTCTGGAGCCCTAGTGAGGGCTGTCCTCATCGCACTTTTTATTCCTACATAAGCCATTCTTTGAACTTTGTCAAGGTAAAGAGAGTATTTGTGCTTGGTTGTACTAAGCCTCACTTCTCCTATATCTTGTTGCCCAGTTGATTTTATACTATTTACTTCTTGGCATACCTCTCCAGTGTCTTTTCGCACTTCGCCCCTTTCTTAAACTTTTGCGTTTGTACAATTTTTGCTGTACTTGTACGATGACCTCTTGCATCCATTTGCAAAGTTTATTTTCATTTTTAACACGACGTTCTTTTTTTTTGTTGTTTGTCTTTAAGACGGCGTTCTTTTTCTTTTTGATGACGATTTTCTTTTTCTTGTTAGTCTTTTTGATGGTGATCTTCTTCTTTTTGTTTTCCTTTTACACGACGTTATTGTTCTTTTTGGTGACGCACTTGTTCTTCCTTTTTTTCTTTTAGACGGCACTGTTCTTCTTTTAGGCGATGGTCCTCTTCTTCCTGATTTTCTTTTAGACGACGTTCTTCTCCTTGTTTTCCATTTTGGCGGCTATTTTCTTTTTCTTGCTTCTCTCTTTGACGCCGTAATTCTTCTTCTTGTTTGTCTTTTAGGCGACGTTGTTCAATACCGAAACAGCACAAATACGTCTTAAAGACGTCCATAAAACGTTTGATCTCAACATTCAGGACGTCTTATGGATGTCCATAAAAGACAAATGACGTCCATAAGACGTTTTATAGACGTCTTATGTTAAAAAAGGTAACGTCTTTAAGACATTTGCTTACAACGTCCCTTCCCAACATTAAAACAACATATTCCACCAATAAAATTATGTACATTAAAAAGGGTCCCTTTAATTTTTTTGTTTGTCTTGTTTACAAAGTCAAACCGTAATTATTCAAAAGTCCAAGAAATAATTTTAATTAAGAAAAAATCAAGAGCAAAATATACACTACCATTTTAAATAACTACAAGTTCCGCATGAATAATTTGCTTTAAAAAATATGTTCAACATAATCTCTTTATACAAGAAAATACATAACTTAAGCATAATGTGAACTTTTTCTAATTTGAAACTGAGGAAGTGAGGTAGAAGAGCAAATATTTTCAGAACTACTACTGTAGGCCTTAGTTTATCCCTTCGACATAATCACTCTAAAAGGTAGACTATCAACAAAATAAAAGTTTATTGAAATAAAAAGTACACAAATCTTTAAATAGTTTTAAAAACAAGAATTTTTATTTAGTCGGATAAAAAATCTGGTCTGATGCCCTTTTCAGCCATGTTTGGATTGAAATTTCCTCATTCTTCTAACTTTTTGCCAGTCCTGTTGTCTCTGTAGATCCTAATAACAAACTGATTTTAATTTTATAGGATAAAGTTTATCATTTGTGGGAATAAATTTTTTGATATTTTTGCGAATTTTTATAATTGTCCTCTACTATAGAATCATGATTTATGCTATTTCAAGGTTAATATGTATAATGAAAAACAGAACTTATTCATAATAAGTCTCGCCAAGTTGGAATCGTAGAACTTTCTCTTTCCTTTTCGTACTAATCAACTGTACATGGTAATTTTACAAGCTCGCTTTACAAAGTCATAAATGCTCCCTACTCCCAGTTTTGAAATTTCTAAAACCTTTAAAATTACTTCTTGTAATTAACAAAACTCTATTTTCTATGTTCTTTAAATATAAACCAATCATTAGGAACAAAATAAATCTTACAGGTTTCATTAGTGGAGCACTCCATAAACAAACATTTCGCCTTCCACTTCATTAGTAATATTTCTTGTAATATTTAGGACCGGGTCTGGATGAGCTGTGCAAGCCTTTTTCGCACAGATAATATTTATGAAGATTTCGTTTCATACTTCTAACATAGAGTTACTACAAAAATATAAGCGGTAAAGCATTCTGGAATTTCCTGTAACACAACCTATAAATAACGTTACTGTTTTTCCCAAGTACATATGATTCTCGATCTTACCTTAAGTATTACATAAACACGAATAAAAAAGATTTTCAGAGGCACATAGATAAATCAACTATTTTAATAAAATTCTTTCAAAAGCTAAATTTTCACAGTCGGCACCCCAATAACATTAAAAATGAATAACGGCATGACGAAACACAAATACAAAACTGAAAAATGACAGTTGACAGAAACAAAAGGCGGGTTTTTTAAAGTTATAGTTTCGCTGGCATCATATTTATGTGTGTCATTGTTATCGGCACATCAAACAGTCTGTGACAAAAAGCAGCAAAGTATTAATAAAAAAGATCATGAAAAGTTCTATTAACCAAGGTCGTAGTGAGGCTACTAAAAATTTGTCGTTCAATCAAAAATTTTAACCTCAACTTGTATTCAGCTGAGCTCTGTGCGGCGTTGTAAACTTATTACCCAACTGCGACAAAATCCATAGGGAAGGAAATGCTTTTTAGTTTTTATCAACTAAATTATACACAACTGTATTTATTTTCATATAAAATGTAGTATGTAGACTTTTAAAAGATATCTTAAAGACGTTGTATATGGACGTCTTTAAAACAACGTCTATAAGACGCCTTATTTATGTCTTAAGACGTTCAGACATAATCTGGATATAAAAATGACGTCTATAAGACGTTTAGTGCTGTGTGAGTACGCTTCATAAAACCAGGCAATACTTTATTTATTTGCTCCATTTCGGTTGTTTGCTGTCTAGTATTTACCATAGAACCTTCTAGAACTTTGTCGAGAATTCGGTTCTAGACTTGTTTCTTAATTACAAATCCGATGGCGAAGTCATTTTTCGCTATCCCTTTTAGTTTCCAAATAGAATTTTCTAGAACTTTGTCGAAAAATAATCTTGTCTTCTTACTTGATAACAAACCCAAGATTGATCTCCGTTTTTCTTTATCTCCTCTAATTTCCAATATAATTTTCTTAAAACCCGGTGATAATCCTCACTTCTGACACCAATTGTTACGATTTTGTCTCTTAAAAAATTGTTCACTGGGTTCACAGAATAAAACGCAATACTTTTCACTAACGAAAATTCAATACTATATTAACTACTTAAATCACAACTATCTAATTAGTACTTTCTATATCTTCACTATTCAAATAAAACTATACAACTCACTTAAAACACATATTCTATCCCTATAGAACCTCCTAGAAATAACAAGAAATATATTAGCATAAAAGCTGAAAACTATCTAGAAATATGACTCACGACATAATATTCCTTTCGGCACGTCATAGTAAAGATGACTCACCGCATCGAAATATTATTTATAATACAAGGGCGTATTGAAAAGTTATTTTAGTCCTTCGTTACAGTATCTCAATAAATGGTGTTTTGTTTTATTTCTTTTAAATTAAAGCTACGTTATTATGAACATAACACAATTATTATGTTGTTAACTGTATATCAATTCCTAACATAGCAGTGTCCCAAAAGTATCGAAGAGAAAATAATTTTACCGAAGACCTAATTAAAGTTATTTATAAATGATAAAACTCTATTTCCTTGCAATAGATCATATAGAGATTTCGATACCTTACATACAGGGGAGGTAGGGGAGCATTGGGCAGTCGGGAGGTTTGGGCACCCTCTCATTTCTCGAAATCCATGGTATTTTTTTTTGTTTTCTACCACAGCACTATAGTTTAATAACTGGCAACACCGCTTAACCAAACGTCAGCTGTCATTTCACTTAGTTGTCAAAGTCATATGCGGTTAACGGTTTCTTGCGTACAGAAGTAAATATTTTGGTTGTGATTTGGAGAAAGATAACAAAGCAATCTGCAAGAAAGTGTAAGTATCTATGTTAACTTCTTCTTTTGTGTTTATTAAAGATTATATTTACCTGCCAATTAGGATTCAACATTTGATAAAAATAATAATATTCAAATTTATTTGAAAAATGAGGTTATGGGGAGCATTGGGCACGTACGGAGGAGGGAGGTTTGGGCATGCCCAATGCTCCCTCCGTTATAGTGCATTTTGGTGTCATACTTTTATAGTTTTATATTATGCTTATTGTATTGAATGTTTTAATCATTTCTTTTCAGGGTAATGCCGTTTTCATTTAAAATGAACAATAAACGACGCGAAATCCCTAAAGATGTTATTTTGCGCGCATTAGAAGAGATTCCTAAAGGAGGGAAAATTAAAACTACTGCGAGTAAATATGATATACCCAGGTCTAACCTTCAAAGATACATAAAGCAGGGTGGCGCAGTGAAAGATGTTTCTTCTAAATTTACTCAACTCAAATATTCACGAAAGATGAAGAAGAAGAAATTTCAGAATATCTTACAACATCGTTTAAACTAAACCATGGACTGTCAAAAGTGAGGACACGCGAACTGGCTTACGAATACGCCATTGCCATTAAAAAAAATACCAGAAAACTGGACAAAGAAGAAACTTGCGTCCAAAGATTGGCTTAGAGGATTTTTTAAAAGACAACCTCAGCTTTCTATAAGGACACCAGAAGCCACCAGTCTCTCACGGTCCACAAGTTTCAATAAGAAAAAGTAGGAGATTTTTTTGAAAATCTTAAAACTGTATATGAACGGCATAAGTCTATTTACAATATAGATGAAACTGGATTATCAACAGTACAACGAACACAGAAAGTGATTGCTCTCAGAAGCACTAAGCAAGTTGGGCAAGTAACGTCAGCTGAAAGAGGGACGCTTGTAACGGTTTGCTGTGGTATAAATGCATTGGGAAACTCAATACCACCCTTTTTCATATTCGCACGGGTCAATTTCAAAACATTTATGCTATATGATGCCCCTGTTGGATCAGCACATCCTTCAGTGTGGATGACAGCACCAAACTTTTTAAAATATACGCACCATTTTGCAAAACACACAAAACCAACGCCTTCCTAGCCAGTTCTTTTGTTGCTGGACAATCACGAGAGCCATATTTCAGTACCAGTTCTCGATTTCTGTAAAGAATCGGGCATTGTTTTAATGACTTTTCCATCTCACTGCAGCCATAAACTGCAACCCCTAGACCTGAGTGTCTATGGATCACTCAAAAGTTATTATAACACTGCTGTAACAGATTGGATGGTAAGCAATCCTGGCAAAACGGTGAGAATTTATGAAATCCCAAAATTAGCAGCAATAGCCATGCCACTTGCATGCAAGCAACAGAATATTCAAAGGGGATTTGAAAAACCTGGCATATGGCCATTCAATTCAAACATTTTCTCAGATGAAGATTTCTTTTGTTCTTCTGTCACTGATCGCTGCTTGCCGGATGAGGATGATGCTCCTACAGAACAATCGATTTCAGACCAAGCTCTCACGGAACAGCCTTCAGCGGAATAAAATCAGAGTCTAGAGGATCGTACAAGGTTAAATGTGGAAGTCGCTGGGCCATCTCAACTCGAATCTCCAATTAGAAGCCAGACTAAGGACACTGTCATAGTAACACCTGATTTAGTAAGACCATATCCGAAGACTGGCCCCAGGAAATTGCGTGGCATGACACGGAAGAAGGGAAAAACTAGGATATTGACGGACACACCCGAGAAAACACTTATAGAAATGGAAGAAGAAAGACAAAGAAAAAATAAGATCAAAGAGGTCAACAAAAATAGGAAATGCTCTAAAAATACAGGACAGAAAACAATTCATAAGCTTGCTGAAGAATTTACTTCGAAACGAGAGAAAAACAGGAAAATGAGCAGGGATGATGAAATAGAAATTGTTTGTGTTTCTGACGAAGCCCTCGTTGAATCATCGGAAGAAGATTTTGATGAAGACGATGTCATTGTTCTAGATAGAAATTTCCAGATCAATAACTTAGTGTTGGTTAAATTTGACACCAAAAAAACTGTCTATCATTATGTTTGTTTAATCGAAGAAGTTAGTCACTCCATGGCAACTGCCAAATTTATGAGAGCGAGTAAGATACGAAATACATTTATATTTCCTGACATCGAGGACGTAACCAGCGTCCCCCTGGAGGATATAAAGACAAAATTGCCTACACCAACGACATGGATGAAACGTGGCAGCTTTAAATATATTTGACAAGCCTATTTGAGTCATACCAAATATAAGATAAGTTTAATTAAGTCCAACATCGTGCAGTATTCATTCTTAGTCACTTTATTTATAAATAGTCTATGATAAGAAAAAATATTTGTATTACCAGTTTTTATAGCAATGTTATATAATATTTAAGCATAGTAGTACAGTATAGCAATATGTGGCGTATTAAATACAATGCCCAAACCTCCCTACAGGGTTGCCCAAACCACCCGACCACCGGGAGGTTTGGGCACTTTGGACATTTATCAGAAGGTCTTTTGTAACTTTGAGACTGATTACAATACCAAAACTTGTCTTTGCAATAATTACTACCAAATATGTGTGCTAGATATATTTGGAATAAAATTTCGATTTTGATAAAAAAATAACAGTTTTATTACCATCTATGAAAAAAAGTGCCCAATGCTCCCCTACCTCCCCTACATAGTTTTTAATTCATAATATAAAATTTTTAGAAACAAATACTTTAATATTTCAGATGAACAGTGTCATACATTATACGTCCAAAGAGATGTAGATTATATTAATTTTATTTACAAAAATATCTACTAATTTCAAGATTTTTTCCAAAATAAAATTAATCTTGATTCATTTTTGAGTCATATTTCACATTATAGCTGTTTGGCTAAATGACAGTTTTATTGTACAAAATAAAATATATATCCTGTAATAATCACAAAAAGTATTCTCATTTATTTGTTAGAACTGACATTCTATGTTTGCCATCCAAAAATAATAAATTTTCAGCATATTTATGCCCTTCCAAAAAATTTGCTTAAATTAGTTGCTTGGAACAGAAAAAATATAATTTTGGAAAAACATAACACTGAGAAAATCAGGTTATATACTGCCCTCGATTCATTAGCATGAACAGCTCAGAGCTGTACAGGTGCAAGAAACCCTCGCTTTATTCAAGTAGTGCATTATGCCTCGGCGCTTGTCAGATCTGCTTTCCCCTTACCCCTCAAGCACAAAAAAAATATTTGATGTATAAAGCCCTAACAGCTATCAGTTATCATTTTTAGATGCTATTTCTGGGTAAAAAACGTTTTATACATGAAATGGAGACACAAAAATAAGATTATTTCACAAGATATCGAACTTACCTTCATAGTTTTTTTAACGAATTGCGAAATATTTATGGCCTAAAATGCCATGACACCAGACAAAATTCAAAACTAATAAGTAATAATATAATATTTTTACATTTTTGTCTTCAATATGTTTCGCTATGTATATTAAAAACACAAATTTTGAAAAAAATAATTTGTAGATTATATACTGTTCCAATTAATATTTTTACCGCTTTATTCAGATTTGCTCGGAGCTACTCAGGGTTTGATGCACCCGAGCTTAAAACTCTTAAATCGAGGGCAGTAAAAAGGAACACTTCATTTTGCCGTTCTTTTTTATTCAATATTCTTAATTCACCAGTCACCTCAAACAAGGAAGAGCGATTTATTGCTCTAGATATATTGTAGAAAGAGATAGTTACTGTTTAAACAAATTATTAGAGTAATAGAATTGACATTTGTATACGACACGTTCCCGCCAGTAGGACTATTCTTTTGAGTCATTATGGTTATATTCTTTAGAGCAATTATCAATTGATCAAAGTGAAAAAAGTGTAACTGATTAACTTCATGTTCTTTTGAATATGCATTTACTTGTCATTGGGACTCAAAAGAATAGCCCTTATCACTTACGGTCCTATCACTTAAACTGATCATGATCACTTCGATCTAATAACAGGTAAATACATATTCAAAAGAACATGGTGTTATCAGTTTCACTTTTTTCACTTTGATTATTTCATAATTACTCTAAAGAATACAGCCAATATAAGAAACTAGCACGAAATTCAATGCTACCATACAAATATTGGCACGTATGGCGGCCAGCAAAAGAGGATCAAAACTTTACCTGACTAAACTTATAGTGTATGTTTGGTTGCATATGTTCCTACATCTAAGATTTTTCTAATTTAGGATTTAGCTGTTAAAAAGTACCTTATTTTTTTCCAAGCTTAAATTGTCACTGTCAGCCAGTGTTTACGGTTTTTTGATCGTTTTAGAGCTTGTCCACAATGTTTTTGTTGATTTAGTTTATTTTTCAAATAAAACTATTTCTAAAATGGAAAGTACTAGTAATTTTTGCTGCATTTGCATAGAAATAATAAAGAATTTGAATAATGTAACTATCAAGGATGAAAATGGGGTTAAATATAGCGAAAAATTAGCTGCATGTGAACCAAACCAGGCAAGACAACTTTTTAAATATATATATTTTTTTATTTTCTAACAAAATAATGATATCTTTACAGAACTGGGAAGATGAGACATTAAGCCTTTGTAAACTATGCCTAGACAAATTAAATGCGGCCTATGATTTCATTGAATTGTGTAAGAGAAGTGAGATTTTAAGAGCTGAGAAACTACGTCAACTACAAGAATTTCTAGGAAAACATTCATTTACATGTGATATATGCCAAAAGACTTTTAAACAGAAGAGATTTTTAAAAGTGCACATTACAAGAATACATTTGGGAAATGGTAGTCCTAAAAAGAAAGAAAAAGGTAACTAAAAAATTCGAATGGTATATTTTCATAGGACTTGGCATAACAAGTATTGAAAGTATGAGTAAGTAATAAACTACATTTTATAACTAATTAGTGCACCCAAACATAATCAACTAGTTGTAATAACTAGTAAAAAAAAAACAAGGTAATTATTTTGGTTAGATGAAATCCAGGAAAACGCTTTATTTTTTTTTTGAAAAAATTTCAACATTTCACCACTATTTCGAGGTCGTAAAACACGGCCTTGGTTTTCTACTATTCAGTTTCCAGAAAGTAGAGAAAATCACTTTTCACTTTAGGTTCAGTTTTGTGTACTAAATCATTAAAATTTTGTTGAGAATACAAATATATAGAAAATGAAGCCACATACATATTATCTAAAATTAACGGTGAAATACCTGTGTCAGAGAATAAAAACATGCCTGCATTTAAATGACCACAAATTAGAATTATCCTTGACAGAGTCAGGCAAATGCTTATAGATATGTATCAGAAGAGAGGATCGTGTATTGCAGACTATTGAATTGGATCGCTTGAATATTCAAAAGAAGACCATTTTTAAGACACCAACTCCGCATCTGTGAAATTGATGACGTATCATCTGCAAAACTTGTTAGAAAATTATTGTCTAGTTTGAAAGATCTGTAGTGTTTTCTAAATCCTGTCTGAAACTTAAGTGAAGAATTTTTTGTTGATTCTAAAATGTTCAATGATGATCTTATGTTATAGTTGGATTCTTTACCTTATCAAATACAAGTTTTAGGAAATTCTATATAATATAATTGAAGTTTAATTTTAAATTTGTACTTTATGCACTTTATTTTTAGCTGCAAGTAGTGCAATTGAGGAAAAAGAAAATGATCAAGCATCTGATCCAAATATTGTTGATGCTGTTAAATCTGACCAGGACCAAGATCCAGTTAAAAATGAATCAAAGGATTCAAATTGTGAAAATGATGATTTTTGTATAGAAAATGATGATGCAATTTATTCTAGTGAGGAGGAACCAAAAGAAAAATCACATAGAAAAAGAAGAACCAAAAAATCAAAAAGGCCTGAATCATACACCTGTGAATATTGTGGTAAACAATTTAACAGACATCAACATTGGTCTGCCCACATCCGATCGAAACATACCTTTGAAAAACCTTATAAATGTAAACTTTGTGATGCGAGCTTTGTGACTTCACATAGCCTATTAGTTCACAGACGTAATCATAATAATGAGAAACCATACATTTGTAGTACATGTGGGAAGGGTTTCGTGTGTTCAGGAGATTTGTTTCACCATACAAAAATACATTTGAATAAAAAAGAATATCAATGTAATGTATGTGATAAAAGGTTTAACACAACGAGCATACTGAGAACTCATAAAATTGTGAAACATACTGAGCCCAAAGACTGGAAATATGTGTGCTCTCTTTGTGATAGAAGGTTCCCCATAAACAGTGGCCTATCGTTACACATGAAAAGACATTCTGGTGTGAAAGACCATGCATGCCATATCTGCGGAAAGAAATTCTTTAACAAGTCAGAAGTTTCCAAACATATTTTGTCACACTCCAATCAAAAACAGTTTAAATGTACATATTGTGATGAAAAGGAGTATAAGAACAGGGAAGGATTAAATAAACATTTAAAAATTATTCATGATATAGGTAACTGGAAGGCCCCTAAGCTTGAGAAAAAATTCCTTTGTCCCCTATGTCCAAAGATGTTCACTTTTAATAACAAGTTACAGAGACATCTTTTGACACATACTGGTGAGAAACCTTTTAAATGTGAATATTGTGAAAAGAGATTTAGCGATAACTATTACAGAAAGAGTCACATGAGAAAAGAGCATAATGTGCAGGAAGATGAGATTAAATATGTGGAGTTAGTGACAGTGCCGCCAAGTTAGTTTTAAGTATTATGAGAAAAGCCAAAGAATTTTTTTTTAGTTTAAAATAAAATTGTGAAAGTTATAATCATTTACATAACTAATCAAACAGGGCAACAAATTGGAACCTTTTATTGATTTTTCAAAAAATTAAATTATGAACGCATTCTGTTAGGTCATATTTTGATAATGTAAAATTGTAAATAAACTATTCGGGGAATTAAAATTATTTAAAAATATGACTTACTGTTTTACTAAAAATATATTAATTAATTACAAGTTTTGCAGGAAAGTTATGTCTAAGAAGTTGACTTTTTCATTTCCTTTCTGTTACTGAATAAGTACAAATATAAAAACTAGGACTCATATTGTATCACTAATTTAGTTATTTTTTCTTTATTAGAATTGATATACAGTTACTTTAATTTGCAGAGTAAAGAAAATTGTGAACAGTGTGGTGAAAACTAAAATACTGATAGCTATGTAAAATAATGTATATAGAAATTTACAGATCTCAGAACAGATGTACATATAGTTTAAAAATATTTTTACAAATAGGCTGCTTGTACAATTTATATAATAAAAGGTTTATTTATTAACACTTTTTTTATTTAATCATTAGATTCTCCCATACAGTTGAACTGCATAGTGGGGAAAAATGGATAAAAGTCTGCACCAGACACACATTTTGAAGGATCTGGATAATTTTTTTAATTACTTGGAATAACATATTCTATTGGTACACACACATCCTAAAGTTCGTGAGGGAAATAGGACTGGAGGACCTACTTTAGCTGGCAATGTATCCTTTATGACTTGGCAGCAGTAGGGGAACATGATAGATCCATTAGGTCGCAGTGTACAAATCCCCAATTTTACGCACATATATTCAACGGTACATCTGCGACAGTACCCTAATCCTATAGATTCCATACCCAGAAAGCACAGACCTGAATCCAAAACACCATCCCCACAATCTCCAAGTCTATGAACCCCATACCTATAAAGCCTAAACCCACATACCCTAATATTGTTAAACGAAAAGCAAATTCTGGCACTCGCGAGTCCATAAGTGAACCGTTAGAATACGTTGTCTTGAGTAATTAAAAAAAAAACAAGAAACAGACGCTTTAAAATTTGTGTCTGATGCAGCCTTTTGTCCCCTTTTCCCCACTGTGGATCGTCGCTAACTAGTACAGACGAAAGTTCCTCGGTCCGATTTGTCTATATCCAGGCTAATCTAGAACAAAATTTTAATGTGTTCTATAAAGAATTTTTATAGGAAAGGAACTCTTCCTCACTCAGATCCATTAAGTGGGAGTAATAATCGGTCAGAAACTGAGTGTGAGTTAGAGTTGAACTTTGGTTATGTTAGCGATGTAGCGTTAGGTTAGCGTTGAGTTAGAGTTGAACTTTGATTGTGCTAGCAATGTAGCGTTAGGCTAGTGTTGAACTTGGGTTGTGTTAGCGATGTAGCGTTGAGTTAGTATTGAACTTTCGTTGTGTAAGCGATGTAGAGCTAGGTTAGTGTTGAGTTAGAGTTGAATTTCGGTTGTGTTAGCGATGTAGCGTTAGGCTAGCGTTAAGTCAGAGTTGAACTTTGGTTGTGTTAGCGACGCAGCGTTAGGCTAGCGTTGAGTTAGAGTTGAACTTTGGTTGTGTTAGCGATGCAGTGTTAGGTTAGCGCTGAGTTAGAGTTGAACTTTGGTTGTGTTAGCGATGTAGCATTAGGCTAGCGTTGAATTAGAGTTGAACTTTGGTTGTGTTAACGATGTAGCGTTGAGTTAGAGTTGAATTTCGGTTGTGTTAGCGATGTAGTGCTAGGCTAGCGTTGAGTTAGAGTTGAACTTTGGTTGTGTTAGCGATGTAGCGTTGAACTAGAGTTGAACTTTGGTCGTGTTAGCGATGTAGCGTTAGGCTAGCGTTGAGTCAGAGTCGAACTTTGACTGTGTTAGCGACGCAGCGTTAGGCTAGCGTTGAGTTAGAGTTGAACTTTGGTTGTGTTAGCGATGTAGCGATAGGTTAGCGTTGAGCTACAGTTGAACTTTGGTCGTGTTAGCGATGTAGCGTTAGGCTAGCGTTGAGTTAGAGGTGAACTTTGGTTGTGTTAGCGACGCAGCGTTAGGCTAGCGTTGAGTTAGAGTTGAACTTTGGTTGTGTTAGCGATGCAGCGTTAGGTTAGCGCCGAGTTAGAGTTGAACTTTGGTTGTGTTAGCGATGTAGCGTTAGGCTAGCGTTGAGTCAGAGTTGAACTTTGGTTGTGTTAGCGACACAGCGTTAGGCTAGCGTTGAGTTAGAGTTGAACTTTGGTTGTGTTAGCGATGTAGCGATAGGTTAGCGTTGAGCTAGAGTTAAACTTTGGTCGTGTTAGCGATGTAGCGTTAGGCTAGCGTTGAGTTAGAGTTGAACGTCGGTTGTGTTAGTGATGTAGACTTAAGTTAGCGTTGAACTTTGGTTGTGTTAGCGATTTAGCGTTAGGCTAGCGTTGAGCTAGCGTTGAACTTTGGTTGTGTTAGCGATGTAGCGGTAGGTGAGCGTTGAGTTAGCGTTGAACTTTGGTTGTGTTAGCGATGTAGCGTTAGGTTAGCGTTGAACTTTGGTTGTGTTAGCGATGCAGCGTTAGGTTAGCGTTGAGCAAGCGTTGAACTTTGGTTGTGTTAGCGATGTAGCGTTAGGGTAGCGTTGAGTTAGCGTTGAACTTTGGTTCTGTTAGCGATGTAGCGTTAGGCTAGCGTTGAACTAGCGTCGAACTTTGGTTGTGTTAGCGATGTAGCGTTAGGTTAGCGTTGAACTTTGGTGGTGTTAGCGATGTAGCGTTAGGCTAGCGTTGAGCTAGCGTTGAACTTTGGTTGGGTTAGCAATGTAGCGTTAGGCTAGCGTTGAGTTAGCGTTGAACTTTGGTTGTGTTAGCGATGTAGCGTTAGGTTAGCGTTGAACTTTGGTGGTGTTAGCGATGTAGCGTTAGGCTAGCGTTGAGTTAGCGTCGAACTTTGGTTGGGTTAGCGATGTAGCGTTAGGCTAGCGTTGAACTTTGGTTGTGTTAGCGATGTAGCGTTAGGTTAGCGTTGAACTTTGGTTGTGTTAGCGATGTAGCGTTAGGTTAGCGTTGAACTTTGGTTGTGCTAGCGATGTAGCGTTAGGCTAGCGTTGAGTTAGCGTTGAACTTTGGTTGTGCTAGCGATGTAGCGTTGAGTTAGCGTTGAGTTAGATTTGAACTTTGGTGGTGTTAGCGATGTAGCGTTGAGTTAGCGTTGAACTTTGGTTGTGTTAGCGATAAGTTAAATAATGTCCTACTCGTCGAGCATCATCGTCTGAAACTTACTGCGCAGCTCTAGCGGTTTTTGCTCATTTTTGGACTTCCTTTCAAAAATATCCCTGCGCAATAAGTTAAACAATGTTCTACTCGTCGAGCACCATCGTCTGACACTCACTGCGCAGCTCTAGCGGTTTTTGCTTATTTTTGGACTTACTTTCAAAAATATCTCGGCGCAATAAGTTAAATAATGTCCCACTCGTCGAGCACCATCGTCTGACACTCACTGCGCAGCTCTAGCAGTTTTTGCTAATTTTTGGACTTAATTTCAAAAATATCTTTGCGCAATAAGTTAAACAATGTCCCACTCGTCGAGCACCATCGTCTGACACTCACTGCGCATCCCTAGCGGTTTTTGCTCATTTTTGGACTTACTTTCAAAAATATCTTTGCGCAATAAGTTAAACAATGTTCTACTCGTTAAGCACCATCGTCTGATACTCACTGCGCAGCTCTAGCAGTTTTTGCTTATTTTTGGACTTACTTTCAAAAATATCTTTGTGCAATAAGTTAAATAATGTTCTACTCGTTAAGCACCATCGTCTGATACTCACTGCGCAGCTCTAGCAGTTTTTGCTTATTTTTGGACTTACTTTCAAAAATATCTCTGCGCAATAAGTTAAATAATGTCCCACTCGTCGAGCACCATCGTCTGACACTCACTGCGCAGCTCTAGCGGTTTTTGCTAATTTTTGGACTTAATTTCAAAAATATCTTTGCGCAATAAGTTAAACGATGTTCCACTCGTCGAGCACCATCGTCTGAAACTCACTGCGCAGCTCTAGCGGTTTTTGCTTATTTTTGGACTTACTTTCAAAAATATCTCTGCGCAATAGCTCTGCGCAATAGGTTAAATAATCTTCTACTCGTCAAGCACCATCGTCTGACACTCACTGCGCAGCTCTAGCGGGTCTTGCTCATTTTTTTGACTTACTTTTAAGAATATCTCTGCGCAATAAGTTAAACAATGTTCTACTCGTCGAGCACCATCGTCTGATACTCACTGCGCAGCTCTAGCGGTTTTTGTTCATTTTTGGAGTTACTTTCAAAAATAGCTCTGCGCAATAAGTTAAATAATCTTCTACTCGTCAAGCACCATCGTCTGACACTCACTGCGCTGCTCTAGCGGTTTTTGCTCATTTTTGGACTTACTTTCAAAAATATCTTTTCGCAATAAGTTAAATAATCTTCTACTCTTCGAGCACCATCGTCTGAAACTCACTGCGCAGCTCTAGCGGTTTTTGCTTATTTTTGGACTTACTTTCAAAAATATCTCTGCGCAATAAGTTAAGCAATGTTCCACTCGTCGTGCACCATCGTCTGAAACTCACTGCGCAGCTCTGACGGTTTTTGCTTATTTTTGGACTTACTTTCAAAAATAACCCTGCGCAATAAGTTAAACAATGTTTTACTCGTCGAGGACCATCGTCTGACACTCACTGCGCAGCTCTAGCGGTTTTTGCTCATTTTTGGATTTACTTTCAAAAATATCTCTGCGCAATAAGTTAAATAATGTCCCACTCGTCGAGCAATCACTGCGCAGCTCTATCAATGTAGCGTTAGGTTAGCGTTGAGTTAGCGTTGAACTTTGGTTTTGTTAGCGATGTAGCGTTAGGTTAGCGTTGAGTTAGCGTTGAACTTTGGTTGTGTTAGCGATGTAGCGTTAGGCTAGCGTTAGGTTAGCGTTGAACTTTGGTTGTGTTAGCGATGTAGTGTTGAGTTAGCGTTGAGTTAGAGTTGAACTTTGGTGGTGTTAGCGATGTAGCGTTGAGTTAGCGTTGAACTTTGGTTGTGTTAGCGATAAGTTAAATAATATCCTACTCGTCGAGCATCATCGTCTAAAACTCACTGCGCATCTCTAGCGGTTTTTGCTCATTTTTGGACTTACTTTCAAAAATATCTCTGCGCAATAAGTTAAATAATGTTCTACTCGTTAAGCACCATCGTCTGATACTCACTGCGCAGCTCTAGCAGTTTTTGCTTATTTTTGGACTTACTTTCAAAAATATCTCTGCGCAATAAGTTAAACAATGTTTTACTCGTCGAGGACCATCGTCTGACACTCACTGCGCAGCTCTAGCGGTTTTTGCTCATTTTTGGATTGACTTTCAAAAATATCTCTGCGCAATAAGTTAAATAATGTCCCACTCGTCGAGCACCATCGTCTGACACTCACTGCGCAGCTCTATCAATGTAGCGTTGGGTTAGCGTTGAGTTAGCGTTGAACTTTGGTCGTGTTAGCGATGTAGCGTTAGGTTAGCGTTGAGTTAGCGTTGAACTTTGATTGTGTTAGCGATGTAGCGTTAGTCTAGCGTTGAGTTAGCGTTGAACTTTGGTTGTGTTAGCGATGTAGTGTTAGGTTAGCGTTGAACTTTCGTTGTGTTAGCGATGTAGCGTTGAGTTAGCGTTGAGTTAGAGTTGAACCTTGGTGGTGTTCGCGATGTAGCGTTGAGTTTTCGTTGAACTTTGGTTGTGTTAGCGATAAGTTAAATAATGTCCTACTCATCGAGCGTCATCGTCTGAAACTCACTGCGCAGCTCTAGCGGTTTTTGCTCATTTTTGGACTTACTTTCAAAAATATCTCTGCGCAATAAGTTAAACAATGTTCTACTCGTCAAGCACCATCGTCTGAAACTCACTGCGCAGCCCTAGCGGTTTTTGCTCATGTCTGGACTTACTTTCAAAAATATCTCTGCGCAATAAGTTAAACAATGTTCTACTCGTCAAGCACCATCGTCTGAAACTCACTGCGCAGCCCTAGCGGTTTTTGCTCATGTCTGGACTTACTTTCAAAAATATCTCTGCGCAATAAGTTAAACGATGTTCCACTCGTCGAGCACCATCGTCTGAAACTCACTGCGCAGCTCTAGCGGTTTTTGCTTATTTTTTGACTTACTTTCAAAAATATCTCTGCGCAATAAGTTAAATAATGTCCCACTCGTCGAGCACCATCGTCTGACACTCACTGCGCATCCCTAGCGGTTTTTGCTCATTTTTGGACTTACTTTCAAAAATAACTCTGCGCAATAAGTTAAACAATGTTTTACTCGTCGAGGACCATCGTCTGACACTCACTGCGCAGCTCTAGCGGTTTTTGCTCATTTTTGGACTTACTTTCAAAAATATCTCTGCGCAATAAGTTAAATAATGTTCTACTCGTCAAGCACCATCGTCTGAAACTCACTGCGCAGCCCTAGCGGTTTTTGCTCATGTCTGGACTTACTTTCAAAAATATCTCTGCGCAATAAGTTAAACAATGTTCTACTCGTCAAGCACCATCGTCTGACAATCACTGCGCAGCTTTATCAATGTAGCGTTAGGTTAGCGTTGAGTTAGCGTTGAACTTTGGTTTTGTTAGCGATGTAGCGTTAGGTTAGCGTTGAGTTAGCGTTGAAGTTTGGTTGTGTTAGCGATGTAGCGTTAGGCCAGCGTTGAACTTTGGTTGTGTTAGCGATGTAGCGTTAGGCTAGCGTTGAGTTAGCGTTGAACTTTGGTTGGGTTAGCGATGTAGCGTTAGGTTAGCGTTGAGTTAGCGTTGAACTTTGGTTGTGTTAGCGATGTAGCGTTAGGCTAGCGTTGAGTTAGCGTTAAACTTTGGTTGTGTTAGCGATGTAGCGTTAGGTTAGCGTTGAGTTAGCGTTGAACTTTGGTTGTGTTAGCGATGTAGCGTTAGGCTAGCGTTGAGTTAGCGTTGAACTTTGGTTGTGTTAGCGATGTAGCGTTAGGCTAGCGTTGAGTTAGCGTTGAACTTTGGTTGTGTTAGCGATGTAGCGTTAGGTTAGCGTTGAACTTTGGTTGTGTTAGCGATGTAGCGTTAGGTTAGCGTTGAACTTTGGTTGTGTTAGCGATGTAGCATTAGGCTAGCGTTGAGTTAGCGTTGAACTTTGGTTGTGCTAGCGATGTAGTGTTGAGTTAGCGTTGAGTTAGAGTTGAACTTTGGTGGTGTTAGCGATGTAGCGTTGAGTTAGCGTTGAACTTTGGTTGTGTTAGCGATAAGTTAAATAATATCCTACTCGTCGAGCATCATCGTCTAAAACTCACTGCGCAGCTCTAGCGGTTTTTGCTTATTTTTGGACTTACTTTCAAAAATATCTCTGCGCAATAAGTTAAATAATGTCCCACTCGTCGAGCACCATCGTCTGACACTCATTGCGCAGCTCTAGCGGTTTTTGCTTATTTTTGGACTTACTTTCACAAATATCTCTGCGCAATAAGTTAAATAATGTCCCACTCGTCGAGCACCATCGTCTGACACTCATTGCGCAGCTCTAGCGGTTTTTGCTAATTTTTGGACTTAATTTCCAAAATATCTTTGCGCAATCAGTTAAACAATGTCCCACTCGTCGAGCACCATCGTCTGACACTCACTGCGCATCCCTAGCGGTTTTTGCTCATTTTTGGACTTACTTTCAAAAATATCTTTGCGCAATAAGTTAAATAATGTTCTACTCGTTAAGCACCATCGTCTGATACTCACTGCGCAGCTCTAGCGGTTTTTGCTTATTTTTGGACTTACTTTCAAAAATATCTCTGCGCAATAAGTTAAGCAATGTTCTACTCGTCGAGCACCATCGTCTGATACTCACTGCGCAGCTCTAGCGGTTTTTGCTTATTTTTGGACTTACTTTCAAAAATATCTATGCGCAATAAGTTAAGCAATGTTCCACTCGTCGTGCACCATCGTCTGAAACTCACTGCGCAGCTCTGACGGTTTTTGCTTATTTTTGGACTTACTTTCAAAAATATCTCTGCGCAATAAGTTAAGCAATGTTCTACTCGTCGAGCACCATCGTCTGATACTCACTGCGCAGCTCTAGCGGTTTTTGCTTATTTTTGGACTTACTTTCAAAAATATCTATTCGCAATAAGTTAAGCAATGTTCCACTCGTCGTGCACCATCGTCTGAAACTCACTGCGCAGCTCTGACGGTTTTTGCTTATTTTTGGACTTACTTTCAAAAATATCTCTGCGCAATAAGTTAAATAATGTCCCACTCGTCGAGCACCATCGTCTGACACTCACTGCGCAGCTCTAGCGGTTTTTGCTAATTTTTGGACTTAATTTCAAAAATATCTTTGCGCAATAAGTTAAACGATGTTCCACTCGTCGACCACCATCGTCTGAAACTCACTGCGCAGCTCTAGCGGTTTTTGCTTATTTTTGGACTTACTTTCAAAAATATCTCTGCGCAATAGCTCTGCGCAATAGGTTAAATAATCTTCTACTCGTCAAGCACCATCGTCTGACACTCACTGCGCAGCTCTAGCGGGTCTTGCTCATTTTTTTGACTTACTTTTAAGAATATCTCTGCGCAATAAGTTAAACAATGTTCTACTCGTCGAGCACCATCGTCTGATACTCACTGCGCAGCTCTAGCGGTTTTTGTTCATTTTTGGAGTTACTTTCAAAAATAGCTCTGCGCAATAAGTTAAATAATCTTCTACTCGTCAAGCACCATCGTCTGACACTCACTGCGCTGCTCTAGCGGTTTTTGCTCATTTTTGGACTTACTTTCAAAAATATCTTTTCGCAATAAGTTAAATAATCTTCTACTCTTCGAGCACCATCGTCTGAAACTCACTGCGCAGCTCTAGCGGTTTTTGCTTATTTTTGGACTTACTTTCAAAAATATCTCTGCGCAATAAGTTAAGCAATGTTCCACTCGTCGTGCACCATCGTCTGAAACTCACTGCGCAGCTCTGACGGTTTTTGCTTATTTTTGGACTTACTTTCAAAAATAACTCTGCGCAATAAGTTAAACAATGTTTTACTCGTCGAGGACCATCGTCTGACACTCACTGCGCAGCTCTAGCGGTTTTTGCTCATTTTTGGATTTACTTTCAAAAATATCTCTGCGCAATAAGTTAAATAATGTCCCACTCGTCGAGCAATCACTGCGCAGCTCTATCAATGTAGCGTTAGGTTAGCGTTGAGTTAGCGTTGAACTTTGGTTTTGTTAGCGATGTAGCGTTAGGTTAGCGTTGAGTTAGCGTTGAACTTTGGTTGTGTTAGCGATGTAGCGTTAGGCTAGCGTTAGGTTAGCGTTGAACTTTGGTTGTGTTAGCGATGTAGCGTTAGGTTAGCGTTGAACTTTGGTTGTGTTAGCGATGTAGCGTTAGGCTAGCGTTGAGTTAGCGTTGAACTTTGGTTGTGTTAGCGATGTAGCGTTAGGTTAGCGTTGAGTTAGCGTTGAACTTTGTTTGTTTTAGCGATGTAGCGTTAGGTTAGCGTTGAGTTAGCGTTCAACTTTGGTTGTGTTAGCGATGTAGCGTTAGGCTAGCGTTGAACTTTGGTTGTGTTAGCGATGTAGCGTTAGGCTAGCGTTGAGTTAGCGGTGAACTTTGGTTGTGTTAGCGATGTAGCGTTAGGATAGCGTTGAGTTAGCGTTGAACTTTGGTGGTGTTAGCGATGTAGCGTTAGGCTAGCGTTGAGTTAGCGTTGAACTTTGGTTGGGTTAGCGATGTAGCGTTAGGTTAGCGTTGAACTTTGGTTGTGTTAGCGATGTAGCGTTAGGCTAGCGTTGAGTTAGCGTTGAACTTTGGTTGTGTTAGCGATGTAGCGTTAGGTTAGCGTTGAACTTTGGTGGTGTTAGCGATGTAGCGTTAGGCTAGCGTTGAGTTAGCGTTGAACTTTGGTTGGGTTAGCGATGTAGCGTTAGGTTAGCGTTGAGTTAGCGTTGAACTTTGGTTGTGTTAGCGATGTAGCGTTAGGCTAGCGTTGAGTTAGCGTTGAACTTTGGTTGTGTTAGCGATGTAGCGTTAGGTTAGCGTTGAACTTTGGTTGTGCTAGCGATGTAGTGTTGAGTTAGCGTTGAGTTAGAGTTGAACTTTGGTGGTGTTAGCGATGTAGCGTTGAGTTAGCGTTGAACTTTGGTTGTGTTAGCGATAAGTTAAATAATATCCTACTCGTCGAGCATCATCGTCTAAAACTCACTGCGCATCTCTAGCGGTTTTTGCTCATTTTTGGACTTACTTTCAAAAATATCCCTGCGCAATAAGTTAAACAATGTTCTACTCGTCGAGCACCATCGTCTGACACTCACTGCGCAGCTCTAGCGGTTTTTGCTTATTTTTGGACTTACTTTCAAAAATATCTCTGCGCAATAAGTTAAATAATGTTCTACTCGTTAAGCACCATCGTCTGATACTCACTGCGCAGCTCTAGCAGTTTTTGCTTATTTTTGGACTTACTTTCGCAATAAGTTAAACAATGTTTTACTCGTCGAGGACCATCGTCTGACACTCACTGCGCAGCTCTAGCGGTTTTTGCTCATTTTTGAATTTACTTTCAAAAATATCTCTGCGCAATAAGTTAAATAATGTCCCACTCGTCGAGCACCATCGTCTGACACTCACTGCGCAGCTCTATCAATGTAGCGTTGGGTTAGCGTTGAGTTAGCGTTGAACTTTGGTCGTGTTAGCGATGTAGCGTTAGGTTAGCGTTGAGTTAGCGTTGAACTTTGATTGTGTTAGCGATGTAGCGTTAGTCTAGCGTTGAGTTAGCGTTGAACTTTGGTTGTGTTAGCGATGTAGTGTTAGGTTAGCGTTGAACTTTCGTTGTGTTAGCGATGTAGCGTTGAGTTAGCGTTGAGTTAGAGTTGAACCTTGGTGGTGTTCGCGATGTAGCGTTGAGTTTTCGTTGAACTTTGGTTGTGTTAGCGATAAGTTAAATAATGTCCTACTCATCGAGCGTCATCGTCTGAAACTCACTGCGCAGCTCTAGCGGTTTTTGCTCATTTTTGGACTTACTTTCAAAAATATCTCTGCGCAATAAGTTAAACAATGTTCTACTCGTCAAGCACCATCGTCTGAAACTCACTGCGCAGCCCTAGCGGTTTTTGCTCATGTCTGGACTTACTTTCAAAAATATCTCTGCGCAATAAGTTAAGCAATGTTCTACTCGTCGTGCACCATCGTCTGAAACTCAGTGAGCTCTGACGGTTTTTGCTTATTTTTGGACTTACTTTCAAAAATATCTCTGCGCAATAAGTTAAGCAATGTTCTACTCGTCGAGCACCATCGTCTGATACTCACTGCGCAGCTCTAGCGGTTTTTGCTCATTTTTGGACTTACTTTCAAAAATATCTCTGCGCAATAAGTTAAACAATGTTCTACTCGTCAAGCACCATCGTCTGATACTCACTGCGCAGCTCTAGCGGTTTTTGCTTATTTTTGGACTTACTTTCAAAAATATCTATGCGCAATAAGTTAAGCAATGTTCTACTCGTCGAGCACCATCGTCTGATACTCACTGCGCAGCTCTAGCGGTTTTTGCTCATTTTTGGACTTACTTTCAAAAATATCTCTGCGCAATAAGTTAAACAATGTTCTACTCGTCAAGCACCATCGTCTGAAACTCACTGCGCAGCCCTAGCGGTTTTTGCTCATGTCTGGACTTACTTTCAAAAATATCTCTGCGCAATAAGTTAAATAATGTCCCACTCGTCGAGCACCATCGTCTGACACTCACTGCGCAGCCCTAGCGGTTTTTGCTAATTTTTGGACTTAATTTCAAAGATATCTTTGCGCAATAAGTTAAACGATGTTCTACTCGTCGAGCACCATCGTCTGAAACTCACTGCGCAGCTCTAGCGGTTTTTGCTCATGTCTGGACTTACTTTCAAATATATCTTTGCGCAATAAGTTAAATAATGTCCCACTCGTCGAGCACCTTCGTCTGACACTCACTGCGCATCCCTAGCGGTTTTTGCTCATTTTTGGACTTACTTTCAAAAATAACTCTGCGCAATAAGTTAAACAATGTTTTACTTGTCGAGGACCATCGTCTGACACTCACTGCGCAGCTCTAGCGGTTTTTGCTTATTTTTGGACTTACTTTCAAAAATATCTCTGCGCAATAAGTTAAATAATGTTCTACTCGTCAAGCACCATCGTCTGAAACTCACTGCGCAGCCCTAGCGGTTTTTGCTCATGTCTGGACTTACTTTCAAAAATATCTCTGCGCAATAAGTTAAACAATGTTCTACTCGTCAAGCACCATCGTCTGACAATCACTGCGCAGCTCTATCAATGTAGCGTTAGGTTAGCGTTGAGTTAGCGTTGAACTTTGGTTTTGTTAGCGATGTAGCGTTAGGTTAGCGTTGAGTTAGCGTTGAAGTTTGGTTGTGTTAGCGATGTAGCGTTAGGCCAGCGTTGAACTTTGGTTGTGTTAGCGATGTAGCGTTAGGCTAGCGTTGAGTTAGCGTTGAACTTTGGTTGGGTTAGCGATGTAGCGTTAGGTTAGCGTTGAGTTAGCGTTGAACTTTGGTTGTGTTAGCGATGTAGCGTTAGGCTAGCGTTGAGTTAGCGTTGAACTTTGGTTGTGTTAGCGATGTAGCGTTAGGCTAGCGTTGAGTTAGCGTTGAACTTTGGTTGTGTTAGCGATGTAGCGTTAGGCTAGCGTTGAGTTAGCGTTAAACTTTGGTTGTGTTAGCGATGTAGCGTTAGGTTAGCGTTGAGTTAGCGTTGAACTTTGGTTGTGTTAGCGATGTAGCGTTAGGCTAGCGTTGAGTTAGCGTTGAACTTTGGTTGTGTTAGCGATGTAGCGTTAGGCTAGCGTTGAGTTAGCGTTGAACTTTGGTTGTGTTAGCGATGTAGCGTTAGGTTAGCGTTGAACTTTGGTTGTGTTAGCAATGTAGCGTTAGGCTAGCGTTGAACTTTGGTTGTGCTTGCGATGTAGTGTTGAGTTAGCGTTGAGTTAGAGTTGAACTTTGGTGGTGTTAGCGATGTAGCGTTGAGTTAGCGTTGAACTTTGGTTGTGTTAGCGATAAGTTAAAAAATATCCTACTCGTCGAGCATCATCGTCTAAAACTCACTGCGCAGCTCTAGCGGTTTTTGCTTATTTTTGTACTTACTTTCAAAAATATCTCTGCGCAATAAGTTAAATAATGTCCCACTCGTCGAGCACCATCGTCTGAAACTCACTGCGCAGCCCTAGCGGTTTTTGCTCATGTCTGGACTTACTTTCAAAAATATCTCTGCGCAATAAGTTAAACAATGTTCTACTCGTCAAGCACCATCGTCTGACAATCACTGCGCAGCTCTATCAATGTAGCGTTAGGTTAGCGTTGAGTTAGCGTTGAACTTTGGTTTTGTTAGCGATGTAGCGTTAGGTTAGCGTTGAGTTAGCGTTGAACTTTGGTTGTGTTAGCAATGTAGCGTTAGGCTAGCGTTAGGTTAGCGTTGAACTTTGGTTGTGTTAGCGATGTAGCGTTAGGTTAGCGTTGAACTTTGGTTGTGTTAGCGATGTAGCGTTAGGCTAGCGTTGAGTTAGCGTTGAACTTTGGTTGTGTTAGCGATGTAGCGTTAGGTTAGCGTTGAGTTAGCGTTGAACTTTGGTTGTGTTAGCGATGTAGCGTTAGGTTAGCGTTGAGTTAGCGTTGAACTTTGGTTGTGTTAACGATGTAGCGTTAGGCTAGCGTTGAGTTAGCGTTGAACTTTGGTTGTGTTAGCGATGTAGCGTTAGGCTAGCGTTGAGTTAGCGGTGAACTTTGGTTGTGTTAGCGATGTAGCGTTAGGCTAGCGTTGAGTTAGCGTTGAACTTTGGTGGTGTAAGCGATGTAGCGTTAGGTTAGCGTTGAACTTTGGTTGTGTTAGCGATGTAGCGTTAGGTTAGCGTTGAACTTTGGTTGTGTTAGCGATGTAGCGTTAGGCTAGCGTTGAGTTAGCGTTGAACTTTGGTTGTGCTAGCGATGTAGTGTTGAGTTAGCGTTGAGTTAGAGTTGAACTTTGGTGGTGTTAGCGATGTAGCGTTGAGTTAGCGTTGAACTTTGGTTGTGTTAGCGATAAGTTAAATAATATCCTACTCGTCGAGCATCATCGTCTAAAACTCACTGCGCAGCTCTAGCGGTTTTTGCTTATTTTTGGACTTACTTTCAAAAATATCTCTGCGCAATAAGTTAAATAATGTCCCACTCGTCGAGCACCATCGTCTGACACTCATTGCGCAGCTCTAGCGGTTTTTGCTAATTTTTGGACTTAATTTCAAAAATATCTTTGCGCAATCAGTTAAACAATGTCCCACTCGTCGAGCACCATCGTCTGACACTCACTGCGCATCCCTAGCGGTTTTTGCTCATTTTTGGACTTACTTTCAAAAATATCTATGCGCAATAAGTTAAGCAATGTTCCACTCGTCGTGCACCATCGTCTGAAACTCACTGCGCAGCTCTGACGGTTTTTGCTTATTTTTGGACTTACTTTCAAAAATATCTCTGCGCAATAAGTTAAGCAATGTTCTACTCGTCGAGCACCATCGTCTGATACTCACTGCGCAGCTCTAGCGGTTTTTGCTTATTTTTGGACTTACTTTCAAAAATATCTATGCGCAATAAGTTAAGCAATGTTCCACTCGTCGTGCACCATCGTCTGAAACTCACTGCGCAGCTCTGACGGTTTTTGCTTATTTTTGGACTTACTTTCAAAAATATCTCTGCGCAATAAGTTAAATAATGTCCCACTCGTCGAGCACCATCGTCTGACACTCACTGCGCAGCCCTAGCGGTTTTTGCTAATTTTTGGACTTAATTTCAAAGATATCTTTGCGCAATAAGTTAAACGATGTTCTACTCGTCGAGCACCATCGTCTGAAACTCACTGCGCAGCTCTAGCGGTTTTTGCTCATGTCTGGACTTACTTTCAAAAATATCTCTGCGCAATAAGTTAAATAATGTCCCACTCGTCGAGCACCATCGTCTGAAACTCACTGCGCATCCCTAGCGGTTTTTGCTCATTTTTGGACTTACTTTCAAAAATAACTCTGCGCAATAAGTTAAACAATGTTTTACTTGTCGAGGACCATCGTCTGACACTCACTGCGCAGCTCTAGCGGTTTTTGCTCATTTTTGGACTTACTTTCAAAAATATCTCTGCGCAATAAGTTAAATAATGTTCTACTCGTCAAGCACCATCGTCTGAAACTCACTGCGCAGCCCTAGCGGTTTTTGCTCATGTCTGGACTTACTTTCAAAAATATCTCTGCGCAATAAGTTAAACAATGTTCTACTCGTCAAGCACCATCGTCTGACAATCACTGCGCAGCTCTATCAATGTAGCGTTAGGCTAGCGTTGAGTTAGCGTTGAACTTTGGTTTTGTTAGCGATGTAGCGTTAGGTTAGCGTTGAGTTAGCGTTGAAGTTTGGTTGTGTTAGCGATGTAGCGTTAGGCCAGCGTTGAACTTTGGTTGTGTTAGCGATGTAGCGTTAGGCTAGCGTTGAGTTAGCGTTGAACTTTGGTTGGGTTAGCGATGTAGCGTTAGGTTAGCGTTGAGTTAGCGTTGAACTTTGGTCGTGTTAGCGATGTAGCGTTAGGCTAGCGTTGAGTTAGCGTTGAACTTTGGTTGTGTTAGCGATGTAGCGTTAGGCTAGCGTTGAGTTAGCGTTAAACTTTGGTTGTGTTAGCGATGTAGCGTTAGGTTAGCGTTGAGTTAGCGTTGAACTTTGGTTGTGTTAGCGATGTAGCGTTAGGCTAGCGTTGAGTTAGCGTTGAACTTTGGTTTTGTTAGTGATGTAGCGTTAGGTTAGCGTTGAGTTAGCGTTGAACTTTGGTTGTGTTAGCAATGTAGCGTTAGGCTAGCGTTAGGTTAGCGTTGAACTTTGATTGTGTTAGCGATGTAGCGTTAGGTTAGCGTTGAACTTTGGTTGTGTTAGCGATGTAGCGTTAGGCTAGCGTTGAGTTAGCGTTGAACTTTGGTTGTGCTAGCGATGTAGTGTTGAGTTAGCGTTGAGTTAGAGTTGAACTTTGGTGGTGTTAGCGATGTAGCGTTGAGTTAGCGTTGAACTTTGGTTGTGTTAGCGATAAGTTAAAAAATATCCTACTCGTCGAGCATCATCGTCTAAAACTCACTGCGCAGCTCTAGCGGTTTTTGCTTATTTTTGGACTTACTTTCAAAAATATCTCTGCGCAATAAGTTAAATAATGTCCCACTCGTCGAGCACCATCGTCTGACACTCATTGCGCAGCTCTAGCGGTTTTTGCTAATTTTTGGACTTAATTTCAAAAATATCTTTGCGCAATCAGTTAAACAATGTCCCACTCGTCGAGCACCATCGTCTGACACTCACTGCGCATCCCTAGCGGTTTTTGCTCATTTTTGGACTTACTTTCAAAAATATCTTTGCGCAATAAGTTAAATAATGTTCTACTCGTTAAGCACCATCGTCTGATACTCATTGCGCAGCTCTAGCGGTTTTTGCTAATTTTTGGACTTAATTTCAAAAATATCTTTGCGCAATCAGTTAAACAATGTCCCACTCGTCGAGCACCATCGTCTGACACTCACTGCGCAGCTCTAGCGGTTTTTGCTTATTTTTGGACTTACTTTCAAAAATATCTCTGCGCAATAAGTTAAATAATGTCCCACTCGTCGAGCACCATCGTCTGACACTCATTGCGCAGCTCTAGCGGTTTTTGCTAATTTTTGGACTTAATTTCAAAAATATCTTTGCGCAATCAGTTAAACAATGTCCCACTCGTCGAGCACCATCGTCTGACACTCACTGCGCATCCCTAGCGGTTTTTGCTTATTTTTGGACTTACTTTCAAAAATATCTCTGCGCAATAAGTTAAGCAATGTTCTACTCGTCGAGCACCATCGTCTGATACTTACTGCGCAGCTCTAGCGGTTTTTGCTTATTTTTGGACTTACTTTCAAAAATATCTCTGCGCAATAAGTTAAATAATGTCCCACTCGTCGAGCACCATCGTCTGACACTCATTGCGCAGCTCTAGCGGTTTTTGCTAATTTTTGGACTTAATTTCAAAAATATCTTTGCGCAATCAGTTAAACAATGTCCCACTCGTCGAGCACCATCGTCTGACACTCACTGCGCATCCCTAGCGGTTTTTGCTTATTTTTGGACTTACTTTCAAAAATATCTCTGCGCAATAAGTTAAGCAATGTTCTACTCGTCGAGCACCATCGTCTGATACTTACTGCGCAGCTCTAGCGGTTTTTGCTTATTTTTGGACTTACTTTCAAAAATATTTCTGCGCAATAAGTTAAGCAATGTTCCACTCGTCGTGCACCATCGTCTGAAACTCACTGCGCAGCTCTGACGGTTTTTGCTTATTTTTGGACTTACTTTCAAAAATATCTCTGCGCAATAAGTTAAATAATGTCCCACTCGTCGAGCACCATCGTCTGACACTCATTGCGCAGCTCTAGCGGTTTTTGCTAATTTTTGGACTTAATTTCAAAAATATCTTTGCGCAATCAGTTAAACAATGTCCCACTCGTCGAGCACCATCGTCTGACACTCACTGCGCAGCTCTAGCGGTTTTTGCTTATTTTTGGACTTACTTTCAAAAATATCTCTGCGCAATAAGTTAAATAATGTCCCACTCGTCGAGCACCATCGTCTGACACTCATTGCGCAGCTCTAGCGGTTTTTGCTAATTTTTGGACTTAATTTCAAAAATATCTTTGCGCAATCAGTTAAACAATGTCCCACTCGTCGAGCACCATCGTCTGACACTCACTGCGCATCCCTAGCGGTTTTTGCTTATTTTTGGACTTACTTTCAAAAATATCTCTGCGCAATAAGTTAAGCAATGTTCTACTCGTCGAGCACCATCGTCTGATACTTACTGCGCAGCTCTAGCGGTTTTTGCTTATTTTTGGACTTACTTTCAAAAATATTTCTGCGCAATAAGTTAAGCAATGTTCCACTCGTCGTGCACCATCGTCTGAAACTCACTGCGCAGCTCTGACGGTTTTTGCTTATTTTTGGACTTACTTTCAAAAATATCTCTGCGCAATAAGTTAAATAATGTCCCACTCGTCGAGCACCATCGTCTGACACTTACTGCGCAGCCCTAGCGGTTTTTGCTAATTTTTGGACTTAATTTCAAAAATATCTTTGCGCAATAAGTTAAACGATGTTCTACTCGTCGAGCACCATCGTCTGACACTCACTGCGCAACTCTAGCGGTTTTTGCTCATTTTTGGACTTACTTTCAAAAATATCTCTGCGCAATAAGTTAAATAATGTTCTACTCGTCAAGCACCATCGTCTGAAACTCACTGCGCAGCCCTAGCGGTTTTTGCTCATGTCTGGACTTACTTTCAAAAATATCTCTGCGCAATAAGTTAAACAATGTTCTACTCGTCAAGCACCATCGTCTGACAATCACTGCGCAGCTCTATCAATGTAGCGTTAGGTTAGCGTTGAGTTAGCGTTGAACTTTGGTTTTGTTAGCGATGTAGCGTTAGGTTAGCGTTGAGTTAGCGTTGAACTTTGGTTGTGTTAGCAATGTAGCGTTAGGCTAGCGTTAGGTTAGCGTTGAACTTTGGTTGTGTTAGCGATGTAGCGTTAGGTTAGCGTTGAACTTTGGTTGTGTTAGCGATGTAGCGTTAGACTAGCGTTGAGTTAGCGTTGAACTTTGGTTGTGTTAGCGATGTAGGGTTAGGTTAGCGTTGAGTTAGCGTTGAACTTTGGTTGTGTTAGCGATGTAGCGTTAGGTTAGCGTTGAGTTAGTGTTGAACTTTGGTTGTGTTAGCGATGTAGCGTTAGGCTAGCGTTGAGTTAGCGTTGAACTTTGGTTGTGTTAGCGATGTAGCGTTAGGCTAGCGTTGAGTTAGCGGTGAACTTTGGTTGTGTTAGCGATGTAGCGTTAGGCTAGCGTTGAGTTAGCGTTGAACTTTGGTGGTGTAAGCGATGTAGCGTTAGGTTAGCGTTGAACTTTGGTTGTGTTAGCGATGTAGCGTTAGGTTAGCGTTGAACTTTGGTTGTGTTAGCGATGTAGCGTTAGGCTAGCGTTGAGTTAGCGTTGAACTTTGGTTGTGCTAGCGATGTAGTGTTGAGTTAGCGTTGAGTTAGAGTTGAACTTTGGTGGTGTTAGCGATGTAGCGTTGAGTTAGCGTTGAACTTTGGTTGTGTTAGCGATAAGTTAAATAATATCCTACTCGTCGAGCATCATCGTCTAAAACTCACTGCGCAGCTCTAGCGGTTTTTGCTTATTTTTGGACTTACTTTCAAAAATATCTCTGCGCAATAAGTTAAGCAATGTTCTACTCGTCGAGCACCATCGTCTGATACTTACTGCGCAGCTCTAGCGGTTTTTGCTTATTTTTGGACTTACTTTCAAAAATATCTCTGCGCAATAAGTTAAATAATGTCCCACTCGTCGAGCACCATCGTCTGACACTCATTGCGCAGCTCTAGCGGTTTTTGCTAATTTTTGGACTTACTTTCAAAAATATCTTTGCGCAATAGGTTAAACAATGTTCTACTCGTTAAGCACCATCGTCTGATACTCACTGTGCAGCTCTAGCGGTTTTTGCTTATTTTTGGACTTACTTTCAAAAATATCTCTGCGCAATAAGTTAAGCAATGTTCCACTCGTCGTGCACCATCGTCTGAAACTCACTGCGCAGCTCTGGCGGTTTTTGCTTATTTTTGGACTTACTTTCAAAAATATCTCTGCGCAATAAGTTAAATAATGTCCCACTCGTCGAGCACCATCGTCTGACACTCACTGCGCAGCCCTAGCGGTTTTTGCTCATGTCTGGACTTAATTTCAAAGATATCTTTGCGCAATAAGTTAAACGATGTTCTACTCGTCGAGCACCATCGTCTGAAACTCACTGCGCAGCTCTAGCGGTTTTTGCTCATGTCTGGACTTACTTTGAAAAATATCTCTGCGCAATAAGTTAAATAATGTCCCACTCGTCGAGCACCATCGTCTGACACTCACTGCGCATCCCTAGCGGTTTTTGCTCATTTTTGGACTTACTTTCAAAAATAACTCTGCGCAATAAGTTAAACAATGTTTTACTTGTCGAGGACCATCGTCTGACACTCACTGCGCAGCTCTAGCGGTTTTTGCTCATTTTTGGATTTACTTTCAAAAATATCTCTGCGCAATAAGTTAAATAATGTCCCACTCGTCGAGCACCATCGTCTGACAATCACTGCGCAGCTCTATCAATGTAGCGTTAGGTTAGCGTTGAGTTAGCGTTGAACTTTGGTTTTGTTAGCGATGTAGCGTTAGGTTAGCGTTGAACTTTGGTTGTGTAAGCGATGTAGCGTTAGGTTAGCGTTGAACTTTGGTTGTGTTAGCGATGTAGCGTTAGGCTAGCGTTGAGTTAGCGTTGAACTTTGGTTGTGTTAGCGATGTAGCGTTAGGCTAGCGTTGAGTTAGCGTTGAACTTTGGTTGTGTTAGCGATGTAGCGTTAGGTTAGCGGTGAACTTTGGTTGTGTTAGCGATGTAGCGTTAGGCTAGCGTTGAGTTAGCGGTGAACTTTGGTTGTGTTAGCGATGTAGCGTTAGGCTAGCGTTGAGTTAGCGTTGAACTTTGGTTGTGTTAGCGATGTAGCGTTAGGTTAGCGTTGAAATTTGGTTGTGTTAGCGAAGTAGCGTTAGGTTAGCGTTGAACTTTGGTTGTGTTAGCGATGTAGCGTTAGGCTAGCGTTGAGTTAGCGTTGAACTTTGGTTGTGCTAACGATGTAGCGTTGAGTTAGAGTTGCACTTTGGTGGTGTTAGCGATGTAGCGTTGAGTTAGCGTTGAACTTTGGTTGTGTTAGCGATAAGTTAAATAATATCCTACTCGTCGAGCATCATCGTCTAAAACTCACTGCGCAGCTCTAGCGGTTTTTGCTTATTTTTGGACTTACTTTCAAAAATATCTCTGCGCAATAAGTTAAATAATGTCCCACTCGTCGAGCACCATCGTCTGACACTCATTGCGCAGCTCTAGCGGTTTTTGCTAATTTTTGGACTTAATTTCAAAAATATCTTTGCGCAATCAGTTAAACAATGTTCCACTCGTCGAGCACCATCGTCTGACACTCACTGCGCATCCCTAGCGGTTTTTGCTCATTTTTGGACTTACTTTGAAAAATATCTTTGCGCAATAAGTTAAATAATGTTCTACTCGTTAAGCACCATCGTCTGATACTCACTGCGCAGCTCTAGCGGTTTTTGCTTATTTTTGGACTTACTTTCAAAAATATCTCTGCGCAATAAGTTAAGCAATGTTCTACTCGTCGAGCACCATCGTCTGATACTCACTGCGCAGCTCTAACGGTTTTTGCTTATTTTTGGACTTACTTTCAAAAATATCTCTGCGCAATAAGTTAAGCAATGTTCTACTCGTCGAGCACCATCGTCTGAAACTCACTGCGCATCCCTAGCGGTTTTTGCTCATTTTTGGACTTACTTTCAAAAATAACTCTGCGCAATAAGTTAAACAATGTTTTACTCGTCGAGGACCATCGTCTGACACTCACTGCGCAGCTCTAGTGGTTTTTGCTCATTTTTGGATTTACTTTCAAAAATATCTCTGCGCAATAAGTTAAATAATGTCCCACTCGTCGAGCAATCACTGCACAGCTCTATCAATGTAGCGTTAGGTTAGCGTTGAGTTAGCGTTGAACTTTGGTTTTGTTAGCGATGTAGCGTTAGGTTAGCGTTGAGTTAGCGTTGAACTTTGGTTGTGTTAGCGATGTAGCGTTAGGCTAGCGTTAGGTTAGCGTTGAACTTTGGTTGTGTTAGCGATGTAGCGTTAGGTTAGCGTTGAACTTTGGTTGTGTTAGCGATGTAGCGTTAGGCTAGCGTTGAGTTAACGTTGAACTTTGGTTGTGTTAGCGATGTAGCGTTAGGTTAGCGTTGAGTTAGCGTTGAACTTTGGTTGTGTTAGCGATGTAGCGTTAGGCTAGCGTTGAGTTATCGTTGAACTTTGGTTGTGTTTGCGATGTAGCGTTAGGTTAGCGTTGAACTTTGGTTGTGTTAGCGATGTAGCGCTAGGCTAGCGTTGAACTTTGGTTGTGCTAGCGATGTAGCGTTGAGTTAGAGTTGAACTTTGGTTGTGATAGCGATGTAGCGTTAGGTTAGCGTTGAGTTAGCTTTGAACTTTGGTTGTGTTAGCGAGGTAGCTTTGAGTTAGAGTTGAACTTTGGTTGTGCTAGCGATGTAGCGTTAGGTTAGCGTTGAGTTAGCTTTGAACTTCGGTTGTGTTAGCGATGTAGCGTTAGGTTAGCGTCGAGTTAGAGTTGAACTTTGGTTGTGTTAGCGATGTAGCGTTAAGTTAGCGTTGAACTTTGGTTGTGTTAGCGACGCAGCGTTAGGCTAGCGTTGAGTTAGAGTTGAACTTTGGTTGTGTTGGCGACGCAGCGTTAGGCTAGCGTTGATTTAGAGTTGAACTTTGCTTGTGTTAGCGATGTAGCGTTAGGTTAGCGTTGAACTCTGGTTGTGTTAGCGATGTAGCGTTAGGTTAGCGTTGAACTTTGGTTGTGTTAGCGATGTAGCGTTGAACTTTGGTTGTGTTAGCGATGTAGCGTTAGGTTAGCGTTGAGTTAGCGTTAAACTTTGGTTGTGTTAGCGATGTAGCGTTAGGCTAGCGTTGAACTTTGGTTGTGTTAGCGATGTAGCGTTAGGTTAGCGTTGAGTTAGCATTGAACTTTGGTTTTGTTAGCAATGCAGCGTTAGTTAAGTGAAAAAACTCTCTAATTTTCCATTAATAGTATAGTAGTGGAGTAGACTTCCTCTTTGCAGTAACGTGCCCTACATTTATCCTAAACAAAAAAGAAAGTTGGCTTACCCCGGATATTGAGGACAGCGAAGTTTTTTGTGATTCTTATCATATTTACCGTAGAGTCAGAGATAGTACTTCGAGTGATAAAAAGCGTGGAGGTGGTGTAGTCATGGCTGTGAAAAGTATGTTCGATTCCTGTACTGTACCTCTTGAAAAGTGTAACGTTGAACATATTTTTGTAAAAGTTGGAGTGGGTCATATTAAGTATCTTTTTGGTTGTGTGTATCTGCCTCCAACGTCAGGTATGGAGGTATATGTTAATCATATTCGGGCTGTGAAATACATTGTTGCCAAATATGCCAAGGACCATAAGATAATTATAGTTGGTGATTATAATCTTCCAGGTCTTACCTGGGACTGCAATAAGTTATTTGCTGGGAATGTTAATAGTGGTATTGAAAGTTTGGTCTGTGATGAGATGTCATATTTAGGTTTAAGTCAGTATAATTATATCAGAAATATTCATGGCATGGTACTCGATTTGTGTTTTGCTGTCAAAGACTAGACAGAGTGATAAAATTCTCTCTCTCTCTCTTTATTAATGCCAGCAATCTTATTAGACTGATTAATCAATAATGACTTTGTCAGAGAGAATTTTCTCTAAAATTTAAAATTTTATTATTACATTGTGACGCGTTTTCGTAGGCGGGGAGCGGGAGAGCAGGTCGTGCTCTACGGCTCTTCTTCGTTCATGGCAGCGGAACATCGGTCAGTGGATATTTCTCGTGCAGACAGTCATCGGTCAAATGCTCAGCGCAGGGGTATCGGGTCAGCGGCAGCTACGTAAATTAAGGATATCCCTGCTCTCTCAACTGATCAACGGTTTGACTGCCTGAAGGTCAAAACACTCGGGGGTCGGTTCTCGGGCGCCACCCTCGGGATTTAATGTGGTCGAGGGCCCACTTTATGCACCGGGCAGCTTGTTACAGTGGAGAAACGGCAAGCCAGGGGTCAATTGCGTGTATTAGTGCTGGCTGCCGGCTACCAATTGTTACATGTAATGGTAAAAATGGGACTAGGTAATAAAACAAACGGTTATAAAACACCCTGTATCCTGTATTCCATTCTTTTATATAAAGACATGGCCTAAAACTAACTTAAAATCTAAGATATACAACAATATTAACAAATAAACGGGCTGGAGAGCAAGAATATGTTTTGAGAGCTGTTCACGGTCGCTCATTCTGTTCGGTTGCGCTGAAGACGGTAACCCGGCGGTATCATTCGCGACGCTATTCACGTATCTCGTACTATTCGGTCGCGACGCTACTCACGACGGCTTGTACGCAAATTATCGCGCCTCGTATCTAAAATCCGCGTTCCCGGTTCACGGCGCTTCGTATTAAAACTCAACCGACGGCGGTATACGCGGTATGTAACGACACGGCGTCGTCTCTACACGGCGACGGTCTTTACACGCGGCGGCGGCGGCGATTGGCGTCGGGGCGGCAGTTGTTCAGCCCCCTTGTCAATGGACCTCGGCGGGCACCTGGCGGTAAACACATTCCTGGTCATTAGAGGGGCAGGACGTAAAGAAGGAAGTGTGTGGTAAAAACCATATACACACAAGCCTAGCCTCACCTACATCACCAGACCAGGAAGGCGCAGCCCAGCAAGCGACCCAGTCCAGTCCGCTTGGACTGTTGACCCGGATGGAGACCGTTTGGTTCTAGGCGAAATAATGGTCTGCTCGGACTTAAATAGACAGCTCGAGCTCCCACTACGCTGACGTGTGACGGTGTGCGGTGATCGCGCATACGATACTGCTGTATGCGGCGCGCGATTACTATGGTCGGACGCTCTGAAAATCTCGGAAAATGATATTTCCCGGCATAGCGCGGTAAATCTAATTATATACCGGTAATCTTGAAACCTTTAACATTGTTTTCCCGCAAGAATCAGATTTTTCGGATGTAAATTAAATAAATTAAATCCCGGCGAACATACACTTGCCCAAAATTTTAGTAACTTCGTTACAACATAAATTTACAATGCTCCATTTTAACCAACAAGATACAAAATTCATTGGCCTATCAAAATATTTGCACTTATTTGTAGTAATTTCCATTTAAATAAGTGATTGTGTGAAAAAGTATAGCTACAAAAGCTATATTTTAACATACGTGTTTTGATACTGAATATTTTGTTCACTTTCAAATTTGTGCGAGTTTGATACTAAATTATCAGCTTTTCGTCGGGCATGTCTGTAGTTCCGTTTGGTAATTTATGGTATAATTAAAAAAAATTAAATTAAAAATAACTATACTTACCTTTACCGGTGGCATCTTCTTCAAATAAAAAGCACACTTTAATTTTAGCTTAACTAAAACGCCAAAGGTCTTTTTTAGCTCGACGTCAACACAATAATGGGCACAAAATATCTGAAGGGATATTTTGTGATAATAGCGGGTTAAGAAATGACAATTCTACAGGCCGATATTACAGTATCCGATTTTACCGACAACCCGAAATTTAAATTATTGAGGGGAAGAATCTATGTTGAACCAAAATTTTATTAAAATCTTTAGGAGTTAGTTTTAGTTAAAGTTGCAATATAATTATTATAATCAATATTCTACAGTTCAGTAATTATTTTCCTTTGTATAATTAAGCTTTTAATATAATATAGCTTTACAGGCCAAGTAGTATGGCTAATTTTCAATCAATTTGTGTATCTGCCAAAAAAAAAAAGGAAAATGAGCTATGTATGGTTCTGGGAAACAATTTTATTAATTTCAGGAATTTTTTTAAAGATAAATTAATGGACGTCTGATGGACTTACACTGGACATCCAGATATGGACGTCCATATAGATTACATGTCATCACATCTAATGGACATCCATAAATGGTCCATGGACATACAGGACATTATACGTACCT
Source organism: Diaprepes abbreviatus (assembly GCA_034092305.1). Classification (NCBI taxonomy): domain Eukaryota; kingdom Metazoa; phylum Arthropoda; class Insecta; order Coleoptera; family Curculionidae; genus Diaprepes; species Diaprepes abbreviatus. Next base: position 3,241,067 of record JASJET010000326.1, on the reverse strand, counting down.
ATTCTGGATATCCAATGGAAATCTTGTGCTATCTGGGATTCAACGATGATAAATGTTTATTATTTAAAAATAATAAACCGATGGTAAAATAATTATTTTAATTTAATTTTCAAGAAATTCATTAGGACATGTGATTGGTTAGCTTAAAATATAGAGTCATTTAATTGGAATAAAATTAAATCTATATGGTTATAAATTTGGAGAGTACAACATCAACAATGAATAAACTACAATAAATTATGATCAATATTAAATGCGGAGGGGTCACTTCAAAATTATTGTAAGGTGCAAGAACTCTTTTTATAGGTTAATAAGGAAAAATGATTCCTATAATAAAGACATTTTCTCAGACCCTTCTTGTTCTGTATATTGATTAGTTTTGTGTAAGATAAAGAAGAAGAAAAACGCCATTATCATTTCGAGAGAGGAATAAAGACGGAACACCACTTAACCAACGCTCAGCCATTCCTTATCTTACCCAAACCTTTTCAATGCACAATAAAAACTTCGTTAACCCTGTATATTTATGATTCTTAGTTTCTTAATAAAAATCTTATCCTAAAAGGCACTTTCATCACAGCAACTCAGGTATGGAATCCTGTTTGGTCAAAAGTAGTTTGGCAAGTTGGGCTTCGTTTCCGTAAAAGATATTCTTTTTAGTCGGGTCCCTCTCAAAGTGATACACAACTTTCAAGTTCATCTCCGTCGCTCTCATACAATGCAAACCGCCGCCGTGTTGAACAAACATTTCGAAAATATTTCCTTTTTCTTTGGTAACGTCGTCGAGGATTTTGGAGATGTCATTGTCGATTCTTAGCAGCGGCATTACTTGTTGATATTTTTTCCTTGCTAAAAGGTATTAAAAATTTCAAATACAGGGTGCTTTCGAAATTTGTTTGGAAATTTAAATATAGGTCACATTTTAAGCTTTATTTAAAATTAGTAAATATGTTAAAGTCTAAATAAAAAAAAAAAAAACAACAGATTAAGGTAGTTCACTCGTGAAACGGCTTTTCATAGGAATGTGATCGAATCTAAAAATATAGTTTACAAAAGTGTCTTTTATTTCATTAAAAAAAAACGAAATTTTTAATCGTCTTTGAGCCGAAATATTAACAATTAAAATATGCACAATTAACATGCTGGAGGTCACTACATATAACAAATTGCCAATACATTTAGGAATATCTCAAAAACAGTTTCTATCATATTTTTTAAAAACTAATGCAACGTAGATCCAAGAATTATAATTTTTTTAGAAAAAACCTGGAATTTTTTGACCGTTTTGTTTAGAAAATACAGATTTTTTAAATAAAAATAATTTGAAAGCATCTGACGCGTAGTGGGGTACAGGGTGAGTCAACGATTGGATGAAGTAGGTTTGTGCCTTTTCGGTGAAATTAACAAAGAAACTATATTTATTGTTTGATACAGTTTATTTTTACGCAGATTTTAAAAATACTTAGGACTCTACAGGGTGAGCCAAAAAACTAGGACAGCATAAAGTTGTATTTTTTTAAATAGAACACCCTATATACGAATCGTATTTTCGATTTAGCATATAATTTTAAATCTTTTTTATTCAGGGTTTACTATAACAAAACTTTATAGTTTCTGAGATAATTAAGTTTAAAGAAAAAAAGGCACATTTTCAAGCATCAATTCAATCCTAAATAACGTTTTCAATTTTGTGACAAATATATTCAAATTTGGAATTTAGCAAGGCCAAGGACAAGTTAACATAATTTTTACCTAATATTTGCAATAAAAGCTACAGGGTGTTGAAAACATCGGCACAAATTTGAACAAGTTTAAATGAATAAATATCTTTTTTTTTAAATGGTACACCCTGTATATTTTCATGTTATTTAATAGAGTAATAAAAACCCTAAAAGTTTTGTTCAATATATCCTACACCTATTTATAATAGTTTTTGAGATATTTCAGTTTTTCTTATTTTCCATACTTTTTTACAGAAATAGTCTTCATTATCATAGTAGCCATGTAAAATAATAAAAAGAAACTACAGAAACAAACAGAATGTGGTTAAATATGATGAAATACATTATTCGTTATATTACAACGGCAATAGTTTAATTAAACATAATGTGAAGAAATTAACACAACAATAACGACAAGGCAAATACATATTTACTTTTATACTAAATTGAAACAAAAAAATTACCTATTAAATACTGATATTAATTATTTATTTTTAATAAGTGTTCGAATAAACGACCCTCTTGTGCAATGCACAAATTTAGTCTTTTTTGCAGATTTTCTCGAACCCTGGACAAAATTAGTGGCGTTATTGTTCTACAGGTATCCCTAATCCTGTTTCGCATATCTTCCACTGTTGTTGGTGGATTAACATACACCTTATTTTTAATATAATCCCATAAGAAGAAATCTAATGGGGTGATGTCGCAAGACCTTGGTGGCCACTCAATGAAACCCCCACGTCCAATCCATTTTTGCGGATATCGTTGGTCCAAAAACGCACGAACTTCACGATGGTAATGCGTAGGCGCACCATCGTGCTGGAACCACGTATGGAAAATAAGAAAAACTGAAATATCTCAAAAACTATTATAAATAGGTATAGGATATATTGAACAAAACTTTTAGGGTTTTTATTACTCTATTAAATAACATGAAAATATACAGGGTGTACCATTTAAAAAGAAGATATTTATTCATTTAAACTTGTTCAAATTTGAGCCGATGTGTTCAACACCCTGTAGCTTTTATTGCAAATATTAGGTAAAAATTATGTTAACTTGTCCTTGGCCTTGCTAAATTCCAAATTTGAATATATTTCTCACAAAATTAAAAACGTTATTTAGGATTGAATTGATGCTTGAAAATGTGACTTTTTTTCTTTAAACTTAATTATCTCAGAAACTATAAAGTTTTGTTATAGTAAAGCCTTAATAAAAAAGATTAAAAACTATAAGCTAAATCGAAAATACGATTCGTATATAGGGTGTTCTATTTAAAAAAATACAACTTCATGCTGTCCTAGTTTTTTGGCTCACCCTGTAGAGTCCTAAATATTTTTAAAATCTGCGTAAAAATAAACTGTATCAAACAATAAATATAGTTTCTTTGTTAATTTCACCGAAAAGGCACAAATCTACTTCATCCAATCGTTGACTCACCCTGTACAGTGATCACAACTTGGCAACCTTGTTATCGTCATACATAACGCGCGATAATTCAAACCTAAGTTAGTTAGGTTAGTTCTTCAGAATGTGACATTTTTTAAATATATTTTTCAATATTTTTATTTATTTTCTCAATGTGTTGGGATATCTACATAACAAAATGTATAGGAATGAAACTCAAACTATACGAATGTTACTATTCACACACTTACTTTATAGACCAGTGTTTTTCAAACTTTTTGAATACACGGCCCCTTTCCAGGATAAAAAAATTTGGCGACCCACTTGGGCCATAGAAAGACAAAAAATTAGTAATATAATTACTAAAAGACTACATTTATGACTTTCTTTATTTAGGTACCTACCTATTAATTCGGTTACAACAGTCGAAAAATCTCTGGAATACAATAAACCAACATTTTTATGCTTTATAGATCTAACAAAAGCATTCGATCGCATAAAGCTAGATGAGGTAATCCACCTGTTATATAAGAGAAATATTCCTATCAATATAATTCAGACCATCGAAAACATATACGCAAACAATAAAGTTCAGATTCGCACTAACGGTAAATTATCTACAACCATACCAGTCAACAGCGGTATTAGACAGGGAGACTCGCTTAGTCTTTTGTTGTTTAACATGATAACGGACGAAATAATAAAGAGGTGCGACTTGGTAGAGGATATAAAATGGGTGATACAGAAATATGACGCTGTGATATGTGCCGAAAATGAAGACGACCTCCAGAGATTGTTAAATACCTTTAATCTTACGTGAAGAAAATATAACATGATTATCTTAGCCGAAAAGACTAAATGTATGACAACCTCAAAAGAACCCCTCCGATGCAAACTAGAACTAGACGGTCGAATAATACAACAAGAAATGAGTTTCAAATATCTAGGTATCGACACAACTAGTTATGGCAACATCGAAGATGAAGTAAGAGGGCAGGTAGCCAAAGCAAACAAAGTGGCGGGTTGCCTCAACGACGTGATCTGGTGAAACAAACACTTACAACAAGAAACGAAGGTTCGGATATACAAAACCACAATTAGTCCGTTTATGACATACACCTCAGAAACACGGCCAGAGACGACAAAAACGAAACAACTATTGGAGACTACAGAAATGAGAATACTTCGACGAATAACAGGAAAAACGCTACTAGACAGAGAAAGAAGCGATAACATCAGGCAATCATGCAACACAGACTGCATTAATGAGTGGGTCCTACAACGTAAGACACAATGGAACAAACACATAAGCCGAATGACAGAGGATAGACTGGTAAGGATCGCACGAGATAAATCGCCTAGTGGTACACGCAGTAGAGGTCGATCGCGGAAAAGGTGGAGCGATAATTTAAGTCCAGAATGAGGAAAATCGAAGAAGGAACAGGTCAGGGACCTATTATAGAAGGTAGAAGAAGAAGAAGAAGAAGAAGAAGAGGTAACTACCGCGAGAGCTTGGATTTGATTTGGAAGCCAGCTTGCGCGGACCCAACTTTGCGGTGTTGCCACACCGCATTGTTGTTACCGGCGAGAGGAGGCGGGGCGTCCCCCACCGCCCGCGCTAGTAGGTTCTTTTGTCTCGACTCACTCAACTCTCAATTATTTGACTGAGTGTCACCGATCAATACGGACGTGATTGTTTTCCTTTTTCACTTGCTCCGCGCGACTGAAAAACACATAAGTTTCTCAAAAGATCGCAGCCTTCAACATCTGGTACGGATGCCAGTAGCGGAGGTGAATCACACCCGAAAAAAAAATAGACACTATGATGATAATTACTTGAAATATGGGTTTACAGTCCTAGAGTATGGAACCGTCAAAGCTTATGCGACATCTCACAACCAAGTATCAAAACGAAGCTGATAAGCCGTTGGATTTCTTTCAACGAAAATTGAAAGCTTTTAACCAGCAGCAAAATACTATGACTCAGGTAATAGTGTTATCCTAGTCTTCACATAGTGTTGTAAAAATCATCAGGTCAGTGTTTGTGTTTGCATACAACTTAATTAAAATTAATTTTGGTGTGCATTTTTTTTTATTTGTCAATCATTTAGTTATTTTTATATTGTTTTGTTTGTTTTAGATATCTAGTGTCAACGAGTCATCATTATTGGCTAGCTACAAAGTCGCTAAAGCAGGGAAGCCGCACACAATTGCCGAAAACACTATTTTGCCAGCAGCTCTAGATATGGTTGAAATTATGCTCAGCAAGCAGGAGGCAAACAAACCGCTTTCTGATAACACTATTTCACGCAAAATAGACGATATGTCCGATGATATTCGAGATCAAGTAGTCGAAAAATTAAAGAAGAGCCCACATTTTGCTTTGCAGTTTGACGAATCCACAGATGTTTCAGATTGTGCTCAGTTTGTAGTATTTGTGCGATTTGAAGCAGACGACAGTATCGCGTAAGAAATGTTATTTTACAAAGCGCTTCCAGCAAACACTTCTGTCCAGTGTTAGTACGATATATTTTTAAAAAGCACTTGCGACTACGACATTGATTGGACAAAATGTATTGTTATTTGTAGCGATGGCGCTCAAAGTATGTCTGACAAAAATAGCGGACTTGTTGCGAAGTTAAAATCAATAATGCCAAACGTATCATGGACACACTATTTTCTTCATCGGCAAGCTCTAGCCGTTAAGGTTTTAACGTCTGATTTAAATGACTTGCTTAAAGAGGTAATAAAAATTGTGAATTCTATCAAAGGTAAAGCTTTGCAAACCCGACTGTTCCGAATCGTTTGTGAAGATATGGGTGCGCTTCATCACAATCTCCTTTATCACACAGAGGTCAGGTGACTATCCAAAGGAAAGATATTGGCAAGAGTTCTAGAACTTAAAGCTGAATTGCTAATGTTCTTACAAGATGCTAAATCTGAATATGCTAATCACTTTTCTGACCCTGTTTGGCTCTTGAAATTATCATTTCTGGCATATTTTTTTTAGTCATCTCAATAAGTTGAACAAAAATCTCCAAGGTAGAGATGAAAATATTTTAACAGCGAAAGATAAAGTGAAAGCATTCCATGCAAAACTTCATTTATAGTCAACCTCTCTGCAAAACAATATATTTGAATCATTTCCATGTCTTCAGAAGACTGTTGAAGATAATGCAACAGATCAATCGCTTGTGGTCGAAACTCACGTTCCCTGCATGATACAGGGCTTGCATAATCTGCAAGAGAAACTATTAACATACTTTCCAGACTTGCACTCTGAAGCTGATAATGGGCGCAGATGGATTCTTAACCCTTTCTTGGATAAGTCAATAGAACTAGCTGATCTCACTATAAATATGAAAGAAAATCTTATAGATTTAGTTGCTGACGGCATGCTTAAAATGGAATTTTATTCACAAACTGTTGACGTGTTTTGGAAGAAAAGGAAACAAGAATATCCTGAGCTGGCAAAGGAAGCTTTTAAATTATTAGTGCCATTCGCCACTTCATACTTATGTGAATTGGCGTTCTCTTCAATGGTGGACATTAAAACTAAACAAGGCTTCAATTAGAAAATGATTTGATTATTAACATTTCAAAAATAGCACCCCGATTTGACATTTTTTTTTTTGAAAAATAAACAAGCCCATCCCTCTTACTAAAATTGTGTTTTACTGTAGTGAACTATGTGGAACCTTGACTTTTTTCTTTTGCCGGTGACCCCCCGAGTAAGGCTCCGCGACCCCCCCTAGGGGTCGCGACCCACAGATTGAAAAACACTATAATTATTAAAAGACTACATTTATGACTTTATTTAGGTACCTACCGCGAGAGCTTGGATTTGATTTGGAAGCTAGTTTGCGCTGGCCTAACTTTGCGGCCTTGCCACACCGCATTGTTGTTGCCGGCGAGAGGAGGCGGGGCGTCCCCCACCACTCGCCGCCGTCCGCGCTAGTAGGGTCTTTTGTCTCGATTCACTCAACTCTTAATTACTTGACTGAGCGTCACCGATCAATACGGACGCGATTGTTTTTCTTTTTCACTTGCTCCGCGCGACTGAAAAACGCATAAGTTTCTCAAAAGATCGCAGCCTCCAACATCTGGTATGGATGCCAGTAGCGGAGGTGAATACACCCGAAAAAAAAATAGACACTATGACGACAATTACTTGAAATATGGGTTTACAGTCCTAAATAATAACCCTCAATGTGTAATTTGCGGCGATGATTTGTTACGTGAGAGTATGAAACCGTCAAAGCTTATGCGACATCTCACAACCAAGCATCAAAAAAAAGCTGATAAGCCGTTTGATTTCTTTGAACGAAAATTGAAAGCTCTTAACCAGCAGCAAAATACTATGATTCAGGTAATAATGTTATCATAGCCTTCACATAGTGTTGTAAAAATCGTCAGGTCAGTGTTTAAGCGCTCGAACTCAAGCAGAGTTTATTTAAATTGTTGTTGTTTTTAGTGTTTGTGTTTGCATACAACTTAATTAAAATTAATTTTGGTGTGCATTTTTTTTTATTTGTCAATCCTTTAGTTATTTTTATATTGTTTTGTTTGTTTTAGATATCTAGTGTCAACGAGTCATCATTATTGGCTAGCTACAAAGTCGCTAAAGCAGGGAAGCCGCACACAATTGCCGAAAACCTTATTTTGCTAGCAGCTCTAGATATGGTTGAAATTATGGTCAGCAAGCAGGAGGCAAACAAGTTAAAAAGCATACCCCTTTCTGATAACACTATTTCACGCAGAATAGACGATATGTCCGATGATATTCGAGATCAAGTAGTCGAAAAATTAAAGAAGAGCCCACATTTTGCTTTGCAGTTTGACCAATCTACAGATGTTTCAGATTGTGCTCAGTTTGTACTATTTGTGCGATTTGAAGCAGATGACAGTATCGCAGAAGAAATGTTATTTTGCAAAGCGCTTCCAGCAAACACTTCTGGCCAGTGTTTGTACGATATATTTTTAAAAAGCACTTGCGACTACGACATTGATTGGATAAAATGTATCGCTATTTGTAGCGACGGCGCTAAAAGTATCTCTGGCAAAAATAGCGGACTTGTTGCGAAGTTAAAATCAATAATGCCAAACGTATCATGAACACACTGTTTTCTTCATCGACAAGCTCTAGCCGCTAAGGTTTTAACGTCCGATTTAAATGAGTTGCTTAAAGAAGTAATAAAAATTGTGAATTCTATCAAAGGTAAAGCTCTGCAAACCCGACTATTCCGAATCGTTTGTGAAGATATGGGTGCGCTTCATCACAATCTTCTTTATCACACAGAGGTCAGGTGACTATCCAAAGGAAAGATATTGGCAAGAGTTCTAGAACTTAAAGCTGAATTGCTAATGTTCTTACAAGATGCTAAATCTGAATATGCTAATCACTTTTCTGACCCTGTTTGGCTCTTGAAATTATCATTTCTGGCAGATTTTTTTTAGTCATCTCAATAAGTTGAACAAAAATCTCCAAGGTAGAGATGAAAATATTTTAACAGCGAAAGATAAAGTGAAAGCATTCCATGCAAAACTTCATTTATAGTCAATCTCTCTGCAAAACAATATATTTAAATCATTTCCATGTCTTCAGAAGACTGTTGAAGATAATGCAACAGATCAATCGCTTGTGGTCGAAACTCACATTCCCTGCATGATACAGAGCTTGCATAATCTGCAAGAGAAACTATTAACATACTTTCCAGACTTGCACTCTGAAGCTGATAATGGGCGCAGATGGATTCTTAACCCTTTCTTGGATAAGTCAATAGAACTAACTGATCTCACTACAAATAAGAAAGAAAATCTTACAGATTTAGCTGCTAACGGCATGCTTAAAATGGAATTTTATTCACAAACTGTTGACGTGTTTTGGATGAAAAGGAAACAAGAATATCCTGAGCTGGCAAAGGAAGTTCTTAAATTATGAGTGCCATTCGCCACTTCATACTTATGTGAATTGGCGTTCTCTTCAATGGCGGACATTAAAACTAAACAAGGCTTCAATTAGAAAATGATTTGATTATTAACATTTCAAAAATAGCACCACGATTTGACATTTTTTTTGAAAAATAAACAAGCCCATCCTTCTCACTAAAATTGTGTTTTACTGTAGTGAACCATGTAGAACTTTGAATTTTTTCTTTTGCCGGCGACCCTCCAAGTAAGGCCCCGCGATCCTCTTAGGGGTCGCGACCCACAGATTGAAAAACACTGCTATAGACCATTCAATATAGACATTTGCGGCCCTGCTAGATTTATTATATTTAAAGTTATTACTGTATAAGAATGTGTCTGTATATTGAAAGTTAACGTGTGTTGGGTATAGTCTCGTATAAAAGCAAAATTCTTTAGGCCTGAGAATCTTTAACTTTGGTACTTACTTAAAGGCTATACTTCTGTCTACGACTGTCGCAAGTGAACTACCTTAAATCAGAAGGGCCCATTCAAAACACTATCGGTTGGAAATCCAAAAACATGCACTTTCGGGACACAACACTTATTGGGCATTATTATAAATTATCAGTACTTACACAAAATCACTTTTTACATCCACTATTTGTGCATAAACTTTGCATTCGGCTTTCCAAATTTTATGCAACATTAAATTAACCTTACAAAATATACAGGTGGAAGTAACAAGTGAATTTTCTAATAAAGTGCTCCGTTTGATTCTTTATATATAGCGCTTACTCTTTCTATCTACCTTCTTTATAGGAAAGAAAGAGATAGATAGAGTGAAAATGTCGGCCCAAATTGTCTGACGTCACAGCACATTTGAAGTTAAGCACTGTGGCTTTGTTCTTTAGGGGGTGTTGATTTAATAAGTATGTGAGAATCTGCTATGTTATATATTTTTAAAACGAGAACCAAGAATTGAATATAACCGTCATTTTCGTGTGCAACGTGTTAAAGGCTTGATTGTTTTTACGAGACTGTTTTGAAAAGTCCGTGCAAAGTCAGCGAGATGGCACTACTGGTGCGTATCAAGGTTATTTTCAGTTAGTAGAAAAAGAATTTCATGTCTTGATTAAACATTACTTTATGAAAGGCAAAATGCCTCAGGAGACTAAATAGAAGCTTGACAAACATTATGGTGACTGTGCATCTTCGATTAGAACAGTTTATAAGTGGTTTCAAAATTTTCGGAGCGGCCATATGAGCACAAAAGACGCTGAACGTTCTGGACGCCCTGTTGAGGTTACTACTCCAGAAATCATCGGTAAAATCCATGTTATGTTGATGGATGACAGAAGAGTGAAGGTGCGTGAAATTGCTAGTGCTGTGGGCATCTCGAATGAACGTGTACATAATATTTTTTACCAACATTTGGATATGAAAAAGCTCCCAGCAAGATGGGTGCGGCGATTGCTCACGATTGACCAAAAACGAAATCGTGTGAAGTGTTGCAAGAACGGTTTGCAGCTGTTCCAGTGAAATCTTCAGGACTTTAAGCGTCGTTTCGTCACTGTGAATGAATCATGGATACATCACTATACTCCTGAGACCAAAGAATAATCTAAACAATAGGTTGCCACGTGGGAATCTGCACCAAAAAAGGCGAAGACCATTCCTTCGGCCGGGAAAGTTATGGCGACTGTCTTTGGGACTTTCAAGGAATAATCTTCATCGACTATCTGGAAAAGGGTAGAACTATTACAGGTGAATATTATTTATCGTCATTGGATCGTTTGAAAACCGAGCTGCAAGAAAAACTTCCACGATTGGCCTACAAAAAATACCTTTTCCATCAAGCAAAATTAATGGAAATAGGGTTCCAACTCGTTTCACATCTCCAGACTTGGCTGCCTCGGACTATTATTTGTTCCCCAATATGAAGAAATGGTTGGCGGGAAAAAGACTTCATTCAAACGAGGAGGTGATTGCAGAAACGAATGGCTATTTTACAGACTTGGACAAATCGTATTATTCCGAACGGATCAACAAACTAGAGCAACGTTGGACGAAGTGTATAAGTCTAAAAGGAGACTACGCTGAAAAATAAAAAAAGTTTATCCAAAAAAATTAAGTAGTTTTAATTTTTGCATGGACTTTTCAAACGACTCTCGTACTTAAATTTTTTTTTGAGTTGTCCAGTATTTTTAGTTTCAAAAAAGTTAATAAAAAAACGCGGGAAAGATACTTTCACTTTGTACAAAAAGAGCTCGTTTTAGGAAAAGAAAATAAATGTCTTTCTTGAAAAATACTCACCTGCTACGTAATCTCTCCCATAAAAGGCAAGATATCTGTATTCTTCTCTGTCAAAATGTCCCGACATTTTGTTAACTTCAAGAAGCGGAAGCTGAGAAATTGCCGGATTGTATTGTCTGTATGGTATCGGCGAGAAGATTTGATAATTCTCTATTGTGTTCATTCTAACCTGGAACAAGTACAGGGTGAGTCAACGATTGGATGAAGTAGGTTTGTGCCTTTTCGGTGAAATTAACAAAGAAACTATATTTATTGTTTGATACAGTTTATTTTTACGCAGATTTTAAAAATATTTAGGACTCTACAGGGTGAGCCAAAAAACTAGGACAGCATAAAGTTGTATTTTTTTAAATAGAACACCCTATATACGAATCGTATTTTCGATTTAGCTTATAATTTTAAATCTTTTTTATTAAGGGTTTACTATAACAAAACTTTATAGTTTCTGAGATAATTAAGTTTAAAGAAAAAAAGTCACATTTTCAAGCATCAATTCAATCCTAAATAACGTTTTCAATTTTGTGACAAATATATTCAAATTTGGAATTTAGCAAGGCCAAGGACAAGTTAACATAATTTTTATCTAATATTTGCAATAAAAGCTACAGGGTGTTGAACACATCGGCTCAAATTTGAACAAGTTTAAATGAATAAATATCTTTTTTTTTAAGTGGTACACCCTGTATATTTTCATGTTATTTAATAGAGTAATAAAAACCCTAAAAGTTTTGTTCAATATATCCTATACCTATTTATAATAGTTTTTGAGATATTTCAGTTTTTCTTATTTTCCATACTTTTTTACAGAAATAGTCTTCATTATCATAGTAGCCATGTAAAATAATTAAAAGAAACTACAGAAACAAACAGAATGTGGTTAAATATGATGAAATACATTATTCGTTATGTTACAACGGCAATAGTTTAATTAAACATAATGTGAAAAAATTAACACAACAATAACGACAAGGCAAATACATATTTACTTTTATACTAAATTGAAACAAAAAAATTACCTATTAAATACTGAGATTATTTCTTTTTAATAAGTGTTCGAATAAACGACCCTCTTGTGCAATGCACAAATTTAGTCTTTTTTGCAGATTTTCTCGGACCCTGGACAAAATTAGTGGCGTTATTGTTCTACAGGTATCCCAATCCTGTTTCGCATATCTTCCACTGTTGTTGGTGGATTAACATACACTTTATTTTTAATATAACCCCATAGGAAGAATTCTAATGGGGTGATGTCGCAAGACCTTGGTGGCTACTCAATGAAACCCCCACGTACAATCCATTTTTGCGGATATCGTTGGTCCAAAAACGCACGAACTTCACGATGGTAATGCGGAGGCGCACCATCGTGCTGGAACCACATACTGTCGAGCTCATCCCTATCGAGACCTTGAAGCAGTTGGGGTAGTTCTTCTTGTAGAAAGTTCAGGTAACTATGGCCATTTAGTGGTTCATTAAAAAAGTGGGGTCCAATAATTCGATTATGATGAATACCACACCAAACATTTAATGACCAGTGGTTTTGATGTTGCACCTCTCTAATCCAAAATGGGTTTTCTGTGGCATAATAATGAATGTTGCGTCTATTTACGGCACCGTTACTTCTAAAAGTAGCTTCATCACTAAACATTACCTTGCATAATAAATTTGGATTTAATTGAATCTCCGCATTTATTGTACGAAAAAAGTTTACACGACTTTCAAAATTCTGTCCATGCAATTCTTGGTGTAATTCCATGTGATATGGATGATACCTATATTTCTTGGTAGTACGATTAGCGGTGGATTGTGATGTTTCACATAATGCTGCTAACTGACGGCTACCAATATAAGGATTTTCCTGAACATTTAACACTACTTGTAGTTCTTTTTCTTCATTAGTTACTGGTTCGTTGACCAATTTACGTTTTGGATAATCAACAGTACCAGAAGAATCAAATCTTTGCATTAAGTTTTGAAAAGTATGGGTATTAGGCTGGCGTCGATCAGGATACTTCATTTTGTAAATTCTTTGAGCAAGAAGGCAATCTTTTTGAGCCTCTCCTATTGTATAAATCATATTTATTAACTCATTCTTTGGAAAATTCATTTTACAATATAAGATGAATGTAAAAAAAAACCAAACTACACTACATAAAAACCAAAAGAAGCGATTGCGATTATAAATTTGACACACAGAAAAATGTTCTTTTACATTATTTTTGCCATGGCTACTATGATAATGAAGACTATTTCTGTAAAAAAGTATGGAAAATAAGAAAAACTGAAATATCTCAAAAACTATTATAAATAGGTATTGGATATATTGAACAAAACTTTTAGGGTTTTTATTACTCTATTAAATAACATGAAAATATATAGGGTGTACCATTTAAAAAAAAAAGATATTTATTCATTTAAACTTGTTCAAATTTGAGCCGATGTGTTCAACACCCTGTAGCTTTTATTGCAAATATTAGATAAAAATTATGTTAAATTGTCCTTGGCCTTGCTAAATTCCAAATTTGAATATATTTGTCACAAAATTGAAAACGTTATTTAGGATTGAATTGATGCTTGAAAATGTGACTTTTTTTCTTTAAACTTAATTATCTCAGAAACTATAAAGTTTTGTTATAGTAAACCCTTAATAAAAAAGATTTAAAATTATAAGCTAAATCGAAAATATGATTCGTATATAGGGTGTTCTATTTAAAAAAATACAACTTTATGCTGTCCTAGTTTTTTGGCTCACCCTGTAGAGTCCTAAATATTTTTAAAATCTGCGTAAAAATAAACTGTATCAAACAATAAATATAGTTTCTTTGTTAATTTCACCGAAAAGGCACAAACCTACTTCATCCAATCGTTGACTCACCCTGTACAACTACTTGTTTCTGTATTTTTATCAAGTTTTAAGTTATTTTTCTGTTGACGTTGTCAATATTTATGTGTAAATTTTTAAGACAGAATAAATAAATTGAAATTTAAATCGACACGATCTAGAAAAACGACTAAAAATAATCGCGACTTACATCTACCACCAACGAATTAAAAAAAAAAAACACGTTGTTTTCCTATTATTTCATTTAATTGAAATAATTACCTTAAATTTTAACAAGAAGCTTTATTACTCAGTAAAAAAAGCTACCTTCTCATAAAAGTGAGTTCGTGTTGCCAAACATGTTTTACTACTATTCAATTTTACATTGCAAAACACCCCATAAAATACAAAATTGCGATACAATTGCAATTAAAGTTAAAACACAAAAGTTACAAACATTTGTCATTATTGAACATTACCAGAGAACCTAGTGAGTTGTTTCTATTATGGATAGTGTCGTATTTTCACGTCCGTCGTTTCAGGAAAATTATTAGTGGAGATCGGATTTTCCGCGAGAATGCCACGAGGCACGTTTCGATCGAACGCGAACGATCTACACGAACTATGAATGACTTGCGTATCAGGAATTTGATCATTTATGGTATGTGTTTGTCCCTGCATTATGTGGTCCCCACCTTGAAGTTAAGCTTGAATGTTATTTAAGAATTGTTCCATTGGAGAAATTGAAGTATTGGGATTTAATTGAGCTTCTTCTTCTACTTCTTGTAGGTAGAAGCAAGTTCTGTTATCTATGCAATGCCTCATTGATCCTCGTTTGAGGTCGAAATCCAACTGTCTCTCCATCTTTTGGGGGGCCGTCCAGGCGGCCGTTTGGTGTTTGGTTCCTCTCTCATCACGGTTTTTGCTAGTCTGTCATCGTCCATTCGTTCCACGCGATCTCTCCACTGCCTACGACGGTTTCGAACCCACTTCACAACATCCCCCACTCCGCTGTCCTCGCGTATTTTTGCGTTTCTTATTCTATCTCTTAAACTTGTTTTCGTGATCATTCTCAGCGTTTTCATTTCTGTGGTTCTCATAATTTGTTTTGTCTTTGTGGTTTCATTTCTTGTTTCTGCGCCGTAGGTCAGTATCGGTCTTACACAGACCTTGTAAATTCTTGCTTTGCTCTCAACCGTCATATGTTTATTGTTCCAGATTATGTCTCTTAGTTGGCCTGATATCATGGCGGGTTTGTTGGCCTGTGTGCGTACTTCTTCCGTTACTGCCCTGTTACTTGTTATATGTGCTCCTAGGTATTTAAACTTCCCAACCTGTTCGATATGTTTGTCATCAACCATTAGTTTGCATCTTACCGGTTCTTTTGCTATTACCATTGCTTTTGTTTTCTCCACAGATATCTTCATATTATACTGTTTGGCTGTTCGATTGAGATGGAAAAGCATTTTTTGTAAGTTGTCCTCGCTATCTGCTTAGTGATCCTCTTGATGCCGAAAGGGGCGCTCCAGGAAAACCTCTAGGAAATTTAAAACTCCTTATTCACGTGTTAATCTGTTGAATTTTTTCTTCTGGAAGGGAAACTGACAATAATCTCTTGCGAGATTACCGACGAGTGGCCCACCAATTGACGATTCCCCGTGCCTTTCTCTGACGTGGTGCAAGTGCCAGACTAATCAGCAACGGCAGAGAATCTCACGTTTCGCCTGAGTAAATGCTTCAAAAGACTTAGATACTCGTGTGCGCGTGTGTAAAAAATTTGAAAGATCTGTGCTCTTTAAAAAACAATCAGATTCTGCTAACGAATCGCGACTTCAGGAGCTAATTATACTTTCTCCGCACTCCGTCGGGTCTTTTATTAAAAAGAAACCAGTCAGCGCTTAGCGCGGTCCGCCTAAGTTTTGTGTTTAAGCCGCTATCTGTGTCGGTGTCTATTGTTGTGAATACACGCTTATTTTACGACAAAATATTAAATTTCAGATTTAATGTTGCCCCAAAAACTCCCTAAATAAAACAGTCTAAATAATACGGTATACTGTGCTAAAACTACAATTCTTCGATTGCAGGGAAACCCAGAGAATCAACGGCGCCGTGGCAGCGGTTTGATTCGGTGTTTCCCCGAATTCAGAGTGCGACGTCACCACTGCTATAAAAGCGAGAAGGCAGCGGCGTAATTAAGGACATTACGAGTTGCTCTTTTGGAGTCAACTTGTCCTTTTTCCGATTGAGCTTAGCTCTCGGGGGCCACGTTGACTGTTCTATTTTTTAGGCAGCTCGTGGTTCTTAAAGTAGGTTGTCTTTGACAGAAAATAAAGATCGTGCACGTATCTTAATTCCTGAAATTGACACCGTCGATAAAAAGACGAGGTCAGCGGCGCGTACGAGTTACTAAACCGACGCGTCCTGACTTTTAAACATTATTACCAGAACGTGACAAAGTGGAGAAAACCTGATATTGACATTGCGACAAATAGTCAACTTCGTGTTGGCTATAGAGTTATGAATACCGATCTTGACAAATAAACTCGAACGTGACAGTGGAGAGAAAATAATCCCGAAATTGACTTGCGGAAAACAGTACTGAATTAAAAAAAAAACAGTGAATAAAAAGTTAACTAAGAGTTAAGGACGAGTGTTACTTGATAACCTCTTCCTAATTGGCTCATTCCTTAGAAGTATTCCTTTGATAAAATAGAATTTAATTAATCTTCGTTAACTCTTGAGCTTCACTCATTCCCCTTCTATCCCGGTGAGCGAAAGGTGAGGCGGCCAGAGTTTTCATTCTAGTCGGGGGGTTTGGCGGGACTTCACCACCCTGATTCGTGTTAAAACTTAGGTTTTACACAAATAATTGATAACGCAAAAAATTCTTAAAATAAATTAATCCCCCACGAAAACGAACTTCCACGTTTCCTGAAGGATAAAATTAATCTAATAAACCCGGTAAATAGGTCCATATTCTCGGAGATGGGTACAAAAATACCGAATAATGGCGAGGTGCAGCGACGTCTCGTTAGAATCGAAAAATAATTAAAATTGCGAAAGGTAGTTGAAAGAGACCCTTGGAAAAAATTAACTAAAATTCGGTAAATTTAAATTAAGAATTAAAAAAAAAACTCATCATCCGTTAATACAACACTATGCGCCGTTACCGCCGACAACGTGCAATTTATTTCTCGGAATTTCAACCGTCCTTATACGTTTATTTTATTTTTGTGATTTTTTAGGTTCTTGTAGATAGAATTCGACAACAATAGCTAAATATTTCTTCAACTTACTCTGTTAAGGAAATCTACGGTTATGTTACACCAGACATCCAAAACTAGTGTCAGACTCTCCAACCCAATTTTCTTTAATGCCAAATCCACAACGGCGAAATTTAAAGCTTTGGTATTCTCAAAGTTTGGAGGAGGTTGGACGTCGGGTAATCTGATGGAAACCCAGGATACTCTGATATCGTCATTTTTAAATTTATTTGCGGATTTAGTGACAAAATCTTTTAGTTTTTGGAATAAATCTCCTGGACCTACAATTAAAAACTGGATCACTCACTTTCCCCAAAAGCTCGTAAAATAAGATGAAGGTTGTATTTTACCTAAATTTTTTGATTTTTTTTAATTATAAAAGCACACGTCTCTTTTTACCTTTACTAATGGTGTTATACTGATACATAAACACGAGCATCAACAACGTTTTCTCCTTTTTATCCATAATCGACGAACTAAAACCGTCTACAAAGTGCAGCGCTTGAGCCAGTTCGGTTTCCTGGATCGGTAATATGATAGAAACTCGTGTATTTTCAGTTACATAAGGAGCAGGTATGAATTCGATGTTTCCTAATGGCTTGCATACCTCAAATCTACAAAAAATAAAATTAATATTCACAAACAAATAAGGAGGAAAATCTTTACCAGAGAATTTAACTATTGTAATTGTGACCAGTTTTTATGTTCTGGGACGTAAGGGATCTGTCTGGTTTATCCCGTTGCCCAGCCTTCACAATTAAAGTAGGAGACAATGTTCCTAAGCGGCATTGTCTTTATATCGGCCAAAGTGGGCCAATGCTCGCCTAACGTGGAACCTCTTTATTGTAAAAGAGCGAGGCAATCACATAGATCACGTTCTACAGTTCCATCTTCTGTTACACAATCCCAACATATGGGAATGTCACATACTTCCATATTATTCCATATTTTTTAGCTGGCAGTGCCCTGTGAGAATCCCTGTGAATAATTACAGTTTTCCTCTATATATCGTATTTTAAAGATGTAATGGGAGTAACTAAGTATTGAAAATGCGCCAGAGGAAGAGCACATTACATTCCATTCCGCAGATATAAGAATGTCATCACCAACACTTCAAGAACTTAAAAATGCTATAGCATCACTCAAAGATCACAAAGCGCCAGGCAGCGATGGTATAAACAGAGAACTGCTAAAAAAGGGAGAAAACGGTCTACATCAAAAAATATATGAAATCATTTTGAAAATATGGGAACAACAGAAAATGCCTCAGGAATGGAATGGAAGTGTCATAATACTTATACATAAGAAAGGAAACAAGGAACAATTTCGAAATTATAGAGGTATATCTCTTATCAACACATCATACAAAATCCTGGCAATTACTCTACTAAACAAACTGACGCCTTATGCGGAAGATATTATCGGCGACTACTAATGCGGTTTTCGTGCTGGAAGATCAACAATAAACTAGATATTTACGATCAGACAAATATTGGAAAAAAACTGGGAATTTAACCGAGATGTCCACCAAATCTTTGTGGATTTCCAGCAAGCATATGACTCCGTGAAAAGAAGCAGACTATGGCTAGCAATACTAGAAATGGGCGTACCAAGAAAATTAGTCGATCTAACACAAATGTGCGTGACAAACTCATATGCACAGGTAAGGGTAGGAAATAGAACATCAGCGCCATTCAGTGTGACATCAGGACTCAGACAAGGTGACCCTCTGTCACCGTTGCTTTTCAATTTTGCCTTGGAACATGCAATGAGCAGGGTTGCGTCGGGGCTGACAGAGGGTTTTGCGAACCAAGGTTCAAAACTGGTGCTGGCTTTTGCTGATGATATCGATACAGTGGCTTATTCAACAAGAGACGTGCGAGAGGTATTTTCACAACTCGAGGAAGAAGCAGGGCGAGTAAATGAAGAAAAACTAAATACATGGTAGTAACGAAGAATCCAAGACCTCGAATCGGGCAGAATATATCACTGAATGAACACAACTTCGAAGTAGTTAAGGAATTCAAGTATCTAGGAGCGGTAATCACAGGCGACAATCGAGTTGAAAAAGATGTCTCAGCGAGAATAGTGACAGCAAATAGGGCGTTATACTCCCTCACAACATTATTGAGATTTAAACTGTAAAAAAGACAATCCAAACTAACTCTGTACAGGTCAATTATTCGCCCGGTAGTTACTTATGGCAGCGAAACTTGGACCCTCAATCAACGGGAATTAAATAATTTACTCATATTTGAACGAAAGGTTCTTAGAATGATATTTGGTCCCCAAAGAGATGAAACAACAGGAAATTGGAGAAGACGCCACAATGCTGAATTGGCGACACTGTATGGCAGTGAAAACACAATCCGTTGTATAAAAGCCAATAGAATAAGATGGGCAGGCCATGTGGTAAGATCAGGGGACCACAGATTATTGAAAACAGTATTCTTTGAGAGACCCGATGGTAGAAGATCAATAGGCCGTCCCAGGAACAGATGGAAGGGTGCCGTCGAAGCTGATTTGTATAGGATTGGAGTCCAGCAGTGGGAAATGGAAGCACAAGACCATAGGAGATGGAGGGCGATAGTGGATGCGGCTAAGACTTACCCAGGGTTGTAAGACCAGGAAAGGAGAAAGAACAAGAAGAATGGGAGCAATCTTTGATAAGTTTTATCATTGTTGATTTAGTCAGCGCTGCCAGTGGGTCTGGCTCCAGTATTTTTAATTCAGCTGTCTGTTTGGCTACTGAATTAGCAATGCGGTTTTCATCAGACGAATGCTCGAAGAAATGCGTGACCAATATAGGGTTAGTAGTGCCTGTCTGTTTTTTTATTCATTTTTACTTATTTTCTAGCAATATTTCTATTGGTACTATTGGTACTATGGTAATGCCAGTGTGCTTTGTTTTAGTTACACTGGCATATTTACTCACTGCCTAGGTAATATTCATAATAGGTGATTTAGAATAAATTCCACATCCCGTTCCCTTCATTTTTTTTTTCATCCATCTGTGTAGATATTAATTTCAACTACCACATTTGTGCCTGAGAGTTGTATAGCGTAGGGTTTCTTGAAAATAAATCTTGGTGGAATAATTAACAATGTATTGAACATACCCGAAATAAAAAAAAACGAATACTTACTAAGGAAATACAATGCCTTAGTCTGCGTATGACTGCACATGCACTGCTCAGTTTAAACTGCGGACTCCCAACTCAGAGATAAATCCAAGGTAATGCCCAAAAATCTAATTGTATCTGCTGTGGGAATTGATCCAGCCTAACTAGAGTGAGCTATGGCTGTTTCCTGTTTTTGAGAATACATCAACCCCGGTTTTTTAATGCAGCACTCTACCATGAACTCGGCTGCACGAGAGCATTCCATGGACTAACCGTATAGAAATTTCTTTGAAATAATCACCGATATTCGTCCGTATATTGATATACCAGCCCTCCGTTATATATATATATATATATATATATATATATATATATATATATATATATATATATATATATATATATATAATAAAGTATTAAAAATACCATGTTCCTTAGAGCTGGCAGGTTTAAATCCGAATTGGTATTGATGTAATATGCTATGATGATCAAAGAAAGCAAATAGTCGAAAGTATATAGCCTTCCCAAAAACCTTTGACACTGCTAGAAGTACAGATACAGATCTGTAGGTCTCACTACTTTGTCTATTTCTCTTTTTGAATACTGGTATGAACTTAGTTTTCTTTAAATAACTTGAGAAAAAGCTGTATTTTATTAAGTTGGTTTAGAAACAAATTGAGCAACACATCTCAATACGTTAATATGGAGCTCATCTAATCGTGTAGAATATTTGTTTGAGAGGTTCATTATAATTCTAAAGACCTCGGCCTCATCAATTGAGCAGCAAAACAAAGTAGGACCAATCCTGTTGGGATTATACTCGGTGACTGCACGAGTTGAGATTGGTATATTAAATTGTCGGAGAAAAATATTTGCTATTTCAACAGGATCTTCATATATATTGCCATCTTTTTTATTGTAATATTATTTATTAAACTTTTTCATTAATCTCTTCATTGAAAATACTCCACATAGTTTTACTTTTATTTTTAGAATTTAATATTTTGTTATCTTTAAGGATTTTTTATACTTCGAGACCAGTCTTCGATAGTTTTTTCTTTCTATTTTATACTTTCGCAATTAATATCAGAAGCACTACTTTTGTAAATCACATACAAATCTTT
Organism: Diaprepes abbreviatus; assembly: GCA_034092305.1. Lineage (NCBI taxonomy): Eukaryota > Metazoa > Arthropoda > Insecta > Coleoptera > Curculionidae > Diaprepes > Diaprepes abbreviatus. The sequence goes on along the minus strand of JASJET010000326.1, from coordinate 3,219,389 downwards.
GATATAATCAGTATCAATTTTTATATTTTTTAGTTACACTTTGAGGTCAAGGATGAACTATCCATATAGGGCAAGGCCATTAAGTGAACTTAAATAAAGTCGAACTAACTACAGTTAATATAAAAACTAATCGACCTTTCGATAGGAACCTTACACAAAGGAAAACAAAAGAAGAAAAAGACAGATACAAGATAATTTAAAAAAGTAGTAATAAGAAACTCAGTTTAAACTGAACAAAGTTTTACAGTTTACAAAATAAGATATTCTAATTGAAAAGGAATAAAATTTTTTACATACAAAACACATGCTTGAGAAAAATCCACTAAACAAAAAATATTAAATTAAAAATATTGACATTACAAAAACTATTCATTAAAATTGAAAGAGTAAAAGCACCTATCAGAAAGCCATTCATTTACGCGTCTCTTAAAGCAATTAATCGACTCGGTAAGCCAGATTTCTCCTGGCAACATCCTTACGGCTTTAATCGCCATATAGTATGGTCCTCTCTCATAGAAGGTGGAGTTATGTAAAGGTACCCTTAGGTCATTCGCCCCTCTGGTAGTCATAACCATGTTTCCCCCATAAAACTGTCTATTCAGCGGAAATAATTCCGTATTCCTTCTGACAAGCATGACTAAAGATCTAAAGTATAATGAGGGAACAGTAAGCAACTTAAACTGAGTAAAAAATGGTCGACATGAAACTCTTGGATGTAGGTGAAAGATGCATCTTATTATGTGTTTTTGAATTTTAAATATATTAATAGCCTTTCTTGATGATCCCCAAAAGGAAATACCATAAGAGACAAGAGATTGTATTTGCCCAAGGTAGAAAAGCCTAACAGTCTCTGCAGTGATCACGTCACGAAGCCTTCGGACTACACCACACAAACTGCTAAGCCTAGCCCCAAGGGCTAAGATATGATGTACCCAGTTTAAAGAGGGGTCCAAATGAACACCCAAGAACTTAACCTGTTCCAAAGTAGGTATAGATCTACCCCCAAGCCACACAAGCAGTGACTCAGACCTTATTGCATGCTTTGAAAAAAGAATGAGGCCGGTTTTATCTACGTTTAGAGCGAGGCCGTTATCAGAACACCACTGCTGCATTTTCAATGCAGAGTTTGTGCACTTTTGAGACAGTCCTGCCATAGAAGCGTCCGCCAGAATCACTGATGTGTCATCAGCAAACTGGCAAACGCTATCCGCGGCCAATCCATCCCCCAGATTGTTTACATATATTAAGAATAATATGGGTCCCAAAATGGAGCCCTGAGGTACCCCCTGCAACAATTTAGTTCTATCTGAAAAGTAATGATGATTATTTTTAGCAAAACAGACTGTTTGCTGCCTATCCGATAAGTAGGATTGCAGCAAACTGGCAGCAACACCTCTGACCCCATACGCACCAAGCTTTGTCAAAAGCAAGTTATGATCCACAGTGTCAAAGGCCTTAGACAAATCAAAATATAGGCCTGCCACTTTATCATTTGTGTCAATTCTTTCATTTATATAGGAAATTGTGTTAAATATTGCCATTTCAGTAGATTTGTTAGGTCTAAAGCCGAACTGATTTTTACTCAGGATATTGAGTTTGTTTGGATGTTCAAGTATTCTAGTATATATAACTTTTTCAAAGACCTTTGACACTGCTGGAAGCAGCGAGATTGGTCTGTAATTTTTGATGCACTGGCGATCCCCTTTTTTAAATATAGGAATCACTTTGGCTGTCTTGAGATTAGTAGGAAAGATCTGTGTGGCAAAACTTTCATTAACAATATTTGCTAAGGGATTACTTATGCAGTGTGCGACAAATTTTAAAACATATACGGGCACGTCGTCCAGTCCCGCTGAAAATTTATTAGGTAAACTCATAAGTGTTCGAAAAATTTCATCGGAATTAACTGGTGATAAAAATATTGTAGGATAATTAACTTCAGTTAGAAACGTAAGGTTAAGATTTGAATTATTGGGTACATTGAACTGTCTGCTAAATAGTTCAGCAATATCTTTTGGGTCACTATGAATATGATCATCTATTTTTAGGATTATGTCGTAATTCTTTTTAATCTCATTGCATTCGGTTTTAAGAATATTCCAGGCAGTTTTAATTTTATTTTTGGAATTAATAATCCTACTATCATTTAAATTTTTATGATAATCAGATAGGTATTTTCGATAAATCTTTCTTTCTGACCTATATGTTCTATACACAGCTTGACTTTTTGTCTGCTTGTACCACACATACAGGTCTTTGATGTAGTTTGAATAGTTACGGATTTCGGTATTTACCCAGCTTGCTTTATGATATTTGATTCTACTTGTACTGGTTGGGAAAGAAAGGTCAAAATAATAGTAGAATATTCGAAAAAATGTGTTATATTTTTCGTCAGCACCGTATGCTTGATCTACCTCATTCCAAGGCTCATTTATAAGGTAGTCCTTAAAACGTAATAAATTATGGTTATTGAAAAATCTTTTTTTTGTATAAGTGTGCTGATACTCCCTATTTACCCTTATTTGCAAAACTTGGCCCCAGTGGTCAGAAATATTGCTGATATGTATCTCTGAATCGATATTATCATTCTCTATGTTGCTAAAAATGTTGTCTAGTTGAGAGCCGGACTGATCCCTGGTAATCCCAATAATATGAGGTTTTAAACCATAACTGTCCAATAATTGCAACAGTGAATGTACATTACTGTCTTCAGGATCATGAAAATGAAAGTTGAAATCCCCACCCACTATAAAAGTTTTGGTTGGGCAGTATAAATCATCTAATAATGCAATAAGATTATCAAAAAAAACCTCGACATTACCTGATGGCGATCGATAGATACATATGAAAATAAAAATCTCATTATTAATATTACATTTAGTTAAACAATATTCAAAGTGCTTCTCAGCTGCCTCGGGTAGCTGCGCATTATCATAAAGTGTTGTCTGAAGGTTTTCCTTTAGGAAAATTGCTGTTCCTCCTCCTTTGTGTTGGTGTCTTCCAAAGTAGCTTATTAATTTATATCCATTCAAGTTGAACCTGACTATACCATCATCCTTTACCCAGTGTTCGGTTATAAATAAAATGTCGGGATATATATCCGTTAAAATAACTTGAAATTCTAAGAATTTGGAATTTAGGCTTTGTATGTGAATGTGGAACAGTTTCATAATATTCTTTTCATCATTCTTGGATTTTTTGCCATTGGATATTGGATTATTTCCATTGCTGATTTCTGTTGTTCTTTCGAAAGGAAAATCTCCTAACAATAACTCCATCCGGCCAAGTCTTTTCATCATAAAGGTTGTCGATAAGGTCAACATCCGCACCGATCTTAAAAGCCAAGCTCAAAGCTTCAGGTCTCTTTGGTAGTAACTCGGTTGTAAATAAGTGGTCTGGAAATTTACTCTCTAGATATTGTTTGATATCATCTTCCGTGGTATTAAGATTAACCCTACCGACTGAAAGCCATATACGCCGGGCAGCAGAGGCGAAGGAATTAGAACAATTTGTGCCAATACCTCTCACTAACTGGGGTCTGACAGGCGCATTCTGAGATCTTATATTCCAGTGTTGAATAGTGTGTTGGGTAGTTTGATTGTCATTGCCACCCTCCCCATCTTGTTGGATAACAGGTCTATGGGTGGAAAGACCTCTTCGACTTTGATGATTTGGGGGCTTGCTCTGTAAACCACTGGGTGTGATATTATCGAGTTGAGTAAGTTGAGCTCTAGTTGCTTTCGTGCTGCCAAATGAAGCCATGCTCTGCGTAGGAATTAAACTGCCAGATGAAAGCATATGAATAACCTCTTTATTAGTAGTAGAAATATTACTGATTTCTGTCTTTAATGAGTTCACAGATTCAACTACATCAGCCTTAATATTGTCAATTGCCTTCATAAAATCAGATTTAAGAGTTTCAATTCGATCATCAAGTTTATCAGGTAGAGTAGAATTTGTGCAGCCATCACAAAAGAACCTTAAGATTCTTTTACCCACTAACTGCATAACTTTAATTTCAGAAGCAGTTAGTCCAATGCAGTTTTGACAAAAAGAGCCTTTACAGGCATCACAAACAATTTTTGCCTTTATATCATCAGGTGTTAGGTGCTGCTTACAACGAGAACAGGCAGGCATTTTACTCAGTATAAATAAAATAACTCTATCACCACTATTAAAATGTTTTGGGATGCTCCAACTTTTATTGCCTCGATGGATTTCGACGAGCTTGTGAAATTTGTTATTTACGTTTTTGTAGTAAACACTTTTTTATATAGAATATTTTAAACACTAACTGAGCACAATCGAACAAAACTAATCAATATTTAGACCTTCAGGCAATAACTAATTAAAAGATTTTTAGCGGGAACTATATATACTTCTAGCTATTGTCATATGTTGCGAGTGATGGACGTGTACAAGTATCGATCGTTATTTTTGTCCTTTTCAAGTGGTTTAAAGTGACGGAAAAAGACCGTTTTTTGGCGTGTGTGAAACTGTTTGACTCACTCATTTGTGAGTAAAAAGTTTGTGTTGGTGTCCTTCTGCACTTGATGGAAAATTGCTTTTAAACTATAGACAAAACAAATAAAAATATTTTATCTGATAAACTATTCTTATCAATTTTTTATTGTCATTTGAAATCAGTGCTGAATGTTGAATGCGATTTTTTTTTTTTTTTCTGGCGAGTCCCTTTTTTGGGTAACGTTCTGATATTGAAAGAGTTTTAGCATTGATAAACGTTATTTTTAACATATTGCGTTATAACAGCTACACAAAGAAGAGGTGAGAGGTGGACAAAATGTCTTCAATCAATTGCTTTAAATGTCACAGCGAGTGTGTTTTCAAGAGCAGGCCAAAAGAAGATGAATTATTTGGTGCTTCATGTGATTCATGCAAAGAAATAATATGCAAGATCTGCGCAGGCCTGAACACAACTGAGGCTCATGCTGTAGCCTTGGTTCGAAAAAATTTATTGTTTTACTGTCCAGATTGTAAAAATAATATTGTTGATCATGATAAAGGTTATTATACTGATATAAATATTCAAAAATTACAAGAAGAGATAACCATTCTTAAAAAAAAGTTAGAAGAGAAAACCACAAAGTATGAAGGGAAAATCAGTGAGCTAAATAATGAAATAGAGAAACTCACAAAACAAAACACCAAAAGGAATGCCCATGTTGGAAAAATGTCAAAAAGAGTAGATGATTTTATAGACGACGTATCTAATGTTGAAAAGAATATAGAGCAATATAGAATTACAATCAATGAATTAAATAAGGAAATACTTGCCTTAAAAGAGGAAAGACAGATATGGGAAGAACGAAACAGTGAAAACTTGGATAAATTAAAAAAAGCTGAAGATGAATTAAGAGAACTTCATTCAATGAATAAAGGCATGATCACATCGATTGAAGTTTTAACAGTGGATAATGAGGTCTATTCTAATGAAATAAGGAAGCTGCGTGATGAAATTCTTAAAACTAGGAATGACAGTTTTAATAACATAAGTTGTGATGTCCCGTGTGTTGATCAGAAATTTTGTGACAATATAGGGCATAAGCATAGTGTTAGCAGTCAATTCCCTGACATTCAGCTAAATGTGGAGTTAGACAATTATAACTTTAATTTAAGTGGTAGCTGTAGTAAATTAGAAAATAGTGCAACGCCTAAAATTCTGATTCTTGGTGATGAGAACTGTAAGGGTTGGGGACTTGGATATAGAAATAACCAAAAACTCAACACGTATAAGATACAAACTATTACAAAGCCAGGATGTAATTATATTAATATTATTGAGAATGTAAATATGTTAGTTAAAGATTTTGGTAATCTAGACTATGTTGTAATTTGTGGTGGATATAATGATTTAAGTTGTAGTAAAGTTCCAAAAATCAAAGATATTTGGAACAAGTTAAAGATGTGTTCCCATACTAATGTAATAGTTTGTTCTGTGCCCAATTTATATAAAGATGAAAATAATACTTTAACGCACAAATTTAATCTCAAATTTCAAAGGTTTATAGACAGGGCAAACTATTTTGTTAAAAATAATATTTCTTTTATAGATATTAATGGTTTTTCTGGTTTTAAAGATAGAAATAAAACCATTATTAATAAAATTGTTAATTGTATAAGTAATGTCAGCTTCTTTCCTAAAAAGTCAAACCTTGTATTCATTGACACAGTGACGGATCTCTCAACGTCATATAATAGTGAGACATTGGTGGTAAGTCGGGCCCAAGACCGAAATGAAGTTCTGACCGATAGGGTTATTAGTTCAGAATCAAGGAGTGATAATAAAACAGATTCTTTTTTAGAAACACTTTCACCCCCAATACTGGTGGAAAATTAACGCTGATTAGTGTTAATACACAATGTCTCACAAACAAATTAACCGACATTGAAATTCTTACCCACGAATGTAAGCCGGATATCTTGTGTATTACAGAACATTGGGCAAACTTATTTAATATAGAATTTATGAAAATAAATAACTACTGTCAGATAGCCTACTCGTGTAGAGCACCACAAAAACATGGGGGAACAGTTGTGTATGTTCGGGATAGATTATATGAACACAAAAAAATTAGTACTATTACTACTGAGTTCTACTTAGATATGCATTTCGAATATAGTGGTATTAAGCTTCCCATAAATGAGGAGGAGAGTGTTTATATTATAAATATTTATCGTCCTCCACAGGGATCTCTAGAGCATTTTATTTTAAATTTAACTAGCTTACTAAATAGAGTATACACTCCTTTGAATGGTAAAATAATTTTGTGTGGAGACTTGAATATTGATAGTCTGTCTGAGAACGATAATAGTTACAGAGTATTGAGTGATGTGATGCAATCATTTGGCCTGGAGAATATGGTGGATTTTCCCACAAGAATTTTCACAAACAAAAATGGAGTGACAACCAAGTCGTCTATTGACTATTTGATTACTAATTTACTGCCGAGTTCTTGTGACTGCACCTCAATGAATTTTCATGTGGCAGATCACGTGGGCATTTACTTTGAGTTCATGTACAAGGGACCATTTGAGATTGATGACAAAAATCTACCTAGAGTATTTCGTCGGATTAATGAGCACCGTATGGAACTCTTTGGATCTAAATTGGAAAACATTGAATGGAGAATTAGCAATAGTCTTAATGTAAATGATAATTTTAACAATTTTATGAACAGGTTCTTGGAATCATTTAATGAATGTTGTCCGATTACACAATTTATCGACAGGAAGAAAAATACATCTCCATGGTACAATGAGGCATTGCGGAGAGAACGTAAAGAGATTGATATGGCTTATAAAAGGTACCATGCTGATAATAATCTTAGTTCCAAAAAATGCTATAAGGAAAAACTGAAGGAGTACAGAAAACATATCTCAAACGCCAAACGTGATTATATTGAACAAAATATCCGCGACTCGAAAAACACAACAAGAGAAGTGTGGAAACAGGTGAACAAAAAACTAAAAGGAAATAATACTTCACATATAAATTCTATTGAGACTAATAAGGGTACTCTCACAACCAGCCAAGACTTGGCGGATTATTTTGGCAAATATTTCACTACAATAGTAAAGGAAAAATTGAATAATCACTTTATAAATAATATCTCTACAGAATGTACGGTGGTTAAGTTTTCCATGACTAATTCTATGTTTTGCGAGCCGACAACACCAGAAGAAATCATTAAAATTATTAATAATCTAAACAACACATACTCCTGTGGATCGGATGATGTGCCAGTGAGAGTTGTCAAAAAGATTGCAAAATTCATAAATGAACCTCTATGTGCTTTAATAAACCAGTCGATTGTGGATGGCGTTTTTCCGGATAGTCTAAAGCTGAGCAAAACACTGGCTATTTTTAAGAACGGCGATAGACACTTAGCCGATAATTATAGGCCAATAAGTATTTTGAGCGTATTTTCTAAAGTCTTCGAGCGTGTAATGCATGATAGGCTAAGGAGTTATCTTTTCAAGTATAAACTGATTACTGAAAGTCAACATGGATTTCAGCCTGATAGGTCAACGGAGACGGCAGCGACAGAGTTTGTGGGCTATCTGGAGAGGGAGATGGATGGTAGGCGCCATGTCGCTGCTGTTTTCTTTGATCTCTCAAAGGCTTTTGATAGCATCAATATCAATTTTATTAGATATAAGCTTTCTAACTTGGGTATACGGATGAGTGTGCTGGATTGGATTGTTAGCTTTTTGTCTGATCGAAAACTGTTTGTTCTTTTAAATGACTGTAAGTCCAGTGAGTATGATGTTGATATGGGTGTCGCTCAGGGTTCTGTACTGGGGCCACTAATTTTTACTCTGTTTATAAATGATTTGCCTTCTTATATAACTAGAGGTCTGGTGGTGAACTATGCGGATGATACCTCAATAGCTCTATCAGAAGCAACTCCTGAAGAACTTGGATCATCCATTAAACAGGTCGTTAGTGACATGTCTGGGTGGTGTGAAAAAAACAGACTCATATTAAATGTAGATAAAACTAAATGTGTATATTTTAACAGAAATAACTTGGCGATTCCAGGAATTTCATGTGCCGCATATAGCAAGTTTTTGGGTTTGACAGTAGATAGCGGTACTACGTGGGAATTGCATATCGGGGAGGTTGCTAATAAACTCAATAGGGCATATTTTGCTCTTTTAACTTTACGACGTGACTTATCACGTACTACATTGCTGCAGGTGTACTATGCTTTGGTATACTCAGCGATGTCTTACCATGTAATTCTTTGGGGAGCTGCATCAAATACAGATAGAGTATTTTTAATACAGAAGAGAATTATTAGACTTATATTTAATTTAAAAAGGAGAGAATCATGTAGGGATATTTTTAAGAATCATAAAATACTAACTTTTGTATGTGTATATGTTTTTGAGTGTTGTCTTTACGTTAAAAGCAACATTAAACGTTTTGAAACGAGCTCGGCTTACCACCAGTATAACACCCGGAATGCAAATGTTCCACTTTACATCTCGCACAATACGACTCGCTTTGAGAGATCTGTCAATTATCACCCTATTCGTATATACAACAAACTTCCTCAGACTATCAAATCAGCCAATAACTACAATAGCTTTAAGAATAAATTAAGAAAATATTTAATTGGGAAGGGCTTCTATTCACTCGCGGAATATTTTGAGGATTCTTAAAGTGATACGATGGTTGATTTAAATTATGTGTTCCGTTTTTGTTCCTTGTTTTATTATAGGAAACTAGCTTTTAATTTTTAAGAAGTATAGCTGATGTGGCGTGCATATTGTATAATTTTGATATATATCTGACCATATGACGTACTTTATATCAACCTTAATTGATGTTAAAGGTGAATAAATGTTTGACTCTGTTTACTAATAGTGACAATGTCTTTAAGAATAAATTTGTTAAAGTTCTCAAAATTGAGGGTGTGTTGCTGACGTTGTATGTCATCATTTTTTATTATTTATTCTTGTAACTAGTTTTTAATTCTTTGACCTACTCTTGCTAGTGTTATTTTACTGTTTATTTTGGATATGTGATGTACCTAAGTGTAAATTTGTTTGGATATGTGGTGTACCTAAATGTCAATGTAAATTGATTTTAAAGGTGAATAAAGTAAAGTAAAGTATTGAAATTCTTAAATGCGTTTAATGTTTTTGTACCATATAATAAAAAATGTTAAACCGTACTCCTTACCTCTTTATAATTTCTTTTCCAGTATGCAAATCTCTAAAGCCCAAATCTAAAGTATAATCCATTCCTCTGCTCAAATCGAATGTTTTGTATCCATTTACCAATCGTCTAAATTCATATTCAGTTGGATGTTTATCTGACACTTGTGCTATAACCTCTTTAAGAACATTCTAAAAAATCATATTGCTTTGTTTTTTATTTATGGTAGCCTTTTTTGAATTAATTTTTTAAAAGGATGATTATAAGTATAAGAATACAAATAATTTTTTGGGATTTTTACCTTGATATCCAAAACTTCAGATTCAGAATGCTGTCTGATAATAGTGAAATCGTCTGGGAAAAATATGTGACTCATATTAAAATAATATTGTCGAGGCATGTCAAATCTGGTCGCCGGTATGGCTCCTGTTCTCTGACCGGGAGGCCAGGTTTCAGTAAGCGATTTTGAGAGTTTTTCAATTTGTTTGTTGTACATTTCTAGTCTTTGCTAAAAAGTTTCACAATTAACTCAAGAACTAGCAACACCACAAGCTTTTTTTGCCAATTTTTTATTTTAATAAAGATGAGCAAATATTTAGTTCATTTATATTTAGTGTTGCATCCTTAAGGAGATTTTTAATTTAATAAACTTACCCTAACAAAGTAGGCATTTAGTCTGAAAAAATCTTCATTGGTAATTACAGGTCGAACTGTCACAGCTGTGTTAAATTCTTCATTTTTGCTTAATTCCAGTAAGTGTTTGGGGAGATCAAAATGTTTCAGTTTAAATGACGGCATGTTTTGATCCTAAAAAATATGCATAACTCCTTAAAAATCTTTATAGATATTAATTAAGTATATAAACAAACCCCAAAGAGTAAATTTTCGATTTCAAGAAAGACGTTAACATTTTAAATTAATTTTGGATATTTGTTGGCACTTTTATAATCGTAATTGATATATAATTAAAAAATCATGATTTTGGAGATACTGAAATATCCTATAACATATTATACGAACTTTCTGTTCCAAATATTTATTCCTTAAACTAATATTAACACAGGATATAATCTGGACGACATTTTGAATACATCCTATTTTTAAAAGTAATGTTATTTATAATTTTTGACATGTGATTTTTGCTATATATATATATATATATATATATATATATATATATATATATATATATATATATATATATATATATAAATTTATTTATTTATTTATCTGTACATGGAACAAGACCATTCACATAAAAAGTACTAAATATTAATAATTATTACCAGTAGGTAAAATATAAATTACAAAAACAATCAAATAACAAATAAAAAATTACCAATTACAATTTAAAGAAATATCAAGATTTATCACAAATATACAAATTCCGACAATCAATTGTAACCTCTCTTTAAAACAAACTTTAATTCATTTAGAGAAATATTAAACAAGTCACCCAGAAATCCGTTTCCATTTCTCATAATATGGTTGATTGGCGAATTTTCTAGAAGATACACATATTTGAAATAATTCAATAAGTTCTAGGCTATTAATTAACCCATTCAAAATCTTGTAAGAAAACACAATATTACAATTTTCCCTATGTTTTTCTATACTATTCAAATATAACTCCAATTCTAAGCTTTTGTAACCTATGTTTTCTTTTGGTATATGCTTTCCAAAGGCTATATAACGTAAAAGTTTCCTTTGGACTGGATCAAGCTTATTAACATTTGGCAATAAGGACTCCACACACTGATACAATTTTCCAAGTATCGTTTTACGAAGGAGGTATATGATATTTTAATAGCATTGACGTTATTAAAATCTCTAGTGTTTCTCATTATCAAACCGAGCATCATTAGGCCAAACAAAATGTTATGATTATTAAAAAAGACCACTATCCATATGATTCAGAGTCAATAATTAGTTCTTTTGATTTAATGCCGTTCTTGGTAGCAAAAAGCACACCTCTATTCTTACCAGTCATCTCCAAATCCTGATCTTTTCTAAAGACATTGTATTTGTTCAGCCCTAACTCTGCATTTGTATATTCTTTGGTCCTCCATGTTTTCGTAAGTGCAATAACATTTTAATCGCTTAACACAACATTCAATTGAAGATCGGTAGGTTTTGTTCAAAAGCCTCTAACATTTTGATAATAAATATAAAGATTTTTTGGTGTGCTCTTGTTCCGATTTGTATGGTTAACTATAGGTTAACGGATTGACATTTGTTGATTTCTTTTTCAAAATTTTTGAAAAATTCGTGTCCTTTCTGGATTGTTTTTTGGTGCCTCTGACCTTCCAATGTGATTCCTGTTCCTGTTGAAAACAAAAGCCTGCACAATAACATTGAGGGGCCACACAGCCATACATGCATATGTATATGTATATATATATATATATATATATATATATATATATATATATATATATATATATAAATATATATATATATATATATATATATATATATATATATATATATATAATATATATATATATATATATATATATATATATATATATATATATATATATATATATATATATATATATATATATATATGAAAACTGACCATCATATTTAAATTGTTGAAAATGGAATTTTCCATTCCACACATTCTATTTCTGCAAAGTAATGTATGGATTCCCTTTCAAAAAATTCATACACCTAATACCATCGTGATGCTCCTTTATACTCCTACAATTCTGTACTTAACATTTTTTTCTAGTGTTCTTAGTTTCCGAATTATCGCCTGATTTCACACTGATTAACTTAGCCATCAAATGACTTTTAGATGATATTTACTTCCTGTATATATATATATATATATATATATATATATATATATATATATATATATATATATATATATATATATATATGTGGTTTAATGTGCAATGTTCTATTCTTTTAATTTTTGCAGTAAAAAGGGTTGCTTTCAGGGTCAAAGCCAACGTCACTTTTGGAGGTGCCCTCTGAGCCCTACAACTGTTGTCTAAACAATTTTTTCAAATTTGCTAATTTGTTTAATGAACACAATGCATTCCTTTCCTTCAGCAGGAAAAATCAGAAACTCAAAAATTCAACTTTTGTATAATAGGTAAGAATTTTTTTAAGGGTGCATTTTTCAAGGTCATGTTAGCAGAATATTTTGATCAAAAATAAGACATTTTTGGACCCGATACACGCGAAAAGTAAAAGCAATTTTGACCTGAAATTTTCGAAAAATGTTCGAGAAAGGTTTAATAAAGACATGGATAACAAAAGTTGCACAGAAAAAAAACAACAAATAGCATTTTTAACCACTTTTTCGCAGGTATGTTTGTAGTCGACGTAAAAAGCCATGATTTTTAAAATCATTTAAAAACGAATAAACATTTGACAAATTTTATTGACGCAGCCTGATCCTTTGTTAAAAATACATTTTCTACCAAAAAAATTACAACGAAAAGGTGTTTATTTTTCACTGGTGTCGGGGAAAACTAAAAACTGGTGTAAAATAAAGATATTATAATTCCCGCTTCGGCCAATAACCTAATCACAAAGTTTAACTGGGCTAATCTGATTTTGTTGGCATTGGTGCTCTCCTTTTATTTGCACTCAATAGAAAGAGATATTCGACTATTGGCTGATGTTCGGAGCAATACGTCACTGTTACGATACCGGCAGTGGACTAACTTCGAGATGTTTGATGCAGAGGTCTCTGCTGAATTATGAATGGAAATTTGCTTTATCAATGAACTCATTCATGTTTTCAATTGGGCTAATTCCCCTAGATTGGGATTCTATAAAAATAAAGGGAAAGAGAAGGCCATAATAAGGATCTAGCATCTTTGTCGAGTCTGTAGTAACGTATAAGTATGTCACTGTCTTAAAAGAGATATAGAAAGGGTATGTAAGAAAATTTGCTTACAGAATCGACCGCTATAACTAGTTACATTTAATTTTCTAATGTTGTAATTTCATGCAGCTAATTACGAACGCATAGAAATATAAAAAGTATTTCGTTACTTGTATAGTTTTGCATACCATTATTACTAGAGAAAAACGAAGTTAATTACTTCCAAATAATATTCATTCATTTGATCTGTAGAAGAAAAGTTCAAGGACGAAATAAAATAGACTCAGTATAATTGTACAACTTATAGAAATAGTTTGCTATTTTATTTTTTCTACAATATTTTGAAAAAAGTAGTTCAAATTGATTAAGATTTTTCTAAATTATTTTTAAATTATAGTATGGTTTAGTTTACCGGAAAAAATTATCTTGCTTTAATACAGTTGATATGTCTTTAGAACCTCTTTTCACCAGGATTAATTAGGTCATCTTACCAAGACAAACTAATCTACGTCCACTATGAAATTAGGAACTGTATTTCTTTGGGATAAATAAAAATCGTTTCCAATAATATTTATTGGTTAAAAAAATTCTATAATAATAAAATATAAATTAAATAATAATATATAAAATATAAATTATATAATAATATATAAAATATAAATTAAATAATAATATTGAGAAAAAGAAATGGTGATCTGACCATCAACTCCTCAGAGATTGTCACTAATTATGTTATATGAAAAAATAACTATAAATTTTATAACATTAAAAACTTTTATGAATGCATGTGTTCATACGAACAAATATAAATAATTCTATTTGCTGCTAAAACAAAATTAATATGACAGTCTTGCATATTAAGTAACAAAGGTTATAATAAATGGTTGATAAAAACCTTAATATTACACAAAATTACAAAAAATTAACTAGTAATGTGTCGGTCTATACATTAATGTGATCATAGACGAAATGTCCTTTACCATTCATACAAATGTGCAACATCAATATGTCTACGTAACATCTACATAGAATATATCATATCACTGTATGTGGTATGTTCTCTAATGCGTTAATAAAAATATAAGGACATACGAACCAGTCCATTGGTCAACACTGCAATTTTTCAATTGCAATGCTGCATAACCGCAGCAGCAAATACAATAATATATCACTAAATGCTTATATCCTGTTAAAAAATACAATTAATGAAAACTGATTTCTATGAGTATTAATTATGTAATTTTACTGTTACTTTATACACATATAAAGATTACTCTCCTATTAAAAAGAGCATTCTTCATAGAAAATGAATTTTTCTCCCTATATATAAGTGAAACAGTTACTTCATAAACATTTGTCTCCCTTTAAACAAGTATTCTTCAGTTCCGAGTTCACCCAGGGTAGGTATCATTAGGGTTTACCTGCCCTACCAGAAGCTAAAAATAAAAATAATTTAAAAATATCTGGCTTCTAATATATTTCAACTTTTTCTAGGAAAGAATCCTAAAATATATATTATTACCAATACTTTTTAAATATTTCTCTTCTAAACAATAAGCATTGTTGATAAACACTGGTTTTCTGACAATACAAAATATAAAATATTTTGCCTATACAATATTTCAGTTTTTCTAAGCTGAAAACTAAAAAAATATGTAATATTACTATTACTTCATAGGCATTTCTCTCTAACAACAAGAATTGAAAGAAACTGTATTAACAAATATTGTATTTTTGTCAGTACTATTCTGTGAATGCGTTTTGGAGCTCATCCAGGAGAGGTTACATGAAGGTTTATCTGCCCTAAATAGAGCTAGAAAAAAGCATTTTAAAAATACAATATATATATATATATATATATATATATATATATATATATATATATATATATATATATATATATATATAAAACATTTTTGATAAATATTGTATTTTTGTCTGTACTATTCTGTAAATATGGTTTAGACCTTGCCTAGGGAAGTTAACATCAGGCTTTATCTATCCCATGTGAAGCTAGAAAGAAATAAAATTTCGAAAATATTTTGATTTAA
The DNA here is from genome assembly GCA_034092305.1 of Diaprepes abbreviatus. Taxonomy (NCBI): domain Eukaryota; kingdom Metazoa; phylum Arthropoda; class Insecta; order Coleoptera; family Curculionidae; genus Diaprepes; species Diaprepes abbreviatus. The sequence continues at coordinate 3,203,800 of JASJET010000326.1, read as the reverse complement.
CCTATTTTGTATTGCTATGGAAAGGGAAAGTAGAATTACCATTATTTTAATTACGCTTTTTTACTTTCAGATTTTTCTACGACTAGAACTAGAAACTTACTAAACTTACCGTTAATTTATAAACATGCTTGTTTTATTGCAAAGTCTTGCTTCGATTAGTAATATTCTGTGAATTTGAAGATGGTTGGGGACCTGCTGAGAGGTGGCATTGTTAATTTAGGATTTTGTGGAAGTGACTGTCCATCGTTTCCAACAGGGGTTGCAGCTAAATGTGGATTTTCAACATCTATAAACAGACAGCAATTCCTTACCACGCCATTAGGTCTGGTGCTAGTAAATTTCTGTCTTGCCACATCTCCCATCATTAGGCCATATTTTGTTGCCTCGGTAGAGAATGAAACAGTATTTAAGATTTTCTTGATTAAACCTATAAAGGGAGTACTTGCTTTGCGTTTGCATACGAAACCAAAATTAGACGCTGTACAATCTGTTTCTTCTGTGAGGTTCGTAAGTTGGATTACCCCATTGCCCAACTGTATCGCGTTCAATCTTTACAACATCTTCTAATGAAACCTAAGAAAAAGAAAATAATTAAATAAACAAGAAAGTATAAAGGTGCAGTTATTTGAAATAGTAGTTTTACGTAGAGATATATACCAATAAAGTGCTCAATATTTTCAATAAACTGGTTTAATTTTCTAATATAAAAGATATGCTATCATACCTTTAATTTTCTCAAGGGCCTTTCTTGTTCCGAGAAATATTCTGCTTCAGACAGTGGTGGTTGTTCTGCCTTGGAATCATAGTCTATATTTGGCGCTACAAAAGATGTTTTTTTTTAAATTTTTTTTTTGTGGTTTCTGATCTCTTTGACATTTCAATTCAATTGTCCTTTTGTTCTCGGCCATTAATTTTTTAAAACTGTCTCCTGCTGGACTTCCCACAACTTTTTCCCATTGATCAATCTGCCAATCAGGGCCTTCATTGTATCTTAAATAGACAGGTTTCGTTATGCAGTGTGTGTAAAATTTGTTAGAAAATATCTTTATCCTTTACTTAATATAACCAGTAATAACTATTGGTAGAATCACAAAACATCAATATAATATTAAATATAAGTAATTTCAATATGTCTTGATCCCAAAAAAAAATTAATTTCACATTAAAATTTGGTTCATATTCACATATTGTTTATTACCCTTTACAATTTATAAAACATATAATAATTGTCCTAACTTGGTTTTATCAAACACTTTGTAAATTGAAATCATATTTTCTTATGTATGAAATAGTAAACGGCATTGTAATTTTCCTTGCAATAACATAAAAAAAAATTGAGCACGGAGCAATAGATGAAGCTTTTTAAAGAATTTGAAATTTTTAAATTAAATATAAAATACCTTGGTCTGGTTTGGGAAAAACCACGGCCGGTTAGATTTAACCTCATTGCTGCATTAACTTTGCAAAGTAGACATATATCATTCAACTCTATTATTGGTTTCATTGTCTACGAGTTGTCCTTTTCCCTGTAATTTTTTTACTGCACCTAAAATGGATGAGAGTTAAACAAAGAAAAGAGAAATTATCATATAAACATACTGTTTATATGATACAGTAATCCAGAATCTCTCACTGCTTTCATTTTGCTTTGACTATTATCACTTACAAGTTGACAACAGTCTAAACTACAGTGCGTCCAAAAACGTGGTTAATGGTATTACCTGTCATTTTTCAATTTCTCTACATCTCCATGTGCATTAACATACAGATTTTTCATGATAAAATTTTGAATGTCACAAATTTTCTTCTTAGTGAGTAGTTTTTTTTGCATTAGCCATTAAACTTTTTAAACAGTTATAAGCCTTTGCCTACATTTTTCACCACATGGTTTTTACAGGCTATTTTCTCTACAAATTTATCATAGGTTTCCTCCGTTTTAATTTTTGCAAAGACACTAGAATCCCCATCTGCGATGAAACTCTTATATTTAAGACCATGCATTATTTGGCTCAGATTAAATCCTTCAACAATTACATCAGCTTCCATTGATGATCTTCTGGGTCTTTATTTCTTTTAGCCGATCTTGATCACACAATATTTATTTCTTACTCCGAGAAACAATAACTTTTGTGTATGTCGACCTATTATAACTGCCTAAAAATAATTAAGAAATTTTTATTCAATTTTCTCTTAAAAATTAGCGAGCAGTATAAATTCATATATATATATATATATATATATATATATATATATATATATATATATATATATATATATATATATATATAGATCATAACTACTACACTACTATGTGTGTAAAACTACAGAAGTCTTAATGGTTGATGACAACGTTTTTATTTTTAAAATTATTAAAAAAATCTTGACTACGTTATGCTATATAAAATCTCCTTACCCACTGAAACTTTGTCCTTGGCTCTGGTCTTGCTCTTCAAATGAACAAAAGTATGCAGGGTCAAGACTAACATTATGGCTAAAAGAATGGTTGACATCAGTTTTATAATACTGTATGAAATTTTTTCTAAAATACCAAGGATTATGACATGATACTAAAATTATTAAAGTGTTATTTTTTCAATGTATAGTTTACATATTATTTCAATAAAATTAAATTTACTATGGCAGAAGGATTTTAGATAAGGGTCATGGGTGTAAAGGCAATAAAGAACTTTTAAATAAAATTTAAAAAAAATCATTAAAAATTAAGTTTTCTGATACAACACTTCAAATTCAGATATAAAGATAGAAATGTAACAAAGGTTAAAGGGGAGAAACGTTAATATGAAAAGGGGGAAAAGAGCAATATATGAAATTATAACACAAAAACAAAAATAATCATAGTAAAAAATAAATATAGGGTCAAATATTCATCAACATTCTCTGTTGGATAGGAAATTTTCTCAGCTTTGCATGAATGCAATGAAAAATGAGGATTTCTATTTAAAAAACTCAAATTGAGATTTGAATGACCTTGTAAATTGACCTTAAGGTCAAAGTCACTAGCACCAATAGGTAATCCCCATTGTCCTAAACAACTTTTGTCCAAACCATTTTTCTGTCTTATTATGGAGAAATTTGGGTAGTGCTGAATTAGACACCTATTAATTATCTAAAATCACAATGACTTAGGAGGTTATTAAACTTTATTTACCTAGCCATGACTGCTTAGTAGATTTAGTATTACTAATTTAATCAGTATTAGTAAAAATTTAGTATAACCAGTATGGAAACTTTCTTTCTCACCTACTAAAATTTGGTTCTGGTTCTTGCAATGATCTAAAATATGCTCAGGACAGATGACATCTCTAAAAGAAGATGAGTGAATATTAGTAAAATATATGTACATGGATATTACTGTAAAGGTTATTGATTAAAATATTACCAGAACACTATAAAATTAATTTCTTATTCATTGTAAAATAAAATTATGTAAGTTTCAAATTTTACAGCCAGACTCACTAAAAATGTTTAACTTTTAAATCTGATGCAGTCATCAAGAAAAGATATTTTAGTTGACCAGTTATGTTTTTGATTTTGTTATAACTTATCTAAACTTCTTGTTCTGGGTAATCTTTATCACAGATATAGGAACACAGACCGTTACATATATAAAAAAGATAAAGCTTAGAATGAGTAAGAAAAATTTTTGTAAACCATAAATAATATTTTTCATTTTTATTAGCTTGGTAACAAAACAAGACGAGTTTTTTAATCTTATATTCTGAAGATTGAAAACTTGACTGACATTTTTCTCCTTGTAAATCAATACATTTATTGTCAACTTAGACCAGTTTTCGAATTAGATAATTAGAGGAATTAAAGTTTACCATTAACATGTTCTTTTTTGAATTAAGTATATAGATAAAAATTAGTTACAGAGGTAAAAAAAATTTTACACAATGGAATGGTAACCTAAATAATTTTTGATCTAAATTTTTCAAAAACCACAATTTAACTACTAGCAACCACAATATTAATAATAGGTTTACCAGAATAAAAATAATACTATGTTTTTGTAAAGGGTTAAAAATAACAGAGTTTCAGTACTTTTCAATAAAGAATTTTCTAACGATTGAGTCACAACAACAACTTTAAAATTTGTCTTTTTACTGAAGGAGAACTTTCTAGCAGAAAAATAAAATGCTCAAAGAAGAGAAGAGGCACAAAAAACTAGGGGTATATAATAAAGTTAAGTAAAACAAATCTTTAGTAATAATTTTATTCTAAATTTTTTATGCACTAATGTAATTTTTTTCATTTGTTTGTTGGTAATTATTTCAAGTGAGCTAGAAAAATATTCATAAGTCTCCTGACTGTACCTGTAAGTCACCTACTACGTTTAGACCCTCATATTTTTTAACAAATCGTCAAGGCCTATATCACAAACTTTTACTATCATGATCTTGGCTTTTCTAAATATGCCAAAATTAAAACTACAATAAACTCTTTGTCTTTCTTAGTATTTAAGAACGGTTTAAATTCCTGATTTTTCATTAAATTTATCATAGTTTATATTGAAAAAATAACTTATTCGCCTTAATTACCCGTATTTATGACTTACCTGTAAAACTTCTTTTTTCTAAATAATTTTTGAGCCTTTCTCCATCTGATATTCCTGCTAAAAGACAACTCAGTCTACGAACTTTTTTTTCCCCATGTCTACAGCACACAGAAGTTTACACTAACACTAATTGTATTTATAAAAAAAGAACACTTAAACGAAAACCAATTATATTTATTAAAAATAAACATTGAAACAAAACTGGCAGAAAATGTTTTTTAGCACGTACAAAATTTAGAATATTTATTTCACACCCTCTCAAGGTCAAACGTCCCTAAACGAAAAAGTTAGCAAATCAAATAAAACAAAATTGCTTTGTTCTGTTTTCAGAATAATCGTGTATTCTCCGAAAATCCCCGATCGCATCATAACATACAGGGTTGCCAAATGTTTCAGACAAAATGACACAAAATCTAATAAAAGCTATTCAAATTCTAGATAATGTTCACAGACTATTTTCCCATTTTTTATTCTGTAATCTTTTGAATTTGGTACCTGAACATGACCAATAAAACAATAAATTTTAGCTTAATCGACGATGATATATTAATATTTGACAACACTGTCTCACTTTAATTCTTCATTGAGTGATTCTATAACTTCGGATTTACTATTTTTTACGTTGAGAATTACTATATTTTACGCTAAGCAATTTATTGCGTCTATTCTGCATAGGGGTGACATCTAGTATAAAACATCGAAATTAGCTGTGAATGACAGATAAATGGGCAAAAATGGCGGGCCTAATGCCCCCTTAATGTTTAAAATTTAACTTTTTAAAGAAATATATGACAAGGATCTTTCTCAAACCAACATTTTGCAAATACATTATTTTGATTTAGCAAGGTACTAGTATCTAGTAAATAACTACCTGTACAGATTGCTGACAAGACAGTCCTAAACTGTGGTGTATACAACGGCCAAAGTTTTCACTATAATCCTCTGAAACTGCATTCATAATACACCACTCAAGATGTTTTCTAGCTGCCTTTAAAACTGAATTGCTTATTACAATACCAGCATCTAAAAAAGTTTTAATTTACCAACTCAACATGTAACATTTTGTTTGCTCAGTAAGTTTTTGCTTGAAATTATAAGAAATGCCATTTATGAAGCTTTTATTTGCAAAGAAGAGAAACAAGAATCAAACATAAAATGTTTTCACATTTAGGTAAAGAAATCTTCAAGTAGAGTATCAAGCAAATTAAAACCGAAATTTTAAAAAGCCAGAATTTGAAATTTTCAGTAGTAAAATTATTTTTGGCTCTCACTGTAGTCAAGTCAAATAAAAAAAAAGGAACGATTGAAGTTAACTTTCAAATAAAATGTTTGGTTGAGCAATGCCTACATGCTTTCCCTTATTATTATTATTATTGTCCTTGTTCATAAAGAATCAATTGGTTTTAAAGTAATATGAAAAAAAATTGGAGTAAGATGTAGAAAAATAAATTTCTTCACACCTTTCCATCTCAGTTATTTTTAATCATTCTAGATGTCACCTTATCAAAATTTATTTTTTCCTTTATCAACTTTATCTACCTCTTATGGATTATGAAAAAATAAAATAATTCCTATTCTTAGTATTAACAGATAACATTTCTGCTTAAAAATATATAGATTTATTTGTTTTAAAATTTTTATTATAAATATTACTAAAGTGTTAATCCCCTTTTTAAATCATTGTACTAATTTGCTTACCATACAATATGTATTTGAATTATATAAAGTCTAGTATACAGTTGAATGAAAAAATTAAAAAATAAGTTTTGTATGCTAAAAATTATAAATTAAAGAGAATTTTATTACTTACCTAAATTACAATAGCTACTATCTGGAACTCTAGTTCCTAAGTAGACATCCATACTGACGCTTATTTTATCAACTACATCTTTAAGTCGATGAATGTTGATGAACGTATAATCGTTAGCGAAGAAATAGTAATCATAATCCTGGGCAAAAGTATCGGCAACATATTTTATTACCTGAAAAGGCCTATATTTGCTTCTGGCATCTGTAAAACCTACAAGACCTAAAACGAAAATATTTTTCCTAAATTACACACAAACTATATAACATTTTTAATGGATTTCCTAATTTAAGTTCAGATTTTCACGATAATAAAATAAACTTTAATAACTTACCTGTCAAATTAAACTTAGTCTTCAATTTATACTGCGCCGTAATAAAAAACTTAATTTTATCAACTATATGTCCTATCGTTTTATTAATATGCACAGCCTGAGTATTGACCTTGTCTTCCGATGTAAAAATACCTACAAATAATTTCTCTCGAATACCAAGTTCCGTAGAATAATATCTAGGTCTAACAAATTGTGATTTCGTCTCTCCTTTAGGTTTTTCAGGAAGTATTCTCGGAGCTAATCTGTTGATCGAACTATTGATAATTTCTTGAGCAAAACGGCTGTTCACTTTAAAGTTGTTTTCAGAAGTGTCACAAGAAATATCCAAGGTTGTAGATACAAGGGATGATATGTAGAGACCTATTATTATGCCTAAGAAGAGGTAAACATTTTCGGAGATAAATTTTACGGTCGGTTTTAACATTTTCATTTATGGTGTTGTTCTGCAGCAAAATTTCATTAAAAAATATAAAACTATAAATTTAAATATTAAACGATAATAGAAGCTATGTTTTATAACACTAAATTACATTATTATCTAAGAACAAATATTTTTAAACATTAAACACATTTGAAGGAACTTAAAAACATTCATTTTTAGAACTGCTGTTTATTTGACAGAATCACAGAAAATTTGACGTTCATAAGTGTCTGTGTATTTGAACTACTCTTCTTAGGGCCGGTCAAGATTAGAAATATCTAACGGTAACTTAACCAATGGCAATGTTGAAAATTTGACATTTCCTTTCAGATTTTCTTATTCCCTGTGTAATATATTGCGTTTTTTTTGCAATTTCTGTCATACTATAGAAATATAAATTTAAATAATAAACAATAATAAAAGCTTTACTTTTAACACTGAATTACATTATTAACTAAGAACAAATATTTTTAAACATTAAAGTAACTTAAAAATATTAATTGCAATAACTGCTACTTGACACAACCGCAGAAAATTTGACGTTAATAAGTTCGTATTTAAACTACTATTCTTAGGATCTATCCAGATTAGAAATATGTTTCGGAAACATAACCAATCATAAGGTTGAAAACTTGATTTCAGATTTTCTTATTCCCTGCTTAATATATTGCGCTTTTTTTTCATTTCTGTCTTAATACGCAAATATAAAATTAATAATAGCTGGAGTTTCAGAGCAAATTTTAAACAAGATTTGCTACCACAGGTAGTTGAGCAAAATTTTTCATAAAGGGTGTTACCATGAAATTGACCCTGAGTCTATTGCTAAACTATTTTAATAATTACATAGAACACCGTATTTTTCGCAGATTTTTTCTCATGTCCTCTATTTTCAGAGCATAGAACACGAAGCCGAAATTTTTTTGGCATTCGCAAATAGTTTTCCAAAAAATTTTTTTCACTTTCACCTGTCATTTTTATATATTTTCCAACTTATTACGTTGCAATTTGCCACTTTTACTGAAACACATATGAACATTCTGAACTAGAGCACATTTCTCTTAAAGTTGTATACAATATTTTGTTAAAATATACCAGAAAATACCAAAAGTCGAGCTGGAAAACGAAAAGCTATTGTTGCCGGATGCTTTCCTATAAAATTGCATTGGATCTGCATTTAAACACTTCCAGCCCATAATCTCTGGATGTCTGCGATACTGTTGGTTGGTCATTAAAAAAAGCAATATGTTGACGAACCGTTTTTTCGAAACGTTTTATTTTTTGTTGACAGTTGAAATGTTAATTAGGTGGTATCCCGTTATTTTCGGTATTTTCTAATTTTTAATTAAAATATCCTTAGAAAGTTGAATGTCTTGCAAATTTCAAGTAAATTTGAGATTATACACATTCAAAATTATTACACTAAATTCTGTTATATGCTTAATAGTTTGAGCGTGCTGTTATATCCAAAAGAGTCGTATCTTACTTTTAAACAGTTAAGTCTATCCTAACTCTTTGTTTTGAAAGTCTTATTTAAATAAGTAACATTAAATTTTATATTCAAATAATGTTAAATGCAACATTTTACTTCCTTATGCTGTGTTAAATATCAAACTACACTACAATTAAATAAATCTTATTGAGTATAATTTATTCAGACACACAAATTTGAACCCTACAGGCCAACGAATGAGGTCCTTCAGAATAAAAATCTTACATTTGATCTTCAAACCCCTACAAATCTTTACAAAATACTAGGAAAAGTATATTAAAGGTTGGATGTGAGATCTATCAGTATCTGCCAGGTATTCTGTCTGGCCTATGGTTTCGGTCCCTGCTCGTACACAGTTCCTTTATCACCGGTCAAGTTTCCTTTCAAACTTAGTTGTCAGGACAGGAAGTCTTGCAGTAGGAGGCTGGATATTTAGTGAATTCATACAATAATTGATTGGATGGTTTATGTAGTGGATTGCTAGGATTATGGATTTTAGTCATACTAGATAGAGCTGCGGTTTGCACCGTTTCAAGGTTTATCAATGCTGGCTTCTCGCAATTATTGTATGTAGGGGGCATGTATTCCGATTAAAGTCAGTATATTGCTTTGTATATATTAGTTGTTTGTATACATTTTTGTTTAACAGTTCTAAAGTATCACTTTAAGATAATTTTGTGGTCTATATTTACACCTAAATATTTGACTGATCAAGAAATAGACGGGTTTTGTATTTCAGTGTATATTTTATTACTATCGGCCAAGCGCTTTCGGTCTAACTTAGACCATCCTCAGGGCTCAGATCCTAGAAACAAGAGAATATGGTCAGCAAATAAGCTTACTCAGTACTCACCAACCATACTCACTCGTCAAAGGGCACATCTTAACCCTGCCAGCTTGAGAACAGTCTCCAGTCGCCAACGTAGCCTCCACGCAGTACAGATCGTATACAATTAAAATTTTTTTAAAAAATTTGTCACAAATTAAAATTAAAACTAAAACATTCAACACACTAGTACATTGACATTATTAAGATAATAAACCTTTTTAATAAAAACCCAAAAGAGTGAGGTTATGCCACCCACAGTCATAGCATAATATAGTAATAAAACTGTCCAAAAATTAAAATTATATACAAGTATGCCTGAGTAGAGATTTTCTGTTTGAGTTTTATTTTAACTTCTTGTCAATTATATTTCAAATCAATAATTCATTGACAATGAACCAAAAGAGAAAAAAAAAGAGAAAAAAGGGCAGAAAGAAAGGACAGTAAAAGTTTATTAATCTACAGCGTTACTGTTATCGGTCATTCTGTGATATATTTCGAACACTTGGGTTCAGTGGGGTGAAATGATTTCCATTTTTGTAAAAAAGTAACAAATTACACGAACATAGGCGTAGTTGAAATTTGTTGAAATGTATTAACTATTAATATATTTAGAATGAAGTGTCTGAAACTGAAAAAGATGATCAAAATTATTATAAGATTATAATAATTTAAGGAAAAAGTTTGAAAATGGGGTTGCGGTCATTTATGTTGTTCATTCTTACATTGAGGCAATGGTCGGGATTTCTTTTTATCTCCCTGCATATTTCAAGATCCTCTCTGTAATCCAAGGTTTTAGAGTTATTACCCCTGGAGTGGTATAAGATTTTACTATTATGAGTTGGAGAGAAACTGTGTTTGGTAAAACTAATATGGTGACCAAACACAGAGGCCTGAGGTTTGTTAATATGTTTTCTAATTCGAACTGCTAATGGTCTAATAGTTTTTCCTATATACGTTGAAGGGCAGTCTAGGCAAGAAAGTTGATAGACCCCACTTTTTTGGTTATGAGATATCAATTGTTTGTTATTGACCAGATGGGAACTGAGTTGATTTTACTGATGCCTTGGCGCATATTACTTGGTTGCTTAGTAATATAAAATAAATATAATCCAGGGAAAAAACAAAGATTTTAGTGACAATCAATAACTTCACAACAATGACATTATTTTTTTGATTTTTGATAGTTAATTTGACGTGCCAAAACGTCACTTTCCTCAATATGGCTCCGAGCATACTCCGGACATTTTTCGTTTGACAGCTCTATTATAATCTGTCATCAATTTTATTTTAAGAAATCCGTGCTTTCAAAATCCTCAACACGCTCAAAACTAAGACCAAACGACAAGCGGATAGTGTTTAAGTTTTATGGAAAATTCACATTTTGTCGCTATCTTTGTGCAAATTTTGATAAAAAAAATTATTAAATACTTGTACTGTTTTTGTAAATTCTACTAGAGGTGGCAAAATTTAAAGGTATAGTTCGGAAAATACGAGTTATATATGTGAAAGTTTTTATGACAAATTTATATTTTTTCGCGGTCCTTTTTGCAAATTTTATTTAAAAAAATAATTAAATATTTGTGCTGTGTTTGAAAATTTTACTAGAAGCGAAAAAATTGAAGGTAGAGTTCCGAAAATACAAGTTATATGTGTGAAAGTGAAATTTATTTTGGAAAAGCCATACGAAACTGCTAAAAAAATTTGTAATTCGTATTCTACGACCATAAAGTAGGATTTATACACGGATTTCTGAAAATAAAATGGATGACAGATGATAATGGAGCTGTCAAACGAAAAATGTCCGGAGTATGCTCTGCGCCATTTTGGGTAAAGTGACATTTTGGCACGTCAAATTAACCGTCAAAAGTCAAAAAAATAGTGTCATTGTTGTTATTATTGTGAAGTAATCTTTGTTTTTCCCTGGATTAAATTTATTTTAAATAATTTAATAACCAAGTAATATGCACCAAGCCATCAGTCAAATATTTAGGTGTAAATATAGACCACAAAATTATCTTAAATTGGCCCTTTGAATCTGTTAAACAAAAATATATACACAGGGCCAAATACCTTAGGAGTCTAATATATAAAGAAAAAGGCATATCAAGAAAAACAACTCATATATATAAAGCAATATACTGACTTTAATAGGAATACATACTCTCTACATACAGTAATTGCAGGAAGCCAGCACTCATAAAACTTAAAACGGTAGAAACCACTGCTCTATGTAGTATGACTAAAATCAATCGTCCTAGCTATCCACCAATCAATTATTGTATGAATTCACTAAACATCCAGCCGATTATTGCAAAACTTCCTGAAACTTGACCGGTGATAGAGGAACTGTGTATGACCAGGGGCCGGAACCATAGGTCAGCCCGATGACCCCCACTAATGATACTATTCAACCTATAATATACTTTTTTTATTATTTTGTGAAGATTTTTAGGAGCTTGAAGACCAAACGTACTATAAATAAGCTTTTATGTTAAAGGACCTCGTTTGTTGGCCTGTAGGGTTCAAATTTATATGTCCTAATAAATTATAATCATAATAATATTTATTTAATTGTAGTGTAGTATAGTGTTTAACACAGCCTAAGGAAGTAAAATGTTGCGTTTAACATTATTTGAATATAAAATTTAATGTTACTTATTTAAATAATAGTTTTAAATATCTTACAAATTGTTACTTTTCAAATTTTTTAAAAGTTGCGTTGAAAACAATTATGTTACACCTAACTGTTTCAAAGTAAGATACTGGGGTGTGTTTGGGGATATAGGGACACAAGTGTTTATGTTAAATCTATAATTAGAACTAGCCGTAGGAAAACAATTTTTAAACAGCACGCTCATACTATTGAGATATGAACAGAATTTAGTGTAATTATTTTGTATGTCTATAATCTCAAATTTACTTGAAATTTGCGAAACATTAAACTTTCTAAGGATATTTTAATTAGAAAATACTGAAAATAACGGGATACTACCTAATTAACATTTCAACTATTTTTTCAAAAAATAAAACGTTTTGAAGAAACGATTTGCTTTTTTTAATGACTAGTTATTTTTAACAACTAAAAGTATAATAAAAATTTTTAATCTATTTTTACGACCGACCAATAGTATGGCAGACATTCATAGATAAAAATCAATTAACACGAATAGGATAAGTTGGGTAATGTTTTAACGTAATACTGTCATTTTATCTCTTTCTACTATTCGTTTCGTTCCACTACTTATGTCGATGAAATTTCAGTAAGGTATGCAAATTGCTTCAAACCTTGTCAGTGGGAGGTAAACGATTACGTTTAGTCGTTATAACTTTTCAGTGGCGACAGCGTATTCACTGTTATTATAACTTCACTTTACCCAAAATGGCGCACATCATGGTCCGGACATTTTCTGTTTATTTGACGATAAGTACATATACTTTATATGTGCGTGGATGTATGTAACATATCAGCGAAAAATAAGCACAGACACCGTGAAACTGCTGGACCATCCATCGTATAGCCCTGATTTGACACATAATGATATCTTTTTATAGGGGAAACAGAAAAGTCTTACAAACATCTTATAATATTAAGATATTTATTTTTCTCTCTACTTCTTTGTTACCTGTTCTTCACCTATAACAGCTAAATTTAAACCTTTCTAATTAAAATTTCTCCTAAAATGGCAGTATTTCATCCAGATTTTTGTCCTATTTACCTTTGTACCAACTTTTCCAATTTTCTGTCCAGTCCGTACCCTTATACACACTTGTACACATAATTTGTCTTTACCTGAGGGAAATTAAAATCAAGTGTTTATCTTTTACCTTCGTTCCGCCATACTTTGTTTGGTTTGCAACTTGTACAACACCAAATACGGATATTTTATATGGAGCGGTGTGCTGCTGGAATCTCTGATTTAGGATTTAAGGTATAGCGCAGAAAAGCGACATAAATAATTACAAAGAAAGTTAGATGTTGATCTTGAAAGGAATGAAATATTCAGAAAACTAATGCAAGTATTGCCAGTTCATAGAAAATATTTCAATTAAAATAAAAGAAAAGTTGTCATGTGCGTGTTTGTCACGCATTATGTCAGGGTCTGATAAAAGATATTAACATTGTTAGTTACTTCTGAAATTTAAGTGAACGTCTGTTTTTAAGTTAATTGAAAGCCTGTACTCTCAAAATTTTATCAGGAAAGATTAAATTTATTTACTTATTAATTCATAAATTAATAAATGTTGAAAGTTTTTACGAATTGACATATTATGTCGAATTATAACATATTTTTAAAATCTACTGTTGGAAAACTCAGGGAGAGTGTAGCAAAATTACGCAGTACCCGCATTTTCCTTATGGAAAAAAGCAAATGGCTGTCGGTTAAACTCTGTAAAGCTTAGATTTCTGGTCTTTAGTAAGTAGCTCAAAAGGCTCAATAGATGCTATTTCTTAAAAATGCGTGCTCTAAAGATATAGCACTTTGAAATAGGCTTTAATACAACAGAGCAGATACAGAACATCAAATTACTAATCGAAAAATGCACAGAATATAATATTCAAATACACCTAGTATTGTTGATTATAGCAAGGCTTTTGACTTTGTCCACCTATGGGGCATATTTCAAGCAATGGATAATGGAAGGATTAACTCCAGATACAGAAATCTTCTGAAATATATTTAAAATAAGGACACACTACAAGTAAAGATAACAGAGGACCTAGAAACACAGAAGATAAATATTGATCGAGGGGTGCGACAAGGAAATACGATTTCCCCTAAACTCTTTACTTTAACACTGGAAGATGTCTTTAAACAACTAAACTGGGAACATAAGGGCATTAACATCGATGGTAGATATCTCAACCACTTACGTTTTGCGGATGACGTGGTATTAATAAGTAAACAACTTACAGGCAATGCCTTCTGAATTGAAAAATGCTTCGGAGAAAGTTGGATTAAGCATGAACCTGGCAAAAACCAAAATAATGTGTCCAGAAGATATGCCACTTTATGTAGGAAACGACGAAATACAAGGAGCTGAGGAATATGTGTATTTGGGTCATCTAATTAGACTTGGGAAAGAAAACCAACAAGGGGAAATAAATAAAAAATTAGAATGCGCTCTTAAGAACCTTGATGTTCCCATTAATTTGAAAAGAAGAGTATTTGACTCGTGCGTTTTCCCAGTAATGACCTTTGGAATAGAGATAACCACATTAACAGTTAAGGCAGCTAAAAAACTGCGTACTACACAGCGAGCAATAGAAAGAATCATGCTGGGAATATCACTACGTGATTGAATAAGGAGCGAAGAAGTAAAAAGATGCACGAAAGCAGAGGATATGATAAAACGCATCGCTACTTTGAAATGGATCTGGGTTGGATACGTCGCTAGGCAAGACTATACAAGATGGACAAACATAAATTGCAACGGACACCTAGGTCGTCTAAAAGAAGTATCGGAAGATTCCTCAAAAGACGGATAGATGACATAAAGAAGAAAGCAAGTAGAAATTGGCACCTGATTGCAGAAAATAGGTTGAAATGGAAGAGACTAGAGGAGGCCTATATCCAGGAGCGGACCGGATTGGGCTGCTAAAGAGAGAGAGAGAGAGAGAGAGAGACTTTGAAATGGGACTGTTAGGGCGTTCTGAAGTAACGTAAAGTTACTGTAAGTCAATGCAAGGTTTAGTTGTTTTTTGTCGAAAATAAGAAGGGATTCAATAGCGACCTCCGCTTTGATCTTGAAGGTAACCTTGAAGATTAATTTAAGATCAAGTTCCTTTTTAAGGAATTAAACAGGATATTGCTGTGATGTCCAGGAATAGAAATTTTTTTCAAAGAAGAATCTTAAAATATTTTTGTGAAATATATTTAAAAAGCAAAAATCAGAGGAAATTCTTATTAAAATCAAAAAAAAATTAATAAATAAAAAAATAAAATTAATAATTTTTAAAAATTGAAATTCAACAAAAAAAATTAAACTCAAATTATTTCTCTTTACGTTACAAAAAAAGTGTTGCAAATTTTATCAGAAACCCGAACTACTACTTGCAACTCTACTGTTAAAAATCGAATAAAACCGGAAATATAAAATCTGAATGCAGACCGTACGATGTGTGGATATATCTTGATTCTGGAATGCTGAAAAACAAGTAAATCAGCAGTTTTACTTTGCTTACGTAGAACCACGATCACGCCCTTTTTGGCGAAAAACAAGATTTCAGAAATTCAATCACATAGACTCTGAATTATGCGACTTTTGGCTGAATACGGCTCAATTTCGTTATCAGAAGTCCGCTGAGAATGAAAGTTAAAAACGTGAGTTAAGAAAAATATTTAAGAAGTGGTTCAATGAGTATATTTAGAGTGTTTTTCAGTACGGTAAAAAATGCTTTATGGTTTTAAGTACAATTCCCAAAGTAAAATTCGGAGTGTTTCGCAGTCTGATAAACTGCTTTAAAATGAGTTAAACAAACCTTTCTGCTGGCCCTGCGTTACTGCGATGTGTGGGAAAAAGAAATGCGGATTATAAGTTATAATAGCTAGTTGAAAAGTAAAAGTTTTTTAATTCAAGTTTGTTTAATATAAAATAGAAGAATATTTAAAGTTGTTCCTTATTTATGTTAAATTGATCTTTCTTTTATAAGCTAGTTTTGGTTGTATATAATTTTGATAAAACTTAATCTAAAAAGGTCATATGTTTCAATGAAAGTATTGTTTAAAAAAGTAGAAGTAAGTATTCTAAGACCTTGTCCCGTTCTACTTTTTATTCTACAGTTGCTCTAACCATGGAAAGTGTAAAAGGTATATATGAAAAAATAGATAAATTGGGGGTTGGGCGCCACACTGCTTTTCGTATGTGTTTCGATATATAAGTTATGTAGTTAACGTCACAAAATGTTTAAATTATCAAATGTTTATATGTGTTTGCCAAGAATTTGTTGGTGTACTGCTCCGGTATCTCACTTGAATTGAGTCTGGGGAAATACATGACGTTACATGCATTTAAGCTTAGTTTTGGGTACGACTATAATCCCAACGAGGTTTTTTGGCTACCCTGATCTAGTTTTAAATCGGATCCTGCCGTTTAGTTAATTTGAATGATTTAGGGATTTAGGATCTGTTAAAGTTATAGATTTTTGGCTTGGTACCACCGCATATCTCCAATAATCAGTTTGTGATAATGTTTTTAAAGTTTAATCTTTGATTTTTATACCACAGGGGAATATTTTAATGGCTGCTGTAGCCATGCTTTTCATAGCATCCATAATGCGCAGACGTATTTCTCTCTAGAATTTAAAAATCTTCAGAGTCGCCTTATCTTTCGAAATATCACGGAATAATTCTAAGATTACTTTACAAATGTCGATTTTCCTTTTATCCCAAAATTATCCTACTAAATGTTCTAATATAACAAATTTTAACTGGATCCGGTTTAAAGCCTATTATTTCCAAAGGTTGCGAATCGATGTCGGATATATTTGTACATAAATTATTATTTCCGTACTAAAACAAAAGGGAAAACAGAATAAATTAATGCGAGAAAGCATCCGGAACATTAAGATAAAATATCTGAATATTTTGTTATCCTCTAATGGCCGAAATTTATCGAGCCTAATTTTGTTTGTACTATATACGTATTTGCAAGTATTGGATGCTTTATTATGTTAATAAGTTTTTATAAATCTTATTAACATGGGCGTTCGTAGATATTTTTTCAAAGGAACAAAATATAAAAAAAGAATTGTCATACCACTGAAAGCGGTAGTGTCGCGACGCGTGGTAAGTTCGTTACAAATCATTTTGTCTAGTAGCCAGTGGAAGATCATCCAATAAATTTGGCAAATTTTTTAGGTGTTCTAAGACTGAGATGGTAAGATGACAGGAAAAATAATGAATCAGTACATAATTTTTGACCACTGGGGGGTTTTCAAGATGGTGAACTGTTTGATCAAAAGTATAAAGTCGTACGTAGTGACAGCAGGCGCGGATCCAAGGGGAGGCGGAGGGGGCGATCGCCCCCCCACCGCCAAGAGTTTGCGTTCAGGAAAATAGACCCGATTTTGCCTCTTATGCTATAATTTATTCAAGAACTAGAGAGAGTAATAAATCATTTTTTACCATTTTTTTCTTCGCAAAATACCTGTGTTCTTTAGTCTTTGGCAAAATCTGTTAGACATATATATTTTTCATAGAAATGGGTTAGAAATTTTATAATCAAAAATTCCGGTTTATAATAATGGACCATTTGGGTTGGATAACAATAGATATTTGGATGTGAAAAGTGTTAAAAAGGATTTTAATCCTTGTCATTGGCGTCGGAAAGAGGTTTATTTTATCACTAAGTATTTATGGCATAGAAAATTATTTCGATAATAAACTTAAAATAAAAAGTTTTTATAATATTATTTTATTTCTTATGATTTTTTAATAATTCACAAACATTAGAAAATATAGATAATTTTGACATATTTAACACAAATCACAACTGTATTTTTATTATTTTTAACTTTGGCATAGAAACCATTTTAGGCACATTCAGAATAAAACGTAGCCTTTTCTCTCAAAAAATTCTAAGTTATAATTGTATATTATAATTATAATACTTACAAAATACCCATTCTCAAAAATACAAGAAGTTAAACATATATAAAAAAATAAATTCGTCCGTATAATGTGAAAATTTTTTTGGGCTATCGGTCATTTTATTTTTAATTAAAAACATTTTTAGGACATTCGACGTTTCAGTTTATTTATTTCTTAAGCCATCTGCAGAATTACAATTAAACACTAAAAAGGGATTCAAATGTAATTAATTTTTATATGTTAAAAATATTTAAATAATAAATTGTGTTTATGCTGGTAAACATTACGTATCTAATTCGTAATCCAAGTCAGTAAAGCTATCTTCGCCGGAATTAATTATAATTGGTTCCTATATCTCACGGATCATGAGATCGAGTTTCCACATTTTCTTTTATTCTTTTATTATATGGATTTTTCCAAATTTTTTGCAGTAACTTAATTCCAAAAAATCTTCCAAAAGTTCTGTTAACTTACTAATTTTGTAAGTTGTGTTATTTCTAGCAACTCTACCTTTTACTTCAGAGAGATATTTCCTTCGCCAACGGACATTTTCCGGACGATCTATAAGAACAGATTTCCTATCTGGTTTTTCCTAGCAAAAATTAAGTCCTCTGAGCAATTTCCAAAGCTCAGTTCTTTTAATTTCAGGTAAATCCCGATCTTCATTAATTTTAGTTAGAATTTTGTCGACGGTTGGGATCTGCTCCTCATAATAAGATGTATGTACAACTCCTCTTATTGCAGTTTACATCTCTTCTTCCAACGAGGTTTTTCTGCCTGTGATCATTTTTTTCTCCTTCCGTATTCGGTAAATAGTAGATTTTCCAACTCCTGTCATGTTGGAACACATCTCAACAGAGCTTTTAACATAATTGTCTAGATATTGATATTTTAAGGCATCATAAAAATTCATCGTAATAAGTTTTTGGTTGAGGAAAAAATGCCCTGGTTTAACGATTTTGCAATAAATATAGATATGGAAGCCATATCTTTTGGGAATCTCACTAATCTCATATAATATATAAAAACAAGCACAAACAAGATAAATCACTAAGGATACACTATAAGGTGTATTTTGCTCACTGGAAGAAATTAAATTGAACTATCAGAAACTTTATTGTTGCAGTAAATTTATAAAACCTTAGGTAAGTTGGAGGTTTCGGTAACAGTTTTATTACTCTCTCTAGTTCTTGAATAGAGTATAGGAATGTGTATGCTAGCGATCGCCCCTCCCCATCCCAAGAGCTTTGAGTTCAGGAAAATAGAACCGATTTTGCCTTTTATATTAGGAATATATATGCTGCTAGCACTCCCCACCCGTTGACAACTTGTTTTTCTTGCGATTACCACTCCCCCGAAGAGCTTGAGTTAAGGAAAATAGACACGATGCTGCCTCTTATACTAGGAATGTGTATGCTGCCCGCATCCCTCCCCCCCACCTGTCGACGACTTGTTTTTTCTTGTGATCGCCCCCCCTCTCCAAAAACTTCAAATTCAGAAAAATAGATTCTATCCTGCCTTTTACACTGGAAATGGGAATGTTGCTGATATCCCCCCCCCCCCGTCTGGCAAAGTTAGGCTCGGTGACTGAACCGTATGGACTCCAACCAATATTACCTGTCCTAATTGCTATTGGCAAATGGGAATTAAAAGCGTTGCTGGAAAGCAAATTTATTGAATCATGGAGGGAAGCTCCTGGAATGAGCTGTGCCGAGGAATATATAACTGGGCCTAGTACACGGCATACTAAGGAGCTTCTCTCCTTGGGAAGAAAAGAGCTGCGAATTGTGGTGGGATTGTTGACAAGATTTTGTCACCTCAGGGGCCATCTTTATAGAATCGGTGTCGAAGGCGACCCGACATGCAGATGGTGTTTGGAGGAGGATGAAACTGTTGACCATGTTCTCAGAGAGTGCCCAGCACTCAACGGACTGAGACAGAGATATCTCGGAGATACAGTTTTGTTAACGGAAGCAGTTAGGCAAGTTCAACTAACGAGGCTGCTTGGATTCGCAAAGGCGATCGGCCTCGAATAACCTGCAGATATGGTGGGATGTAAAGGGCCCAATGGAGGCCTAGGCATCGATGACCTAGTATCACCACCCCTTTTTCATTTATTCATTCATAGGTAAAGTTAGTCAATGTAATAGTCATGTCTCTGAGTGTTGCTACATTTATATGATTGAGACTTTTCCATCTCTAAAGACTAATTAAATGAGTCCAAGATTATTATGCCACCTTTCTCTATCTTCGGTTCTGATCACATGTATTTGTATGATTTTCATAAGAAACAAAAAAGTATTCGGAAAAAATATCATTTTTATCGTAGTTAATTAATTATGATCGTTTAAACAATTAAATTGTTAATAACAAATATCTGTCAGTAGCTCAAAATACATAGAAAATACCTGCCTGCTTGCTTGGATTTCCAATCGCTATGAAATCCTCTGGGCTCCTAGACTATATGGTACATAGTAACCAAAATTCGCGGAATTCTCAAAAATTTATTTTTTTACGAAAAAGCCCAGTATTAAGTAAACCATACCTCTATTATTATTAACTAGTTCAAAATTAACCACCTTGTGATATTAGGAAGATAAGCACAAATGTATGTACGCCAACCTTTTTACATTGTGCTGTAGATTTACTTTTAGGAAAAAATCCAGACTGTGGCAACTTGCTAATGCCGTTACTCGGTTCTCTCAACCGTTAAAGACTTTAAAACAATTTCGTAGTAATTCCAGTTAAAATTTTAAGAGTATTTAAAGTAAAGATACAAGTCAAAAAGTTGTTCTCTAATCGTATTAGTCGCGTTAATACTTTGAACGACTGTGAAATCTAAAAGTTGAGTGCAGACAGCTCGGGTAGGGGAAATTGGGGCGTGATGACGAAAGGGATAAAAAGACGAACGTTGTTCATTCTATTAAAGTGTTATTTTTTATGTTGCTTATTATTGTTAAAAAATTATCTTGTTACTGATTTATATTTTAGATTGTTACTGAAAAGTTCACAAAAATTAAGAGTAAAGAATTAATTAAAAAACTCTTTTTCTTCAGTACTGCATTGCAAACTTGCCTGTGATTAATTTTATAATACATTTAAGAGAGTTGCCAAATTATTGCTAGTTTCTGAGATAATTGGGAAGATATGAAGTGACACTTCCCACACAGCACTAGACGTCTTATAGACGTCATTTTTATATCCAGATTATGTCTGAACGTCTTAAGACATAAATAAGGCGTCTTATAGACGTTGTTTTAAAGACGTCCATAAGACGTGTATATACAACATCTTTAAGATATCTTTAAAAAGTCTACGTACTACATTTTATATGAAAATAAATACAGTTGTGAATAATTTAGTTGATAAAAACTAGAAGGCATTTCCTTCCCTATGGATTTTGTCGCAGTTGGGTAATAAGTTTGCAACCCCGCACAGAGCTCAGCTGAATACAAGTTGAGGTTAAAATATTTGATTGAACGACAAATTTTTAGTAGCCTCAATACGACCTTGGTTAATAGAACTTTTGCATGATCTTTTTTATTAATACTTTGGTGCTTTTTTTCACAGACTGTTTAATGTACCGATAACAATGATACACATAAATATGATGCTAGCGAAACTATAACTGTAAAAAACCCGCCTTTTGTTTCTGTCAACTGTCATTTTTCAGTTTTGTATTTGTGTTTCGTCATGTCGTTATCCACTTTTAATGTTGTTGGTGTGCCGACTGTGAAAATTTAGCTTTTGAAAAAATTTTATTAAAATAGTTGATCTATATGCCTCTGAAAATCTTTTTGATTCGTGTTTATGTAATACTTAAGGTAAGATCGAGAATCATATGTACTTAGGAAAAATAGTAACGTTACTTATAGGTTGTGTTACAGTAAATTCCCGAATGCTTTACCGCTTATATTTTTGTAGTAACTCGATGTTATTAGTAGAAGTATGAAATGAAATCTTCAAAAATATTATCTGTGCAAAAAAGGCTTGTACAGCTCATCCAGACCCGGTCCTAAATATTACAAGAAATATTACTAATGAAGTGGAAGGCGAAATGTTTGTTTATGGAGTGCTCCACTAATGAAACCTGTAAGATTTATTTTGTTCCTGATGATTGGTTTAAATTTAAAGAACATAGAAAATAGAATTTTGTTAATTACAAGAAGTAATTTTGTTTAAGGTTTTAGAAATTTCAAAACTGGGTGTAGGGAGCATTTATAACTTTGTAAAGCGAGCTTGTAAAATTACCATGTACAGTTGATTAGTACGAAAAGGAAAGAGAAAGTTTTACGATTCCAACTTGGCGAGACTTATTATGAGTAAGTTCTGTCTTTCATTATACATACTAACCTTGAAATAGCATAAGTCACGATTCTATAGTAGAGGACAATTATAAAAATTCGCAAAAATATCAAAAAATTTACTCCCACAAATGATAAACTTTATTCTATAAAATTAAAATCAGTTTGTTATTAAGATCCATAGAGACAACAGGACTGGCAAAAAGTCGGAAGAATGAGGAAATTTCAATCCAAAGATGGCTGAAAAGAACATCAGACCAGATTTGTTATTCGACTAAATAAAAATTCTTTTTTTTTTAAAACTATTTAAAGATTTGTTTACTTTTTATTTCAATAAACTTTTATTTTGTTGATAGTCTACCTTTTAGAGTTATTATATCGAAGGGATAAACTAAGGCTTAAATTTGGTAGGTTCACTTATAGTCCGAACAGTAGTAGTTCTGAAAATATTTGCTCTTCTACCTCACTTCTTAAATTTAAAATTAGAAAAAGTTTACATTAAGCTTAAGTTATGTATTTTTTTGTATAAAGAGATTATGTTGAACATATTTTTGAAAGCAAATTATTCATGCGGAACTTGTAGGTATTTAAAATGGTAGTATATTTTGCTCTTGATTTTTTCGTAATTATAGTTATTTCTTGGACTTTTGAATAATTACGGTTTGACTTTGTAAACAAGACAAACAAAAAAAATTAAAGGGACCCTTTTTAATGTACATAATTTTAATGGTGGAATATGTTGTTTTAATGTTGGGAAGGGACGTCCATAGGACGTTGTAAGCAAATGTCTTAAATACGTTACCTTTTGTAACATAAGACGTCTATACAACGTCTTATGGACGTCATTCCATTTTAATGGACATCCATAAGACGTCTTGAATGTTAAGATCAAATGTTTTATGGACGTCTTTAAGACGTATTTGTGCTGTTTGGGTTCCCATATAAGGAAAAGGTTAAATTGAAACAACTACTCTAGAAACAACAAATAAAGAACGAAAGCTTCCACGGCTTTGGTCAAGTTGAACATCATCGTTCTTGAGTTTAGATCGTGTTAAATTGGAATTATTATCCGACATTTCGCCCAC
The DNA here is from genome assembly GCA_034092305.1 of Diaprepes abbreviatus. Lineage (NCBI taxonomy): Eukaryota > Metazoa > Arthropoda > Insecta > Coleoptera > Curculionidae > Diaprepes > Diaprepes abbreviatus. Next base: position 3,180,361 of record JASJET010000326.1, on the reverse strand, counting down.
GTAGAATGACACCTTTCACGGCTTATGTTCTTTATTAGTGAATCTGTATGGGGAGGATATCAAAAAAGACGCCAAAACCTTTGTCGATTTCCGCAGCAGCAAGATTAAGATGATATGCCAGTTAACCTTTCTTCCAAGATGTCGTGACCAAAATGTAATACCAACATCGTTGCAGATGAAACACCACATAACCTCCAGAAGTGCCAAGAATATCTACAAACATGCAAGCTCAGCCCTCGTTAAAGAAAAGATCAAGAGAATTCGTCGTGATTTGAATATAAATGCCCGTAATTTCTATAAATTACATCTAAGATTATCATCTCTAATGGAACAGGACAAATTTGCAATAAAATCTCCTAAGCCCAAATAGAAAAAATCAATCAAAAACTCATTATGAAGCAAAAAAGAAACGACTTTTGAGCAACCATCATCCTGCAAGTGTGCCAATGAACACAGTAGTCAGTTTGTCAAATATACAACTTATCAAAGCAGAGAAAACTATCTTATCCAAACGACAGAACTTCGCCATCACTCCAAGATCAGTGGAAGAAATAATTTGTAGTGTCCAACCTTCCATTAGAAAATACCTCCAGATCATGCAGACACGATTCGATACGAAACAGCGAAGATCATAAAATACTCACAGCCTCCGAAATCAACTATTACATCAGCGGAAAGGAAGGCTATTAAAAAGCTGAATGAGAACAACACCATTTTAGTTCTCCCAGCAATGGATAGGGACAAATATACTGAAAAATAAACCAGTTCTTGGACTACAGTACTTATAAAGTCATTCGGACGGATCCAACAAACAAAGTCGAAAGGAACGTTACATCTCTAATTGCCTGGACTGCCTAAAATACAAAAAGAAAATGCACCTCTACGTCCAATTATCAGGCTCACCAATCTATAAAATAGGTAAATATATGGTTAAACTTTTATATCTTTTTACAAATCCTTTGTTAAAAACTCTGGACATTTAGTTCAAAAATTAGGGACCCGAGACCTATTGGTCAGTTTTGATGTAGAATCCATGTACATAAAAGTTCAGATAGATGATTCAGTTTTCTTAATATGAGACATATTACGAAACAGCAACATGGACTCCATCCTAATAGAATTAATTAAAGCATGTCTGATTTCCACCTATTTTACTTTTCAACGAAATTTCCACGAACAGACTGCGGGAGCGGCATGGGATCTCCGCTATCATCTGTGGTAGGGTAGCTAACATCTTCATGGAAGCTTTCGAAGAAGATGCCTTGTCTTCTGCTTCTCTAAAACCTAAATTTTGGTGCAGATAAGTAGATAATACGTTTCGTAGTTTTGCTGCATGGCGCAGATAACCTTCGTAGTTTCCTGGAACATCTAAATCAGCAACACCCCAGCATAAAATTCACCATGGAAACTGAATCAAATGATGCCCTTCCTTTTCTTGATGTACTAGTACAAAGGAAAGAGAATGACAAATTAAGCCATTTTGTGTACAGAAAACCTTCTTCTTGTTCTTCTACCTTCTATAATAGGTCCCTGACCTGTTCCTTCTTCGATTTTCCTCATTCTGGATTTAAATTATCCCTCCACTTTTCCGTGGTCGACCTCTACTGCGTGTACCACTAGGCGATTTAACTCGTGCGATTCTTACCAGTCTATCCTCTGTCATTCGGCTTATGTGTTTGTTCCATTGTGTCTTACGCTGTAGGACCCACTCATTAATGCAGTCTGTGTTTCATGAATGCCTAATGTTATCGCTTCTTTCTCTGTCTAGTAGCGTTTTTCCTGTTATTCGTCGAAGTATTCTCATTTCTGTAGTCTCCAATAGTTGTTTCGTTTTTGTCGTCTCTGGCCGTGTTTCTGAGGTGTATGTCATAATAGGTCTAATTGTGGTTTTGTAGATCCGAACCTTTGTTTCTTGTTGTAAGTGTTTGTTTCGCCAGATCACGTCATTGAGACAACCCGCCACTTTATTTGCTTTGGGCACCTGCCCTCTTACTTCATCTTCGATGTTGCCGTAACTAGTTATGTCGATTCCTAGATATTTGAAACTCATTTCTTGTTGTATTATTTGACCGTCTAGTTCTAGTTTGCATAGGAGGGGTTCTTTTGAGGTTGTCATATATTTAGTTTTTTCGGCTGAGATAATCATATTATATTTTCTTCCCGTAAGATTAAAGGTATTTAACAATCTCTGGAGGTCGTCTTCATTTTCGGCACATATCACAGCGTCATCAGCGTAACAGAGAATTTTAATTTCTGTATCACCCATTTTATATCCTCTACCAAGTCGCACCTCCTTTATTATTTCGTCCATTATCATGTTAAACAACAAAGGACTAAGCGAGTCTCCCTGTCTGATACCGCTGTTGACTGGTATGGGTGTTGATAATTTACCGTTAGTGCGACTCTGAACTTTATTGTTTGCGTATGTTTTCGATGGTCTGAATTATATTGATAGGAATATTTCTCTTATATAACAGATGGATTACGTCATCTATCTTTATGCGATCGAATGCTTTTGTTAGATCTATAAAGCATAAAAATGTTGGTTTATTGTATTCTATAGATTTTTGGACTATCTGTCGTAGAATAAATACTGCATCCACGCAAGACCTTCCTGATCTAAATCCCTGCTGTTCGTCTTCCAGTGTTGTAACCGAATTAATTTTATTTTTGATTACTTTCGTAACGAGTTTCAGAGTTTTGTCCAGTAGATTAATACCCCTGTAGTTCCCTGGTTCTTGTTTGTCACCTTTCTTAAACATAAGCATCATTGTGCTAGTTCTCCACCTATCTGGTACTTTGCATTGTGTCAGGATTTTTCGAATGAAGCTTGTGAGTTCCTGTGTTAATCGCTGTCCTCCGTATTTCAACAATTCGTTATGAATTCCGTCTTGTCCGGGAGACTTTCTATTTTTTAAGGATTTTATAGCTTTCTCTACTTCTTGAATGGTGACTTCCACATTATTCCTTATTGCTGGTATGTTGTTTTTTCCAATGTTAGCATCTCTCTCAAATAATTTTGATAGGCAGTCTATCCATTTCTCCTCTGATATTTTGTTTGTTTCAGAGAGTTCAGATACTTCTTTGCGCTGTTGTCTTATCAGTCGCCACATTTGTTTTTGTACACTATAGAAGTCTCCTTCCATTCTTTTAGAGAACTGCTCCCAATGTTCACTTTTTAGTTGCCTGACTAGTAGATTAGTTTCGTTGCGAATTAGTTTGTACCTATTGTATGCTTCCGGCGTTTTTGACGTTCTATATGCTAAATATGCTTTTCTTTTTTCGTTACACTTATCTTTAACTTCTTTACGGAACCATGGAGTTTTATTAGGATTTTTGTTGTTGATTGTAATTGTATGTGTGCCCAATGACTCATTTGAAGCATCTTCGATGTTTCCTTTAATTTTTTCCCAGCTATGATTTATATCTTCCTCTTCATTTATTGGTTTTCTTTCAATTTTTTCCATCAATCTTTTTTGATATAATTCTTTCGTTGACGTATGCCACAGAGAGTCTATGTTCTTTTTTTGTATCCTAACCTTTTCCAGCTGCTTTTTCTTTTGTGTAATCTTTATTCGAATCTTTGATAGAACCAATTTATGATCGTTTCCTGCATTAACAGAGTTCAATGTTCTAATATCCAATATCTGGGTGGGATGTATAACTCGGTTACTAAGTATAAAGTCAATCATAGATTTGTGTCCTCTTGTATTTTCAAAAGTGTATTTATATTTATCTTTGTGTTGAAAGAAAGTATTGTTTATCCTTAATTCGTTGTAGGCACAGAAATTTACCATTAGTTCTCCGTTGCTGTTGTGATACTGTTCGTTGAAGCGTTGTTTAATTCCGGGGATTATTTGGTTTCCTATACGGGCGTTAAAGTCTCCCAATAAAATAATAGCTTCCTCACCAGGTATTGAGTCTAAGGTGGTCTGCAAGTTCTGGTAGAATGCTTCTACCTCGTGTTTTGGTTTTCCGTCTTCTGGGCTGTAAACGGACAAGATGTTTAGTTTTTTATGCTCCATTAGTAGTTTTATAGAGACTATCCTTTCTGATATATATTGGCAACTTTCTATGTTATTTTTATATTTCTTATGGATTAGTATGCCTACTCCCGCCTTGGCTCGTTGTTCTTTATTTACTCCACTATATATTAGTATATAGTTTCCGTATTCTTTTTGACCTTTGCCTTTCCTTTTTGTTTCTTGGCGACCACAAATTTCAATCTTTTTCTCGATTAGCTCTTCAACTACTTCCTGATCCTTTGTGTTGAAAGATGTTATGTTCCAGGTAGCTACTCTTAGTATGTATTTGTTTTTCCATCTCTTTGTCCTTTTCCTTGCGTGGGTCGTCATTGTTGAGTCAGTCCATATCCGAGGCTTTTTATCGGTGCTTTGAGCTGGTTACTGTTTTACAGAGGGTAGGCTGCTAACCTGACCCTCCAACCCTCCTCTTTTTTTTCCGGGCTTGGGACCGGCAACAATACTACTGGGCTACTCAATCCACCCAGCAACACTGAAGGCAGAGAGACAACCAATACATACAAATCGATACCTCAATGCAATATCCCACCATCATTTTTCTTAAAAACAATCCGTCATAAACTCTTTGGTACACAGAGCACATTCACTGAAATCAGAAACAAAAAACCTGACTGATGCTCTGAGAGGCAACGGATATTGCGCTGAAGATATAAGACGTTCTATTAATAAATATAAAAACCCAACTTCTCAACAGAATATCATAAATGTACATCCTAGGGATAGTGTTGTTTAACCTTACATACACGGAACTACCGACAAGATTGCCAAGTTGCTCCGAAAATCAAACATTTGGATAATTATCAACATATCTGAGAAAGTTGGACAATGTTGAAATCTGCAAAAGACGCAATTCCATTTCAAACAGAAGGCGTTTACAAGATACCTTGCTCTTGTGGTAAAGTGTATGTAGGTGAAACAGGATGGTCTATATGATTTCAAATGCATGCAGAAGAATATTGATCATAATGGAGAATATTTTGAAAAACAATAAAACCATTTTTAATAATAAATATTTATTTCTGTTTGTGATTCCCGAAATATAAACTTCCCTCCTCGTAATAATGTTCCTAAAATATTTCAAAGTACAACGAAATTCATCAACTTACTCCCAATTTAACCACCTTTGTATTTCTTACTAAATTCCACATCCTCGTATATAACTTCTAGTTCCCAGCACTCCCAGAATAAAAACACCAGCCTAGGTAAGTCCCATTCTTAACCTAATAAAGATAGAACTTAATATATTCCTTGATATCCATTTAAACAGAACAATAATATACCCTATTATTTAAACTTAACAATCTGTCAACTAATTAGCTAAAAATAATTAATCAGTATACATCCCCCTAATTAAATAAGCGGAGCAACCCTCTTGGCCTCTTAAAAGCTTTCCAATGACAAAGTGGTCTGTTTAAGGGTCTTCACAAAACATTTTAGATATATACGTCAAGCACCCCTCCTAACTGTTTTAATGTCTCAACTACGTTCTTGTATATAAACCTACGATGTAATGTTAGAGAGATAGAGCAAGGTTTAGTTTGAAAGCAGACGATAAACTAATAGTCTTACTTTTGATTGCTACAGGGTTTCTCTGAAATAATCTGGCAGTCAGGGGGGTTCCATAAGATCAAGTAAGTGGTTTGTTATATATGTAATTCTCCTTTCAAGCAGAGAATATGAAAAAAATATATACAAACAGTTTATTTCCTGCAAATATCGCTCTGGTCCTCTCTCCATACGCGTTTCGATCACGTCACTGGAGCTGTATCGGACCGAGAGCAACATAAGCAGGAAATAACTGATATATGAACCATAAATTTCAAGGTATGTCGGCAGGATATTACACCTGCCGTCTACCAACTTCGATGTCAGACTGAAAAATATCGCCAGTCGAACGACATCTTTGAATCATCGAAGTAACGTAAAATTTTTAAAAAAATCTAAATTTCAGTAAGAAATAAGGAAATCTTTCTACCGTATTTAAATAGTTTGTTATATATGTAATTCTCCTCTCAGGCAGAGAGTATGAAAAATATATATACAGTTTATTTCCTGCAAATATCGCTCTGGTCCTCTCTCCATACGCGTTTCGATCACCTCATGATCTCGTCAGTGGAGCTGTATCGGACCGAGAGCAACATTAGCAGGAAATAACTGATACTTCTTACCGAAATTTTGATTTTTTTTTTAATTTCACGATACTCCGATGATTCATAGATGTCGTTCGACTGGCGATATTTTTCAGTCTGACATCGAAGTTGGTAGATGGCAGGTGCAATATCCTCCCGACATATCTTGAAATTTATGGTTCACATATTAGTTATTTCCTGCTAATGTTGCTTTCGGTCCGATACAGCTCCACTGCGAGATCATGAGGCAATCGAAACGCGTATGGAGAGAGGACCAGAGCGATATTTGCAGGAAATAAACTGTAACTGAAAGGAGAATTATATATATAACAAACTATTTAAATACGGCAGAAAGATTTCTTTATTTCCTAATGACATTTTTTTAAAAATCAAGTAAATGTTTTCGATGTATGTTTTCGTAAAAAATTATTCATGATAATTATCAACATAAAACCAATGCATATAACTCTATTGAATACAAATAACTCCGCCGATGGTAGTTGTTGGATGGACTGAGTAATTCAACAGGTGCCATTGCCGGTCCCAAGCCCGGATAAAGGAGGAGGGTTCACAGGCCAGACCAGCCCCCTATCTGTGGTAAAAAAACCCAGTACGGCTCACAGAACTGCAATTCAGCTTCGGAATTTGATTGATGGAATGATAACGACAATGGCAAGAAAACGGACTAAGATTTGGAAAAAACAAAATAAACTCAGAATCGCCACCTGGAACATCATGTCCTGGAGCGCAAAGAACCAGGAAATAGTAGAAGAGCTAAACGAAAATAACATAGAAATATGTTCTGTCAGTGAAACAAAGAAAAAAGGAAGGGAGAAATGTGAAATAGACAGATATGTCTTGATATACAGAGAGCAAAGGGCACGTTCAGAAGTAGGGCTGCTAATAGACCGGAAATAGAAACAACAAATAGAGAGTGAAATTTACGTGAGCGATAGGATACTATAAGTAACAATGAGCATTAAACAGGGGAAGATCAATTTTATAAGTGTATACGCACCAGATATAAGCAAGGAAAGAGAGGAAAGAGAGAGATTCTATGAAGAATTGCAAGCAGTAGTGGATAAAATAAGAGCACAAGATAGAATCGTTCTTATGGGGCACTTAAATGCAAGGATAGGAAACGAACCACTGAACGGCGCAATGCAGAGAACTAAGAGACTATGAATGAAAATGGAGAACTACTGAAAATATTTTGTGCAAACAACAACATGAGAATTAATAACACTTTCTTCAAACATGACATGTAGTACAAATACACATGGTAGAATACAAGAGGGCAACAGTTGGTATTAGACTATATTATCACTAACAGAGAAGTCGACCCTCAAACAATACTAGACGTAACAACTTTAAATGGTGCCACCTCTGGAAGCGATCATAAGATGGTACTTTGCAAAGTGAGATTAAAATGCCTAAGGCCTCAAAACCTAAACCGCAAATGATTAGCAAATTCAACGTCGAATCACTGGAAAACAAAAGTATACAATACCTACAAGAAGACCGAGACCAAAAAAGAGTGCAAAGGCCAGTTAATATCAAAGACAACATAGACCAATAATGGAAAACCATAAAAAATAACAGATTAGACGCCGCCATGGAAGCAGTAGGAAAGAGACAGGTAAATGTCAATAGAATCAATAGAACACCTTGGTTTACGTTGGAAGTAAAGGAACTAGCTCAATAAAAGAAAAATGCATACATTCAATATATACGAAATAAGACGCCTGAAAACTGGAACAACTACCGGAAAGAACGGAACGAGGTAAACGCAAGAATAATAAAACTAAAAGAAAACCATTGGGAAAAGTTCATAAAAGGGATGGAGAGAGACATATACGGAAGCCAGAGAAAAATATGGGGAATGTTAAAAAGAACCAAGCTTGAAGTCAACGATACCGTGAGAACTAATTAAAATCACATTAGAGCAGTGGGAAACATACCTTAAAAATCTATATAAGGAAGAGGAGGACATGGAACAGATACAAAACGAATATGAGGAGGATGATAGCATAGAACTAACAAATGACAAGATAGAAAACACCTTAAAGTCCCTTAAGAATAGAAAAAGCCTTGGACCAGACTAGATTACTAATGAGATGCTTAAATACGGAGGGAAAAAGCAATGGAATGAAATATTAACCCTATTCAAGAATATTATATAAGAACAAAAATACCGAATGAATGGAAGAATAGTGTAACAATACCTATTAAAAAAAAAAGACAGAAAACGCACCCAGAAAACTATCGAGGAATAACACTGCTTGATAGCATTCTCAAATCATTCACAAAAACTATACTGGAATAAATCACCAAAATCACAAGTATACGAGAAGAACAACAAGGTTTCAGAAAGAACAGATCCACTATTACCCCAATATTAATTGTCAAACAAATAACTGAAAAATCCGTAGAATTCAATAAACCTGCGTAAATGGGCTTCGTCAATATGACCAAGGCTTTTGACAGAGTACGCTTAAAGGACGTCTCAGAAATAATGAGAACAAAAGGTCTAAACTATAGGCTAATTAACCTAATATACGATATTAACATCCAGTTCAGAACAAAAATCAGAGTAGGACATATAACAACGGAAGATATATATGTAAACACAGGAAATAGACAGGGCGATTCGCTCAGCCCCTTCATATTTAATCTAATAATGGATAAAATAATAGAAAATCTCCCCAGAACAGCTGGATACAAAATAGGAAACACATTCTTCCATACCATCTGCTATGCGGACGATGCTGTTCTTATTGCAGACTCTGAAGATAATCTCCAAAGAATACTGTACTCTTTTAACACTAAAGCGAAAGAATTAAATATGCTCATCAATACTGAGAAGACCAAATTAGTAACATCCAAAGAATCAATACGGTGCAAGTTGGAAATCGACTCCAAAATTGTCGAACAGGTAAGTCACTTCAAATATCTGGGAGACTTTTAACGAAGTAAGAGAGCAAACAATGAAAGCGGCTAGAGTTTTGGGATGCCTAAAAGAAATTGTCTGGAAAAACAAATACCTTAATATCGAAAGCAACACTAAGATATATAAAACGTCTCTAAGAAACATCATAGTATACGCGGCAGAAACAAGACCAGATACAGGCAGAACTCTACAAATGATGATAACAGTCGAAATGAAAGCATTAAGAAGTATACAAGGCAAAACTCCACACGACAGAATACGGAATGAAGATATCAGACAATGCGGGATACAGGACATAGGCGAAGATTCTGAAACAAACATATAGGAAGAATGGAAGACGGTAGACTTGTTAAAAGCGCAAAAATGAATAACCCAGTAAGAAAAAGATTATAGGGAAGACCGCCAAAACGATGACGAGAGTGCTGGACCTCATCTTCCGGGGAAGACGTGATGGCAATGAACAAGCAATAGCCTACTAGCATGGTTAACTGTGTTACAAAGAAAAATAATAATAATAAGAAGAATACAAATAATCTCGTTCAAGGTTTATCAAAAAATATTAATTAGAACCAAAGTCATTGCAACACTACTGTTAAAAAATGAAAAATTGTTGCTTTTAATTAAGGAAATAAGCTTTACAAACATTAATTTGAAAGGTGGAGTTATCATCTTTAAAATGAGACTTTACAAGTGACTTTTCTGTTGTTTGTAATAAAGTTACATTAGTTTAAAGTTGAAATTTTTATTTAAAAACGTTAAATAATATGTTTTAAGTTAAAATGCGATTGGGATATCATCATGCATGATTTATAACAGTGTTTTCTGATTCAAGAAAATTATTATGCCACTTGCTAAATATGCCTTACCCATTTTTTTTTGGCTAAGATATATGATCATTTAAAACAATCAATCCTCAGCAAGTTTGAACTATTTGCTTTTTCAAAGCAAATTTCGACGAAATTGCACGGAAATCACTATAAAGTAATGTTACCCAAACAATGTAGCCTTTGGCAACGATGATGTTTGCGAACAAGTGACGGCATGCACTTTGATTGGTTTTTGCTGTCACGTGACTAGAGAATGATTTATTTAGATTGTGGTTAATAAATAAATTTTAAATTCCTTAAAAATAAAGAAAATTATTGCGTTTTTTAGGATTTCTATTATGGAAACTACCACTACTCTATTTTTATTTGAATACAGTCAACATTCCTATTGGAAAAGCAGTCACAGAAAACAAAACTACCGGTATTTGTATCCCCATTTTATTTCACAAGACGAAAATAAGTATGAGCGAATAGTACAATAAAAAATAGTAAGCCGTCATTCACAATTAATGTACCGGCTTCACAAAGAGCAGTAAGATTGCTACCGCATTTCAGATCTTCGGGACATTGACTACAGGGTGAGCCTACTTTATACATACTGGTACCAATAACATTTCCAGCAGGTCCATAGTTGCAAGCCAATGTACACTGGGTCCCTGAGTCGTCTTCTTCTCTCACCAGTGAACATCCAACGTGGGTTGTTGTCGCCCAGACAACTTGAGTGAAATGACGAGAATTCTTTTGAGATATATATTGCGTACTGGATACTTTTATAAATTGTGTATAATATTTAATTTCTTCATACCTAAAAGGTAATGTTTGTTTGAAGGCTGTAGACAATGTTGGAGATTGACTAAAATGTGGTTGTCGGACTTGCATTGTCCTTATTTATTTTTACTATTAGGTTGTCTCTTTAATCGTTATCAAGTATAAACTGAATGTTTTGTCTTCAGACTACGAGCTTATATAGGGACTGTGTCCACTGAAGCGCAAAGTTTCGCTTCACTGTACACACCGCAATGATTTGATGTTACGAAGTAGTGGTTACCAAAAATTAAGTATCTCAACACTCGGTTTACTGAAGATTCCATTATTGTTTTTAATGTAAGCTGCTTCTATAAATTTTCCTTTTTTCATTTTGGGTTTCATGTATATTGCTGTAGCTTCAGACCATTTAATAGGGTGTTGTTTATCCCAGGCGTGTTCTGCAATACCTGATCTCGACATTTCCCCTTTTTGTGTATGAGTTTTACGTTCCTTAATTCTAACTTCTAGTGGACGTTTGGTTTCTCCAATATACATTTCACCACACTCACATGGAACTTTGTAAACACATTATTTCTTATCAGTACTTTGTGGTTTCGTTTTTGTTAAATGAGCTCTAAGTGTTGTTGTGGAACATAACATCTCACCACCGCTTTCCGGTAAAACTGGACTTAGAGGTCCAAGTTTGTGGAAAGTACAAGAATGTCTGGGAAAGATATCGGTGGATCCCACTGATGAGTCCACCACGGTATCGTGACGAAACATCCATACATTTACTACGATGGTCAAAAATAGATCGCTAGCTACATGTCCTTACCACCAGGGGCATTGCTAATTGTGACAGTGTATTTTCTGATTTAAAGGCTGTTTTTGTATTATAACTACCGGCAATTCATCTTATTTTCTCGGAAGTTCCCTTAATGTACGCAACCACTACTTTGTAACATCAAATCATTGGGTGTGTACAGTGAAGCAAAACTTTGCGCTTCAGTGAAAACAGTCCCTATATAAGCTCGTAGTCTTACGACAAAACATTCAGTTTATACTTGATAACGATTAGAGATACAACCTAATCGAAACGTCGTAAAAATAAAAATAAATAAAAATAAAGACAATGCAAGTCCGACAACCACATTTTAGTCAATCTTCAACATTGTCTACAACCTTCAAACAAACGTAGGAAACCCGGTACGGACCCTGTATTAGCGACAAAACCAACGCCTACGAGAAAATTAGGATCAAACTTGCCAAGGAGGACCCCCATTTTTGCTACAAGCACGAGAGAGCAACGTTCATTCCTACTGGTTTCAGATTGAAGTCACCAATACCAGGTAACAGAGCATGCCGTATTCTGGACAACGCTAGTAAAGCATAAAATTATCACCGATGGCGAAAAGTCCTTCTTCTGGATGAAGCTACACAACGCTACGAAGAAATCAAAGCCGAAACTTTGTCAGATGATTATGAGCCAATTTTCCATAAAACAGATAACATATGCAACAAATTGAAAGAAAATATGGCGAGGAAATACCGAAATAAACTAGAAAAACTAAAATCACATCAACAACTCTCAAAGCTAGAAGCACCGGCATTAAAAGCACTTCGTAAGGATGAATCCATAAAAACTTTACCAGCGGACAAGGGAAATGCAACGGTGATAATAGACACCGTAACGTACGACCAAAAAATCTGATATATCCTGGAAAAAGAAAAATATAAACAATTACCTCGTGACCCCACTAAATCTATAGAGTCAAAAATCTACAGAACACTAAGGAAATACCAAGACCAATTCCCTGACAACCTACGATCGGCGCTCACACCACATTACAGTAAGCCACCACATCTTTAGGGACTACCAAAAATTCATAAAACGAACATACCATTGAGGCCAATAACCAGCTCCAGAGGACCACCAATAAATGCACTGGCAAAGTTTCTTTTAAAAATCATACAACCTTTAGAAGGAAAGACGAACACATATGTTAAAAAGTCTATACATTTCGTGAACATTATTAGTAGCATCAATCTGGAGTCAGACGACAGACTAATAAGCTTTGATATCTGTATACTAATGTACCATCAGGGGAATCACTAGACATAATCAAAACTGGACTTTCAAATGATACTACTTTATCAGATTGGACCATGTTACTACTGGACAGGGTGATGAATCTATTGGAGAGTTGCCTGCTTAGTGCTTACTTTCAAGTAAAGGATAGGTTCTACGTTCAGGACGACGGGCTTCCGATGGGTTCTTCACTCTCTCCAGTCGTCGCCAATATATATATATATATATATATATATATATATATATATATATATATATATATATATATATATATATATATATATATATATATGGAATGGTTCGAAACTCATGCCATAGAAATGACAACAGGAAAACCGAAAGTCTGGTTGAGATGTGTCGATGATACCTTCATCGTATGGAAGGGCAATGATCAAGAACTTAATGATTTCTTAAAACATCTAAATAACATTCGACCTACAATTAAGGTTACCATGGAAAAAGAGGTAAATGATCAACTGCCTATCCTAGATGCCATAGTGAATCGCTCAAACGAAACTATTAAAACTTCAGTATACAGAAAGCCAACACATACTGGACAATATCTTAATCATAGTTCTAATCATTCTGTTGTAACAAAACGGGGAATTATACGCAACCTCTATAATCGCACTATGTCTATATGCAATAATGCTGATTCATTGGAAAAAGAGGTAGCAAATATTAAATCCGATTTACAACAGAATGGTTATCTTTTGAAACTAATTGACGATGTTATAAATAACTTTAGGACAGCGAACATTGGAAAGCAAGAAACACATTTCTTCTTCACAATTCCGTAGATTAAGGGAACTTCGGAGAAAATAAAACGAATTGCCGGTAGTTATAATATAAAAACAGCCTTTAAATCAGGAAATACACTTAGAGCTCATTTAACAAAAACAAAACCAAAAAGTACCGATAAGAAAGAAGTGTTTACAAAGTTCCATGTGAGTGTGGTGAAATGTATATTGGAGAAACCAAATGACCACTAGAAGTTAGAATTAAGGAATGTAAAACTCATACACAAATAGGGGAAACGTCGAGATCAGGTATTGCAGAACACGCCTGGAATAAACAACACCATATAAAATGGTCTTAGGCTGCGGCAATATATATGGAACGCAGCATGAAAAAAAGAAAATTTATAGAATCAGCCTACATTAAAAACAATAATGGAATCTTCAGTAAACCGAGTGTTGAGATACCTAATCTTTGGCAACCAATACTTTGTAACATCAAATCTTTGAGGCGTGTACAGTGAAGCGAAACTTGGGGCTTCAGTGGACACAATCCCTATATAAGTTTGTGGTCTTAAGACAAAACATTCAGTTTATACTTGAAGTCCGACACCCACATTTTAGTAAAAGGTAATATTCTGTCTGCACTGTTAAAAATAACTTGGTAATGTTTGCTAGAATCTAGTTATGACAACTTTTTTTTGGTGAAAATGAACTCAACCGAATTTTTGGTTCACACAAAATAAAATAAAAACCTTGTTTAGAAAAGTTAGACTAATTCATTACGTAAGTAAAAAAAATCTACAATTTTTAGCTGTCGGAAATAAAGTTTAAACTAAATAGCAAATAAGTGTTATGGAGGCAATTCAATCTTGACATTTAATCAGCCATTTTCTTAAATGAATAATGTTTGAAGCCCTTAGTTATATACCACTTTTTACTTAATTACTTATTTATTGAATGATCTATAAGTAATTAAAGTGGAATAGATATTGATGGTAATTTCCATTCTTTGAAAAATGTACAGTACCTAAGTCAGCTAGCTCTTACTGTCGTAGCAATTATATATGGGCGTGGTTTTTATGATTCACTGGCTACAAAATGCAAAAACAGCACTTCCTGAAGTTACTCTTACCGAAAGCTTAAAACTGATAAAATTATAACTTCGGAAAGATTTAGTGTCTACCGATAGACTTTTCAAATTATCTAAATAAAACTAAAGATACTTGTGCTAAATTATGAAATTTACTTTAATCAAAATACTTAGCAGCTGTAGCTAAAACTAATAAAATAGAAATGACATAGATTCGGTAGCTGTAGCTAAAAATAATAAAGCAAAAATGACATTGCTTGTCAAACGAAAATTACAATTTACTTTACAAAATTAGTAGTATGTTCCTATTTACAAATTTAAACAATACACATACTGATCTGTTTGTAAGTACTAGTTCTCGGGCTGTAGTCACCAACAGATGGTCTCGGATAAATGGGATACTTCAAGGTAGCACCGCTCTTGGACAATTTGCTATTTCCTTGTGATTAGTATATGTAACTAAAAAGGATCAAACGCAAAGCTATCGCCACCAAACGTATTTAATGTCAGAGATGTATGCAGTATCTCTGTTAAGGACGACAGAGCTTCCTGAACGTAGGATAAGTCTTGCTTAAAAACAAGGAAAAAAAACTGTCATGAAGCTTCAAAACTAGAATAATAGCTTGCAGAAACTGAAGTAAAGCTTGAATAAATGATTTAATTGCTTTAAATATTGAATAAAACTTGAAGTTGCTTATATTCTGGTTCCTGAAAAAAAAGAAGAAAAATATCTGGGCAAGTATTTTAAAATTTTTTTATGAGGTTATGGCATGAATAAAAAGGAAATAATTTAATTTATTAAACTCGACCACTATAAAGAAAATAACAGAATATAGTTACCTGATTTTGGTGTAGATTGATGAAATCAAACAATAAAACACATAGATGATCACTGGTTTTGTTCTTTAACAATTCTACATGAATGTTAGAATGTACAATTATAAAGAAAATGGCTGAATTCCAAAATTTCAAACTAGAGTTGTCAAACTGCATATATCAAGAGGTTTCCTAAAGCCACCATTCTAATTATTGAAAAAATATACGACACGACGTATCCTCAAAATTTAATATTACTCATCCAAAAATTGCAACGGAAGCAGATAATCAATTTACAGATTCCTACGAATGGTGAGAATACTTATAGAGAAAACCCGCTTGAAAGCAGTTAAGAACAATGCCGTAGATGGCGAGAAGCATACAATCTTTTACGAAATCCCAGTTTTTTTTTTAGTTTTCTGTGACTAGTCAGAAAAGTGACTAAAAATATTCTTTTAGTCATAATGACATACAGAATGAGTCACGACAAAGAATCGTCATTCACAAAGGAAAAACTAATACAGATTGAAATCTATAAACTCGTATAAAGGAATTTTACGAAACATTCTAAATATTGTAATGAAGGACTAGGAGAACTTTTTGATGCTCCATTGTAGAAAAATATTCTTTTGAAGCGATGAACCATTTTAATTATAATATATCGAAAGAAATATTATATCGATGAATCCTCATACTGTGTCATGTTTCTTGTTAATTATATGCTTGTATTCTTGTATATTCTAATAGATTCTATAGGTATATAAATAGAGAGAGGATATGTGGAGTTAGTTAAGTTTGAATTTGAACTTGAAAAAGTTTAGGAGTTATTAAAGGGTTGTTATTCATTAGTGAAAAATGTTTTTATTTTAAAGACCCAAAAGAGAAAATCGTAACAATTGGTGTCAGAAGTGAAGATTAACACCTGGTTTCTAGATAATTCTATTTGTAAACCCGTAGAGATAGAGAGGAACGAAATTCTGTCATTCGTAGGAAGATAAGCTTAATTTTCTACAAAGTTCAAGAACAATCTATTTGAAAACTAAAACAAAGAAGTTTAGAAACGACTTTTCAGGAATATTTTAGAAGTCTTTATGGTAAATACTAGACAACACATAGCCAAATTGGAGCAAATGAATAAAACATTGGCTGATTTTATGGAGTTTAGAAGAATTGTCTAGTCCTCGGTTGTCTCCGGTCGTAATAATAGCTGGCAGCTCTAGATTTGGTGTTGATTACAGGAATCTTAATGACATCACTAAGAAAGATACCTATCCATATCCTAGAAATGACGACACTTTGATAACGTTGGATGGATCACGATGATTTTCCACACTGGATCTAAAAAGTGGATATTGGCAAGTAGGCATCTAAGGTGAGGATAAGGAAATACTACTTTTTCTACTGGGGCTGGTCAGGAGTATTTTAATATTAGGTTTAATATTATGTCGTTCGGACTCTGTCACCTTTGAGCGACTAATAGAGACAGTAGTCAAGGTCTTACTTGGAAAACAAGTCTAGTCTATCTTGATGATGTCATGGTTATAGGAAAAATATTTGGTGAAAACTTATAGCATCTACAGGAAGTTTTCACAATAATTAAACATTCTAACCTTTTACTTAACCCTAAAAAGTGTTTACTGTTCCAACAAGAAGTTGATTGTCTTAGATATATAATATCATAAGAGGGAATCCGCACTAATGAAAGAAAACTTCAAATAATAAAATATTGGCCTCGACCACGTGACAAACATGAGTTGAAAAGTTTTCGCTGGTTATGCAGATTCGTAGAGTTTTGCCGATATTGCTTCACCCTTGTATAAGCTTACTGAAGAAAAAATTTCTTATCAATGGAATTCTGATTGTGATCAAGCTTTCTGGAAACTAAAGACTGTCTTATGCGCCAGTCCAATTTTAAGCTACTCACAAGATCATGGAAAATTTATACTGGATGTGGATATTTCAGCCGAGTGCCTTCAAAACCAAAAATAAATTATTGTGCCACTACATTTTCATAAATATCGGCAGGAATTAAAAAAAAAAAACACAGCTCTTAAATGGCTTCTAAATATGAAGCAATCTGAAGGACAAGTAGCAAGTTGGCTTGAAAGACTACAACAATTTAAATTTAAAGTTAACCATAGACCAGGAAGACTACATAACAAAGTAGATCCCTTGTTAAGAAGACCATGTAAGGAAGAACGCAAACACTGTAGTAAAATATAATAAAGAGAAGGATTTTCTATTCGGAGAGTCACTTTTTATGTTGATCCAGAGTGGAGTAGAGCTCAGATGAGAAAAAAACAACTTGAAGACAATGATGTGGCGCCATTTCTTCAGCTTCAAGAAAATATTGAAAGTCGTCCTATTTGGGAAGATATCTTGGATAAAGGACTTACATTTAAGGCACTTTGAGATCAGTGGGACTCATTATTGTCTTAATACTGGTTAATAAATAGATCCTAAAAACTTAATTGATAGTACCCAGGAATCAAGTTCTAGTGGTTTTAGTAGAAATTTACAGTAGGGAGTCTGGGGCTAATTTAGGGGTTAATAAGACTAGATAATCTTCGAGAAAAATTCTACTGGGTTAACTACTCTTAACACTTAAAATCATGATGTAGACAATGCTCTAAATGTGCAGCTAGTCAAGGTTCAAGCACTAGCTTTAAGGAAAAAATAAAGAATTATAATGTTGATATAACTTTTGCATGACTGTAGATATAGGGGGAACATTCCCAGATACAGATAAAGGCAGCGCCTACTTCAAAAATTTCAATTTCATATAAAAATTTATATATTTTTACAAGAAAAAACTGTTCTTTAATAAAAAAATAATTTACTATAAGTCTCACTAAGGAGGTTTAAAACTGGCTAGTTTTGTTTTTCTTGTGATTGACTTATTGCTACACTTGCCAATTTAAACTTTTTAATGTCAACTTAGACATATTTACTGTGACTTTCATTTCCAGAGTGCCAGAGAGAAAGATACTGAATGTCGTGTTCTCTTATCTTTCTAATGAGTACACCCCATTTTATGAATGATTGTTTCGGAAAAAATAAATTATTTAATTTGTTTCTAGAAAGTTATGAAACCCAGTCTATTCTCTATATTTAAAATTATCCTTTATTAAATGATATTATAGTAAGTAATTAACAAGACGAATATAATTTTTTCAAATGACATCGAAAACTTAATCGATAATATTAATTTCTATTTATTGCATTGTGAATTCTGAATAGGAAAGAAAAAACTAATTCTGGCAACTCTGCTCCCATTATCCCATTAGGTTATGATGTTTGTCAGGTTTATTTTATAGGACTAACTTAATAAAATCGAGCCAATCAGCAAATGCCGTTTAATTATAGTTAAACAAGGAAGAAAAGTGAACAAATTGTAACCAAATAATATTCAAGATGGTGCTAAGTCAAATATTTTTTTTTTAAACAGTTCACTGTTAACAATATTTAGTAGTTACCAATAAAATTAAATCGTCAGTTTTACCAAACGAAAGATATGACGCAAATTAAAGAATTATTTTGAATTTCTTTTCTTTAGTGCATTAGTTACATTATATTAATTACCAGCTCTGTACAGCAGTGGTCGATTGATAAATACAATCGTATCCTTTCATGCCATTTGAATACGTCCATAAATTTTGTCCGGAGGTTGAAAACTTGGGGGTGATGTGACAACCGTCGCGTTTCATACCTTGACACGATACTAAGTTGCAACTAGCTGTAAATGCAAGGTCATAATCCCATTGGAGAGCAACCATGTTCGCCGCTTGAATGTTGTCAGCCTGGGGTTCTCCTCCAGACGCAAATTTATTTCTGGAATAGATAAAATACCTGAGCCGCAAATTTATTTTTATTTCAAGACAGTAAAGACTAGTTTGTTGACTTACAGGGTAAATTATTTTAATCAATACATGCAGATATCTCACCAGGTAAGCGATCTAATAGAATGTCTCCAACAAACGTTGAAAGATTGGAAGAAGGAATGCCAGTCCTAATTTGATTTAAGCGTAACTAAACTGAACTAATTTGAAATAACCTAACCTAATTTCACACTAGCTAAACTGAATTTAGCTTTTAAATCTATTTCTACAAGAAAATATTTTAGTATCATACAAGAAAATTTCAGAAAAGCCTGTTACGAGGTAGCCTTTATATTTCAGAACAAAAACATAAAAACAAGTATCTATTATTGAAAATGGTTTTATTGTTTTCCAAAGTATTCTCTACGATGATCGTGATACATTTGCATGCGGTTAAACTATACTGAAAAGAATTTTTTTACAGTGATAATAGTATTTTCAAAATATGGTTTTCGAAGGCATCAATCGCCACTTCTGACGTAGAAAATCGATGACATCGGAGTTGGTTCTTTATGTACGGTAATGAAAATAAATCATTAGGTGCCAAATCAGGGTATATGATATATGATCCATCAATTCTACTTTTTGAGTTCTAAAAATACTTCTTTGAGGCGGGGTATGAGAGCATAGTCATGGTGGAGAAAGATCAGTTGTCTCCGGTTTGTTTTTCTTAATAGATAACATGGTTTCCTTAACTTTACTGAAGATAACGTCACATAACTTTATCTATTAAATTTCAAAACGGACCACCTGTAACGAATCTGAAATCGTAACTAATGATTATTAATTCTACAAAAGCATCACCGAACTTTCTTTCCAGGACTCTCCGCAACGGTTCCCGTCACTATCTCGCCCCCATTCCATCCATTCATAAATCTTTGGTTCTTTAGATGTTGGATATTTCATTCTGGATTTGGCATAAGCGTCTTAAATTACTAATGGTTTATACAAAAGGATTAATAATACTATCTTCGTCTTTCTATATCTAAAGAAATTTATAATAACGGTGAAAAAAAAAAACATTCCACTCTTTTAATCATCTTGGAGGTATTTAAATCTCTTATGGACAAGGAAAACAGTCATTATACGAACTTTTTGTATATGTAGTCAAACGAATATATTGTATTATGGCGATTTTATATGATGATTTTTTATTTCCTAATAATGTGAAAATTGTTCAATTTAAAACCATTCAAGGCGGTTTAGGCCATATGATGCTAAATCCATTCTCGAATTAATTTCTAACGATTTTCATAATTTGATGAGTTGATAATCGAAGAATTTTTTCCTTTGTAAGGGTGGTATACTCTTCCTCCTCCTCCTCCTTCTCCTCCTCTTTTGTTCTCTCAAATATTCACTACTTATAAGATATTCACTTTCTCAGTTCTCTTGGTTAAAATTCATCTACAGAGTGATTATTTATTTCCTTCTTTTAACGGAATATATTTGAAGATAATCAATATTGAATAAGGTCAATCATAACTAATGTTTTGTTCGTTACACCATGAGAAATGTTTATAGTATCCATTCACGAGTAATGAAAGCGGTATCCCTGGAATTATTTTGCTGGAAATAGTACTCACTTCTTTGCAATCTATTCTAGATTTTCTGTACTCTGTTCTAGATTTTTGTATAAAATAATAGCGCTTATACTTTTATCCATGGTTCCTTAAATTATTACTAATTACCCCAATATCACGTGTTTTCTATACATTTTTGATAATTGGATCCAAATATGTTAAGTTTATTCTCAAGACTAAATTTATTATATGTATATTTGGTTCGAACGTGTTACAGTTTTGTTATTTTACGAACAAAACTATAAATAATTTTACCAAAATACTAACAATCAAGCCAATACTCACCATAAATTAAACTCTTATTTTCATCAAGTAGTCTCTTTAATACATATAAAATAAAAACTAAAAGTTTTTGTCACTGTCACACCAAAAACCGGTTTTGTAAAAAAATCAAGTGTGCCTAGCCACTTTTGCCACTTTCATCAAGGGTGTAGTTAGTTAATCTTTTGTTTTTTTCTTGGCGCTCTTGAGTGTCACTAGAGAGAGTCTGGGCGAAGCCTTGGTTGTGAAAACTGGCATAAACTCAGAAAGCAGATTTCTTGCTGATTTTCTCAGAATATAATACTACTTTTATTCCTGTTTGCTGCTAAAATCATAGTTTAGTGCGTTAATGCATCATTTGCCAGATATTGAGGATAAACAAAGTTTTATTGTATTCGTTTTTCGTTAAGTACAGTTTAGTGAAAGTGATCTCACCTAAGAAGTTAAAACACCATCTTTGTGACTTCAAATACTTGGTGCACCCTTAAAGACAATCAGGTACATGCCACAAACAATTCTTATTATACCGGGACTTTGCCATCCTTGCCAACATATTACACACCACTGCTCCATAGAGGCCATCGGCTATCCAGCTTGCCGAAAGTGTTTGGATTTAATGACAAAACTGCCTTTCAGATATTAAAACTTCATAATAAACAGTGAAATTACCAGTTTTAATGTATACTTTCCTTTTTCCCCTGTGATTGGGAACTAATAAGACTTTATGCGAGCAATTACAGGACACTTTATTTTTAATTTCATTTAAAATACCTTGTAAACCGAAGGTATACGTATACACTAGGTAATTTAAAACATCACTTCACATATTAATAGTCCAACACTTTTAATTAGGCTTAAGTAAACATAATTTTAGTCAAAATCGGCGTACTAGATAATTCGTTAGTGCAAAATTCAACCGTACTCAAAAAGTAAGGTTAATCAGTTTAGCCGATAGTGAAAATTAAAGCTAGACCTACATCTAAACCGACCTGGCGTATGGCGCAGATGACGTCATACTTGTAGTAGGGTTGTTCATTGTTTCTTTGTTTTTTTTTGTTATGATCCATTTAGCAAATAATCACATATTTCTTGAGTTTAAAACTGTAATTCAAAATCCCTTTTTTATTGTTAAATATAGATTTTAATTGTTTTTGGAATCGGTGTGTTTTATTTTTGGATCCAGTTGTTTCCTGTTTTCGATAAGACCATCGCTTCTTCTTACCGACGGGCCTAAAACAGGTGGCGCTTTGAATTTAAATACCCCCCCCCCTTATCTCCGGCATGCTAGCCTAGGCACTGCCCTAAAAGAAGGAACGATCAACACTAAAAAATAACCACCTGTACAGAAGCATTAAATATTTAATTTTCATTCATTCTTTTTCATTTTAATTCTTTTTCTTACACGCGGTGTAGCAAACGGCATCAAAAAAGTATGAAGAGAAACGGAAACAACCTTTTATTCTAAGGACACTATCAAAATTATTAAGAATAAGGGTGGAGGTATCATAGCATAGGACTATATGGTGGGCTTAGGGGTTGGAAATTTGGTAATAATTTAATGAACTATGGATAAAAATGTCTGCTTAAATGCAGTGTGCAGAAAAGTGACTACTATTTTCAGCAATATAGCGATTTTTTGTGCATTAATGGATACTTTTCAGAGTCTTCGTTTTTTTGGAAAAAATAGTTAATTTTATCTCATTGTAATATAAGTAAACAATTAAAGCCAAAAAATTACCTTAATCTGTTGTGCTCTTTAAGTAACTCGTCCATTTTTACTTCTTGCAATACACAGGGCTCCTTTGGTTCACATTTTCCTTCATATTCGCAAGCGATATTTTTTTTATTGTCACAGTTAAGGGAACACCAATCAGTACTAAGAAGTTTTCTGGCTGTTGATCTGAAGCTTTTACCTCCGCTAACATTGTAATTATTGATTGCATCTCCAAAAATTAGCAAGTTAAAAAAAAACACCCAAATTTTATAAAAAATGCTCATATCTCATTTAGAAAAGAGTAGAATTTATTAAAAAACTGTGACATTACGGCGCTTTTTTGAAAACTGACATTAGGTACAGAGCGTTCCTTGTCATAAGGTTGACATGAGTGACAGGTATTAGGCCACTTATATGTAACATAAATAAACTTTGATTAGGAGAGCTTGAAATTCTTGTAATTTAATTTCTATACATACGCAAAAATCACTTTCTCTCTTCAAATTTTCTGTAGACGAGTAAAAGTTTGGGAACATACATTAGATTTGGAAGGCTTTACATATTGATACAGCCCTTATGATAATAAATCCAATCTAGTTTAAAATGCTTTACATCATTGTTATTAAATATTGGTTTCCAATTTGACTCTAAATATTTTAACTTTTTGTCATCGCCGTCTTTCATGAAA
Source organism: Diaprepes abbreviatus (assembly GCA_034092305.1). Classification (NCBI taxonomy): domain Eukaryota; kingdom Metazoa; phylum Arthropoda; class Insecta; order Coleoptera; family Curculionidae; genus Diaprepes; species Diaprepes abbreviatus. Next base: position 3,156,809 of record JASJET010000326.1, on the reverse strand, counting down.
ACATAATTTTCTATTTGTTGATAAACAACAACAGTAATACTAGATAAAATCCTTATTTGCGTTGCAGAAACGTGATTTATATGTGTAAAGCTGGCATAAGAGATTCCTGCAAACCTTTGTTTACTAGATATAAAATATTAATAACTTCTATTACAATTCTATCAACGACAGAATAATGCATTTACAATTAAAAGCCCACCCATTAAATACTAACTTCAGATTTACGCCCTATAGCAGAAAAAAAAACGACCACGACGTTGAAGTATTTTACCAACAACTAAATAACTCATTAAATAGCTTAAAACCCAACAAAATCACCACCATCTTAAGTGATTTTAATGCAAAACTTATTAAAGATTGACTTGGTAGGAGAACATCGTTTGTGTGAAAGCAATCAACGTGGTGATAGACTGTTTGAATTTTGCCAGGATCAAGACATGGCAATAATAAACATGGTATAAGCTGCATAAGCGTAGATTGTATACGTAGAAAAGCCAAGGCGATAATTCGACACATAATAAGAAATCAAATTATTTATTTATTTATTTATTTATTGTACCATCAATTTCCTAAAGCTAATTAAACTTATATTAAAAATATCACACTGGTTTCTTGTTGAATTGTATAACCTACACATTCTTATAATTGGAGAGCCTAAATAATAACTAGTATGAACAGTATTTTCATAAAACACTGACGGATTCCTGTCGTAGTCGGGTCTAGTCGGAAAATGGTTCCTAAGGGATTGTGTAGGTATTGTGTGTAGGGATATTTAAAAGGTGCAGAAAGGATATGGTTGAAGATCAGCAGATAGCTGGCATTGCACACATTGCAGAAACAAGTATACTGCAGGCTGCAGTACATTGCCAGCCAGATACTTATTTTTATATTATTATTATTATTGTTTTAATGATTGTTAGGTTTAATTTGCTTCTTATCTTGTGATTTGTATTATAACGAATGCTTTAGTATTTATACATGCACGATAGCTTTTCATCTAGTTTTTCTATATTTTACCTGGTTTCATTTGTTAGTGGACATTTTAATTGCTTACTGAATTGATTTAGGTGTCGTTCATGAAGGGGCTTCTGTAGTTAGTTAGTAGACTTTTCTATTATTATTAATTTTTCTAGTACTATAAAGTGGAATTCTTTGCGATTGGAAAAAAACTCACAGAATATGAAACTATTTATTATTTTACAAAACAAAATAGTACAATGAAAAGTAGTAAACCAGCGTTCGCTATCAATGATGTGCCGGTTCCACAAAGGGAGCTGAACTTGCTACCGCATTTTAGCTTATTGGGACACTCACTACAAGGTTTGCCTTCTTTATACATACTGGTATCAATGACATTTCCTGCAGGTCCATAATTGCAAGCCAACGTACATTGGGTGCCTGAATCGTCCTCTGCTTTCACCAGTGAACATCCAACATGTGTCGTTGTTGCCCAAACTACTTGAGTGAAATGACCAGTTCTATGAAGAAATGTATATTTTGTACTGGCTTCTTTTACATGTTCAGTATAATCTTTAATTTCATCGTACCTAAAAGGTAATGTTGTATATTTGGAGCAATATTGCCTACGATAGCGTTGCCAACTATAAAATAAAACCGACAAAAATGAAAGTTTGTGTTATTTAAAGGTTTTCATTAAACTGAGAGAAATAAAACAAACGAGGAGTATGCGACATGTTAGTGTTGCGTCTAGCCGTTATTTAAATATTTAAGTTTGAGTTATTAATAAACTGATATAAAAAAAAACGAGGCGGTCTTGAAAACATTACTACCTGAATCTAAATAATGAAGAAAAAGTTAAGTCGGACAACACTCCAACTCAATAATTTTGATAAGGCAATATTTTTCCTAGAATTATGTTAGTCAGTTTTATCGTATATACTATATTACAACAATCGGGACACTCAGCAATTGTCGAAACTTTGTCGGAATTCTTTAAGAAATATTTATTTCTGTCATATCCTCATTTCTGAAACGTTTCAATGCAACCTTTCTGAAACGTTTCGATCTTTGAATGAAACGTTTCTGAAACATTTCGTCTTATGTGGATAGCCTAGTGTCAACAACATTTAGTGGCTACTAATAATATTGAATGATCAGATTCTCCAAACGAAAGATATGACATTAATTGAAGAATTATTTTGAGTTTGCTTTTTTTAATGCATTAGTTACATTACATTAATTACCAGCTTTGTACAGCAGTGATTGATTCACGAACACAATCGTGTCCTTTCATGCTATTTGAATACCACCATAAATTTTGCCCGGAGGATGAAAACTTGGGTGTGATGTGGCAATGGTCATGTTTCATACCTTCGCACGGTACCAAGTTGCAACTGGCTGTAAATGCAAGATCGTCATCCCATTGAAGAGCCATCATGTTTGATACTTTAACGTTTACGGCCATTTGTTCTTCTCCAGATGCAAATTTATTTCTGGAATAGATAAATTAACTGAGCATTAATTTTTCTTTCTCTAGGTTCTTATTTTTGATTTTTCTAATAAAGATTTATTTGTTATTTTAGAGGGTAAATTATTTTAATCAATATACGGAATTATCTCAACCGAGTGATGGAAAATATTTCCAACAAACGTTGAAGGGTTGAAAAGGGGAAATTATGTGGGGATGTGGGAATGCCTGATTAACATGTTGCATTTTTTCAGTGGGAAAATTATTGATGAAACAGTTAAATAATATTGACGACATATATGAGCCTTGTGGTGTGCTTTTCTTGATATCTTGAGGCGAGGATCTAATCTGATATTTAAAAAGTTGAGAATTCTTTTCTATTAAACTAGTAAGATAGTTACTGAAACATGTTTCAAAAAACTTTGCTATATGGCTCTACGCTAAATATAGTGGAAATTTGACAAATATTTGTTTTTATTCATTATCGAATATGGATGTTTATCAAGTGAAAGCCAACACTTTACTTAGTTTAGGGAAAAACAAAAACTTCTAATTATACAAAATGCCACAAGCAAAAAAAGAATAAGAAAAGAATGTTGTATCTATCATGTGTTGCAAAAACATATTATCTCAGGGAGAATGAAGAGGGATATGCGTACAGGGGAACCCAGAAATAAGAAGGCGGCATAAAAAAATACTGGATTTTCTTGCAAAAAACTCATCTCTAAAAGGGCTTAGGCCTCTAAAAGACACTCATAACCGATTAAGAGCTAAACGATAAATGCTCCAACTTAAAACCACGAACTCCTAAAGCCAATTTTTGTGTTCAATTTCTACATGTGATCGAGCAACAAGTACCATAAGGGTAGGTCCGGAATAAAATAGTACTGTCGCTGGCGAACGAAACGGATCAAGGAAAGATAACCAAACAGTGATAATGACTATGTTTACATCGTAAGGTTTAATAATAACTTAAAAAAGAAAAATGAAACGAATTATACAAAATGTTGTAAGCAAGAAAACAAATTAAAAAAAAGATTTTCGCATCCGTCATGTCTTGTCCACTCTACTTTTTAGCCTAAAAAACGAGCTCAGCGAGAATGAAGAGGGACATACACCCAGGGAACCCAGAAACATGCACCCGAAAGTACATAGGAAGGCGGCGATAGAAAATATAGGATTTCTTGGAAAAAAACGCACATCTTAAAGAGCTTCCAAAAGGAAAACTACAAAATGGCACAGTAAAACGACAAGGGCGTCAATTTAAAACCACGAACTCCCAAAATATTTCTTTTTTTCATTTTCTACATGTGTTCGAGCAACAACCACCATAAGAGTAGCTCCGGAATAAAATAGTATTCTCGTTCACGCAACGGAACGGATCAAGGAAAGACAACCAACCAGAGATAAACTGACAAAAAACTCACCTCTAAAGGAACTTTGGCCTCCAAAAGCCATTCATAACCGGTAAACGACTAAACGACAAATGCGCCAACTTAAAACCACCAACTCCTAAAGTCATTTTTTTAAAATTTCTACATGTGTTCAAGCAACAACATACTACCGTAAGAGTAGATCCGGAATAAAATAGTCCTCTCGCTTCCGCTATGGAACGGATCAAGGAAAGAAAATCGACAAGTGACAATGCCTACGTTTATATCGTACCATTTAATAATAAGTTGTAAAAGAAAAATCAAACTTCTAATTATAAAAAATGTCGCAAGGAAAAAAATCATATCGTATCTGTCATGTGTTCCAATTCTCTTTCTTAGCCGAAAAAAAAACAAATGATCTCAGGGAAAATGAAGAGGGAAATTAACCCAGGGAACCCAGAAACATGCATCCAAAAATAAATTAGAAGGCAGCGAAAGAAAATATAGGATTTTCCAGCAAAATACTCACCTCTAAAAACGCTTTGGCCTCTAAAAGGATTCATTATCGACGAACGGCTGAACTATAAATGCGCCAATTTAAACCATGAAATCCTAAAGCTGATGTCGCAAGAAAAAAAAATGAAAAAAGAACGCGTTCCGGCCATGTGTTACCCATTCTCCCTCCAGGGGAACCCACAAACAAGCTCCCGAAAATAAATAAGAAGACGAGAATATAGGATTTTCTTGCAAAAAATTTACCTCTAAAAGCGCTTGGTCTTCACAAGGAGAACTACAAAATGGCACTCATAAACGGCTATACAACAAATGCGCCAACTTAGAGCCAGGAACTTTTAGAACCAATTCTTTTTCTCCAATTTGTATATGTGATCGAGCGACAACTACCATAAGGGTAGGTCCAGAATAAATAGTACTCTCGCTTTCGCAACAGAATAAATCAAGGAAAGATAACCAACCAGCGATAATGCCTACGTTTACTTCGTAACATTAAATTTTAACAGTAAAAGAAAAATAAAACTTCTAATTATACTAAATGTTGTAGCATTAATGTGAAAGAATATGATTAGGCTACAACCTGATATTTTATCAAAATCCGAGGATTTTTTATTGCATATTTTTGAAATAAACTTTTTTAGTTCTTCTGAAATAGCTCACAGCTATTAGAAAAGATAATTTTTCGGCTTTTAAATTATTTCACGTTAATATGCATACTCCATGACTCATAATATTGGTTCTTGTATAATAATTATTACATTAAACTGTGCCATATAGAAGTTTTTAATATCTTGAATACGATGGTGTGCCGATAAGTACATCAACGTTATGTTTATCAAGTCAAAATTCAAGACTGTTTTTATGACTACTCAAACCTCCTTGCAGATTAAAGTTCATAACCACCAATCCGAGAGCTATCTCTTGAATCATTATTAATAGGCTTTCCGTTTTGGGAAGAGGTTTCTATTAATTAAAGCAGCATTTGGCCATAGATTACCGTTCGTAATTTCGACTTTATGTTTAAAAGGAGTCTTTCTTCTAAAGAAGCTACGTTGATTATTATATATAAGATTGAGCTTTGTGCACCCAACTGTACGGACACACGATAAAAGCTTCTTTAATTCGTTCTTGGTCAGGCTGAATGAATGAATGAAGGAATAAATGAATGAAATAGGGGTGGTGATACTAGATCATCGATGCCTAGGCCTCCATTGAGCCCTTTACATCCCACTATGCGACTTTATGTTTAAAAGGAGTCTTTCTTCTAAAGAAGCTACGTTGATTATTATATATAAGATTGAGCTTTGTGCACCCAACTGTACAGACACACAATAAAAGCTTCTTTAATTCGTTCTTGGTCAGGCTGAATGAATGAATGAATGAATGAAAAAGGGGTGGTGATACTAGATCATCGATGCCTAGGCCTCCATTGGGCCCTTTACATCCCACCATATCTGCAGGTTATTCGAGGCTGATCGCCTTTGCGAATCCTAGCCTCGTTATTGGTCAGGCTGTTTTCTCTGTTGCTTTTAGGGAACATTGATTGTTTGTTTCTTGAACAAAAGAACGAGATCTGTGTCTTCTTTGCTGGACTAACTGAAACCTCCAGAATCAGCAATAGTGCCAGATTTTTATTCTCATTTCTAGAGTTTTCATGGTGTTTGGTGACTGCTCGATCGATTTTTCCCCGTTTGTAGATTAGTTTCACATGTAATTTGCGAGTGAGTGTTGTTCTGTGCTTTATAAGTGTTTTTTTTTTCGTGAGCTGAAATGGTTGGTTCTTCTTCACCAGATATCACTATCGAAACTGGATGGTTGGGGGACAATATATTGTAACGAATATTTCTGTTGTTTGGGAGTAATAATTCTATTTAATCCCTTCTCTAGTTCATTAAACATAATACTCTGATCTTTCATTTAATTTGTGTGGTCACTTACCATGGACTGAATACTGTCGATGGAATTTTTTATCTTGATAAGTTATCAATACATAGTGATAGATGAGCTATCCTTGCAAGCGTCACAAAACCCTTTAAAATTATATGTTTCGATATAGTTTCGTACAAGAACATTTCAGAAAAATCCGTTATTTAACGCGTCAATGGTGATCTGGATATTGATCTTGAAGAAGAATAGAATAACTAAGATTTATTCTAGATTTCATAAAGGAAAAAAACTGAAAAGCTTATTTTCAAATAGACAATTGATTTAAGGGTCAAAATGATATATTTTAAAAATGGATATTCCAAGAACTAAAACTTGTCGAAAAATTTTCTTTCTATTTTCACAATATACCCTTCAAAATATATACCACGATGTGGTATAAGTAAATAATTAAAGCCAGAAATTTACCTTAACTTGTTATGCTCTTCGAGGAGTTTGCTTACATCTACATTTTCAAATACACAGGGCTCTTTTGGTTTACATTTTCCTTCATTTTCGCACACTATATTTTTTGTCTTTTCATCGCCACATGTAAGGGTACACCAGTCAATACCAAGAAGTTTTCGAACTATTGGTCTATAACTATTCTCTGCAGTGACATTATAATTATTGACAGCACCTCCAAAAATTAGCAAATTTAAAAGAATACAAATTTTAGAAAAAATATTCATATTTAATTTAGGATAAAACGCAATACATTACCAAAATTAGAACTATGACATTACGACGCTATTTTGAAAAGTAATATTAGGTATAGAGTCTTCCTTATTAGATGCTTGACATGAGTGACAAGTGTTATGCCACTTATATCGAACTTAAATAAACTTTGATTACGAGAGATTAAAAAATTTTTATTCTAGTTTCTATACACACGCGAAAATCACTTTCCCTCTTCAGTTTTTCCGTAGCCGGGTGAAAATTGAGAAATATACATTAAATCCTGAAGATTTTACACATTGATGCAGTCTTTATATTAAAAAATCTTGCCATGGTTTAAAAATGCGTTATACCGTTGTTACTAAATAATCGTTCCCAATTCGACTATAAATATTTTATCCCTTGGCCATCATTGTCTCTTATCTAAACCTAATTTTCTATATGTTGAGAAACAACAACAGCAAAAATGATAAGAACATAATGACAGAAATGATTTCCCTAAACTTTCCCTGAAAATTGTGGTCTATTAAAATGATAAGAGTGTATTTGGGTTATTCTATTCAAAACGTACAATTCGGGATAGGGCTTAAAAAAGGAATTATTTGTTTGACGTTTTTGGTGGTAATGTAGCATTTTACTTGGTGTCGTTCTGCTCTTGTGAAGTTGTACTACAGCAACATTGTCACTTATAAATATATTCACGGAATATTGCGGCCAAAATACGCGACTTTCAAAAAGTTTTACTTTTGGGATATATGGGGGTCTAATATAGTTACTTTTTAAAATTATTTTCCCTAAAGCTCTGAAAGTATCAAAGTTGTTTTTTTTTTAAATGAAACTCCCTGCATATTGTTGCATTTTTGGATTCTCAGATCAAAACAAGTGCCTATTTTAATAAGGTTTAGAGTACTTTAAGGGTTTTTAAATAATTTGAATTTTGACAAAATCTATCCTAATTTCCATGTTTCAAATACTTAAGAAGTATTACAGTTATGCACTCGAAATTTACAGTGAAGTTTGACAATAAATTATATTTGATATCCCAATTATAATAATCTTGCTATATTATACAGGGTGTCCAAAAATTAGAACTAATTAAATAAGAACTTTAAGTGGCTATGACTTGATTTATTTAAATAGAACGCGATACTTTTTACTTTACTTATTCCAAACTTATCTTTAAGTTTCTCAATTGTAAATACCGTTTTATTTTTCTTTCATTTCTTTAATAGAGTTAAGTGTTTTGAGAAACTGGTCTTTCTTTTATTGATAAAAACCTTTATGTGGGTAATCACACGGGCGTGCACTTGCGCACCAAGAAGCATTAGAAGAATCCTACGCTGACTTGATAGACAGCAGTTTTCCTGCAGCTGTGTTTCTAGTATTACTAAGCTATAACTAACGGTAGTCTTTTAGACCAAAACGTCAAGAAGATCGACCAGACTACGAAAGTGCTTTTGTTTCAGCCGATTCCTTAACCTTTTTTTTAGCTTTATAAAGAGTGTTTTTTTACAGAGGTATAGAACTTTTAAATGGAATAAAACAAAGATGAATTTTTTAAACTGACGTGAAATTTACTTTATTCGAAAGATAATCTTCTGGCATTATAATTTAAATATGACTTCTGGCATATGACCGCCACGGCTGGCTCCGACGTATTCTAATCTGGAGGTCAAATTTTCGATGACTTTTTCCAACATTTATGGCTGTATGTCGGCAATAAGGCGGCGAATGTTGTCCTCCAAGTGATCAATCATTTCGAGCTTATCGGCGTAGACTAGCGACTTCACATATCCCCACAGAAAATAGTCTAGCGGCGTTAAGTCGCACGATCTAGGAGGCCAATTCACGGGTCCGAAACGTGAAACTATGCGGTTACCAAACGTTTCCTTCAATAAATCAATTGTGGCGCGAGCTGTGTGACATGTTGCGCCGTCTTGTTGAAACCACAGCTCCCGCACATCATGATTGTTCAATTGAAGAACGAAAAAGTCAGTAATCATAGGTCTATAGCGGTCACCATTGACTGTAACGTTCTGACCAGCATCGTTTTTAAAGAAGTACGGTCCAATGACTCCAGCCCATAAAGCACATCAAACAGTCAGTTTTTCTGGATGTAACGGTGTCTCAACATACACTTGAGGATTATCATCACTCCAAATACGGCAGTTTTGTTTATTGACGTATCCATTCAAACAAAAGTGAGCTTCATCGCTAAACAAAATTCGCTTATGAAAATCGGGATCAACGGCAATCTTGTTTTGGGCCCATTCACCGAATCTACGCCTTGCTAGGTGATCGTGTGGCTTCAATTCTTGCACGAGTTGGATTTTGTAAGCACGCAAACCAAGATCTTTCTGCAAAATCTTTCATAAAGTGAATGGACACATATCCAATTCCTGTTCACGATGGCGGATAGACTGATTCGGGTCTTCCTCTACGCTACGCTTTACAGCAGCAATGACTTCTTCTGTACGCACTGTACGACGTCTCTGTGGATGCGTATTATCATTTAGAGTAAACGTGGTGCGAAAACGTTCCATAGTTAATCGAATTAATTGCTCTGATGGACGATTATGTTGACCGTAAAATGGACGTAGTGCGCGATACGTATTTCGAACAGAACCATGATTTTCAAAATAAATTTGCACAATTTGGAAGCATTGTTTAGGCGTCAGTCTATTCATGTTGAAGTGCCAAACCAAACTAAATATAAATCACTTGATAGCTGACAAAATGGCCGCCAGTTAAAAAAGTTAAAGTTCTATGCCACTATAAAAAACACCCTTTAGGACAGTTACAGCATAATGTGGGCAGTAGTAAATTGTGAGCGGAACGGTCACAGGCTACCCAAAACAATCTGTTGGAAGTAGTTCACAATCAAATACTACCACAAGGTCGTGAGAGTTGCATCTTCTGCAACAAAGAGCAAAACTATGAATGAAATTGAATTTCTTGCCACAAGAAACCTCTGTTTACCAAATTTTGTTCGGATATTAGAATTTTTTTACAATTTGTTTTACAAAATTAAAATTGAAATTTTAACTTTAACACCTTGTTTACTATTAACTTCTCAACTTACGACTCTGAAAATTGTCGACAACCAAGGTATTTGTTCTGTGCTCAAACGAGCTTCTAAGAAACCATAAAATTTTTAAATGGAGTTATTATTCATTGATTTTCCGTTGAATTATACCTTCTCTATATGCAATTTATCATCAGTTTGGTTAGAATGCAAATCCGAAACACACTAGCTTTTCCAATCGCAGTACTATTAGTCCATAAAACAAATTTGTAGCATACTGTGACATCGAAATGCAATAAAACTATTAAAAATTGAATTAAACCACGGAACACTGGCGTCATATATCTTTTCAACTTTTTAATAACAAACTTAAAAGAAGAAAAAGGGCAACTGCGATAGAAATTATAGAACTGAGTGTCATGGCGACAGTAAAAATATGGCGCTTTTTGTGCGAGTAATAAAAACGAAATTGCTAAATAAATAAAAACTTCAGTGCGACTCTTTTTTCCTTTTGCAGACGGTTTCCAAAGTTTGCTTTACGGAGGTTTAATAAGGAAACACACTGGGAGATAAGTTCGTCAAAAAATTTTTTGGAATTTTTTTATCGCTTTTCAGTAGAAAAAGCTTTAATACCCTTAGCTCAAGAATAACTCAAATTTTTCTCGCTTATTTGGAAACACCCTGTAGAAAATAATTCCAATCTATTTCAAGAGCTTAGAAATCTTGTTTAAATATAGTTCTGATAAGATTCTTAATTCGTAATTTAGATTGAACATTAATAGACTAAAATTATTTTTAACTAACTAATGAATTTTTTATTTGTATTGGGTCCTTTAGACTCATATTTTTTCTCTTTTATTATTTTAATTTATTTTATTCATAATTTTTGATTCTGATTATCGGTATATAATGTGTGTTTTTCTATAGCTCTCTAATGCTTGCGTTGCTTCGGGCCCATACATGATATTTTTAGAAATTTTTTTAAATTACAGTCAGATTCCTGCTTGAAGTGATTTTTGTAAGAGGGTGACCCTCCATTCGATAGCTGGATCCAAGTATGTTTTTTATTCTTTTTTTTTCGACATTATAAAATTTTGTCTAGCAGATTAGGATAGAAGAGGAACAATAGCATATGCAGAGACAAACTAATAAGAGAGACAATCAAGGCAGATATTCAAAAAAATATAGATTCAATGATAGAGAGGACAATAGACGAAAATAAAAGCCCAAAAGTTTTAAAAAGGAAAATAAACACAAATAAGAATATTGTCCATCGTTTAAAGAAGCTTCTTCTTCTTTTTAACACAGTTAACTATGCTAGTAGGCTATTGCCTGTTCATTGTCATCACGTCTTCCCCGGAAGATGAGGTCCAGCATTCTCACCGTCGTTTTGGTGGTCTTCCCTGTGATCTTCTTCCTACTGAGTTATTCATTTTTGCGCTTTTAACGAGTCTACCATCCTCCATTCTCCCTATATGTTTGTTCCAGAATCTTCGTCTTTGTCTAACCCATCTTCTTATGTCCTGTATCCCGCATTGTTTTCTGATATCTTCATTCCGTATTCTGTTGTATAGAGTTTTGCCTTGTATACTTCTTAGTGTTTTCATTTCAACAGTTCTCATCGTTTTTAGAGTTCTGCCTGTATCTGGTCCTGTTTCTGCCGTGTATGTTATGATGGCTCTTAGAGCCGTTTTATATATCTTAGTTTAGCTTTCGGTATTAAGGTATTTGTTCTTCCACACAATTTCTTTTAGACATCCTGAAATTCCAGCCGCTTTCATTGTTTGCTGTCTTACTTCGTTAAAAAGGTTTCCATAGTTCGTTATTTCTGCTCCCAGATATTTGAAGTGATTTACCTGTTCGACAATTTTGGAGTCGATTTCCAACTTGCACCGTATTGGCTCTTTGGATGTTAGTAAGTATTTGGTCTTCTCGGTGTTGATGAGCATATTTAATTCTTTCGCTTTAGTATTAAAAGAGTGCAGTAGTCTTCGGAGGTTATCTTCAGAGTCTGTTCTGGGGAGATTTTCTATTATTTTATTTATTATTAGATTAAATATAAAGAGGCTGAGCAAATCGCCCTGTCTAGTTCCTGTGCTTACATATATGTCTTCCGTTGTTATATGTCCTACTCTGATGGATGTTAATATCGTATATTAGGTTAATTAGCCTATGGTTTAGACCTTTTGTTCACATTAATTCTAAGACGTCCTTCAAGCGTACTCTGTCAAAGGCCTTGGTCATATCGACGAAGCACATGTACGCAAGTTTATTGAATTCTGCGTCAAAAGTGGATTTGTTCTTTTTGAAACCTTGTTGTTCTCGTATACTTATGATTTTGGTGATTTCTTCCAGTATAGTTTTTGTGAATGCTCAAGCAGTGTTATTCCTCGATAGTTTTCTGGGTGCGTTTTCTGTCCTTTTTTAAAAATGAATATTGTTACACTATTCCTCCATTCATTCGGTATTTTTGTTCTTCTATGATATTCTTAAATAGGGTTAATATTTCATTCCATAGCTTTTTCCCTCCGTATTTAAGCATCTCATTAGTGATATCGTCTGGTCCAAGGGACTTTAGGGTGTTTTCTTTCTTGTCATTTGTTAGTTCTATGCTATCGTCCTCCTTATATTCATTTTGTATCTGCTCCATGTTCTCCTCTTCCTTATATAGATTTTTAAAGTATGTTTCTCACTGCTCTAATGTGATTTTATTAGTTTGAAGACGCAAAATAACGAAATGATAAATTATCGAAAAGAAATACTAGAAGAGGTAAGAAATTATTATGAAGACTTATACAACACAAAAGTACAAAGACCCCCAGAGATAAGGAAGAGGTGCATAATGAATATTGTATCAAAAGAAATTACCAGGACAGTAAAATATATGAAACTAAACCTAGCATTAGGAGAACATAGAATAATTTCAGAATTAATAAAGTTCATAAGTGAAATACTAAAAAAAATATCAAGATTTTACTAAATAAATGTTTGGATGAAAGAAAAATACCAAAGGAATGAAACAATGCGATACTAGTGCTATACAAAAAGGCAGATAAATACAATTTGAAAAACTATAGGCCAATAAGTTTGCTGTGCCAGATGTACAAACTGCTTGATCAATATCTAAATTCCGAACAAGCAGATTTTAGAGAACAATACACTACAATAGATCACATCCAATCCATTATAGAGATAACACAGGAGTACAACAACAAAGACCTATAAAGGGCATTCATAGACTACAATAAGGCGTTTGATTCGGTTGAGATTTGGGCAATAGTAGAGTCGCTACAGAATAGTAGAGTAAACACAAGATAAATCGAGTTAGCAGCAAATATATACAAGGACACAGCAAGTATAATCCAACTACACGTAAAAGCTGAAAATATCAATTTACGAAGAGACATAAGACAGGTTGATTCTATTTCACCCCAGCTATTCAGATTGACAATGGAGGACCTATTTAATAAATTAAAACGGGAAAATCGCGGATTCAATGTAGAAGATCAAAAAATAAACAATTTAAGATGCGCGGACGACGTAGTTTTAACAACAGAAGACCCAGTGGAAATGGAACAAATGATAAAAGAACTAAAGGAAGAATATGAAAAAAATTGGACTGATAATGAATATGACTAAACCAAAAATGATGAAAAGAACCACACAAAATGACAATCCACCCTTGATAATAGACAGAGAAGAAGTTGAGCAAGAAATATACCTGGGGCAAACTATAGAGTAGATAAGGCAATGCAGACGGCATATTTAAACCGAAGAATAAGACTGGCATGGACGGCATTCGGAAAATTTAAGAACTTTAGAATCCACTACAAGGTAAAAGTGCTATAACAATGTGTGATCTCGGTCTTACAAAGATCTGGGTAATGATAAGAAAAACTATGAGAAAATTCCAAGCAACGCAACGTCACATGGAAAGAGCAATATTAAACATAAGATTAACAGACAAGAAATCGATAGAATGGATAAGAAAATGCATAAAAGATATAATTACACAAATATTGAGAGGAAAATGGTGATGGGCAGGGCATATGGCAAGGATATAACTAACAAGATGAGCATTCGGAATAACGAAGTGGAAGCCATAGGGACGTCCCCAATGAGATGATACAACTAAACACGTTAAACTTCAGAAAAAAAGTGGATGGCAACGGCAAGAGATAGAGAAAAATGGAGAGAATTGGAGGAGGCATATATCCAATCATGGATCAGAGATACTGGATTGAGAGAGATACACTTTTATTAAATGATGAATTTGGTTAGTAATAATACTACTGCCTTTAACTAAATTATTTTTAATTCTGATTTCTCTGTTTATTCTGGGTCCAGAACTAATCCTCGAGTTTGCTCTCGTAACAACTGACAAATCTCATTTATTAAGTTGGTTTAATGTAGTTTATATTTATTATCTTATATTGAATTTTTCTTATTCTAATTCAACAACCCGCTATTCGTTTTTAGATTTTTGGGTTTCTTTTTTAATGTTAATTTTCAAATTTTATTACGACTCAATTATTGGATTAATAATCTATTGTGTTTTAATATGTACTGCTCGGTTGTCTTTTACTTTTTGATTTTCATTTCTGTTCATTTTAGTCTGTTTCTACCTAATGATTCAACATATGTTGTTGCGAAACCGGTTTGCTTATCTATTATTAAATAATTTTGGGACTATAAGAAGACTTTTTTTTTATTTCTTTCATCATTCCATTGCCAAAAAAAATGGACTCTTTAAAATATTTAAGTTGTTTATTGTTATTTTGACTTTTATTTTCCACACACACTGTTTCTTGCTGACGCAAAATTTACTAAATTTAGATTAAGACCCCCTGAGCTTTACTATCGTTAATTTGTAGGGGACTCTAATTCTAGACTTTATTGTGTTAGGGATAAAGTTTGAATTAATAACCAAAATTCGTAATTAAAATATTAAATTTAAAGTGAACGCAACGACAGTGAGATTGGCCTTTAATAGCGTACCTGGTTGTTGACTGCGAATACTTTTTTACGCTTATCTATCTTGGCGAGCCTTTTTAATCAACAACATCATACGATATACATCATATATACTTTTTAACCAACAAGGTCCAGTAATGACTTTCTATATTTAACTTACATATAATCTGTGTCAGATTCATAATAATCAGAGTGGTTTTCATAATGGCACTTCTTAAAGAATATCAAAAATCAACAAATACTAAAAAGACAACAGGAGCTTCTTAAATCTTAGATATCTAAATACAAAGAAACAAAAATCGATCTCCTGTTACTTCTCCGCAAACCTCAGAGTCCACTTGCAACAGCCTTGACATTTAGCCCAATTTTCTTCTTTCACCACTGCTAATATCTGAAAGATCAGGCAAGTCTTCATCCTTAGAAATAGAACTATATGGTGCCTTAACTTTATTTTTATTCATAAGTTTTTTAATATATTTTCTTTTCTGTTATTTTTATTTGTCTTTTTAGAACCTTTTTTCTGGTCCTTTTTATTTTCTTTTTCATTCTTTTATTTAAGGAACTTTTAGCAAGTTTTTATATGGAGAAGTAGTGATTATGGTAGCTGATCTATTTAGGGTGTTCTGGGACGAATCTTTCCTAGGTATTCTTGGCATTGGCCTAGGTTCAAAAGGTGAGACATAAGATGACGTGCTAGGCACTGCATTTTCGTAAAAAGCAGAATGATTAGAGGAAGCTTTAGTCATGTCCAATGGATTTTCTGTCGAAGGATTTACGCGATATGTTTCCTCCGGATTTTCATTTGGCACTCCATGATCAGGGAAAAAGTGATGAATCTGCAAACTACCCGGTGATTATCGTCCTTGGTCTTCCTCATTGAAAATTGTATAATTATCTTCTGTAGAAATATTGTGATTACAAGGAATTAACCCAATTTTACGAAAACCATTGACAGAGTTACTCATAGTTGCAGCAGTTGTGCTTCCATAAAAATACACGCGTACACAACCTAACATCGCCTCTGGCTAGGAGGAACTAACTCACGTTCTGATCTTGGCTCCTATCCTCGAAAGTGTGATGCGAATGGCGATGGGAATGGCGATGTAAACTTTTTGACAGTAAAAGCCGTATTCTTGAAAAAGCCAATGTTGCCAGATATGAACGTGCTCAAACCCCAGAATTTCTAAAAATTTAATGAATGACAGATTGAATTGAGCTGTTAGACCGAAAATGTCCGTAGCATATTTTGTTGCCATTTTAGACAAAAAGTAGTTTTGGTACTTTAAATTAATCGTCAAAAGTAAAAAAAAAGTAGTGCTGTTGTTATTATTTTTGTGAAGTTATTAATTGCCATTACAATATTTCTACTTTGCCTAGAACTGTTAAACAAAAATGTATACAAAGAACCAAGTACTTTAAGATTCTAATATATAACGAAAAATGGATATCAAGAAAAACAGCAATCATATATACAAAGTAATATACTGACAGTAATTGCAGAAAGCCAGCATTGATAAACCTTGAAACGGTGGAAATTACAACTCTACGTAGTATGACTAAAAGCCATCATCCCAATCAACTGCGGAAACTATCCAATCAGTTATTTATTGTATGAATTCACAAAATGTCCAGCCTCTTACTGCAAGATGTTCTGCTCTGACAACTAAATTTGAAAGAAATACTGAAACTTGAACAATGATAGGGAAACTGTTTATGACCAGGGACCGAAACCAAAGGCCAGACAGAAGACGTACATTAAAGATACTGGCGGATCTCACATTCAACTATTAATATATTTTTTTTTATTTTATAAAGATTTGTAGAGACTTGAAGATCTAATGTACCATAAATAAGGTTTTTATGCTGCAGGACCTCATTCGTTGGTCTGTAGGGTTCATATTTATATGTCCCGATAAATTATAATCATAATATTTATTTAATTGTAGTGTCGTATAGTCTTTAACACAGTCTAATTAAGTTAAGTGCTGTAATTAACATAATTTAAATATAAAAATTTTTACTTATTTAAATAAAAGTTTCAGATAGCTTACAAATTGTAATTTCTCAAATTTATTATAAGTTGCGCCGTGAAAAGAATTATGTTAGATTTAACTGATTAAAACTAAGATATTTGGCTGTTATGGACACAAGTATTTATGTTCAATCCATAAGCAGAACTGGCTCTAGAAAAATTTTTTTAAATAGCACGCTCATACAATTGAGTTATGAATAGAATTTCCTGTAATAATTTTATATGTCTGTAATCTCAAATTTGCTTAATATTTGCGAGACATATTCAACTTTTTAAGGATATTTTATTAAAAAATTTGAAAATATTGGGAATATCGGGGTATGTCGTAATTAACGTTTCAACTGTTTATTCAAAAAATAAAACGTCTTAACAAAACGGTTAGTCAACATGTTATTTTTTTTTTAATGACGAGTTATTTTGAAGAACCAAAAATAAAATAAAAATTTTAAATACTATTTTATTTTTTGAAATTCGTACGTTAAATATGTCATTTAACGGCTGACATTTCATTTGCGCATGTTTCACCGTTCGCTTGCCTTCCACGGGGCGAATGAGGATATGAATGATAAACATTTCAAGAATACGCGTTGAAATGAAAAAAAAAATGATAAAAGCTACACACTAGTGCATACAAAACTTTAAAATCATCGATCTATTAAAAGATCTTCAGTATAATTTTACATATTACATAAAAAACGTAGGTACTTACCGAAAATAATGAATTTCGTGGATCGATACACGCGATTTACAAAACAATACCATAGACTGATGCATTGTTATAAATAAAGTCTATACAAATGTCTTGACAACATACATAAATATAAATTCCGAAATTTAACTGATGATACTGCACCGCACAACAAAGAAAATAAGCGTCGAGGACGATGACAGACAACCGTATTAAACATAAAGAATGCGCCGGGATACCGATCGTGTCGCAAACCCTGCTTTGGTTTCCGGTTCTCACATTGCCAACTTCATGCAACAAATTTACTACGAAATTTCTTTTTGCGCTTGCTCCACATTGCCAGTCGATGTCAATTTATGACATTTACTTTCTGCATGGTGGAACACTTTTTTAGGCATTTAGCCTATTCTTGTAGTTTTTCATATCCCTTCCAACTTCCTTGGACTTCTGGCGACACTAGCTCCAAGTAGCTTCGGCGAGTAGTTTGGCCAAAACCTAACTATCTCATATTCGGCATCCTTACTCTATTACTTACGTTAATCCTGTAAAGTTAAATTTTTATGGTAGATATTAAATTTTTATGTCAGGATTGGTAAAGCAACGAAATTTTCATATTAAAAATCACTTTTGTATTGCATATCATTATTTTTGAATCACTCTGTAAAAATTTGATAGCCTTTTTCTTGACTTTATCTACAAAGCACCACAATTTGATTTATCGTTATTTTATTCTCCCCTTATTCTTTACTATCTGAATGTCAGATTAATAATTTATGCTTTGGGGAGTGCCTATAGCAATAACGCGTTAACAAGATTAGATGTGTTTGTTCCTTGCCAGATCAATTTTGGGCAACTTAAAGTTCCATCTTGTTAAAGAAAATGAGTAATTCGTCGCAAAATGACTATGTTTGTGTACCACCTTTTTATTATACTCTTATCCGATAAATTAGCGTAGAATTAAAAGTTTATATAGTTGTAAAAATATTTCGTTTTTTTTCGAAAGTTTTTTGATTCGATTTTCAAACAATTCATACAATACTAGCGACTCGTTTCGGGTTGGTACAGATACGAATAGGGTTCTAAATGCTAGTTATGTAATATGAGGTTGGGATGAAGCTTCCTACTTTCCCTAGAGATGACGCTACCCGTGCTTGTTGCCTCCAAATAAAAACGTATTGACCTTTCAAATAATAACAAAACTTGATTATTTAGACCAAGTGTTCTCGAAGTGTGCGCCGCGGCGTCCTGGGGTGCCGTGAAGAGTAAAGTCTTGTTTTTTCTTTTTCGGAATCTAAATTTAATCATCATCGCCGATTCAAAATAAACAATTCAAATCGTGTGCATTGCATAAATCGTTCGTTGCGTAGGTAACGTCGACCGTCTTTCACTTAAAATCAATAAAGGTGTGGGACCTGATAATATACCATCTTATATAATAAAGGGTATGATAGGATTTTTTGTACAACCACTGAGAATATTATTTATCATGTCTTTGAATACTAAAACTTTTCCAAAAAAATGGAAAGAAGTCAAGATTTGTCCAGTGTTTAAAAAAGGTGATTCAGCGAATATCCAGAATTATAGACCAATAGCTATTTTATTATGTCCAGCAAAAATTTTTGAGTCGATTATATACAAGCACATTTATGCTTATGTTTGTAACAAAATAACTGATAGACAACATCGATTTCTTAAAAATAAATCAACTTCTACAAATTTATGTAATATTACTCAATATATAGCGGATAATATGGACAAGAAATTCCAAATAGATGTTGTATACACAGATTTTACAAAGGCTTTCGACAAGATCCCACACAGTATTCTTTTGGATAAGTTGGATATAGAATTTGGCTTTGACAGTAATTTACTTCAGTTTTTTCAATCTTATTTAAAGCATAGACAGCAAAAAATTTTTGTTAGAGGATATAGGTCAAATTATTTTATTACAACATCAGGTGTCCCGCAAGCATCTAATCTGGGACCACTACTGTTTCTTTTATTTATCAATAATCTAACTAGAGAGATTAATAATTCAAATTCTTTATTGTTTACTGATGACTTAAAATTATATAAAAAAATTGAAAATATACAAGACTGTGAAAACCTTTAGGATGATTTGAACAGGATTTATCGTTGGTCACTAAAATATGGTCTACACTTTAATATTAGCAAATGTAATGTAATCAGCTTCACAAGAAAAAAAAGTAAAATTGAATGTGACTATAGAATTAATGGAGAAGTTCTGTCTAGAGTTGGTGAGATGCGGTGTTGTTTTTTGATTTACAACTTGATTTTAAAACGCATATTAGTGAAACTGGTAACAAAGCATATAAAATGTATGGATTTATAGAAACTGCAAGAACTTTAATAATTTAAAATGTATTTCAACGCTTTATGTTTCTTATGTTAGAACTACCCTAGAATATTGTTCTATTATATGGAACCTTTATTGCTCTAATCATAAACATGCCATAGAAAAAGTTCAAAATAAACCATTGAGATACATGTATTACAAGCAAACTGGCACATATCAGCTACACATTCCAAAATTCGGTATTATGAAAACAGACAACTTAAAGACATTAGAAAGTCGCCGAACTATGGCATGTTTATTATTCATGCATAAAATTATTAATAGTAATATTGACGACCCTGATTTGCTAGCTTTG
Source organism: Diaprepes abbreviatus (assembly GCA_034092305.1). Classification (NCBI taxonomy): domain Eukaryota; kingdom Metazoa; phylum Arthropoda; class Insecta; order Coleoptera; family Curculionidae; genus Diaprepes; species Diaprepes abbreviatus. The sequence continues at coordinate 3,136,503 of JASJET010000326.1, read as the reverse complement.
ATAAATTTTCATGTACCGGCTTACCCAACAAGATATCCTGTAGTTTTGTATGTGGATGGAGCACGTACTAACTATTATCTAAATTCTCCTATTATAAATATGTGAAAATTGTATAATGAAATAAGGCAACAGTGTGATATATTCAGTATAAGTCTCAATAGTTTTAAAAATTTGTTCAAAGAAATATTGTAATTTTTCTTTATTTTTCCTGTAATTTGTAGTTGTTATGTACTTGTATTAAGTGATTTTGTAAACCTTCCTACTCTGTAACTGGACATATGTCTGTAGAGTTTGTAAATAAATAAATAAATAAATAAATATTGTTACGGGGGACCAGTTCCCTATAACATTTAGTTTCGATTAGGTTTCGCAACGCCGAATTCGCTGCTGGTAGGGCGCGAGAGAGCAGAGTGTGTTCCAGAAGCCCGCATTCTACTGTCGACGAGAATTTTCGCGAGCTCTCATTAGTAATATATAAGCCGCCGTAGGTCAGTAGGCCGCATTGTTAAGTTAGCTAATTTATTGTAAGCGTAAGAAAATGAATTATTAAGCTAATAGAAGTAATAATAAAGTGTTCTTAGTACTGAAAGTAGTGATACAGAGTGTTGTGATTTACGGACACAAGACAGATATCGTTACATTGTAACGGTTATAATATCTATTTAGACTTATGTACGAGTGATTGAGTAGTAAAGAAGGTGCATCTACAATAAAGTAGCGTTCACACGTTTGCGACAGAAGGGATTGTATGAAAGACGACCAACCAGCGGCATTTATTACATGATATTGGAATTAACAATTTAGTACTTATCAATTGAAAATAAATACTTCTCATTAACAGAACATAGTAGCAATAATCGAGAACTGTATGAAAATGCTACAGTTAGTCGATCCGCGCAATACCTTGGGCTTCGAGCTCGCTCGATATCAATCCAAGGATTTTTTTTGGAGGAGATTTATAAAATGCTCATAAACGACATCAAGGAACTTCGTCAAACAATAATACAAAATGCTGATTGAATTTTTTTTTAAAGTCAAAATAAGTTATAACGTTTTAAAGGAAATAAGTAATAGTTTTTTTCTGAAACATGTTACTTCAAAGGATGGTTTGGTCAATAGAATTACAATTATATTCTTAGCATCAGCTAAGTGGGCCTTCAAGAATATATTTACTTGTTGACAATAACGTATCCTTTCACCCTCAACTTGGAAATTACAACAATATGGATGAAATCCCACAATTTTCGTATTTAATTTTTTTTTTACCTCTTAGAATAAAGTTTCAAGGTATGGTGCTTAATATACAAAAAACCCTGTATATATATAAAAAAAATACATAGCGCACAAATTTTGAACATCCTTTCTTTAGAAGTCAGTGCAAGAATCAATTTTGACAGGCGGTAATCAGAGAAGTATTGTTTTTTCGACTTTTTTTTATATGAATTACTACATTTACCTTACCTCTCTAAATATCCTGACGCATTATCCGAACAACCTGTATTTTATTCCAACAAACATTATATAGTTAAAAGATCTAAGATATCAGGTGTCAAAAATCATTTACCTTATATTAAATTATAATTCCTGCCAACTTTTGACATAAATAAACAACTTTTAAACTAAAATGAAAACTTTTATAACAAATATATTTCTGAGTTGCTTATTTTTAAGCATATGTACAAAAGCCCGAGGGACCGGATCATCGGATTGGTGTTTATTATCATGTGATGGTGAAAAAAACATAGTTTGCCAACACACTGGAAATTGTCTGGTGAAATCACCATGTGAGCTTGTCAATCTGGATACAGAAAGTATTGTTGGGATGCATAACGATTTCAGGTAATGTAAGGCACAATTTAGTTGTATTATAGAGGTTTTTAACACGTTCACTACCAGAGGCTTTTCTATTTAATGTATTCTAGAGGCCAATATTAACTAACAATGGTGTTGAGTTCAGTAGGGTAAAAAGCATGTAGTGACTATACATATTTGTACAGGGTGAGTCAACGATTGGATGAAGTAAGTTTGTGCCTTTTCGGTGAAATTAACAAAGATACTATATTTATTGTTTGATACAGTTTATTTTTACGCAGATTTTAAAAATATTTAGGACTCTACAGGGTGAGCCAAAAAACTAGGACAGCATAAAGTTGTATTTTTTTAAATAGAACACCCTATATACGAATCGTATTTTCGATTTAGCTTATAATTTTAAATCTTTTTTATTAAGGGTTTACTTTAACAAAACTTTATAGTGTCTGAGATAATTAAGTTTAAAGAAAAAAAGTCACATTTTCAAGCATCAATTCAATCCTAAATAACGTTTTCAATTTTGTGACAAATATATTCAAATTTGGAATTTAGCAAGGCCAAGGATAAGTTAACATAATTTTTACCTAATATTTGCAATAAAAGTTACAGGGTGTTGAACACATCGGCTCAAATTTGAACAAGTTTAAATGAATAAATATCTTTTTTTTTAAATGGTACACCCTGTATATTTTCATGTTATTTAATAGAGTAATAAAAACCCTAAAAGTTTTGTTCAATATATCCTATACCTATTTATAATAGTTTTTGAGATATTTCAGTTTATATAATTTTCCATTCTTTTTTACAGAAATAGTCTTCATTATCATAGTAGCCATGGCAAAAACAATGTAAAAGAACATTTTTCTGTGTGTCAAATTTATAACCGCAATCGCTTCTTTTGGTTTTTATGTAGTGTAGTTTGGTTTTTTTTGCATTCATCTTATATTGTAAAATGAATTTTCCAAAAAATGAGTTAATAGATATGATTTATACAATAGGAGAGGCTCAAAAAAATTGCCTTCTTGCTCAAAGAATTTACAAAATGAAGTATCCTGATCAACGCCAGCCTAATACCCATACTTTTCAAAACTTAATGCAAAGATTTGATTCTTCTGGTACTGTTGATTATCCAAAACGTAAAGTGGTCAACAAACCAGTAACTAATGAAGAAAAAGAACTACAAGTATTGTTAAATGTTCAGGAAAATCCTTATATTGGTAGCCGTCAGTTAACAGCATTATGTGAAACATCACAATCCACCGCTAATCGTACTACCAAGAAATATAGGTATCATCCATATCACATGGAATTACACCAAGAATTGCATGGACAGGATTTTGAAAGTCGTGTAAACTTTTGTCGTACAATAAATGCGGAGATTCTATTAAATCCAAATTTATTATGCAAGGTAATGTTTAGTGATGAAGCTACTTTTAGAAGTAACGGTGCCGCAAATAGACGCAACATGCATTATTATGCCACAGAAAACCCATTTTGGATTAGAGAGGTGCAACATCAAAACCACTGGTCATTAAATGTTTGGTGTGGTATTCATCATAATCGAATTATTGGACCCCACTTTTTTAATGAACCACTAAATGGCCATAGTTATCTGAACTTTCTGAACAACAGTGGAAGATATGCGAAACAGGATTAGGGATACCTGTAGAACAATAACGCCACTAATTTTGTCCAGGGTCCGAGAAAATCTGCAAAAAAGACTAAATTTGTGCATTGCACAAGAGGGTCGTTTATTCGAACACTTATTAAAAAGAAATAATTAATCTCAGTATTTAATAGGTAATTTTTTTGTTTCAATTTATCATAAAAGTAAATATGTATTTGCCTTGTCGTTATTGTTGTGTTAATTTTTTCACATTATGTTTAATTAAACTATTACCGTTGTAATATAACGAATAATGTATTTTATCATATTTAACCACATTCTGTTTTTCTGTAGTTTCTTTTTGTTATTTTACATGGCTACTATGATAATGAAGACTATTTCTGTAAAAAAGTATGGAAAATAAGAAAAACTGAAATATCTCAAAAACTATTATAAATAGGTATAGGATATATTGGACAAAACTTTTAGGGTTTTTATTACTCTATTAAATAACATGAAAATATACAGAGTGTACCATTTAAAAAAAAAGATATTTATTCATTTAAACTTGTTCAAATTTGAGCCGATGTGTTCAACACCCTGTAGCTTTTATTGCAAATATTAGGTAAAAATTATGTTAACTTGTCCTTGGCCTTGCTAAATTCTAAATTTGAATATATTTGTCACAAAATTGAAAACGTCATTTAGGATTGAATTGATGCTTGAAAATGTGACTTTTTTTTTTTAAACTTAATTATCTCAGAAACTATAAAGTTTTGTTATAGTAAACCCTTAATAAAAAAGATTTAAAATTATAAGCTAAATCGAAAATACGATTCGTATATAGGGTGTTATATTTAAAAAAATACAACTTTATGCTGTCCTAGTTTTTTGGCTCACCCTGTAGAGTCCTAAATACTTTTAAAATCTGCGTAAAAATAAACTGTATCGAACAATAAATATAGTTTCTTTGTTAATTTCACCGAAAAGGCACAAACCTACTTCATCCAATCGTTAACTAACCCTGTTCTATTAACTTCTTTTTGAAAAAAACAGGCCATACGTACTTACCACCTGAAACAAAAAATCGTTTTCAAAGCCAACTACTAGATAACTCGTGGTGTCAATTTGACGCGTAATTAAGCCTATCAACGGTTACGAACCAGCATGAGAGTATCGATGAGTTCTGAGAGCGTTAGTTACCCATCGCTCATAAGTTATGTTGTAGGGTAGCTACCGTAGTATTTATTCTTCTAAAAATGGCTGAAAAACGGAACCTAACAGATGAACAGTTACAGCAGTATGCCAAGATGACTGAATTAGAGTGGGACGTTTTTTATGTGAAAAATGCAATTCTCGTCCTGATTCAGACGAATCCAGTTCTACCAACAATTCTAGTAGTGTTCAAGTAACGGCCGAAGACATTTTCAATAAATCCTATGATTCAACCAATGCAAATCGACAACATGGATCCCAATGAAGACAATGTGAATGTCATACAGGCAGATGATGATGATGGTGATGATGATGAGTGGGCCGATATAGCTGAAGATCCTCCTTTTTTAAAAATTTTCCGAATTGCCAGTTTTAAAAATTTACATGGGTGTAAAAACTTTAGAAGACTTTTTTCTGATGAATTTCTAAACCTAATAGTTGAGCAAACAAACTTATATTCATATATATATATATATATGCTACATACGGATCTGTGTTTGCTTCCAAATATACTTAACAATATGACATTTTGGAGGTGTCATAAGTCGAAATAGGTTTCTAATGTTATTGCGTTTTTTGCATTTCGCAGATAAATCACTGAAAACAGAAAATAGACTGTCTAAGAGACGACCAATTTTGACTCATTTTAACAATGTCTTGCGTAATAACTGTACTGCAGATAAAAACATTTGTATTAATGAGTCACTGATGCTGTGGTGCGAAAGACTTTTCTTCCGCCAATTTATGAAAAATAAGAAAAACAAGTATGGAGTTTCAGTTTAGAGAAAAGTTTAGGTTAGTTCAGGTTAGACTTTATTGCTTGGAGAAAACATGTCAAAAAAACAAAAAATATTAGTCATGAGACATTTAATTATGTAGAAGCTCCACCATCAATCGAAGAAAAAAAAGAACGGCAAACAAAACCATGTAGAGTTTATACAAGAAGCAAAAAACTACGAGAAAAATCGTTATTATTGCGCATCATGGGAGGAAAACCAGTCCTATCCATTGAAGAATGTTTCAAGGATTGCCATATATAAAAACTTTTCTATTTTATGAATTTTTACATTCATATTTGTACCTTTTTATGAATAAATAATGTATTTATAAACATTGATCCAAATTTTTCATTTCTTTCTCATAGACCAGGTACCTTATAATTGTATGTACAGGCTATGAACAAGATGGTACTTAATTTTTAGGAACGCAATGCGAAATATGAATTATCTGGTAGCTGGCATCTAGGTCTAGATTGTTAACTACGAGATAATTCGTATTTGGTAGTGAACGTGTTAATGGACGTGTGCGTAAATAAATTACAAAACATTCGGCACCAACTTCTTCTTCTTCTTCATCCAGCCCTTTGCGTCCACTGCTGGATATAGGCCTCCCTCATTCTTGTCCATTGTGTTCTATCTTGAGCAATTTACATTCAATTTGCTGCAATTCTCTTGAGATCGTCAGTCCAACGAGTAGGGGGTCTTCCTCTACTTCTTTTGTCTAATCTCGGCCTCCACTCGAGTAATCTCTTCGTCCACTTTTAATCACTGATTCGGGCCACATGTCCGGTCCAGTTCCATTTGAGCGTAGCAATTTGGAAAATTACGTCGGTAACTCCTGTCTTTCGTCTCAGGTCTTCATTTCTAACTCGGTCACGCAGCGATGTACCTAGCATTGATCTTTCCATCTTTCTCTGAGCTATTTGCAGCGTTTTAGAAGTTGCTGTTGTCAATGTCAAAGTTTCGGCACCGTAGGTCATAACCGGTAACACACACTGGTCAAATGTTTTACGTTGTAAAGAAATTGGTACATCGCTTTTAAAGATGTCTTTAAGCTTTCCGTAGGCTTCCCATGCGAGACTTACTCTTCTCCGTAGCTCGCATGTTTGATTATCTCTTATGATCTTTATTTCGTGTCCAAGGTATATTCATTTTTCCACAAGCCCCACTTCGTTGTCTCCAACATTGATATTTCCACTAGGTACCAGATTGATCATAAATTTTGTTTTTGGTATATTTATTTTAAGACTCATATTGGCACACACTAGCTGAAGTTCATGTAACAAAACTATGTCGTTCGCGAACCTCAAATTTGTTAATCTTTGGCCGTCTACATTCAGGCCTCTTTTCTCCCAGTTAAGATTTATACAAGCCTATTCTAGTACTGCAGTAAACAGTTTATGCGATAAGGTATCATCCTGTCAGACTCTGCCAATTGGGATATGATCCGTGTTTCTGTGTAGTTTCACCGACACAGTTGCTTTCCTGTATATATTGTAAATTAACTTTGTGTATCGATAGTCAATGCAGCATGCTTGTAATGCTTCCATAATTTTGTCAAGCTCTACCGTATCAAAGGCCTTATGGAAATCTACAAAAGCCAGAATGAGTGGTCGATTGTATTCGATAGTTTTTTCTATTACCGTTTTGATGCTCTGTAGATGATCGGTTGTTCCAAACCCAGTACGAAACCCCGCTTGCTCTATTTGTTGGTAGAAATCAAGTTTTTTCTCAAGTCGATTCGTTACTATTCTTGTTAGGAGCTTATATAGGTGACTAAGAAGGCTTATTGGTCTGTAGTTTTCCAAATCATGGAGATCTCCTTTTTGGTAATTCAAAATTACTTCACCATTGTGTCACTTGTCGGGTATTGTACTGTCCAAAAGGTACATATTAAAAAGATCTTTTATTTTTTTAAGTAAGCAAACACCTCAGATTTTGATTGCATCAGTAACTCTGGCCTGGAAATTTGTTATTCTTAGTTTTTCTTAGGGCTAGTTTTTTTTCATCTATTGTAATTTCCAGCATTTCTTCTGATCCTTGGTTGACAATGCCCTTTTTCCTTGTCAATATTTCTAGTACTTGAACTTTACTATTCTCTTTGTTTTGGCTTCTGTATAGTAATTTGTAAAAATCTTCGACTACTTTAAGGATTTCCTCTCTGTCTGTTGAAAACTGACCATTCTTATCTTTCACTTTGATTATTTGTCTTGTTTCCGTTCTTAGTTTTCTTCTCAATACTTTCATACTTTTATTGTTCTCGATGGTATGTTCGATCTGTTCTTGATTGTATTTTCGAGTGTCTTGTCTAACAGCTTTGGATATTTCTTTATTTATTCTTTGTAGTTCGTCAGCTTTAGTGTCCGTTTCGCTTCTCATTCCTCTTCTTTTCTGCATTATTTGTCTAGTATTTTGGCTGAGCTTCTCTTCTTTTTGGGTTTTAGGACAAAATTTATTCTGACTTTCTAGTAAGGCAGTTGTTAATTTATTACTTAGGTCGTTAGCGTCAGTTTCTGCTTCAGGGCTACCAATTAGGTCAACAATACACTGCTGAAAACCATCTACATCTGATGGTTTCATCCATGGTCTTCCTTTGTTCTTCTTCTTGATCATCCTATACCTCTCTACTAACTATAATATTCAAAAATAACAGAGTTATTGTGTAACTGTTTCAGAAGTAAATTTGCAACTGGACGTGAAGAAGGTGCTAGTAACACTACGGTTGCAAATATGAACGCAGTAAAATGGAACAAAGAATTAGCTTTGACAGCTCAATGCAATGTAGCTGACTGTGGAGATGCAGATTATGACTCTTGTCACAATATCCCATTATATCGGGATAGCGTGGGGCAAAACTTGTGGTCCTGGACTGGCGAGGCAAATACTGATTGTGGTTCCAAGGCTAGAGAAGGAATATCCAGCTGGTAGGAATAAAATATGAAGGATCTGACTAACAAACAACACTACTTAAGTCTCAGTCCGTGCTGAATCGTACGTTAACTTGGAGCATGGTGGAACATCGAAAACTATTAGATACGTGTTTTTTATATTTGCTCAATCCCGTATTTTAACGTAAAAACTACTCTGCAATATTTTTGGTATACAGGGAGATTCTCCGGGAAATTTATCGATAGATTGTGGAAAAACTATAACTAGGAAGAATCTAAAAATTTGACAGTGTACTAACGTGTATAGGTGACAGCCGGCTAAAATATTTTCAAGATGGCGGCACTTCCAGTTATATCGGAAGTAGATGTCAATTTGCTTATTTTATATAGAATATCCTATATATTATTGCATTTTTGATTTATACGTAAAATTCTAGACATATTTAATGTATAATATTCTATACTTAAGTCTCACCATTTCGGACACATTTAAATTTTTATGTCAAAAATTACGTTTGCGGATTAAAACTTAATTATAAATTTTTCATATAAGGAAGTCTTTATTATTTAATTTGGGTTAGTTTTCTTGTAGATCAAGATCGACTTTAGTAACTTTTTGTGATATTTCGAAAATTATTTGTACAGAGTGGTCAAAAAAGAAGAATAAAAATTATATCTAAAAAAATCGTTAAAAGTCATTTTTTTTCAAATAGAAAGCCCCTATTTTTATAATTTTATCATATTAAGTATTAAAAATAAGGGTAACTTTGTATTAAGGTTGACTATTCAAAAAACTTGTAGTTTTCAAAATATTGGCAATTCAACATTTTTCTATTGTAAAAATGCTATTCGGCTTTTAAGTTTTGTTTTTCGTTGACCATGACGGCCAGGCGTGGCGAAAATAAAACAATTGAACCCTATAGAATTGCCACTATTTCTTGCCATTGAATATGCACTAATAATAATCATGCCAGGGCGACTAAATTACATGAAACGAATATTATTTAAACTTATTTACTATTAATGGAGAATGTGCTAAGAGTTATTTCAATGACATGCGATACATTCACGATCCGATATCCAAAGAAACAAAAACCAACACTACCAACTGTTAAAAAGATTATAAAAAACTTCAAGAACTTTGGATCTATAAAAGCTAAAAGAAATAGAAATAAACCAGTTGTTAATAAAATAAAGTTACAAAAATTATTTGAATAAATATTCGAATTGACATTTTTGAACGTCCAAATATTTTTTGCACCTAAGCAAGAACTCTTGATGGGTGACTCTTCTTACTGACTGAGGATTAAGTTTTTCAAATGCTATTCTGACGCGCTGCATGCAATCTTCCATAGTGGTTGTGCGATGTTGTATACTTTATTTTTGATTTTCCCCCAAATCAAAAAATTAAGTACTGTTAGTTTGGGGGAGCGAGGTGGCCAAAGATGTGGCCAATTCTTGGCTATAATCCAAATTAAATAATAAAGACTTTCTTATAGGAAAAATGTATAGTTAAGTTTTAGTCCGCAAAAGTCATTTTTGACATAAAAATGTCCAAAACGGTGAGACTTAAGCATAGAATATTATACATGAAATATGCCTAGAATTTTACGTAGAAATCAAAAATGCAATAATATATAGGATGTTTCATTTAAAATAAGTAAGTTGACATCTACTTTCGCTATAACCGGAAGTGATGCCATCTTGAAAATATTTTAGCCCCCTGCACTTTAGTATATATATATCCGGTTTCATAGTGTTTTACGCCTTCCGGTTCCCAGTCTCTATTGTTTTCGGTCTTCCCAATCCCCTGGAAGTAAGTTTCTTTCGGGCATGGCTCGGTTCATGCCCTTAATCTAGGTAACTTTTGGTCTTCCTCCTTTTATTTTTTCATTTAGTGTCTATTTTAGGATTTGCTTTCGTAGACGTTCGTCTGTCATTCTCTCCACATGTCCATATCATACCAGCTGACGTTGTTCGATTTCATCGAGAATAGTTTTCTTTACGCCCATAATCTCTCTAATTCTCTCGTTGGTTACCCGTTCGATCCTTGACTTTCCGGCAGATCTTCGCCAAAAGTCCATTTCAAGAGCCATCAGTTTACGTTCTAAAGTTTTATTAATCTGCCATGTTTCATATCCAAACAATACAACGCTTTTAAATATTTCATTGTATAAAAGATGTTTTTCCTTGGAGATGTTTGTTGACCATAACAGTGAGTTTATGCATCCGATAGCTTTTTTCCCTTTAGTTATTCGCTCCAATATTTCTTCTTCAGTTCGTCCACTTTGACTGATCTTTGTTCCAAGGTAGGTATAATCAGAACAAGATTTTACTATGACATTGTCATCCACTTTTTTTAAAGCTTCATTGAGGTAGATGTTAAAGAGAGTTGTTGATAGACAACATCCCTGGCGAAGGCCTTTGGTTACATGAAAGCTTTCTGATAAGTTATTGCCGATCTTAATTCTGGAGAATGCTTGGTCGTATAGCTGTTTGATGGCTTGGAACGCTGTATTGTTAATTGGAGACTTCTCCATCACGTGCATAATTTTTGGATTGGCACCGTATCATATGCTTTTGTGAGGTCAACAAAAAGCAGATGAACCTCTTTATTTCTTGCCACCTTCTTTTTATTAAATTGGGTTAAACTAAATATATGATCTACGCATGATCAGCCAGCTGTAAAACCTGCTTGTTCTTCAATTTCTTTGAGGCCATATTCTGTTTCTACGGTGTTTCTAAGCAGTTTTCCGAATACTCTACTCATTGTGCTGGTTACAGTTATACATACACAAGCGACCCGCCCCGGCTTCGCACGGGTGCAATGCTGATACTAAATACACTACAGAAAAACTGTGACTATTTATCTTATTTTTACAACAATTATTACATCGGCCTCCGACGCGCTATTTATAGGCACGCTGCCGCCGCCCCGGTCGGCCAGTACCGCCGCAAGCGCTACTTCCCGCAATTTTAAATCTGTAATATCTTCGAAAATATTCATTTAAATCTTGTGCTGTAAAGGACCATATAGATCTATATTAAATCAACAATGTATTTAAGCTATTTAATTGGATAAGGATTAATGCTGTATTGGTTAAAATCGCTTCAAAATTTGCCATTATTTGTCGTAAAAAGTAAATGACAAAAAAATGTTATTGTGGGATATCCATGAGAGATAGACATATACCATCGCGGAGTTTTCTGTAGACCTTTTCAATGTGTACAAATAATTAGTACATTATTTTGATAAATCTCGTAGGGTTCAGCCTGCGTTTGCAATGTAAGCGGAAAAAAATATGATAATTAACGACATCACATTAGAAACCTCAAAAATAACAGTATTTCTCCACTATTTAATGGATGTTATTATACATATAAACCTTCCTCTTGAATCACTCTATCTATTGAAAAAAAACCGCATCAAAATCCGGTGCGTAGTTTTAAAGATTTAAGCATACAAAGGGACATAGGGACAGAGAAAGCGACTTTGTTTTATACTATGTAGTGATAGTGATACAGTTTGAGCATTCGTGGTATCTTCCTTTTTTGTGGATTGGTGTTATCCAGCCTTCCTTCCATATAGTTGGGATAGGATCATCATTATCTAGGAGTCTGTTAAATAGTTTTTGAAGAAAGGAAGTTAGTTTTTCAGTACCGTTCTTTAACAGTTCAGCAGGTATTCCTTCCGGTCCAGCTGGACTACTATTTTTCAATGAATCCACAGCCCTACATACCATCTCTTTTGTTACCTCTCTATAGTGGCTTTATACATTGTACCGTCTTGGGGAGTTAACGAGATACTCTTGCCGGTCTTCGGTAAGCTGCATTTGATAACGTGTTTTCCACTTTTTGATTGGGATTGGTTGTAAATTAATCTTGTTTGTGGTGTCTGATCTTAGTGTCTTTATTAATTTTCATGCTTCTCATGATCTTGTTCCTCCTACATGTGTATTTAGTTCAGTGTATTTCTTGTCCCATGTGTCGTTTTCGTTTTTGTTAATCATGCTTTTAAATTGGGATTGTTCATTTTTGTATATGTTTTTATCTTGTGGATCTTTTTAATTTAGCCATTTGTTGAAAGTTTTTGTTTTATCTGTTTTTGTTCTTTCAGTGTCTTGTCCCATGTAACATTGTTGTTTCGTCTGTTCATGTCTTTCGTCTTAATTCCTAGAGCTTCTTGTTCAGCGGAGTATAGAGAGGATACGATGTGTTCATACAATTCATCAGTGCGCCCTGACAGCAATTCAGTTTAAAGTTTGTTATCTAATCGAGTCTTAAGTAGTCCTTCCACATTGTAAGATATTCGTTCTATTGTTGAGGTGTTTGCATTGTCTGTTTCGTTGTCTTTTATCTTGAAAGGAATTTGTATCTTTGCACCCAAGAAAAAGTGGTTAGATCCGCATTCCATTCCTCTGTATACCACATTACACTGTCAAATATTCAGATTTTTCCTAATTATAGTTTTCCCACAATCGATCAATAAATTTCCCGAATAATCCCCCTGTATATTTCTCTTGTTTGGGTTAACTGGAAATTGTTTCTAGATATATTGTTTATGTAATCACTGCCTTGTAGCTGGGTTTACAGACTTATAGGGCAGTCATTGTAAATAAATAAATATATAATGCTATTATTAAGATAAATATTTCGGAAACTATACATTTTTAAACGTAGATCAGTCGGGCAAGATCCTCATATTTTAGAAGGAAAGACGGAATTATTATAAAACAAATCCTGATGTACATTATTACAAAATGTTTACATTACGTTGTAATAAAGGCAATTTCTTTCATGTATATCTTTTCTTTTAGGTATGATCAAATCTCTAAGTTGTCTCAAGTGGAAATGATAGAGGTTGCTTCGAGGTACAAGTTTAATTCCGAAACAAGACATTTCTTTCAACTTATTTGGGCGCAAACTTCACACATAGGATGTTCCATGACATCAAAGAAAGTTGATACCGGTGTCGAATGCACAATGATTTGTAACTATGCTCCTGGTATTGTAGAAAATGACATAGCATTCGTTCGAGGACCTCCCTGTTATGCCTGTCCTAATAATAGATGTAAGGAAACTGGTTTATGCTCCGCAGGAGGGAAATCTACTAGGTCTGGTGCGTCGTTAACTTCACATATTTCAGTACTTGTTATTTTAACATTTTGCGTTTTTATGTTGTTTCTTGTTCCTAAATAAATCTATTTTCTAAATAAATATATAATATGATTTGTGTAATACATTTCTATAACTATTAAATTTATTATTTTATCACATAGGAAAAAAACATAAAAATATAATATTGTAATGGAACAAATGTTAATTATGTTTCATTGTTCAATGTCAACTATTTTCTGTTAAAATAAATAATTAAATAATTACTCTGTGAATAGATATTCCGTGGGAACAGGGTAGTTATATTTTTTCTCTATATCTACGAAAGTCTAAAGGAAAAATAAATCAGTTATCGAGCTTAACTTTTATGATCTTTGTCGTTTAAATGTTTTCTTAAAAAAATACATAAAGTCAGTTAATTTATGAAGACCTAAAAGACCCTTTCTTGGAATTGCCTATAAATCTGTGTAAGTAATCCTGCCCTGGTTAAGTAAATAAAACCAGACGTGATAAGGGTAGTTTTTAACATATGGTATATGAAATACCGTTAAAATGTATTAAAATATTGAACGATTTTCCCATTATTAGGAAACAAAAGAATAATCAAATAAACTCATTATACTGTAATATAACGTTTGACCTGTGTAAGGGATCTAATATGGCGACTGTTTTTCCTGATTGCAAGAAAGAACGAATTAAATACCAGCAATATGAATAAAAAATCACTCAGGTTTTTTCACAGACGTTATATTATCTTATTTCTTTAGTTATAGAGAGAAATAGAATAGTTTTATCAATTGTGTTTATATAAAAATTAAGCTTAAGATGCTCACAGGTCAATTCGTGAATCAAACATCCGGTATAGAATAGCTAACGCCCTCAGCATGTAACGATCGAAACCTTCGAACTTTAAGTTATAGAGAGAAATAGAATAGTTTTATCAATTGTGTTTATATAAAAATTAAGCTTAAGATGCTCACAGGTCAATTCGTGAATCAAACATCCGGTATAGAATAGCTAACGCCCTCAGCATGTAACGATCGAAACCTTCGAACTTTAAGGGAAAGAAATTGACGTTTACCGGGTTCCATCTTGTAATTTGGGTACAAATGGGAAACAAAGGTAGAGGGGGTGTAAAATTCGAAGACACTCTTTTAAGGAATAGTAAATTTTAGTCACAATTTGAATGTCGGTTAGAACGGTACCGTAGTACCAGTGCCGTAGAATGATTACGTCACGGGTATAATTGTCGGGAAAGAAGGTTATCTTTGTTTAATTTGGGAAATTAAGGGATTATCGTGTGTTATTTTAGTGGGGCATTTCGCGATTTTCATACGGTTTGATTAAGTAATATAAATAGCTGTTTTTTTCGCGTTTTATTTCTTTCTTGTTTAATATTTTATTAAGCTATTTATACGTGTTTCTTCAAAATTGGATTTTAAGTTTTTGGTTAAAATAACGGTCGAGAAGAGCAATTATGTTAGTTTTTCGTAATTGTTATTAGTTTTAAGTTTCTCCTTGTAAATAGTTAGTTTTTATTCTATTTATTTTTGTTAATAGACTAAGTTGTTTTGAGAAACTTGTTTTATTCAATTTAATTAAAACCTTCACGCGAATTAACTTGCGGGCGCGCTGCTGCGAGTTCTACAAAACAAGAGATGTCTACTGACCAACTAATTAGCAGCCTTTCCTGAGTCCTGAAGGTCTGAGTCATGGTTGTGGTAAGCTTTAATAACCGTAGTGTCTGGTACTAAAGCTGCAAGAGAGAAGTTGAACGACCAGACTTCCAGAATATCTTTATTACTGTGATATTTATTTGTAGGTTATTAAAATAGTTATTAATTAATATGGGACAAAAATGATTATAGATAAAGTGATTAACGCTACCTCAATATGTCATTGGCCAGATTCTATATTCATATTTTGTCACAATATTTCATAAACTAGCGTTTAAAAAATATTTTTTTCATTTTAAATGAAAAACAAAACTTTAATAATTTTATAACATTCCAATTATGAAATATTAAGTTTATTTACTGGTCCTCGATCGTGTAAATTTATCAAGTCACCAAGGTCGCTTTCCGGGTTATGATGAACCAAGACTTGTAAAAACAGCAACAAGAGAGACGATAAAAGGGCAAACAATCGAACATTCAGTTGACTATTTAATCAAAAGTTATTAGTATAAAATTGGTAAGTCAATGTGATGCCAGTCAGTGATTAGTCCCAAACGAGTCTCAGGTTAAGGGGAGGTCGAGTCTCAGGTCTAGAAAAGGTCGACCCTCAGTGGTATAGTGAAAAAACAGTATAGAGTGCTAGGCATGAATCTTTAATGTAAGTATTAATTTTAATAATGTACAGTCCATTGAATATTAATCATAGACCAGGGTTTATCTGTTTTTAGGTGGATGTAAAATTGAACATGGAGATTTTTGCATGAGAGCCTTCGGAATAACCTGAGTAACGATAATTTTGATATGCGTCATTTCAAAAGGTTGGGCAACATTTTTTTATTAATAAAAATATAAAAACAACAAAAAAAAATAGTTTTTTTTTTCAAATTTCTCTAGTGTAACTCTGAGGGTGTTCATTTTTGAGGAAAGTTGAAGAGGAAAAAAGTTTCATAATTAAATTTTCCATAAGATAGAGTTAATCAGAAATCTCAAAATATATTTCCCTTATTGCAACATAGTAATAATTAAGAAAAATAGGTAAAAAAATCAGTTTTTTAATCAATTTCTTTCGACCATTTAAATTTCTTTGAGGACCTTCATATTAGAACAAAGAAAACTTTATGCCATGATAAAATAACACGCTAAAATACGTTAGGATAAAATCGATAGTTCTTGCACAATAATTTTGCAATCCGATTTCGTTTACAAATTCAAGGGCATCGGATTGACGCAATTAACACCGATTTGTCTAAAGCGTTTGACAGTATTCATCATCTACTGCTACTCAAGAAGCTATTGTTAACTCAGATCATAACCACTTACAAACTGATCTAGATTGTTTCGTCGACTGGTGTGCTTCAAATCATCTAAAAATCAACGTCTCCAAATGCAAATGTATCAGCTTCTTCAAGTGCGATCACCCAATTCTTAATTAATATGAAATACTGGGTCAACCCGTCGAATCCGTCGAATCTATCAATGACTTGGGAGTAATTTTCACGAAAGATTTGCAATTCAACGCTCATATTGACAGCGTCACGATCAAGGCTCTAAGAATGCTGGGTATTATTAAGCGAAACTCGAGACATATTAATGACACTAGAGCTCTGACTTGCTTATACAACTCGCTTGTTCGCAGCATTTTGGAATACTGTTCAATTATATGGACTTCCAACTATGTCAGCCATAAAAACAGACTCGAGAGAGTACAAAATATTTTCATGAAATATCTACTATATAAGCACCATTTTCCATCACACGGCTTAGCTTATAAAACAAGACTGATGTTGTGTGGACTCAAGAGTCTGGAGAGTAGAAGAAAAGAAGCTATGTTTTTGTTCCTGTTCAAAATTTTTAATAACATAATTGACTGCGACATATTGCTGAGCGAGATTAATCTTAGGGTCCCATCAAGGCGTACTAGGCTGTAACGGCTGTTCCAGGAAAGCTATCATCGCACCAACTACGGTCAGTCCACCTTCATAAATAGATTAATAGTTAATTATAACCGATTTTATATGGACTGTGACATTTTCAAAGACTCACAGCGAAGGATTAAAACGATTATAATGTTTAAATGATATACTTTGTTGTACATTTTTCTTTTTTTTTTCTTGTGAATTTTGTTTGACTGTTTGTATTTTCTTTTTGTTGTCAATTGAAAAAAATAAGCTGTAAATGTATAAAAGAGTGTTCCAAATTATGTGGCTGTATTAAGCATGGATTAAAATTTACTGATTCCCGCTCAAACTGCAACGGACAAACTTGCAAAAATGCACAAAACCAATATATTGACGTAGAAGAAATTTCTGAAAATAATGACGAATATTTCAATGAAAATGATGATTCGGACAGTCCACAACCGATTCGAATGAAAAAAAAATTTCAATGTAAAAAAAATATCTGTAAAGTTTGTAATATAATATTTAGTGTTAAGAGTGCTTATGAGTGATATGTATTTTGAATCTTCGAATTCAATTTTAAAATGGAAGCTCCCCACCCCTCTTTATTTGATTTCTCACGCGCGTGGGCGATATTCTTTTCATTTTTTATTAAAGTTTCCGACATATATAACACATTTAAATATTTGTATCAAAAAAGAATTCGGCAAGACAAGGTTTTTAATTTACGAATCAGGTGTGCATTGTTTATAGATCAACCATAACAGGCTGTCAAATTTGACAGTTTGTATCTCGGAAACCAACTGACGGATTTGAATTTTTTTTTTCACGAAAAGGGGCATCTTTCCAAGTACTTTCAAACTATGTATTGCAAAAGAAAATCCAATGAAAATCCGACAAGATAATATATTTGTTTATAAGCAAAAATATCAACAATGTCTTTAAACAATCCCTGAGGGCGTCCAAATCATCCGATTTTGATTCTGAAAAAAGCGTTGGAAATCTTGAGTTGTCCACTATATGTCGAAAATAAATTTAAATACTTTACCGTGATATTTTGGACTCAGACAAATTTGAAAAATTGTCAATTTTTGTGAACGAAATCGGATTGCAAAATTCTTGTGCAAGAACTATCACTTTGATTCTAACGAATTTTAGCGTGTTATTTAATCATACCATAAAGTTTTCTTTGCTGTAATTTGAAGGGCCTCAGAGAAATTTAAATGATCGAAAAAAATTGATTAAAAAACTGCTTTTATTTACCATTTTTTTTTAATTATTGCTATTTTGCAATAAGGGAAATATATTTTGAGATTTCTGACCAACTCCATCTTAAGGCAAATTTAATTACGAACCTTTTTTTCCTCTTCTTCAACTTTTCTCTAGAATGAATACCATCAAAGTTACACGAGAAAAAATTTGAAAAACAAAATGATTTTTTTTTCGTTAATTTTATATTTTTATTAATAAAAATAATGTTGCCCAACTTTTTCAATTGACGCATATCAAATTTATCGTTACTCAGGTTATTCTGAAGGCTCTCTTGCAAAAGTCTCCATGTTCCATTTCACATCCACAAAACCCCGATATTTTACAGATAAGCCCTGACCTATCAGTTTTATAACTCTTTGTTTAATAAACCGAAATCAAAGAGGTAGTTAAAAATTTAATCTCTGAAGAAAAAAGTCCCCGATTCCTAAGTCTGAAATACTTGGTTTTCCATTTGCTTTAGAAGAAACCAGAGATAAATTCTGTTAGCAGTTAATTGTTAAAACATTTTTTCTATTAATGAAGACAAGAATATTTTGCCTTTCTGTTAAAATTACCTTTCTTTGCGTAGTAGAGCCTTAAACTGAGCTTGACAATGTGGTGGAGACACCATGCCTCAAAAACACTGCTGTTGAGCCTCTCTACAATTTTAGTAACTCTTCTTTGTAAGCAATAATGTGGTGGAGGCCACCAAAAAATACTGCAGTGACTATACACTGCAATTGTGAGGCTAATTATCGCATATGGGGTATGAAGTAAAAGAACCAGCCTGGCCAATACGAGAGCTAACCTCTCGAAAGTTCAGAGACTGGCCTGTGCGTGTCTAACTGGGGCAATGCAGACCTGCCCAATGGCCGTCATAGAAGTAATCCTTAACCTTACACTTCTACATATACTGTGGAGAATATGACGAAATAGACAATATATAAGGTGATGAAGTTACAAAATAAGGTCCAGTCTCTTATCCAGAAATCAACAAATCTGGGATAAGTCATAAGATGAAATGAAAAAGAAGTTCAATTTTTGAAAAATTTCAACACAAAGTTTAGTCGCAAAAGTGAATGAAGCAGAATTAACATTAAAAAACTTAACAGAAATTCCATTAAATGATGATTAGGCTCCAAAATAACGGAGGGAACTGGAATAGGAGTGTATGGACTCAGAATCAGACATGGATACGTGGGTAAGTGGACAAGCATCTTCCAGGAGGAAATACAGGCCGTCAGCAAATGCATTTAATTCAGTAAAGAGACAGACTAGATCGAACAGGATAGTCAAGTAGCCATTATTGCGCGGAGTTCTCAAGTAATCAACTCAATATAGTCTGGAAATGCCTAGAAGAACAAAACGAATTAGATAGAATTAATAAGGCCATCCTCCTGTAGGTACCGACACACCTGGATAACAGGAAATGACACAGAAGACAAGCTCGCGAGAAAAGAGGCTGAGACACCATTTCTGGATCTCGGACCTTTCTATAAAATCAGTGTAATGCTGGAAGAACTGAAAAGAGAGGAAGAAAGCAGGAGTTTCAATTACTGGATAGCAAGGAATAAGACCAGCGAAGATACTTTTTGACAATTTCGACTAGAAGAGATTCAAGAAATGCATAAGCCTAAGCAAAAACCAGTTGAGAGTTTTAACAGGAATCCTGATGGAGTATTGCTACCTGAAGGGACATCTCAAGAAATTCAGATTGGCAGAGAAGTACAGATTTTGCGAGTAGGAGGGCGAAACCTCTATCCACATCCTTTCAGAGTGCAGCGCCTTGGAAAACCCTAGAATGTAGTTCTTGGGTGCACACCAAATAAAAGAAGGGGAGCGATACACTTTCAAGTCGACCAACATCCTAAGGTTCCAGAGGGATATAAGACTGAAGGACCAGCTCTAGTCGGCAAGATATCCTTAACGACTTGGCAGCAGAAGAGGAACACAATAGATCTATTAGGTCGCAATGCATCAATCTCCGTTTCTACATAATGTTAGGAATGACTAGAATAAACTTATTGATGCGCCCTCGTATACAACTATTCTAATGCAATTAGTCATCGTTATTATAATGTGTCGAAAGCAATATTATATCGATGAGTCATATTTCTACATAGATCTCAACTTTTATGTTAGTAAATTCTAGATTTGTATTGGAAATTCTATAGGTATATAAATATGGATAGGATTTGAGCTTTAAGAAAGTAGTGTAGTTGTATTTGAATAGTCAAGATATTGAGAAGTAGTAATTAGATAGTTCTGATTTAAGTAGTTAATATAGTTTGAAAGTAATTTAGTGAATAGTGTTGCATTTTATTCTGCGAACTCAGTGAGCCAGTCGCGAAAATGTCGAAATTAACAGTCTCTTAGTGGCGTTTCAGTTCGTTTGAAAAAAACTCGCCATTTTTAATAACAGAGTAAATGAAAGAAAATCACAAAATGCAATATTAGATTTGAGCTGTAAAAATAAGTTTACCCGCTAGTTACCTATTGGCATTATAATATGCAATACCTAGAAAGTGTCATATTTTCTGTCAATAAGTCAATATGAAGACGTACATATATTTTTTTACAATGAAAATTTTCAGTATAATAATATTCTTGTGCTTGGTAACTCCTGGATCTTTTGAAACGGAATATGAACATATTGAATACGCCTACTATGCCGACGACTATCCAGTTAGGCGACCTAAACCTAGAGTACTTACATCAGAATGGTGTTCATTATCTTGTGGAAACGACAAAAATATAGTTTGCAAATTTGGACCAAAATGTGAACCAATATCACCTTGTTTAATTGTTCCTTTTGATGAGAAGAAAATTGTTAAGATCCATAATGATTACAGGTAGATAGTATATGAGAGTTTTACTTCATGGTTCTTTACAGGTTAAACTGCAAAGACTGGATTAAGGAGTCTATTATTTTGTGCTAAACTTTTTTATTATTTTGTTTTCTATTACTTTAAATTTTACACAGTGATTGCTGTTTCATAGCTTAGCTTCATTTTCAAACTCAGTAACTTAGAAATAACGGTTACAAAGATAGAGATCCAAATTAGGGTGGGTGGTGACCATATGTAGTTACAGAGGTTATAATGGTAATTAAGTTAACAGGCGTAGATCTCAGGGAGGGCCATCGTCACCCCAAGAGCTTCGAGTTTCGAAAAATAAACCCGCACCTGCTGCCAGGAATGTGAATGAAGCTGGCACTCACTCCGTGTCGACAACTGGCTTTTGGTTGTGATCGCCTCGTTCTCGCATTCGCTTGGCATACTGTGCTCTTGTGATATCGCCCCCCTCCCAAAAGAAATAGTTACAATAATATTATAATAGAGAAAATAGTGGGGAACACGAGAAATTTATCTCATACAGAGGAGGTGAAAATAACCCTAATTTGTAATATATATATATAGGTGTGGAAAATCGAGAACAGAACCTCTTAAAAAAAGGGAACGTACAAAAAGCGACGGACAACCCGTTTAGCCATGTTGAAGAAATGAAATAAAGCATACTGTTGTATCGTAGCTTGCTTCCTGGTTTACAGCAAAAACGGTGTCGGGCAAGGACTTTTCGCTGGTTTCGGGTCGTCAAAACACAGTGGGTCGAAAGCACGGATTTGATATTAAAAATAAAAATCGGATCCAACAATAGCAGACTGAAACTTTAAAATCATGAAAATAAATTCGAAAAACGTCTAATGTGGTTCAACGCTTTAAAAATAAAATAAAAAGAATAATTGTATTTCCATGAATAAAATATTGCGCTTAATTTCAAGGTACATTTTAAATATAATATTATAATAATAAATACATGGATATCGATAATCTTTAAAATTGCGAAAGTATTTTTTCCTGTATGCTTAGGACTTCTATTTATTGGTTAACATAAATGAATAAATAATACGACTGTAATAAAAATAATAAAAAGAACATTTTAATCATTGCCTTTTTTTATTAACAACTCTTTTCTCATGTCCCAATACGTACGAATTATTATCCGAATCATTACGACGTCAAAAAACCGTGTAAGGATCCGTCGACGAGAAAAGTTTTGGAACAGATCCTCCATATTTTTTTTCTCGAGAAGATTTTCGGGCAAAGTCTAGGTGATAGTTTCTTATCAACTTGTCCGTTGATTTTTGTGCATCTTTCGACTGTTTAGCTATCGGTAATATTACAAATGCTATGATGTCTGGTCAATGAAGTAAGTAATTTGTAGATTCCTCTTGGCATGTTGTACCAATATTATTCTTTGAAGAACAATCTTGTTGTTTGAAGTGTGTATTCCCTAATCTTCTCTATTGCAGTTTAATGTCCGCTTCCAATAGTTTACAAAATGACGGGAAACCGGAGGATCAGTTTTCTCTTTACTCTTGTTATAATAGCTGACTCATCACTTTACTCGAAAAAACGTCGAGCAGTGTCTTTAGTGCTTCCTACCCTTTCTTTGGCAAGTTAACGAGAAGTCCTAATCTCTCTCCTTAAAGGCCTATTGGGTGATAGCCTTTGTCTGTGCTTTCACCTCTTTGTCTTTCTGTTTACGGGCTTGCCAGTTCTGTGTGTTACGTTGATACGACAAATACAAGCAGTACTCGAAGAACCGAATACATGCGTGTAGAGTTAACAATCGTAGCTCGAAATACTCTGTATTTACTGGAACATAGTATCAATGTTGTTGAACTGACATGTTGTTTGGCAGAGGTAACAACATTGGACCGATTTCGTTCCAGCCACAGCATTCACCTAGCCGTCTATCATCGTCAAAGATAAGTTGTACTGTACTGAAGGTGGAGTGGCAAAGGGAACTCTTTTATATGGTGCAAGTTGTTTAGTTAATAATTTTCTTTTTTCTTCAAAGACTTGTTCGATTTCTGTTGAGTTTCCGTGTTAACACCTGCTAATTGAAGTGGAACAAGAGAGGTGAGGAATAAGTTTGTATCAGAAATAATCGGATCAGTAAATTTCATTTTATAGTGGCTCTGATCTGACGTTCCATCGAAGCTCCATTTGCAAATGAAACTAATATTTACAAATCTAATTTATCGATTTGTTTAAGGGCGTCTAATTGAAGCAATATAATTCGTGTGATCCAGTAAGCCTTGGAATTTATCCTCGGCATTTGATTTAGTAGAGGTTCGATAATTATCATTGAATACCATGTTTTTTTTTTGTATTTTACACACCATATTTGCCTCTTGACAATCCAATGGCAAATAGAAGAGCGGCACCTTCATTGGCATTAAGCAAGTTCGGAAAAAACTGGATATTCTGCGGAATTGTGTAGAAGTCGTAACCTATACTTCAATTGTCATTGCATTTTAGGATAATTTGCTTAATTTTTCGTATAAAAGTTAAAAAAAATTAAATAGCTATTTTTAATTAAGTGCCTACCACCTGAAGGAGTCTGGCCGCTCATATTACCGAGGTTTAATAGAAACAGTACTATAGCCAAACTTCTAGTTTAAATTTCTTAACTAGATTTTTTTTTATTTTGGCGACATATAACCCCCTCTAACTTCGGTGCGACACGAAAAACGAACAGCTAACCATCAGTAGCTGGAAATAAATGGGATGGTGTATTGCTTTTGTCTAAACTTATAACGTAATCGACGGAATTTGGAATATTTTATGACTAGTCGCAACGCAAAAAAAAATATTTTTTTCTGGCCGTTGGGCGTAAAGAAAACTGGTATTTCTGTTACAAAATAAACATCGATTCTAATAAAAATAACGGTAGTTTCTAAGTAAATAAGATAATAAATCACATTAAAAAAATCATTCTCAATAATAAACTTTGATTCGGGTAAAAAATAAAAGTAACATATTCAGTAGTTATAAATAAATAAATAAATTCTATTTAAGTAAATAAAAACACCTAAAATTCTACAAGAGGTGTTCAAACAGGCCTCTACTTTTGCCAAAACTTCAGGTGTTATATTTATGATAACTTCATTAATTTTTTGTCTCAATTCATCCAAATTCATAGCACGATCATATATGTGCCGACAAATTTTTTGGACATGACCCCAAAGAAAAAATCGTTTGGGGTCAAATCGAGAGACCTGGGAGGCATTTGAATGGTTTCCCTTGTGCTTATGAGGCGCTCAGGAAATATAGTTCGCAAAAACTGTTGCACTTCTCTCGCATTATTAGCAGGGCAACCATCCTGCTGAAAGCAAATTTCCTCAAAATTAATATGCAATGCTCGAACAGCTGGAATGATGTGATTTCGCAAAAGGTCCAAGTATTTATTGGCAGTTAGGTCCCCATTAATATAAAAGGGTCTAATGATAAAATTCCCTAACATACCAGCCCATACATTAACCTTTTGCGGGTATTGTGTTCTCTGAGGAATATTGAGATGTTGATTCTCAGTATCCTGCGGCAATAGAAGGATTGTGACGGCCGTACAAGGAGAAAGAAGATTCATCCGTAAATAAAATGTTGCCGATGTCGTCCCTATTAGCCCTTTCCATCATGTCCTCACAAAACACCATACGTTTTTCCTGGTCTTCCGAAAAAATTTCTTGAGTTGTTCACAATTTGTAACAGCAATATTTGTTACGCTTTAAAATATTTCGAACCGTTCGAGCGTTCATATCAAGTTCTTCTGCAATTGAGGTACTATTGCAAGGAAAATTAATTTCCGCTAAACTACAACCAGTTGTCTAAAATTTTTTAATAATTTCTGAAAATCTAGATTTTGCAGGAATAGGATGATTTTCATACGTAAATGCAAATCTGCCGATTATCTCATGTATACTTTTACCAGAATAATATCACTTATTAATCTGTACTTTTTGTTCTATCATTTTAAATTAAAAAATTTGACTTGAAACACGGAAATACCAGCACTCGATACTTACGCTTCGACGGCCGAATGAAAGCAAATAAATTGGAATTCTCTTATTGTTCTAGGGCGTGGCGTATGCTGCTGCCCGCTCTTACCGCGCCAGCATGGTATTACCCCTCACCATAGGGCCAACTGGTAATTCACACGTATGTCGATGCTTAACGATGCTTATCTTCTGTCTCATCCTGATTTAATGAATAATATAGTATTTTCTTTATCATACTTAAGAAACGTCGAGTTTCTGGTTGGAATTTTCCAGACCTGTATATATATATATATATATATATATATATATATATATATATATGTGTGTATATATATATATATATATATATATATATATATATATATATATATATATATATATATATATGTGTGTATATATATATATATATATATATATATATATATATATATATATATATATATATATATATATATATATATATATTATTAATAGCTTAATTTCAAATTCGACTTTGGCAACAATTTTCGCTTCCATCGAGATGAAAATTAACTAAAAAAAATAGTAGTCATGTGATTAGCATTATCTGTCAAATTTTAATTTCTTTTCCAAAAATTTCAGAAGTAGGATTATATCTGAAAATATCGAAAAAAGTTATTAGAAATAATTTTTAGCCCATATGCAAAATTTCAGCTATATAAGATAATTTAAATTTTTTGCCCATTTTTTTAAAATTACACCTCTGTCGCAAAATAAGACTCAATCCAACCTACATAAAACTTCTTAGCTTTGACAATGCCAGACATATATTTTTTAAAGTAATGCCATATTAACTGTGTTTTTCTACAAAATCCAAATAGGGCTATTTAAGTTTGGTCACATGTGATTTAAAGTTTATTTGTTCTTGACCCTGTATAAGGTAACTTCATAAAATAAGTATTTTTGAAAACGTAGTTTGTATTTAAAAGTAAGACACGTTAATATTAAGAAATTGGTTTAATTGAAAAGACTCAAATTTTCTAATAAATTAATCATAAAAAAAAATAAACCACATTTTAAATTCCACCTTTTTAATTGATAACAAACTATTTTTAGTATTTGAATATTAAAGTAAAAACAATTTAAAATCTAAGATTAAATTTATATGTGCTTTTCATTGCGTCAATATAAACAATTGTTCTTCTTGGCCCATCTTTAATGTAGTTTTTGATACTAAGCGCCCTAATTTCCAAAATACAGTTTAAAATTATCGTTTCTGAATGATTAATATTACGGAAAGATCTTGGTTTGTTAACTTTTTATTTTAGGTAACTCCACAAGAAAAAATCAAGTGAGTTTAAATCCGGAGACTTAGCCGGCCAGTATTGCTCCATATTTCGCCCAGTTACTTTGCCCCTAAATATTTCCAAGACGCGTTCCTGAACATGTGTTGTATTATGGATGATAGCACCAATACGCTGGTACTACAGATAACGCCTCATTTCAATAGGAATATTGTCCAAAACTTCAAGGATCTCGGTGTTAAGGGAGCGTAGGTATTCTTCAGAACTTAAATTACCTCTAAAAAAATAAGGACCAACAACTGGATCGTTTAAAACACCGCACCACACATTTATTTTAATGGAATACTGGTCTGCATTCTATTATAAAATTTGGATTTTCTTAAGCCCGCCATCTACAATTTTGAGAGCGAACAACGCCGTTTGAAGTGAAAGTGGCCTAGTCGGTCCCTAAAACGTGAAAGGGAAAGGACACATTTTTTTTCCCTGGTATCAAAAAGAGAATCTCAAACGTATGTCAAAATCTTGTTCCTTAAGAGTATTTATAAATTTCGGTTTATATGGTTTAAATTTATTTTTGTGCAAAATCTTCCTTACACTCTCTCTTTGAACATCAATTCTGCAAGAAACATGTCTAATACTAGCTTGATCATGTTCCACAACATCTAGGCACACATTTAGTTAGAATTCGTCGCTACGTTTTATAGAATTGTGAGGTTTTTTAAAAGAAGTTGATTTAAATTTCGCCACAATCCTACTCACAGTAGATTGTTGCACATTTTTGCCTAGACGCCTTTCATTAAACATGTTGCCTACTATACGATGATTTGTGTTCTCACCACATATTAATACAATTTCAATTTTTAAGTTAACATTTTTTTAATTTAATACGCAGAAATAATTAAAAGCCACTATGAAAAACAGAAAACGATTTGACTGTAATTATTAAAGCAAGGGCTTCATGATTTTCCTTATCATTTGTTTACGGCCACCTTGTTTTTGATGCATCATCGTAAGGTGCAATACTAATTCATTTTTTGGAAATTGCATTTAAATAACCAAAGACTATGAATGAATGAATGAATGAAAACGGGGTGGTGATACTAGATCATCGATGCCTAGGCCTCCATTGGGCCCTTTACATCCCACCATATCTGCAGGTTATTCGAGGCCGATCGCCTTTGCGAATCCAAGCAGCCTCGTTAGTTGAACTTGCCTAACTGCTTCCGGTAACAAAATTATATCTCTGAAATATCTCTGTCTCAGTCCATTGAATGCTGGGCACCCTCTGAGAACATGGTCAACAGTTTCATCCTCCTCCAAACACCATCTGCATGTCGGGTCGTCCTCGACACCGATTTTATGAAGATGGCTCCGGAGGTGACAATATCTTGTCAACAATCCCACCACAATTCGCAGCTCTTTCCTTCCCAGGGAGAGAAGCTCCTTAGTACGCCGTGCGCTAGGCCCCGTTATATGTTCCTTAGCACACCTCATTCCAGGAGCTCCCCTCCACGATTCAATAAATTTCCTTTCCAGCAACGATTTCAATTCCCTTTTGCCAATAGCAATTGGAACAGGTAATATTGGTTTGGGTCCATACGGTTCGATCGCCGAACTCAACTTTGCCAGACGGTCTGCTTCCTCATTCCCGCGTATGCCCGAGTGACCCGGGACCCATACGAGTATGACTGTGCAGCCTTTCCTTATCATACCATTTCTACATCCTTACACTCAGACACCAGTCGCGAAGTCACGACACTTGACTTCAGTGCCAATATCGCAGCCTTACTGTCTGAGCATATATTTATTACTCTATTCCTGTCTATGTCCCTCTCACAAAGATGGGCACACTGTAGAATAGCATAAATTTCCGCTGTAAAAATTGTCGCACATTGTCCGGGAGGGTAGTACTCTTTGACTCCCGTGCTCCTGCCGAATACTCCGGCTTCAGCTTTTCCATCTTGTCGAGATCCATCAGTATACCACCAGGATCTATTTTTCTGAAGATTTTGTTCTCCCTCCCAATCCTCTCTACTTGGCATAAGTATCTCCAGGGGGAGGTTGGGTTTTAATAACGGCGTCATGTAGTCTGTCCGCATGGGGAGTGATGGACACCTCTCTACCACGCTTTCCCAGACACCTGAGTCACCGCCTGTTTCAATTTCAAGATGTCCCAGGCAACTGAGACGATAAACAGTCCTCAGGGCCCGTTCTCTATGTATAAGTGAAGAGGAGGCAGGTTCACCAGGACTTCTAGAGCCCTGGTGGGAGCAGTCCTCATCGCACTCAATATTCCCACACAAGTCATACTCTGAACTTTGTCAAGTTGAAGAATGTGTTTGCGCTTTGTTGTACTACGCCACCATACAATAGCGGCGTATGTTATCATGGGGCGGATCACCATAGTGTATATTCAAAATAGCACTTTAGGTGTCAGTCCCCATGTACACCCAAAGGCTCGTTTACAAGCCCAGAAAGCACATATGGCTCTCTTGGTTCGAGCCTCAATATGATCATTCCAGCTCAGTCGTGAGTCCAGAATTACTCCCAGGTATTTAACTGCCCCTTTAAGTTGAAGAGTCCTTCCCATCAATGTAATTGTGGGAAGTCTCCCGATTTTCTTCTTTTTTGTAAAGAGTACTAGCTCGGCCTTGCCCGGATTTATTCCGAGCTCCTCCCTGCGGCACCATCGTTCCGTGACAGTGCTCTAACAGTTACATTGTTAAGCTCAGCATATATTATTCTCTTAGTTAACATTGCTATGACCCATGCGACTACTGTCGGTTTAGAGCCTCGCCGTTGTAGAGCATTGCATATCGAATCGTGAGACGTGTTGTCGAATGCCCCCACGATATCGATAAAGGTACCTAAGGCAGATCGTCCACCCAACAGCGCCCTTTCGACTCTTGTGACGAGTCGGTGTAGCGCCGCATCTGTGGATTTTCCTGCCTGTTAGGCAAATTGCAAAGGATGTAAGGGATATTGCACCATTATTCCTTCCTTAATGTGTCGATTAACCAACTTTTCCAGTGTTTTTAATAAGAAGCTGGTCTGGCTGATAGGGCGGAAAGACTTTAGGATTTGTGTAGTCTGTTCTTCCTACCTTGGGAATAAAGACTACTTTTGTTTCCCTCCACGCCATCGGTATGTATCCCAAGCTCAAACATGAGCGGAATAGTTTCATCAGGTAGCTTATTATAAAATCGGAGGAATTTTGTAATAAAGCTGGAAATATACCATCCTTGCCAGGTGACTTGAAAGGGGCAAAAGTTTCCATTGACCATTTCAGCCTTTCATATGTCACTATTGTTTTAACTAACTTGTAGTCATGGTGTGCTAAAGTGAGTGTCCGTTCTTTAGATTCGCCCTCATATCGATTTGAGCCCGGAAAGTGTACTCTTAGTAGCTCCCCTAGGGTCCCCTCTTCCGTCGTGGTTTGACCTCCTTCAGGAAGAGCCAGTGCTCCAATCCGGGCACCAGTATCTCTAGTTAGTATTTTGCAATGGCGGGATGCTGAGGGCATGCTCTCCAAAGACTATTTTAAATTTTTTAATAACATAGTTTCATACTAAATTTTAATAATGGAGTTTAAATCATTGAACTAGTTAAACTTTTAAATAAAGTTAAATAAAAATGTATTTTCCACCTATTGCCGATTTTACTGATGACACACATATACTTGTTTGTCTTAATTATAACGTGTGTTACTTTTAGACACAAATTACGTTTTCTAAAATAGCTATTTTATGAAGTTACCTTATACAGGGTCAAAAACACATAAATTTGCATCTCTGGTGATCAAATTTTAATGAGCCTATTTGGATTTTGTAGAAAAACACACATTTAATATGACGTTACTTTAAACAAAATATGTCTGGAATGAAGTATTGTCAAAACTAAGAAGTTTTATGTAGGTTGTATTGAGTATTATTTTGCAACAGTGGTGCAGCTGAAATTTCGCATATGGGCTAAAAATTGCATTTAGAAAAACTTTTTCTTATAACTGTTTTCGATACTTTAAGATATAACCCACTTTTAATTTGTTTTTTTTTTGGGAAAAAAATTAAAATTTAACACATGATGTTAATCACGTGACTACTATTTTTTTGGTTGATTTTCATCTCGATCAAAGCAGGAATTGGTAGCAAAGTCAAATTTCGAATAAAGCTATTAATAAAAAGATACCATATGATGCAGACTTTATTGGTCACACTGTATAAAGAATTCCTCACAAATTTGAAACTTGAGCTGTAAAACTAAGTCGTAAGAGAAATAATTTCACCTCAATATACATAAAGGCGCCCATCATTATCTTATATGACATATAGTGGGATTTATCAAGTTTTTTTTCCAAGATTCCAAAAATTTCTCAATTTTCAAACGTTTCAATTTTTTTAAATATCTGTCAGAGAGTGTACTTTCACAACCCTCTGTTATAAGTTGAATATAAGCCGATAGTAGAGGGTTGTCTTGACAAATTTCATTTTTTTTTGTTTGATCCTAGAATAAGAGTAAAAAATCTCGCATGAGAGACCAGTGGCGTAAAATAGCAAAGGGGACTACTTGCAACACACCGCAAGGAACGACAAATTTCGATAAAAAATATTTTTACTAGATTTTTTTCGTTTAATATATATATATATATATATATATATATATATATATATATATATATATATATATATATATATATATATGTATTCGAAGGTTTTCGGGCATCCCGTGTATGTGTTGAGTTCCTCTCAGGACTGTAAGGCAGCTGACGTTTCGGTGAAATCTCATTCACCATTTTCAAAGCTCATTGTATGGCGTCTACGAGCGAACTGACCTCTGCGACTTGGGTGTTGTCGGTCCCGTGTGTACGTTGAACGGGTTCGTTTTCCGAATGGTTCTGGCCAATCAGGATGAGAGAACTTCTGCGCGTCATCGGCCCTGTTGCCAGTGTTTGTGGTTGCGATGCCGAGCTGTAATCTGTTTCGTTACTAAGTGGTATTGGTTGATGTTTTGTAAGCAGATTTTTCCAAGTATTAGGCACTCGCTGGTTATCATCTCTGTTATTTAAGTTGTTGGGCCTCTTTGCAATTTCAATGGCTTCCCTTATAACTCTTGTGGACAGGTTTTCACATCTCGATAGCATTTTTGTTCCTGAAAAATTTATCTTATGTCGTGTGTTTAACCAGTATTGGGCCAGAGCATAAGAAGTTGTTTTTTGCTTGACAGCGTTTATATGTTCGTCTCTTCTGGCGCTTATTTTACGGTTGGTTTCGCCTACGTTAGATGAGCTACATTCTCCCCATAAAATTTCGCTTGTAGACGCCATACAGTGAGCTTTGAAAATGGTGAATGAGATTTTACCGAAACGTCAGCTGCCTTACAGTCCTGAGAAGGACTCAGCACATACACGGGATGCCCGAAAACCTTCGATTACACATCACTTCCGTGAGAATGTCCGACATAACATAAATTAACTTTACGGAGAGGAAACCTACCACGACTCAAAAACATTCGAAAAGCTATGGATGAATAAATCGAGACTGCTTTGCGACCTCGCCTTCTTACACAACTGCTGAGATCAACACCTCATACCGATCTGCTGCAAGATTAAGTATCACATAAAAAACTCTAAAACAGACAGAATACGAAAGAACACCAGTCTAGCCCTGCTTCGAGAAAGAATACAACAGACAAGAACAAGTCTAAATTCCATCGACTGTTATGTAGATTGGCTCCGCTTAAGCAACACTATATACGTGTCACTATGATCTACTATAGACACTTTAGCAGAATTCAGAGTCGAAACTGATTTCTCAATAAGAACAGAGAGACAGAAAAGAAAAATTATCCGATTAAAAGAGTCATCAGAAGTCGTACACAACTTATCTGACAAAGTTTTGACACCAGCCGCCAAAACAGTTTTAACCAAAGGTTTTAACTTTGCTATAACACCATCACATATCCCAATCGAAAACATAATATGTGGAGTTGAAACAGCTCTAACAAACTTAAACAACGACACAGCAGAAACTGTCCGCCGAGAAATTTCAGGTGTTTTGGGCAAAGCAAAACCTCCAAAAAGTAATCTATCTGCAGAAAAACATCGAGCCTTACAAGACCTGCGCAAAGATACCTCGATCGTAATACTTCTAGCTGACAAAGGAAATTCGACAGTGGTCCTAAACAAAACAGACTATTATGAATAGATAATTGCCCTGCTAAACAATCCTGCTTACAAGCCAATACACAGAGACCATACCACTTATCTAGAAAAGACCACCAAAACATCGATCAGAGCAACTCCATTTACTGAAAAAATAAAGAAGAAGATCACACCAAGAGAAAAAATCATCCATATGTCCTAAACTATGCGTCTTACCTAAAATACACAAGCCCGGAGCCCCCCTGAGATTAATTGTAAGCTCTGTTGGCTCCCCAACTCAGGCCCTAGCAAAACATCTAGCCACCATTCTCCAGCCTTTCGTGGAAAAAACGGCCTCCTATGTTAAAATCTCGCAATATTTTTGAGAATTAATCAAAAACATACGTTTACAAGAAAAATAATGTCTAGTTAGTTCAGGTTAGTTCAGGTTATATATATATATATATATATATATATATATATATACATATATATATATATATATATATATATATATATATATATATATATATATATATATATATATATATATATATATATATATACATAGGATTCCTCGACAAATAATAAATGATAACCAAAGGCCCGAAATTTCCAGAAGAATTAGATTTTCCTGGGTAGAATCCGAAAGCTGAAATATATCCTAAAACAAAAAAAACTCTTAAGTCCAAGGTATTCGACCAAAATATACTTCCATCCAATTCCCACATATGGGACTCATTCAGACCTGGATATTAACACGATTGAACGAAGATCGATTAGCGGAAACACAGACCTATGGAAAGAGCGATGCAAGAAATAAGAATAGTTTACATGAAAAGATATATCTGGATTGGAATCAGGATGCTGGAAAACACGTTGCTAAAAGGAAAAACAGATGGAATCAGTTACGATAAGAATGAAGCTACGACTAGGTGGGAGAAGAAGAGGAATATCACAAATTAAATGGAGTGAAGACCTAAGCCTTCAGAGATGCCTATATTCAAAGTCGAATAAGTTAAGGGCTAAAGAAGAAGATTAAAAAAGAAGCCCAATGAGAAATACTCTGTGGTTAAAGATTCAATTAAAAACAGCATCGTTGGTTCATAACATGATTTACGACCAAGTTCCAACGATGAAGTTTTTTATTGTCATAAAGTTAATCGTGAATTTTGACCTCAAAAATATTTTCCAAAATTGGTCGTTAAAAATATAATTTGCCATTTATTATTTTAGAAAAAAATTTGCAAGCGGATCAGAATATAATCTCCGTGATATTTCGGTTGCAAATATGATGTCTCTACAATGGAATAAAGATCTAGCTTTGACTGCCCTCTGCAATATGTTTGAGTGTGAAGGAGTAAAGCCTGACCCTTGTCATGTAACCGCGCAATTTCCAGAAGGCACTGGACAAAATTTGTATAGTTGGACTGGCGATCATGATTCTGATTGTGTTCTTAGAGCGATAGATGGAATACAGATCTGGTAAGTTAAAGCGGACTTCTCTGATTCTTTAAGTTATGAGAACGTTCCTTGAACGCAAATAACTTTTCAATAAAAACAATATATATATATATATATATATATATATATATTTATATATATATATATATATATATATATATATATATATATATATATATATATATATATATATATATATATATATATATATATATATATATATTAGACCAGGGCTTATCTGTGAAATGGAACATGGAGATTTTTGCATGAGAGCCTTCAGAATAACCTGAATACCGATAATTTTGATACGCGTACTTTCAAAAAGTTGGGCAGCATTGTTTTTGTTAATAAAAATATAAAATTAACGAAAAAAAAACTTTTTTTCAAATTTTCTCTCATTTAACTTTGAAGGTATTCATTTTAGAGGAAAGTTGAAGAGGAAAAAAAGTTTTGTAATTAAATTTGCCATAAGATAGGTTGGTGGGAAAAATCAAAATATATTTCCCTTATTGCAAAATAGCAATAATTAAAAAAAGGTAAAAAACAGGTTTTAGTCAATTTTTTTTCGAGCATTTTTTTTCTGAGGACCTTCATATGAGAGTAAAGAAAACTTTATGCCATGTTAAAATAACCCGCTAAAATTCGTTAAGATTGAATCGATAGTTTTTCCACAATAATTTTGCAATCCGGTTTCGTTTACAAAAACTGACCATTTTTCAAATTTGTCTGAGTCCAAAATACCACGTTAACGTATTTAAATTTATTTTCGACATATAGTAGGGAACTCAAGTTTTCCAACGCCTTTTTCAGAATCAAAATCGGATTATTTAAGGAGGAATTGTTTAAGAACATTGTGAATCTATAAACCATACCGACCTGATTCTTAAACCAAACACTTTGTCATGCCGAGCTCTTTTTTGATACAAATATTTAAATGTTTATGTTATCGAAAACTTTAATAACAAATGAAAAGAATATCGCCCACGCCCATGAAAAATGATAAAAAGAGGGGTGGGGAGCTCTTATTTTAAAATTGAATTCGAAGATTCAAAATATATATCTGAGAAAATTTCATTTTCTCGGCTTCTAATGGATATTTAAACCGATGTCCCGCGAATAATGGAACTCAAATATCATAATGCCATGTGCCCATCTTGCATTCATTTTTATATAAACAAATGACGTTATCTATGCATCACACTTACAGCATACTGCACATCCTATAGACTTTCCAAGCGAATCTTTGTTTATTAATATAATTAAGCATACTATAACGATATATATATATATATATATATATATATATATATATATATATATATATATATATATATATATATATATATATATATTTACTTTAATTATTAAAATTCTTTCAACAATCATTGTTTAATCAAATTGAAAAAAAAATTGGTTTTAAATTATTTTATTCGTAAAATACAGATAAATATAAAATAATTATTTTATATAAATCATATATGAAACTTTAATAGTTTTTAAGTTATAAGTAATACAATATTTCTACAAATATTTGGAGATATAATATTTTCGGAGATGAGAGTATGATGCTTTAAAATGTAACCGTTAACATGAAAGTAGTGGGGCGGGAGAAAGAAACATCGGCTCAAACTGGCTTTCTGAAGGTATAGAATAGGCATTAAAGAGAGTTAGTCTGTAGTTATTATGTCTTCCTGGTTGTGGAAAGATACTGGTTACAGTGTTACCAAAAATTGTATTTTATAAATGTCCACGACATGGTATGTATAATTAACATGCAAATAAATTCAATTTGGAAACAAGTTTTTCAATTTGAATTAATCTCGTTTTCACCATTATATTTACTTATTAATCAAATATTCTTCTTAATTTTTTCGTATAGGTGAATGTTATGAAACAATTCATTTTTGCTGAAAGGAATGGTAACTGGGAATTGCATATCAAGAGTTCGCGTAGAATGTTGCCATATTTACATGCCAGTGGTCATTTTCTCTAAATCTTTGGAAATATATATGCAGAATATGCATAATCTTCCAACCATAATGAAAAATTCTGGTGTGGCGTTTGGACAGACATGTGTATAGAGCAGTTTGAAATATAATATTTAGTGTTAAGAGTGCGTTATTGAACTTTTTGAACATAATTTATAAAGAGTAACTATTTTATTTTTATCTGTATTTGACAAATAAAATAATTTACAACCAAAATTTTTTTCAATTTGTTGATGATTATTTAAACAATTTTGATAATTAAAGTAAATATATATCGTTATAGTATGTTTAATTTAATTAATATTAAAAAACAAAAATTCGCTTGGAAAGTCCAATACTATAGGGTGCAGTATGGTGTAAGTATGATGCATAAATAACGTCATTTGTTTATAACAAAATGAAAGCATGATGGGCACATGGCATTATGATATTTGAGTTCCATTATTCGCGGTACATCGGTTTAAAAAAATGCTCTATTAGAAGTAGAGAAAATGAAATCTTTTTCAGATATGTATTTTGAATCTTCGAATTCAATTTTAAAATGAGAACTCCCCACCCCTCCTTTTTTCATTTTTCACGCGCGTGGGCGATGTTCTTTTAATTTTTTTGATTTTAATTTCCGATAACATAAACATTTAAATATTTGTATCAATAAAGAGCTCGGCAAGACAAAGTTTTTGGTTCAAGTATCAGGTCTGTATTGTTTATAGATTCACCGCAACAGGCTGTCAACTTTGACAGTTTGTATCTCGGAAACCAATTGACGATTGAAAATGGTCGGTTTTTGTAAACGAAATCGGATTGCAAAATTATTGTGCGAAAACTTTCGATTTGATCCTAACGAATTTTAGCATTTTGTTTTATCATGGCATAAAATTTTCTTTGCTCTAATATGAAGGTCCTCAGAGAAATTTAGATGGTCGAAAAGAATTGATAAAAAAACTGCTTTTTTAAGCTTTTTTTTTTAATTATTGCTATTTTGCAATATATATATATATATATATATATATATATATATATATATATATATATATATATATATATATATATATATATATATATATATATATATATATATATATACAGGTTGCGGCATTTATCTTGAGAAAAAGGAATATCTTGGTAGAATCACATTTTTTCGAAAAACGTTTTATGCAAAAATTATAGGGTAATAGAGGGATCAACTAGTAATAACCTTGAAAATGACCTTGATTGTGTTCTTCAAAATCATTTGAAGATCAACTTCAGAATTTTAAAAGGGACCCCCAATTTCAATCCTGGGAATGAAAAGGGCTCTCGTTGTTGTTTGGCTCTCATGTTGTTGGGCTGTTGCTTCTTGTGCGACAGGGGTTCGCCTCCTTAACACCCTGCCACTTGAAGTTTGCAACGTCGAAATGTTGCTCCCCCCAGAATCCGTGGAGCAGACCGCTTCTGCGGTGTGGGATTCTGCACCATGGGTCCTACCCACCTAGGGTACATTATGTTTTGCAGTCGACATTTCATTATTTAAAATTTAATCGCCTCCTACGATTGGTTGAGGAAAACCCTGGATCTATTCGTTACCGTGTGCAGTCGGAACGCTGAAAGAAAGTGGCTCCTAAGGAGTTATGTAGGAATTGAGTGTAAGTGGGTGAGGGCAGAGGAATGTTTAAAAGGTAAAGAAAGGATATGGTTAAAGGTCAGCGGATATTTGGCGTTGCTGGCTGTACTTCCGGCCAGACAGGCTTATTATTATTATATTATACATGATTTACAAGCCAAACGGCTTCGCACTCCCTCCAGGGATTATTCACTCATACCAGGCATACAAAGACGCCAAAAGTATGAAGCTCTGTGGGAACCCTTTCCATGTTATCGGGTCCTAGGTGACGTTGTCTGCTGCATTTCCCATGAATTTTCGGACGGTTCGCGCGGTTGCTAGGAGAATTGCTTTCTGCATCGGTTTATAAAGATGCTCACTAAGGCCCAGTCCCTTGATGTTCTGCAGGAGGTTCTTCGGTATCGCTCCAGTTGTTGACAGTATTATGGGAATCGTTTGGACGCTGTTCATTGCCCATTGTCTTCGGATTTGGACCTCCAGATCTCTGTATTTGGCGATCTTCTCGTTATATTTTGGCCTTAGGTTGTTGTTGTTAGGCACCGCAATGTCGATTAGTGTAGTTCGCCTAGAAATTTTATCTATTAGTATAATGTCTGGTCTATTATGAGCTACTGTTTGATCCGTCAAAACCGTTCGGTCCCAATATAACTTGAACTGGTTGTTTTCAAGAATAGGCTCCGGATTGTACTTGTAATAAGGCACTTTTCCTACCTGTAATAGGTTTAACTTTTCTGCTAACTCTTGGTGGAGTATCTTAGCGGCTGAGTCGTGTCTTTCCTTATACTCGGTTGCGGCAAACGCTTGGCATCCTCCAGTTATGTGCTGAATTGTCTCCGATGTTCGACAGCCATATCTGCATTGGTCATTTTCTATTGAGGGATCTCTAATGATGAACTTCCGATAGTTCTTCGTCGGAATAACCTGGTCTTGGATAGCTAACAAGAAGCCCTCCGTTTCCGGAAACATCTGTCCTGAAATCAACCAGTAGTTCGACGCTGAGTTGTCGACATTGTCCTGATTGACCTCATTTGGATGCCGTCCATGAAGTGGCTTCCGTAGCCAAGTTTGTAACTTCTCTTGGTCTGTTTGGTGGTGAGAAGTAAT
This sequence comes from Diaprepes abbreviatus, assembly GCA_034092305.1. Taxonomy (NCBI): domain Eukaryota; kingdom Metazoa; phylum Arthropoda; class Insecta; order Coleoptera; family Curculionidae; genus Diaprepes; species Diaprepes abbreviatus. The sequence continues at coordinate 3,097,865 of JASJET010000326.1, read as the reverse complement.
ATCTTGTTCCCTCAACTGTAGCGGTGTTGAATCGTCTGCCTCGCATATTGCTCGATGTAGTGTGGAAGAGTCCGCCAACCTGTGGAAATATGAACGTAAGTTTATTATTTGTTGGTCGAGCTGCTTACCAATATCCACCAATCCTCTTCCTCCCTGGGGTCTTGGAAGCATTGTACGTTCAATAGCACTCCGAGGGTGATGTTTTTGTGCTTTTGTTAGGAGTGTCCTTATTTTTCTTTGCAGGTTCTGGATGTCTGTCCTGCTCCACTTTACAATTCCAAAAGAGTAGCTCAGCGCAGAGCAAGCATACGTGTTGAGCGCCTTAAACAAATTTCTACTATTTAAATTAGTTCTTAATACCCGCCTTACCCTCCTGACAAATTCGGCTGTCAATTCGGCCTTCATAGTGCCATGATCAATTCTTTTAGCCTGTTTCATACCTAGATATTTGTATGTTTGGTCTGCTTCCATTGCAGCTATAGTTTCACCGTTCTGCATTTCAAAAGCCCCCGGTTGTATCTTCCCTTTAACGATGTTCAAAATACGGCACTTGTCAAGTCCAAATTGCATTCCGATATCCCCGGAGAACTCCTCTACAATTTTAAGCATTTGTTCCAGCTGGCTTCTGGTAGCAGCCATCAGTTTAAGATCATCCATGTATAGAAGATGATTCACTCTGACTATCTCTTCGTTGTTGTTTCTAACACTAAAGCCGTGTCTGGTGGAGTTCAAACGGCGTGATAGTGGGTTCATTGCAAGGCAGAACCACAATGGGCTAAGTGAATCGCCTTGAAATATTCCTCTTCGTATCGGAATGGTGTTAGTTTCGATGGTGTCGCTGGATGGCACTTGCAATTGGATCCTAGTTCTCCAGGTTAACATGATGCGTTCTAAAAAGGAAACAAAATTATTGTCGACCCTGTACATTCTTAATATAGTTTTGAGCCACTCATGTGGTACTGAGTCGAAGGCCTTCTTATAATCCACGTAGGCAGCAAAGAGGTTTCTTCGGTTGGTACAGGCTTGGTTACATATGACAGAGTCAACAATCAATTGTTCCTTGCATCCCATTGCTCCCCTCGTACATATTATTATTATTATTGTCATGATTTACAAGCCAAACGGCTTTGCACTCCCTCCAGGGATTATCCACTCATACCAGGCATACAAAGACACCAAAAGTATGAAGCTCTGTGAGAACCCTTTCCATGTTATCGGGTCCTAGGTGACGTTGTCTGCTGTATTTCCTACGAACTTTTGGACGGTTCGCGCGGTTGCTAGGAGAATTGCTTTCTGCATCTATCATTTATTATTATTATTAAATAATTTTAAAATTTGACCTTCACCTGAAAGTCAAGGTAATATATGGTGGTAATATTGTCCGCCCTTTCCATTTTCGGGGTCGAAATTGGGGGGTCCTATTTAAAATTCCAAAGTTGAACTTTAAATAACCTTGAGGGCCAAAATCAAGGTTATCTCCAAGGTCACTACTAGTTGGCCCCACCGCCATACTATAATTATTGTATAAAATATTTTTCGAAAAAATGTGATCCGACCGAGACATTCTATTGTCTTAAGAAAAATGCCGCACCCTGTATACACACACACACATATATATATATATATATATATATATATATATATATATATATATATATATATATTTATATATATATATATATATATATATATATATATATATATATTTATATATATATATATATATATATATATATATATATATATATGTATGTATGTATATATATGTATATTTTTTCTTTTGTAGTGTCAGTATTTCCACTTTTGTGTTTGTATGAAGGTTGTAGACAATGTTGAAGATTGACTAAAATGTGGTTGTCGTACTTGCATTGTCGTTATTTTTATTTTTACGACGTTTCGATTTGGTTGTATCTCTAATTGTTATCAAGTATAAACTGAATGTTTTGTCTTAAGACCACGAGCTTATATTGGGACTGTGTCCATTGAAGCGCAAAGTTTCGCTTCAGTGTACACACCTCAATGATTTGATGTTACAAAGTAGTGGCTGACAAAGATTAGGTATCTCAACACTCGGTTTACTCAAGATTCCACTATTGTTTTTAATGTAAGCTGCTTCTATAAATTTTCTTTTTTTTTTTCATGTTGAGTTTCATATATATTGCCGCAACCTCAGACCATTTTATATGGTGTTGTTTATCCCAGGCCTGGTCTGCAATCCTGATCTCGACGTTTCCCCTTTTTGTGTATGAGTTTTATGTTCCTTAATTCTAACTTCTAGTGGTCGTTTGGTTTCTCCAATAAATATTTCACCACACTCACATGGAACTTTGTAAATACATTCTTTTTTATCGGTAGTTTTTGGTTTTGATTTTGCTAAATGAGCTCTAAGTGTATTTCCTTATTTAAAGGCTGATTTTATATTATAACTACTGGCAATTCATCTTATTTTCTCCGAAGTTCCCTTAATCTACGGAATTGTGAAGAACAAATGTGCTTCTTGCTGTCCAGTGTTCGTTGTTCTAAAATTATTCATAATATCGTTAATTAGTTTTAAAGGATAACTATTCTGTTGTAAATCGGATTTAATATTTGCTACCTCTTTTTCCAATGATTCGGCATTATTGCATATAGATATAGTGCGATTATAGAGGTTGCGTATAATTTCTCGTTTTGTTACAACAGAATGATTAGAACTATGATTAAGATATCGTCCAGAAGTGTTGGTTTTCTGTATCCTGAAGTTTTAATAGCTTCGTTTGAAAGGTTCACCATGAATCTAAGAAGGGAAATTAATCACCTCTTTTGCCATGGTAAACTTAATTGTAGATCGAATGGTATTTAGATGTTTCAAGAAATCATTAAGTTTTTGATCATTGCCCTTCCATAAGGTGAAGGTATCATCGACATATCTCAACCAGACTTTCGGTTGTTGCCTTTTTTATGGCATGAGTTTCGAACCATTCCGTATATATATATATATATATATATATATATATATATATATATATATATATATATATATATATATATATATATGAATAGTTTGGTTATTCCAAGTTTCAATCTGTTCGTTCAAAAATTTTTTTCACGATGTTTCTCCAAAACCTCATTTGGCATTTTCAAGTGCGGTTCGTCTCGTTACTCGTTGAGAACTGATAGTGGCCATTGCTGAATTTCGAGTTTTGTTTAACTGGCTCACGTCCTGATTGGATGAGCGGCTTCGTAGGCTCCTCCCCACTGCCGAGTGCGATATATTTTGTTCTTGTATGCAGGTCTCTCGAGTACTAGTTGATTTTTGTTGTTTTCTTTCTTGATTTTTTATTAGTGTTTTCCAAGTAGTTGAGAAATTTATAGCATCGTCTCGTTTATTTAGCTGTCCCGTTTTTTCGATTTCTAGGGCCTCTCTTATGACGCGTACCTTGTAGTTCTGTACTGGTGCCATTTCTTTTGTTTTTTTCGAAGTCGATGGTATGTCCGGTTGTTTGGTGATGTTGAATTAGGGCTGCGGTTGTCTGTTTGTTTTTGATGCTATTTTTATGTTCTTGGATTCTTGCTGATATGCGCCTGTTTGTTTGTTCTTATAAGTTTGATGGCAATCTGTACATGGAATGCTGTAAACGCCATGATTTTGAAGGTTGGTCTTGTCTTTGGGATTTCCCAGGATGTTGGCTATTGTTTTTTGTGGTTTAAATATGGGCTGTATGTTGTGTTTTCTTAAGATTCTTCCGATTCTGTCTGTGATTCTTTTTATGTATAGTATTATGGCTTTGTTCCTTGTTTGATCCTGGTCTTTGGTCTTTTTTGTAGTCTTCTCTTGTCTTTTTATGGCTTTCTTTATATCTGATTGCGAGAAACCATTCCGTTCTAGAGCTGTTGAAATGTGTCTTATTTCGTCTTGTTTTGTGTCAAGTTCTGTTAGGCGGAGAGATTTTGATATTAGTGTGTTGACTACTGCTTACTTTTGAGAGGGATGATGATGTGACGCTGCATTGAGATATCGGTTATTATGTGTGGGTTTTCGATATACGCTAAAGCCCAAGGTGTTGTTGAGTTTCCTAGTTAATAGCAGGTCCAAAAAAGGAAGTTTTTTTTCTTGTTCGATTTCTAGCGTGAATTGAATTCTGTGGTGGATATTGTTCAGATATATGAGGAAATCGTCCAGGTGTTCTTTTCCATGTGGCCATATTATAAAAATATCATCAACATAGCGTTTCCAAGATTTGGTTTTAAAGGTGCCTTTTGCAGTGCCTCTTGTTCGAAATATATCATAAAAAGTTTGGCTATGACTGGTGAAAGCGAGGACTCCATAGGTGCGCCATCTGTTTGTTTGTAAATTTGGTGATTGAACATGAAGTATGTGTTCTGCAAGTTCAATTGTATAGGCTGAAAAATCCTCGTTCATGGCGATTTTGTCCAAAGTCTCATCCAGTGGTATGCTTGGATATAGGGGAGGAGCCTACGAAGCCGCTCATCCAATCAGGACGCGAGCCAGCTAAACAAAACTCGAAATTCAGCAATGGCCACCATCAGTTCTCAACGAGTAACGAGACGAACCGCACTTGAAAATGCCAAATAAAATTTTGGCGAAACGTCGTGAAAACAATTTTTTGAACGAACGGATTGAAACCCCGAATAACCAAACTATTCATTCTACCATCCGTGAAAATCTACGATATAACATATATATATATATATATATATATATATATATATATATATATATATATATATATATATATATATATATATATATATACATATTGGCGACTACTGGAGAGAGTGAAGAACCCATCGGAAGCCCGTCGTCCTGAGCGTACAACTTGTCCTTTACTTAGTAAGCACTACGCAGGCAACACTGCAAAAGGTCCATCACCCCGTCCAGTGGTAACGTGGTTCGATCACATAAAGTAGTATCATTTTAAAGTCTAGTTTGATTATGTCTAGGGATTCCGCTAATGGTATACAGACGTTCTACATCAAAGTTTATTAGTCTGTTGTCTGACTCTAGATTGATGCTACTAATAATGTTCACGAAATGTGTAGAATTTTTAACATATGTATTCGTCTTAACTTCTAAAGGTTGTATGATTTTTAAAAGAAACTTCGCCAGTGCATTTGTTGGGGATCCTCTGGAGCTGGTGATTGGCCTCAATGGTATGTTCATTTTATGAATTTTTGGTACTCCATAAAGATGTGATGGCTTAGTATAGTGTGGAATGTATGAATATATGGAACCCAACATAAAAAAGAAAATTTAAAGAAGCAGCTTACATTAAATACAATAATGGAATCTTCAGTAAACCGAGTGTTGAGGTACCTAATCTTTGGCAACCACTACTTTGTAACATCAAATCATTGAGGTGTGTACAGTGAAGTGAAACTTTGCGCTTCAATGGATACAGTCCCAATATCCCAATATAAGCTCGTGGTCTTAAGACAAAACATTCAGTTTATACTTGATACAAATTAGAGATACAACCAAATCGAAACGTCGTAAAAATAAAAATAACGACAATGCAAGTCCGACAACCACATTTTAGACAACTTTTGTGTTTATCGTTCTATTCTATTCTTATTTATTAACTAATAATTATGTATTTAAAAAATTGTGTTTTTTTTTGAAGAAAGTTTATTTCTTTTATTTGTGAAAAAGCTTTACTAATTAATTACACTTTTAGGTATAATGAGCTGGTTGATATCGATGTAGATGTTTTAAAATCTGAATTTTCACCAAACGATTCTGAATCTAGCCGTTTTTTTCAACTAATTTGGGCATCAACAACTCACGTAGGATGTGCAATGACAACGAAAATAACTGAATTTCACAAATCATGTTATTTTGTTTGTAACTATGGTCCAGGTGCTGTGAAGAATGATAGAGCTTTTATTGGAGGAGAACCCTGTGGGAAATGTCCAAATGAAAGATGTATAGACGATGTTCTATGCTCTGTAAGAGATAACGATTCCAATTCAATTGCGGGTCAATTCGATCATTCAAAATTTTACTTTCTCATAAATTTGTTATTTGGCATATATTTTTTAACAAATAAATATTTTTAAAAGTAATTTTATGTGTTAATATTCAGGAAATAATAATTGCCCAGTAAAGACACGTATATTGAATTAACGTATAGAAAAGTTGTAAACAAACTATATATATATATATATATATATATATATATATATATATATTTATATATATATATATATATATATATATATATATATATATATATATATATATATATATATATATATATATATATGTTATATCGTAGGTTTTCACGGATGGTTTTCAATCCGTTCGTTCAAAAAAAAAAAATTGTTTCCAAGACGTTTCGCTAAAATCTCATTTGGTATTTTCAAGTGCGGTCCGTCTCGTTACTCGCTGAGAACTGATGGTGGCCTCTGATGAATTTCGAGTTTTGTTTAGCTGGCTCGCTTCTTGACTAGATGAGCGGCTTCGCAGGCTCTTCCCCTCTGCCGAGTGCGATATATTTTGTTCTTGTATGCAGGTCTCTCGTGTACTAATTGATTTTTGTTGTTTTCTTTCTTGATTTTTTATTAATGTTTTCCATGTAGTTAGAAAATGTATAGCATCGTCTCGTTTATTCAGCTGTCCCGCTTTTTCGATTTCTAGGGCTTCTCTTATGACGCGTACCTTATAGTTCTTTACTGGTGCTATTTCTTTGGTTTTTTCGAAGTCGAAGATATGTCCGGTTGTTTGTTGATGTTGAAATAGGGCTGAGGTTGTCTGTTTGTTTTTGATGCTATTTTTATGTTCTTGGATTCTTGCTGATATGCGCCTATTTGTTTGTCCTATATAAGTTTGATGGCAATCTGCACATGGAATGCTGTAAACGCCATGATTTTCAAGGTTTGTCTTGTCTTTGGGATTTCACAGGATGTTCGCTATTGTTTTTTGTGGTTTAAATATGGGCTGTATGTTGTATTTTCTTAAGATTCTTCCAATTCTGTCTGTTATTCCTTTTATGTATGGTATTATGGCTTTGTTCCTTATTTAATCTTGGTCTCTGTTGTAGTCTTCTCTTTTCTTTTTATGGCTTTCTTTATATCTGATTGTGAGAAACCATTCCGTTCTAGAGCTGTTGAAATGTGTCTTATTTCGTCTTGTTTTGTGTCAAATTCTGTTAGGTGATGAGATCTTGAATTAGTGTGTTGACTACTGCCTGCTTTTGAGAGGGATGATGATGTGACGCTGCATTGAGATATCGATCAGTATGTGTGGGTTTCCGATATACGCTAAAGCTCATGGTGTTGTTGAGTTTCCTAGTTAATAGCAGGTCTAAAAAGGAAGTTTTTTTTCTTGTTCGATTTCTAGCATGAATTGGATTCTGTGATGGATATTGTTCAGGTATATGAGGAAATCGTCCAGGTGTTCTTTTCCATGTGGCCATATTATAAAAATATCATCAATATAGCGTTTCCAAAATTTCGGTTTTAAAAGTGCCTTTTGCACTGCCTCTTGTTCGAAATATATCATAAAAAGGTTGGCTATGACTGGTGAAAGAGAGGACCCCCATAGGTGCGCCATCTGTTTGTATATTTGGTTATTGAACATGAAGTATGTGTTCTTTAGGCAGTGTTCTGCAAGTTCAATTGTTTAGGCTGGAAAATCTTCATTCATGGCGATTTTGCACAAAGTCTCATCCAGTGGTATGCTTGGATATAGCGATTTTATGTCGAGGCTTGCTAAGATGTCATTTTTTTCGAGATAAATGTTTTTGATCATTTTAGTCAGATGTTCGAAGTTTTTCACGAAGGAATCAGCCAGTTCGACTCTTGGTTGCATGATACCTGCTAGATATTTTTCCAGTTTTTGTGTAGGAGATCCCATGGCGCTCACTATTGGTCTGAGTGGTGAATTTGTTTTGTGTATTTTTGGTAAGCCATACAGTTTTGGACATCTGCTTGATTTTTCTCTTGGTATTATAGATTTTTCAGTTTCTGTGTCTAGTTTTGAGACTTTAATCTTGGCTTTCGTAGTTTTTTCAAGGTATGTTGTTGGGTCTCTGTTGGTTTGTTTGCAAGAGGCGTCTTTGAAAATTTCTGACATTTTTTGCATATATTAATTGGTGTTCATTACAACCGTGACATTTCCCTTATCTGCTTTTAATATTGTTATATCCTTATTCTTTTTTAAGGATGAGAGGGCTTGATGTTCAATTCGCGTTAAGTTTGAGTTAGGAGGCCGGCTTGATTTCAAAATTTGTGTTATGTCTTGTCTGGCTTGTTCGGCATTTTCTTCAGGGATGTCCTTTAGAGCAGCTTCTATATTCGAAATTATCTCTTCTAAGGAGACTGTTTTTGGCGTTACGGCAAAATTAAAACCTTTAGACAGAACTAATTTCTCGGATTCTGTAAATTGATAGTTGGAGATATTATGGACAACTTTGTTGCAGTCCAGTGTTTGCTGTGTGTGCACCGTATTGCGTGGTTGTAGTGCCTCAAATTTCTTCTGTTGTTTTTTTGCCTTAAGCTGGTTGTCTGATTCTGTTCTCCAACAGGATACTTTTTCTACGTCATTCCACAGAAGATGATGGATTTTGTGGGTTAAAGCTAAGTGGAGATTATAAAGTTCTGTTTCAGTCCTTGCGGTCTTAAGGATTGAAATAGTTCTTCCTATCTTTAGATGGTACGATAGTTTGGCGCAAGTTGGTTCTAGATTGTTGTTGCTTCATCTTATTAAGAAAGTTATATCGCAGAGGAGGGCTAATTTCTTGGATCTCAGTTTCTCGAAACGTTTAACATTTAAAAAGGTCTCCTCCCCGTAAAGGTGTAAAATGATATATCGTAGTTTTTCACGGATGGTAGAATGGTTTGGTTATGCCGGGTTTCAATCGTTTCCACTCATTTCGGCATTTTCAAGTGCGGCCCGTCTCGTTACTCGCTGAGAACTGATGGTGGCCTCTGATCTTTTTTTGTGAAAGTAAGTGTCTCAGCTCCATATGAAAGAACATGCAAGACACACTTGTTAAAGACCTTTTTTTTTAAGCATATAGGAAGATTAGATTTCAATATATATCTAAGTCTACCGAATGCCGCCCATGATAAACCTATTCTTCGCTGGATTTCGTGCGTCTGATTATCTCGCCTAATACCGATCCCATGTCTCAAGTATTTGCATATATGCACTTGTTCTAGATTTATGTTATTGATGTTTAAGGGACTACTCATTACTAGGTTTGTCATGTATTGTGTCTTTGATAAATTAATTTTCCAACCGACTTTTTCCGAGGTATCGTTTAGCGTATTCAGCATATTTTGGGCTTTCTTTGTGTTGTCTGTTATTAACACAATATCGTCTGCAAAACAGAGATAATTTATTAATTCGCCATAGATGTTGATTCCTGCTGAATCCCAGTTTATCTTTTTCAACATATTCTCTAGCAATGCAACAAACAATTTTGGAGAGTGTGCCACCTTGCCTTACCCCTCTAGCGATATTAAATCTATCTATGTATTGATTTGCCGATGTTCTGACATTTGCCGTGGCATCCTCATATATGTTTTTGATAATTGCGAAGTATCGATGATCGACGCGACATTCGCTTAATGCTTCTAGAACTTTCCGCTGATTTATTGAATCAAAGGCTTTCTCGAAATCAACGAAGACAAGCATCAGTGGTCTATTATACTCAATACACTTCTCGATAAGAACTCTGACGGTCAGAAGATGGTCATTTGACCCATAACCTGGGAATCTATTCTCGTTCTAGAGAGAAAACGATCATCTTGATGGAAAGTAGGCGTGGTTCTCATGAAAAAGTAATAAACCGTATTCTGGTAATTTTAAGCGATGGTCACATCCATCAAATCTTGCGAGAACTTGTTCTACTAGTCCGAACCAAGAGAACGGCGAGATTTTGAGAGAACGATACTGTCATTCCCGTCATTATGCGTTATTTTTAGGTTATAAAAGTTCAAAAAAATTCGAGATCGTTTTGAAAATAAAATATTGTAATTTTTATAAAATATTTTTGTTTATAAATATACATTTATAAAATGGGTCTTGAAGAAGTAATTTTGGACCATGATGGACCAAAGAATATGAGACTAGCGGAAAAACAAGTGGCAAATTAAAATCGTCGATTTCTACCACGGTTGCATGATTCGGAATTCACAAGGTTGTTTAGGTAAGTACCTATTATATAAATATTTGTGAAATTTGGCGGATTCTACTTCGTTTAATTTATTTTACCAGCCTGGTAAAAATCTGTGAAGATATCTTGTACTAGAAATTTCTATAATTCTCAGGGCTTGACAGAAGGCAACATCATCTTTGCCAGAAGTCATGATAATATTTTGTAACTATAAAGTTAGCATATACAAGATTAGTAAGGCATTAATGATTTTTTACTTGGTTGGATTATACATATTTGTAATATATTACCTTATTATATATACGAGCTGCAACAAAAGAGATATGCTTTAAAAATAAAGAAAAAAGTAGTAAAATCAGCCCGTATACCAAGAACCTCATAGAAAAACGAAGAAATGTGGACCGAAACTGTGAAGAATATAGGGACATAAATAAAGAAATTAACAAAAACATAAGGAGGGACATAAGAAAGCATAATACAAAAGTGATTAAAGACACGATAGAAGCTAACAAATCAATGAAGGTTCTCAGATCTCAATTGGGTAGGGGCCGGACAAAAATTTCCGGACTTAAAACTAAACAAGGCCAATTAGTTAGTACCCGGGAGGAAATCACGATGGCTGTCCAGGACTTTTATACAGAGTTATACAGTCCAAAAACTCAAGATCCTTACTACGAAAGAAAGGAAGTAAGAAATGTCGGTTCAGAAGAGATGCCCGAAATAAATACCGCAGAGTTAATGAAAGCGCTTAATCAAATGAAAAATAATAAAAGCCCTGGCGAGGATCGTATAACCGCCGAAATGTTAAAAATAGGGGGAGAACAACTAAGAGAAAGCGTGAGAATTTTGTTGAACAAGTGCTTAATGTATGGAAAAATACCCGAGGCATGGGAAAACGCAGAAGTCATCATATTATACAAAAAAGGCGATAGAAATAACATAGAAAATTATCGGCCAATTAGCTTACTGTCCCACTTGTACAAACTTCTTACAAAAATAATAACTAACAGACTGACGCCAAAGTTGGATGCATACCAACCTTCAGAACAAGCTGGATTTCGCAGGAACTTCAGTACAATAGACCATCTACAGACCTCTGCATTTGGCTTTCGTTGATTACCAGAAGGCATTCGATTCTATCGAATCATGGGCAGTTCTCAAAGCACTGAACAATGCTTGGATTGATTCAAGATACTCTGCTATAATTCAGCATATATATGAAAACGCTTACATGCAAGTTACAATAGACGAGGATATAAAAACCTCGAGGATACCTATAAAAAGAGGCGTACGTCAGGGGGACACAATCTCTCCAAAATTGTTCACGTTGGCACTTGAAGATGTATTTAAGGGCTTGGACTGGCATGACAAGGGAATTAACATAGACGGAACACGACTAAACCACTTAAGATTTTCTGATGATATTGTTATAATCAGTGATTCACCAGAACAACTCCAATGTATGATACAAGAACTTCATCAAGCATCAGCTAGGATAGGACTCAAAATGAACTTGTCAAGAACAAAAATAATGAGTCTAGAACAAATACAAATTAAAGTGGAAGATAAAATAATAGAAAATGTAAGAGAGTACATATATCTAGGTCATAAAATACAAATAGGGAAGGAAAACCAATCGGCTGAAATTCCTAGAAGAATAAGTCTCAGCTGGGCAGCTTTTGGTAAACTCGGATTCAATCTTAAATCCAGTAACACCCCCATAAGTCTGAAAAGAAAAGTCTACGAGTCGTGCATCCTGCCAGTTCTTATTTATGGTATTGAAACAACCTCCCTAACATGTAAAGCCATTGATAAGCTTCGGGTTACACAACGAGCAATGGAAAGGGCTATGCTGGGAATTAGTTTACGAAATAGAGTTCCAAATGAAGAAATCAGAAGAAGAACGAAAATAACAGATGTGAGCAAACGAGTAGCGCAGCTAAAATGGAGAAGGGCTGGACATATCGCAAGACATGACATAGGCAGATGGACATACAAGATAACAGCATGGCGGCCAAGAGAGAACAAGAGAAGTGTTGGCAGGCCCGAAAAGAGATAGCGTGACGACATCCAGAAAATTGCCGGAAAAAACTGGATGGGGATCGCTACGGACCGACAGAAATGGAAAAATATGGAAGAGGCCTACATTCAGGAGTGGATGAAAACGGGCTGATATGAATGAATGAAAAAATTACCTGGTTTAGTTACTGTTAAAAAATTTGGAGGATATTAAGCTAATATTAATTTTCCTTTTTACATTTAGGTACCCATATTAATATAATTTTATTAAAATATTAATATTTATAGGTTCGTAGATTTTTTGTGACTGGCAGCTACCACGAAATTACTGCGTTGAATATATTTCTGGAACTAGTCAGTTGGAGTAAGTGTCAGTTGGAGTAAGTGTCAGGAAGAAAAACCCAGATTCTTTAAACAGAGAAGATGTTATTTCAGAGTGGATCCAATTGTTATAAAATTTAAATGAATTATGAGCTTGTCCATCTGGGTAATTTTCTGTTAAATCCTAAATTATAAATAGCAGTAATATGTATTTTACAAACAAAGTGATATATAATTTGTTTTTTCTGAAAAAGAATGCTACATTTCCTTGTAGTACCCATGATTCCTATATTTGGAATGAATCTAACATTTGCAATATAATAGAAATGATCTATTGAAGAAACCCAGAAGATTTATTCTTCCTCATTGGAGATTCAGGTAAATTAATTGTATAATAAACTGACAATTTGTTATTAATTTAGAATATGTTTAAATATATACAGGAAAATGAACTAAATTTAGTTTTTTCAGGGTTTCTTTTAAGGCCATGGCCTTTGGGAGACGTTTCACAACTGGGAACACCAGAGGAAAGATTTAATAGATCTGTTCATTGCGGAGTACCGTTGAAAGATGTTGTGAGGTCTAGAAGAATAGATTTAGATGTTTTCCAAATAATAGATTTATAATAACTTTTTATTATCGAAAATGTTCATTAAGAACACGAAATACACCCTGATCTACAAGAAGCAAGACAGATCCAATAACACATTATCAGTAACTGTTTTGGGGAAATTAATAATTTTACTATTAGCGTAATATTATGTACGTATATCCAGTATGCAAAATGTATTTTATTGATGAAATATATTTTTACGGATTTCATTTTGTTTACTTGCTTTGTATATTCATTCCCTGATATTTCTAGGGAGTATAAAAAATAACATTTTTACAAAAATACGGAAAATTTTTCTCTTCTTAACCTGGTAGAAAAACTAAATTTGTTTTTTATGAAATGAAAGTGTTAATTTTATTTCGTGCATCCTTTACATCTTTGATGGTGATAGTAATTTTATGCATAACGAATATTTTTCCAGTAAAATATTTCGATTTGTGTTTTTACATATTTATTTTTTTCTCTATAAAACTCCATTTCTAATTCTTTTCTCTCATTAAGAATATTAAATAGATTAAAAATTTTAATTATATTTATTTTAAATTCGAAAACTTGCTTGCTAAGTAGGGTTATGTCCATATTCATATTCTTTTTTAGGGTTAAATGCACTATTTATATGGTTACATACACTATAGAAGTTTGGCAACATAGCTTACTAGATTTTGTTTCCGATCTCCCATCGTATCGTACGAGAATACGGTAATACACGACCAACAGAATAACCGTGGGATGGGATTGTCCTTATTCTCTCAAGAGAATGATCACTTCCTATGAAGAACCAGAATAGCTACTCTGGTCGGAATCCCACCTGCTCTCCGAAAGAAAAGAGCCTACTTTATTTGTCAAACGGTTTGCAAGTATTTTGGTAAATAGTTTGTGTATGTGGCTAAGCAGGCTGATCGGCCTATAATTTTTAAGGTCTGTAACGTCATATTTTTTGTGTACAATAATAATGGCTACATTTGTTCACTGTGATGAGGTTATTCCTTCTTCGATGCATTTATTAAATAGAAGAATAGACAGTAGATTGGTCTTGATATATTTGTCGGACACTTGTTCTAAATGTTAAGTACTTCACTTACATATATAAATTTGTTCTTGGCCGACAAGTATAAATAAATTTTGGGTCCTTGTGGAATCGACGATTTCCACGCGTCGGACTGGAAAATAGGTATTTTTTTTGTCGGACAATGTTACAGTGTGATTCTACATATCCTGAAAAAATCAGATGTGCATGACTAAATTTTTTGAAGTCAATTTTTTTTTACGATTAAGTTGGTAGACAGCCTTAACGATCCAAAATCTTTGTTCGACAATATTTTACTTGAGCTTTTCATTGATTTCTCTTTCGATTACATTTTGTTAAAAAAAACTATGTATACATTTTTCAAGCAACGCCAAATTAACATCTTTCCAAAAATTGGGAGAAGAAACGGTCCTCATTCAAAACTTTTTATAAAGAGAAAGTGTGGTGGACTCGACATAATTAAGCCAGAGAAGAAGCTACAAGAGTGTATTGATAAATTTCACTTTCTGTCGGCCGGTACCACGAACATGACATATAAAACTGGACTGATCATGAAAATAATTTTTGATCATCCCTTATTGGTCGCCATTGGGTGCAATGATTTGTATGGCAACATTGAATTCCCTGCTAGTTTCTTACATTGGCGTGAATGTATCGTGTATGAATGTTAATTCTATTATTCTAACTAACAGGTTTAGACAATAACTATCTCTTTCTATACTCTATCTAAAACAATAAATCGCTCTTCCTTGTTTTATTTGACAGGTTAATTGAGTATATTTAATAAAAAAGACCAGGGCTGCGATTCTATAAGAGTAAAGGGAAAGAGAATGTCATAATAAGGATCTTCTATCTTTGTTCAGTCTGTATTAACACTATAAGTATGTCACTGTCATAAAAGAGATAAGGAAAGAGAATGTCAAAAAATATGCTTACATAATTGGGGCTCAGGATAGTTGTTTCTGTAAAATAATATTTAACTTGAATTTCTACTTTTAGTTTCCTCAAAATTATAATTTTTCTGTTTAAAGCAACTCCAATAAAGCTAATTTTTTTAAATTCTTTGGAACAGCGTAAATATGTAACAATTGTATTATTTTTAGATAACAAGCATGAAATGTCAGTTCTTATAAATAAATGAAAATGCTTTTTTTGTTTTACTATTTTATTTTTTACAATAAAACTGTTATTTAGCAAAATAGTAAAATGTGAAATATGCGCCAAAAACAAATCGAGACTATTTTTTTTAAATATCTATTTTAGAAAAGATTGTGGAAATCAGTGGGTATTTTAGTAAACAACTAGTTTAATCTACATCCTTATTCGGATGTAGAGTATAAGAAGTTAACGAAAAAAAGTATAAAGGCATTTATTTTTAAAAATTTTATATCATGAATTAATATAGTATATTGTTTAATGTAAGGTATCGAAATGTCCACATAATCTGTTGCAAAGTAAGAGAGTTTCATCATTTAAAAATAGCTTCGATTAGGTCTTTGTTAAAATTATTTTCTCCTCGATGCTTTTAGGGAACTGATATGTTAGGTATTTATATAGGGTTAACAACATTCATATTAATGTTGACATTTCCTTCATAATAACGGAGCTTTATAGTGTTAAAGCAGTTTATATTTAATTGTAAACAAAACAATATTTATTAAGACACTTTAAATATAAAAAGCTTGTAAATACTAGAGAATTCTTATATTAATACAATCATTTTTAATCTAAATATATATATAAAAATTTACTAGCAACTTTTAATTTTTACACTAGGTCAAACTTTCCATTTACTTAACTGTTTGAGGATCTGGAATTGATCTTTCTTAGAGTTGAATTTTTGAAATGGTAATCAATCGCAGCTTCTCACTATTTTGACAAAGGATTTTCATAACGCAAAATTCCTATCTGAGCTAAAATCAAGAATTCTTGTTTTATTAATTAATAGTATATTCAAACAAAAGGTTATTATTTTATTTTTAGACAAAACAAATACATAAAAGTAAAATTTATGTAATTTCCAAACATGCTTAATAATATCGAAAAATGTCATATTTATGCAATCATTTATTTCTATTTTAATACGGCATATTGGTTTTTAAAAGTATAATCATTTTAAATTTTAACACCATACCAGTTTCGATGTTCAGCTTTATATGTCAGTGGAATATTAACTATTAAAACGATATTGTTGTTGGTTAATTCCCACCTAATTCAGGACTTTTTTTTTGTAGAGCCAGTATGTTATTAAGTCCAAGTTTAGTTGCCTCAAGATGTTTACATCAAACAGTGCTTCATAGCTTTTTTTTCAGGCAGTTTATTTGTAAGAAGCACACCACAAACTTTTTGCTCATCTTCTTGTATAAAACTTTTTTCAAAGAAATGCTCTGAGTAGAGTTACTCATTTGGTGTATAAAAGAATTATGATCATGACCAATTTGCTTCAGCCCTTGAATTTGAAGTTTCTTTTCTCTTAGAAAACTAAAATATTGATAGTATTTCAAAATTATCATACATCATATCCATAAGATTAAATTGGTTACCCTTAGATTTACAATTTGATTCTAAAATAAAATTTTATATAATTATTATTGAATGCTTTATAACTTACCAATTAAATAAACTCCAATTTACAAGATGAGGTATTTGCACGTCTTACGATGAAGAATCACATTTTTTAAAATACCAACAAAAACCTTAACGTTCACGTTCCTGTTTGGAATTTTCAGTAAAACGTTACATAAGATGGGATAAAATGCATAAAACAGCAAAATCAGAAATAAATTCTTTGAAAAATGAAAAGTATTCAGTCAATGTCAAAAATACACTTTCACCAATATAATAAAAACTTAGAGAATTCATTGTTGCCAAAGCAGTTATTTGCACGTAATGGTACGGAGCATGGTGGCGTCATTTTTATTATAAAGGAGGTATTATGCATGATCAGTCCAGTTTTATATGTCATGTTCGTGGCCGGTACCAACACTATACCTGTTGTGGGCAGGTTGATGCGATAATAAGTTGCTTTGGTAACGTGAGTTAAATTTGTATCAAATTTCTGTCAAAATACTTTTTTAATGAAAATATTAATAATAATTGTATTTTTAAACTTATCATTTGGAGCCAGTCATTGGTGTTCATTAAATTGTGGAGGAGAAAGAAATATAGTTTGCAAACTTATAGGAAATTGTAGGGCATATTCGCCTTGCGAAGCTGTTCCTTTTGATAAACAAAAAGTTTTAGACATTCATAATAATTTAAGGTAAGTAATAAATGATAAAAAATATATTAATTCCTTTAATAATTTGAACGTTTTGTTTGACAAAAAAACTCGAAGCATATTTAAGCAAATACTAAATAGCTGTATAGATTTTGCAGCGGAAAAATGACACTGTGAAGATCCATATCACTCTACGAATTCATAAATTTCGTATTTATTATAATATTATCAAAATCTATATATTTTTATTAACAAATCAATGGAAAAAAATGCATAACTTCCAGTATTTAAAAGAAAAGATTTATAAACGCAAATTATTGTAATTATAATTAAGGTTATCTAGTAGTGTTGCCAGATTTGTTATGCTTTTAGTAATACGGGGTGTCCCATCGAGAAACAATTCGATCTATATATGAAAAACTATATATATATATATATATATATATATATATATATATATATATATATATATAAACACCGATTGTTCGGATTGTTAAAGCGTTTTCTTGAAAAAATGACTGCTTGAATCTTATTTGAATTAATTTTGATTTTCCAATCAGTCATCCATCTCCCAAGTTTGATGATATGCCGCTGCAATCTCAACACAACATAACGTAATGACCCGGAAGAGGTCGAAAACGCACTATCGTCAGCGAACAGAAACAGCTTACTAAAATTGTCTGTCGGAATATCTGCCGTATATAAGTTGAATAAGGTCGGTGACAGAGGTGAACCCTGTGGCACGCCGCTCTAACATGCTTTGTTTCTGACGTTGCGTCATCTGACGATCCTACGAAAGTTCTCCCTTCTAGAAAACTTGAGACTAGTTTCACAAGGTAACTTGGAATTCCTAACCTTATCATTTTGACAATCAGTCCGTTCTGCCACACCTTGTCAAAGGCCTTGCTTATATCAAAAAAGATTGCACCCGTATGGAATCTCCGGTTGAACCCCTGAGTTATCATCGACGCTAGTCTGGTGGTCTGCTTGACGCTGCTATGGCAGCTCCTGAAGCCAAACTGTTCCGGAGGCAGAATATCCCTCTCTGTTATAAAGTCAGCTGTGCGGTTCAGAATTACACGCTCTATTATTTTTTACAGATTGGAAAGTAGGCTAATAGGCCTGTAGCTGTCAATGTTTGTGGCCCTTTCGCCTTTCTTTTTAATAAGAATTACCTTAACCACCTTCCAATCTGTGGGAAAATGACCTAACTGTACAACGGCATTAGCTATATTAGTAATCGCCGAGAGGGTTCTGTCCGGAATGCGCCTCAAGGCTACGTTTGGCAGACCATTCAAACCCGGCGTTTTTCTGACCAATTGGCCCGCAACAATCCCTTTGACTTCATCAAGGCCGATAACAGGTATGCCCAAGTCAATAAGCTGGACTGATTTAAATAGGCGAACTGTTCTGTCATTTCTCTGCACTTTTGCACGATCGACGCTGGGATTGGGACTAAACTGCTCGTAGAGCTTGTCTGCAAACCCATTGGCTTTATCTTGAGGATCCACAAGCGTAACACCACCGTTAACAATATGTGGTAGTATTCTTTTCGAACCTTTAGTCAAGCTTCGTGTCATCTTAAAAAGACTGCCGTCTTGGGTTTGCAGTGTTTCTAATTTTGATTGCCAGCATCGATTGTACAAATCAACGAGCTCTCTCTTTATTTGCTCCGGATGCACGGTTAGCTAGTCGTTTGATTGCAGGATCACCAGTCCTATAGGCTCGGTTTTTGAGCCTATTCTTTTCGCGGATACGTTCTTTGAGATCTGCTGGAAGCTCCCCGTATTTTGAGTACCTGAACACCTTTATGACAGAGGATCTGGCAAGGGCATCTGTTATTTGAAAAGTCAAATTGCGTACAGAGTCCTCAAGAGGTTTTTAGGTTACATGCGTCTTGTTTGGTTCTTGGGTCACCATATTTAATGATGACGGGAGCATGATCCGAAGTCATCCCATGGTAAACCCAAGGCCTTGATAATCTGCCTGTATTCCTTGTCACAAGCATGTCCATATATATATATATATATATATATATATATATATATATATATATATGGAAATTTTGAAAACTTGACGGTATACTAATGTCGATGGGGCCAAGACGTTCTAAGAATGCTTAGAGGAACTGAATGATTTGAGTAGGAATAATAAAGTCACCCTCATGTGGATATCGGAACATACCGGGATATAGGGGAATGAAATAGTAGACAAGCTTACGAGGAAAGGGGCTGAGATACCTTTTCTGGGGACAGAGTCTTTCTGGAATCAGTAGCAGCGTAATGCTGGAAGAGCTAAAGATAGAAAAAGAAAGCAGGAGATCCAATTATTGGACGGAGCTGCATGAACTGAGACAAGCGAAGATACTTCTGAGGAACTACGACCAGAAGAGAGTCAAAGAATGCATCAGCTTGAGTAAAAACCAGCTCAGAGTTCTCACAGGAGTCCTTACGAGGCATTGCCACCTGACGGGAGATCTCAAGAAAATTGAACTGATAAAAAGAGAAGATTGCAGGATGCGATTGTTTGGCGCACATCAAGTCGAAGAAGGGAGCTACCCACCTTGAAGCCGTCTAACATCATGAGATTCCTGAGGGAAATAAGACTGGAGGACCTGGTCTAGCTAATAAGGTAACTCTTAAGACTGGACAGCAGTAGGGGGGCACAATAGATCTACCAGGTCGCAGTGTACATACCCCCATTCTACGCACATACATACAGTGTCGATGGGGGCAATCCGGCTAAAGTATTTTTAAGATGGTGGCACTTCTGGTTATACCGGATGTAAATTTCAACTTGCTTATTTTAAATAGAGCACCTTATATTTTATTGCATTGTTGGATATTGCGTAAAATTCTAGGAACATTTTATATACCTAAGTCTAAGCATTTTTGACATATTTAAGTTTATATGTCAAAAATGAAGTTCGCAGACCTTTTATATTTAATTTAGGTTGAATGACATGTTGAAAAGAGCCTATTTTATTAGGTTCTGCTTTCTTGCAAATTTTCTTCCCAACTAGATTGTTTTCTTTATCATTCTGAAATTCACCTATATTCTTACACTATACATATGGTTTAAGTTAATTTTATTTTTAGTTTGAACGTTATATCGATATTTTACTGCGCTGTGCTAGGTTGCTTATTTATCTAGATCTCGGTTTCTCCTGCCAACTATTTGAATGTAATTCTTCTTTTTATCATTTCTTAGAGCACTTTTCCTAAAATTACGTTGAATATTTTCGTAGGTTTCATTTATATTATGATTTACAAGCCAAACGGCTTCGCACTCCCTCCAGGGAATATTGACTCATACCAGGTACACAAGGATACCAAAAGTATGAAGCTCTGTGGGAACCCTTTCCATGTTATCGAGTCTTAGGTGACGTGGTCTACTGTATTTCCCATGAACCTTCGGACGGTTCGCGCGGTTGCTAGGAGAGTTGCTTTCTGCATCGGTTTATACAGATGCTCACTAAGATCCAGTCCCTTGATGTTCTGCAGGAGGTTCTTTTATATCACTCCAGTTGTTAAGAGTATTATGGGAATCGTTTGGACGCTGTTCATTGCCTATTGTCTTCGGATTTGCACCTCCAGATCTCTGAATTTGGCGATCTTCTCGTTGTATTTTGACCTTAGGTTGTTGTTGTTAGGTACAGTAATGTGGATTAGTGTAGTTCGCATAAAAATTTTATCTGTTAGTATAATATCTGGTCTATTATGAGCAACTGTTTGATCCGTCAGAACCGTTCGGTCCCAATATAACTTGAACTGGTTGTTCTCAAGAATAGGCTCAGGATTGTATTTATAATAAGGCCTACCTGTAATAGGTTTAACCTTTCTGCTATCTCTTGGTGGAATATCTTAGCGGCTGAGCCGTGTCTTTCTTTACACTCAGTTGCGGCAAACGCTTAGCATCCTCCAGTTATGTGCTGGATTGTCTCTGATGTTCGACAGCCATATCTGCATTGGTCATTTTCTATTGAGGGATCTCTAATGATAAACTTCCGATAGTTCTTCGCCGGAATAACCTGGTCTTGGATAGCTAACAAGAAGCCCTCCGTTTCCGGAAACATCTGTTCTGAAATCAACCAGTAGTTCGACGCTGAGTTGTTGACATTGTCCTGATTGACCTCATTTAGATGCTGTCCATGAAGTGGCTTCCATAGCCAGGTTTGTAACTTCTCTTGGTCTGTTGGGTGGTGAGAAGTAATATCTTGTTCCCTCAACTGTAGCGGTGTTGAATCGTCTGCCTCTTATATTGCTCGATGTAGTGTGGAAGAGTCTGCTAACCTGTGGAAATATGAACGTACGTTTATTATTTCTTTGTCGAGCTGCTTACCAATATCCACCAATCCTCTTCCTCCTTGATGTCTTGGAAGCATTGTACGTTCAATAGCACTCCGAGGGTGATGTTTTTGTGCTTTTGTTAGAAGTGTCCTTATTTTTCCTTGTTGATTTTGGACGTCTGTCCTGCTCCATTTTACAATTTCAAAAGAGTAGCTCAGCGCAGAGCAAGCATACGTGTTGAGCAGCTTAAATAAATTTTTACTATTTAAATTAGTTCGTAATACCCGCCTTACCCTCTTGACAAATTCGGCTGTCAATTCAGCCTTCATAGTGCGATGGTCAATTCTTTTAGCCTGTTTCATACCTAGATATTTGTATGTTTGGTCTGCCTCCATTGCAGCTATAGTTTCACCATTCTGCATTTCAAAAGCCCCTGGTTGTATCTTCCCTTTAACGATGTTCAAACTACGGCACTTGTCAAGTCCAAATTGCATTCCAATATCCCCGGATTTTGCACCTTATTGATACTATTATTAGTGGAGACCTACAGGTGCAGGTATTATTGAAAACTATTGTATTGGCAGATACACCCTTAGACAGGCAACCTTATTAACTTATTATATTCTTAAATTTTAAAAAGGAAACGACCTTTTTGTTTAATGCATGCTTTCTATAAGGCGTTGCGCAGTAATACTATTATCGTAGTATAAACAAGATTACCTTAGGTTTTTGTTCTAACGCCAATAGACATTAGGTTGCGTCACTGGAGTATTATTAATTAAATACATTATTTTTTTATGTTGGGAATTAATTAAATTTGGATTCATCATAATTTCTTTCACCTGTTGTGAATCTGTTCATATTTTTTTTTGGTTGCTTATATTATAAAATATCTGGCTCACGCGACAACTCCACTTTAATTTTAATTAAAGATTTTTACTATTATTTTCTCTACAGAAATTTATTTGTCCCACATGCTACTTGCGTTTGTATTTTTTTATCTGTTTTGATGTGCCTGCTTAACTTTAGGGAGTAAAGTTGTAAACTAGTTCCTAACAACACTGTGGAAGGTTTCTACACTCAGCCTAGCTTATGATGCATTGGCGCCCTTAATAATTTACCCCTTACTCTTCGGAGTAGGGGTTAGCTAGGCATTTTTTTGCTCGCTGGTGCTGCTATTAGTTCTATACTCTGCTTTGTTCTCATTTTATTGCTAGGTTTTGCGTTCATAAATATCAGTGTAACATTACTATGGAAGAGATAGACTTACACTCGATGATGGGTAGTATTAGATATCATAGTCGTTCTAGATGTATAACAAAAAAAATAAGTGCTTAAAAATATACAAAAAAAAATCATTCAAGTCCCATAATCAACAGTTTGTCGCAGTTTTATATCTACTTGTAAAAAACTTGAAAAAAATAACTCATAAATTTTTCATTTTAATATTTCTGAATTTCAGGAAAAACTTTGCTCTCGGACTTGCTGAGGATGGTATTCAAGTTGCCGACATGATGCTTCTTCGTTGGGATGATGACCTAGCTCTAACAGCTAGTTGCATTTTAGCCGAGTGTGAAAACATTAACGTAGGGACGTGTCATGTAACTAGAAGGTTTCCAAGTGATACTGGACAGAATCCGTGGAGTTGGTCTGGCGAGAAGGACGCTGATTGTGAGTCCTTAGCTTTAGAAGGAATACAAACATGGTAAGTTAAGAAGTAAACAGCAGTAAAATGAATTAAATCAGTGATTATCAACCTTTTTTTAACTGCGATCTTTTTGAATCTGCTTAACAAGCTTTATAATTTATTTATATTTATATTATTCCCAATTTCTCTCAGCCACCAAAATTGAAGAAACGATTTTTCGTAAGTAACGAGATTTCAAATCTGAAGGGGTATTTCAATTGTTGTTTAGTTTAGTTCTCAGGAGGTTGGATACCAAAGTTGAAAATAAAAAATTTACTTGAAATAAATGATAAACATTATGCGAATGGTATGTTTAAATTTGGAATTGATTGTGTGTATAGTTTTTGAAATAATTGAAGCCAAAGTTGATGTCTTACACATGGGCTCTTATGGGCAGAAGTAGCTATTTTATAATTAACGTCAATTATTCCATTCTTACAAATACAAGAATTGATCAAAAAACTCTACAAAATGAAGTTTAAATATCGTTGAACAAGTTCCAAAAATGAAACTGTACTATCACTGCCTAGTTTGTTATATTAATCAGAAAGAAAAATATTACATATACTGCACACAAGCTGTATAAGATGTGGCAACGTTGTTGCCATAGAGACTTATTATATATACTTGGCAGAGGGGTTTAATTAACGAGACGGTGATTGAAAATGGTAGTGTATATAATTATAACACCATTTCGAGAACATTATGTCATTGAAATTTAATTAATTATTTACATAAATAATAAACAATATCGAAAAATTCATGATCCGAAAAGTTTTCTTTTTGGTTTTTCGCAATTTTAAGCTGTTTAAAGAAAAATAAATAATTAACATATATATATATATATATATATATATATATATATATATATACTATATGCCTATGCCAAATATTTAAATAAAAAACATCAATAGTTTTCCGTGGAAGATGAGGGTGTTTTTATCGAAAAATGCGAATATTTCGGGAACTAATTACTTCTCAGATCCCAGTAAAATCAAACTTATGCACTGCAAACAAAGGTACACTTCCAGAAAGTGTCATGACTATTGAATAATTTTTGCGCGAGATAACAAAGTTCCAAAAAATCAGTTTTTTACCATTTTCTTGTTAAATATATATATATATATATATATATATATATATATATATATATATATATATATATATATATATATATATATATATATACAGGTGTGGAAAGTCGAGAACAGAACCTCTTAAAAAAGGGAACGTAACAAAAAGTGACGGACAACTCGTTTAGCCCTATTGAAGAAGTGAAATAAAGCATACTGTTGTATCGTAGCTTGCTTCCTGGTTTCCGGCAAAAATGGTGTCGGGCAAGGACTTTTCGCTGGTTTCGGGTCGTCAAAACATAGTGGGTCGAAAGCACGGATTTGATATTAAAAATAAAAATTGGATGTGACTTCAAGGTACATTTTAAATATAATACTATAATAATAAATACATGGATATCGATAATCGTTACAAAGACGAAAGTACTTTTTCCTCTATGCTTAAGACTTCTTAATAAATACCAATGCAAATAATTTGTAAGTAATATAATATTTATTGATTCACATAAATGAATAAATAATACGACTCTAATAAAAATAATAAAAAGAACTTTTTAATCACTGCCTTCTTTGTTAACAGCTCTTTTCTCATTCTCCAATATGTATGAATTGTTATCCGAATCCTTACTATGTCAAAAACAGTGTAAGGGTCCATCGAAGCTAAAAGTTTTGGAACACATCCTCCATATTTTTTCTCGAGAAGATTTTCGTCTAGACGATAGTTTCTTATCAACTTGTCCGTTGATTTTTGTGCATCTTTCGATAGTTTACCTATCGGTAATATTGCAAATGCTATGATGTCTGGTGAATGAAGTAAGTCATTTGTGGATTCCTGTTGGAATGTTGTATCAAGAATGTCCTTTGAAGAATAATCTTGCTGTTTGAAGTTTGTATTCCCAAAACTTCTCTATTGCAGTTTAATGTCCGCTTCGAATAGTTTGCAAAATGACGGGAAACCGGAGGATCAGTTTTCGCTTTACTCTTGTTATAATGGCTGTAGTTTGAAATACTCTGTATTTACTGGGACACAATATCAATGTTGTTGAACTGAGATGTTGTTTGGCAGAGGTAACAACGTTGGACTGATTTCCCTCCAGCCAAAGCATTCACAGCCATCTATCATCGTCATAGATAAGTTGTACTGTACTGAAGCTCGGGTGGCAAAGAAAACTCTATTATTGTCTGTCTGGTTCGAGTTCATAATTTTCTATTTTCGTTAAAGACTTTTGTTCGGTTTTCTTAATAAATTCAAATTTCAGAGACCCGCAATTCATAGTAGACTAGGGTTTGGAATTGTACAACACAATCTGTTCTTGTTGAGTTTGCGAATTAATACCTGCTAATTGAAGTGAAATAAGAGAGGTTAGGAATAAATTTGTATCAGAAATATTCGGATCAGTGAATTTCATTTTATACTGAAGTTCCATCATTTTATACTGAAGTTCCATCGAAGCCCCATTTGCAAATGAAACTCATATCTACAAATCTAATTTATCGATTTGTTCAAGGGCGTCTAATTGAAGCAATATAATTCTATCCACTGTATGATCCAGTAAGCTTTGGAATTTAATCTCAGCTGTTGATTTAGTAAAAGTTAAATACTCGTCATGTAGATAACATGCTTTTTTTGTATTTTACACACCAGAGTACGGCAAAAATATATTACTGCTTTTTTGTTTAGCACAATTTTGTAATCGTTGATATTTGTTTCTCGACAATCCAATGTCAAATAGAAGAGCGGCGCACAAATATAACTGGGCGCGACGCAATCACAACACTGTTGCCTTTGACCTGAGACGAAACTTTAGAAAGGAAAGACTGGCCGTTCATATAACCGAGGTTTAATAGAAACGTTACTATAGCCAAACTTTTATTTTAAATTTCTTACCTAGAAATTATTTTGACCGTTTCTCAAATTCTAACCCACCAAGCCCGTCTAACTTGTTTCAAATTAGTTCGGACAGAAGATCGTAGGGAACGCTCACCGCAATATTACCCCCGCTAACTTCCGTGCGACACGAACACGAGCAGTACCTTGAAACGAACAAGATGGTTTATTCACTTTTCGTCTAAACTTATAAAGTAATCGACGGAATTTGGAAAATTTAATGACTATTTGATACATTGATTATTTTAAATATATCAAATAGTCGAAATACAAAAAAAATAGTTTTTGTTGGGCGTTGAGCTTAAAGAAAATTGATATTTCTGTTACAAAATAAATATTTATTCTAATAAAAATACTAGTGAAACGCAACGGTAATTTCTAAGTAAATAAGCTAATAGATCACTTTAAAATTAAAAATCATTCTCAAAAATAAACTTTTATTCTGGTAAAAAATAAAAGTAACACGTTCAGTAATTTTAAATAAATAAACAAATAATTAAATTCAATTTAAA
This sequence comes from Diaprepes abbreviatus, assembly GCA_034092305.1. Classification (NCBI taxonomy): domain Eukaryota; kingdom Metazoa; phylum Arthropoda; class Insecta; order Coleoptera; family Curculionidae; genus Diaprepes; species Diaprepes abbreviatus. The sequence goes on along the minus strand of JASJET010000326.1, from coordinate 3,071,092 downwards.
TCAACAAAAACACCTAAAAGTCTACAAGAGGTGTTCAAACAGGCCTCCACTTTGAGCGAGACAATAACCCAGTCTATTGTAAAATATGGTTCGCGTATTTGTCAAAACTTCAGGGGTTATATCCCTATTAGCTTTAAAATATTCCGAATTGTTCGAGTGTTCATATCAAGTTCTTAGGCAATTACGGTACTATTGCAAGGAAAATTAATTTCTGCTAAACTACAAACGTCAGTCTCCCCGATTTGCTCGTTCTTCAGTAATTTGAGGAACCGGTTGCTCCTCATTATTATCAGTGCATTTTTTACAAATTTTTAGACAACCGGTTGTCTCAAATTTTTTTAGTAATTTCCGAAATTCTAAATTTTCAAGGAATAAACTACCATTGTAACAAAAAAATTTGGCGCGAAACACGGTACTTATGCTTCGACGGCCTGAATGAAAGCAAATAACTTGGAATCCTCTTGTTTTGCTAGAGCGTGGCGTATGCTGCCGCCCGCTCTCACCGCGCCAGCATTGTATTACCCCTCATCTGAGGGCCAAACTGGTAATTTACACGTATGTCGATGCTTACGATGCTTAATCTTCTGTCTCATTCTGATTTGATGAATAATATAGTATTTTCTTTATTTTACTTAAGAAATGTCCAGTTTCTGGTGTGGATTTTCCAGACCTGTATATATATATATATATATATATATATATATATATATATATATATATATATATATATATATATATATATATATATATATATATATATATATATATATATATACAGGGTGATTCAAAAATCGATCACGAAACTTAAGGGGGTGATTCTACTTGACAAAATAAGGGTAGAGCTTCATATAATTTTTTTTCAAAATGTCATTCGTTTTCGAGTTACAAGCCGTCCAAGTTCAAGTTTTTATTTTTTGTTTTTTGAATTACTCGCTTACAGGAAAACCGATTTGACTAATATTTGAAAGATAGGCTAAGTCTTCTGCGCTTCATCATTTTAGTAACAATTCACATTGATTGTTTGCCGCTAGAGGGCACTTTACCTACATTGAAAATTGTTTTTTTGTCATAATTTTTTAGTGTTGACAGCTACAGTAGTTTTTGGCATAATTTCTGAAAGACTGATGCTAGGCCTTTAAAAAAGGTGCTCTTTATTTACATCGCTAAACCCAACGGTTTAGACGTAAATCACCCTTAAAAATTAAGTGGAAATTTACTTTTCTCATTTCATTACCACCAGCTACCAGGTAAATAGCTATCAAAATATACTAGAGCTGTCAGTTTAACATCAAATAAATTCGCTTTTTAAACTATTTAATTTATAATCTTAAAATAACTAATAATGGCTAATCACCAATATTCAAATATCGAATATTGTGATATCCATTTTTGTTATGGAAAAGCAAATGGTAATGCAGAGTTGGCAAGAAGATATTATATGGAGAGTTATCCGGAAAGAAATATCCCTCATGCTCAAACATTTTCCAGTGTGCACAGGAGGCTTGCGGAATGTGGTTCCTTTAAAAGTTATAATGGAAATAGGGGAAGACCTAGAACTGGTAGAAACGTGCAACAAGAAGAAAGAGTGCTTGAAATTATTGAAGATAATCCAGGTATTAGTACTAGAAAAATTGGGAATGAAGTGCGGCTCTGTCAGGCTAGTTCATGGAGGATACTAAGAGACGAACAACTCTACCCGTTTCATTCAAAAAAGGTGCAGGCTCTTTATGACGATGATCGGCCGAGACGGTTGGAAATGTGCAATCAGATCCTAGCTAAGTATGAACACGATAATCGATTAATTGGTGTCATATTATTCACTGACGAAGCTGGTTTCACTCGTGATGGCATAACAAATCTACACAACATCCACACATATGCTTACGAGAACCCAAACAATGTGGTAGAAACGAAACATCAGCGTAGATTTTCACTAAATGTGTGGGCAGGGATAATAGGAGATTACCTTATTGGTCCTCATTTCTTTGATGGCCCATTAACTGGTGACGTATACTTAGATTTTATCCAAAATCGTCTCCCATTGTATCTGGAAGATGTGCCATTGGAAGTAAGGGCCAACATGTGGAGCTCCGCCCCACTTTAGTATACGTGTCCGACAGTATTTGAATGCAACGTATCCTGAGCGATGGATAGGACGAAGTGGACCATTGGCATGGGCAGCGAGGTCACCAGACCTTAATCCTATGGATTTTTTCTTTTGGGGTCATTTGAAACAATTGGTGTACGATATTCCAGTAATCAACGTCGAGGATCTTCGCTTCAGGATAATCGAAAAGTGCCAAATTATTAAAGAAACACCAGAAATTTTTCATCGAGTTAGGCGACATTTTTTGAAGAGTGTTAGGAAATGTATGGAAGAAAATGGGGGATATTTTGAGAATCTTTTTTAGTTTGTTTAGTACTGTTTCATTAATTTTTATCAATTAAATATATATCGCAATAATCCATAATATGAATATTTACTGATTAGCCATTATTAGTTATTTTAAGATTATAAATTAAATAGTTTAAAAAGCGAATTTATTTGATGTTAAACTGACAGCTCTAGTATACTTTGATAGCTATTTACCTGGTAGCTGGTGGTAATGAAATGAGAAAAGTAAATTTACCACTTAATTTTTAAGGGTGATTTACGTCTAAACCGTTGGGTTTAGCGATGTAAATAAAGAGCACCTTTTTTAAAGGCCTGGCATCAGTCTTTCAGAAATTATGCCAAAAACTACTGTAGCTGTCAACACTAAAAAATTATGACAAAAAAACAATTTTTAATGTAGGTAAAGTGCCCTCTAGCGGCAAACAATCAATGTGAATTGTTACTAAAATGATGAAGCGCAGAAGACTTAGCCTATCTTTCAAATATTAGTCAAATCGGTTTTCCTGTAAGCGAGTAATTCAAAAAACAAAAAATAAAAACTTGAACTTGGACGGCTTGTAACTCGAAAACGAATGACATTTTGAAAAAAAATTATATGAAGCTCTACCCTTATTTTGTCAAGTAGAATCACCCCTTTAAGTTTCGTGATCGATTTTTGAATCACCCTGTATAAAGTTCGAATTTAGAAACTCCTTCTTTTCATATTTTACATTTCTAAAAACTGAAGTATATCACCCGTTGAGTCTAAAAAAATGGATAATATATAGTATTATTTCATATACATTAAAACTCATCAACATAAATGTAAATTGATCATCTGATACATGAAAATATTTGCTTTGCAAATTAAAATGAATATAAACGGAAGGTTAAAAACTTGTACCCGTATTTTACATTTACTATCCAACATGGCAGCACTGCATCTTCTCATTTTACTATTTACTATAACTAAATTTATTGAATGAGTTGGATTTAATACTCAAAAATTTTTCATCTTGCGCTCTCGCCAAAAATAACAAAAATATTTTCCAAAACGTCCATAAGTGGTAAAAGTCTAGGGTTATTTAGTCAGTGCGTTAACTAAATGTATTATATCAGCCTATAAGTTCTACAATTATCCTGTTGTTGGCAAAAAAACTTTAACAATATTAATTAATTTAAAGGTACGATTTGAAAACTGAAGCTGAAACAGAATTAGAAACTGGAGTATACGATGGTAATCCTAAGTCGAGCAACTTTATTGAACTGATTTGGGCATCTACAACTCACTTAGGATGTGCGATGACAAAAAAAACTCTTTATTCCAGCACTATGTGTTATCTTCTTTGTCACTACGGTCCTGGTGCTGTACGACAAGCCAGGATTTTTGCGAAAGGACTTCCATGTGATAAGTGTCCAGACCCTAAATGCGTAGATGGAGCTTTATGCTATGGAGATGATAGACAGTTGGATAGCACGAATGCAGGTTTATCTCCTTATCCAAACATTTACTTGTTTAAAAATTTGTTACTCTATTTTTGTATGGCCTATATTTTCAATAAGTAAAAACTTTATTTGAAGTAGTTTTTCTTTACTAGATAATTTTTGGTATAAAATCTGAAGATGCCAATATTGTAGTGAACCGCAGCCTACAAACCAATACATACTTCGCTTTATTAATTATGACACCAACTGAGCCGTCATTTTAATGGATCAAATCTTTTAACTAAACAAAGCTGTAATTTCAGATAATTGCTCATATTATAAGATATTTGGCTTACGCAACAACTCCACATTAATTTTAATTAAAGATTTTTACTATTACTTTCTCTACCGAAATTTATTTGTCCCACATGCTACTTGCGTTTGTATTTTTTTTATCTCTTTTGATGTGCCTGCTTAACTTTAGGGAGTAAAGTTGAAAAGTAGTTCCTAACAACACCGTGGAAGGTTTCTACATTCAGCCTAGGTTATGATGCATTGGCGCCCTGAATAATTCACCCCCTACTCTATGTAATTTCAGATAATGCTTGTGTGGTATTCTACTCGTAACAATTTCGATATTTCGAATGCTGAAGATTCTCAATAGTTTGACTTTCTATGATCAATAGAAGAATAATTGCAATTTTTTTTTTTCAAAAATCACTGTGGTTTTGTTTAAAACAATTTTTAAACCGTCATAGCCGCTTTGAATAGTTAAAACGGTATATTGTTGTAACCGTTACTAATTTGTAAAACTGTTATTTAAACATAATAAAAACAAATGTTAAAATAGAGTAGCGGGCGCAGCATGCCTACGCTGAGGTGGGGGTAACTGCGTACTAGATTATTGTTGCATTAATCGGGAAATTTCTTGTTTATACGTTATTTTTTTTGTAAAATAATGCTTAAAGACATGGTGGATCAAGGCATTATAGAACCTTCCCAAAGTCCCTGGACCTCCCCAGTTATACTCGTTAAGAAGAAAGATGGCTCAACTAGATTCTGTGTTGACATTAGATAGCTTAATGATGTCGCAAAGAAAGACAGTTTTAATTTACCTCGTATTGATGATTCTTTAGACATTTTAACTGGATCAAAATGGTTTTCTACATTGGACTTAAAAAGTGGCTATTGGCAGGTACAGCTTCATCTAGAGGATAAAGAAAATTCTGCTTTTTCTACTGGAATGGGGCTATTGGAATTTAATGTTATGCCATTTGATTTATGCAATGCCCCAGCCACTTTTGAACGTTTAATGAAACGATTCCTACATGAACTTACTTGGAAAACATGCTTAGTATACCTAGATGACATCATAATTTTGGGAAAAACATTTGACGATCACCTGAAAAATGTCGAAGATGTATTTTAAAAACTGAAAAGTACACAATTAAAGCTTAGTTCGAACAAATGTCAGTTTTTTCAGAAATAAATGAATACCTGGGGCATATAATCAGAGAAACTAGTGTACGAACTGATCCAGAGAAGACGGAAGCCATTTAAGGTTGGCCAGTACCGAGAAACAGGTATGAACTAAAAAGTTTTCTAGGTCTCTGTACTTACTATAGAAGATTTATAACAATATTCGCAGATATTGCAAAATCTTTACATCGATTGACTGAAAATTGCAACAACTATGAATGGTCCGCAGACTGCGAAACCACTTTTAAGGAAGTGAAGAAGACACTTTGTAATCCTCCAATAATGTCATATCCTGATCCTGATCAGATATTTGTTGTGGATACTGACGCTAGTAACTCTTCTATAGGTGAAATTTCCTTTGCCGAAAGACACAACAACAATGCTCTTTGGAAAGGAATCGCAAAATCATCTCCAAGAAACAACAAGAAGGTCCAGATCTTAACATTATCATCAAATTAAAGAATAATAAGTCAAATCAATCCGCTTTTCAAGAAATCTCATCAAAATCTCAAAAGTAAAAGATTACTGGGCCTTATGAGATTCCTTGATTATGTACGATGGTCTATTAGAAATAGTTTGGGAGCGCCCTGATGGCAAAGGCTACAAATACTAGACTACATTAATCACCAAAAAGGTTCCAGAAGTACTCCAAGCTTTACATAATGGTATAGGTGGCGGGGTTATGAAAACTCTTGAAAAAGTTTGAGAGAGGTTTTATTGGCTGCGGAGCCGAGCAGATGTAAAAGATTGGTGCAAAACCTGTACCGACTGTGCTGCCAGTAAAGGACCAAGGACTCGCAGCCATGGTAAAATGAAGCAGTACAATGTAGGACTACCTTTTTGAAACAATTGCAATAGACATAGCAGGACCTTTTCCTATAGGTAAATCCGGGAATCGCTATATTTTGGTAGCTATGGATTATTTCAGTAAATGGTCAGAAGTTTATACGATACCAAATCAAGAAGCCACCATCGTTGCTGAAATATTGTTTGAATAGTGGTCTTGTAGACATGGGGTTCTAGGAGAAATACACTCTGATCAAGGAAAAAACTTTGAATCTGACGTTTTTACGAACCTTTTTGCAAGCTTCTGAAAATCCACAATTCTAGAACAACACCCCTACATCCACAGTCAGATGGAATGGTTGAGAGATTTAACAGAACGTTGGAGAATTACATCAAAGTACAAGTAAATGAACAACAAAATAACTGGGATAAACGCGTTTAGCCATTTTTACTAGTCTATCGTTCAGCCATTCACGAAACCTCTGGAAAAACATCTGCTAGCATAATTTTTGGAAAAGAATTACGTCTTCCAGTTGATATGCTTACTGGACTTCCACCCGATTTTAAAGCAACTTGGGAAGACTACTCTAACCAACTTCAGGTCTTACACGAAAAAGTCCGTCAAAAGTTATAAATAGAAAACGACAGAATGAAGACCCGCTATGACCTCAAAGCCAATACGGGTGGATTCATGGTTGGTGAAAAAGTTTGGTTGTACAATCCGAAAAGAATCAAAAGGCGTTCACCAAAGCATCAAAAGTCATGGGAAGGTCCGTAGAACATAATGACTCGTCTAAATGATCTAGTGTACCAAATTCAAACCCTCATGCGAAGATGAAAGTCATGCATCTTGATAGATTGATCCATTATCATGATCAAGAAGGTTGATTGGGACGATCAAGGCTTGGAAGGGGGCAATGTTGCGAACTTTATAGCGTTGTACACTTCATAGAATTAGTTTGTGTTTATAGTTTGTAGGGTTTTAGGTTTATTTTCTACGATTTCGTAATTTATTTATTTAATTTTATCCTTGTTAATTTCCCCAGGAGACGTCTATGAAAGAAGGTCTTATTAGAAAATTACACTTCCTTATTTTTAATATGAATCGCCTATGATAGAAGGTCTAGAAATCGCCAGATTACTCCTTTTTCTTACTTTCGATACACCATGTAGTATGAAAACCCTTCTAGAAAGATCCGTAATCTTCTGGTATCGACCAAAAAGGTATATAAAAGGTCCAGATCGGCTTTCGTGGACAGTTTAGTTTGAGAGGTTTTGGTGTAACTTGAATCGCTTGACAAGTGTCAAAAGTAAAGTTGACAATAAAAATCTTTTAAAATAATAGAGTGTGTTCAATAATACAATGTGTGTTTAAAATACCGGCCGCCCGGAACAAACAGTCCTGACTGCCCGATCTCGATTATTGTTGCATTAATCGGGAAGCTTTTTGTTTATATATATACATATATATATATATATATATATATATATATATATATATATATATATATATATATATATAAGAAAACGTCAACCAAAAAGTTTGTGGGGCTGCAGTCAAAAGGATGGTTGGCCAGAAAAGAAAACTCATTTTTGTTAGTCTACCTTTCGAGAAACTTTATTTTCTTCATCAGGACTTCTACAAAATAGACAAATCCCTTCCTTAAATCTATTTATCGTAAAATAAAATTATAAACCTACTAAAGTGAGTATCTATTATTGTATTAAAAGGTTAGTGTCAAATTGCACATCCTGGCTGTTCACATTGTAGTGTGATGATTTTATTTTGAGTAAATGTATTTTATTGTTTTTGTCTTGTAGTCATTTAACATTGTGTTTTAATTTAGTCAGATAAAGCTCATTTAATTAATGTCAAAGAATTAAAATTATCGCTATTTTCCATTATGTGATGATTATTTTTTTTAGTAGTGATATTTTGTTTAATGAATCCTTTGTTATAATTTTACCTAGATGTGGAGTCATGCTGATGTTTTATTGTATGCATCTTGTCTATTATTTACTCTTACATAACTCGAGTTCAATAGTTAAAGCAAGTGACTACTCTAAAATAATAATTCGTTTAATTTTGCTAAATATATATTTCCAACGCTATTAATTTAAAGATTACTCATGATAATTTTGCGACACATTGGCGATGGTTAATTAATTCGCTTGCTCCTTTTATTTTTTGTGTAAACACTATCTTAGGCACTGCCTTTAATGTAGGGTCCACTTCAGGCATCCATCTTTCTGATTGTATTACACTAGTTAATCTAACTTACCAGTAAGTTAGCACTGATGCCATAGATATCGGAGACCTTTAGAAGTGATTATTTAAACAGGCAATCTCATCATTTTATTTAATATTCTTAAATTGTAATTTAACCCCTTTAATTTAAGGTGGTTTTTTTTAAAAGGAGTTACGCGAGAAAAAAACAATATGATCACAGTATAGACGAAATTACTTTATGTTCTAATGTCAATAGGCCATAGGTTGTCTTGCTTAAATGCTCTGGTTTATAAAAAACATTGCTCCTTATTTTATGTAGTATGAGTTTATGTTTTCTATATTTTGATGCTTATGTAAAGCTATAACTGCACATTTAAATTTTAATTAAAGATTTTTATTATAACGAACTACTACCAAGTTTTATTTGACCTACATACTACTTGCGTTTGAATCTGTTATTTGTTGTTATAGCTAATTTTAGAGAGTAAAGTTGAAAGCTAGTTTTTAATATCATCGTGAAAGGTTTCTGCATTCAACCTAGCTCCGATGCAGTGACGCCCTAAATAACCCACCCCCTATTTTCCGACATAGTGATTAGCTCGGCATGTTTGCTCGCTGGTGCTGCTACTAGCCTTCGATTGACTCTAGAGTTTTCTACCATTTTTAAATTTAATTAACTTGGTCTCTCACCTCATTGTAAGGTAGTGCATCTTTCCTTTAAAATTAGTGTGAAAGTGAACTTTTTTTTTTGGAAAAACTAGGCTTCACATTCGTGTTCTTCGACCCGACAATATGAGGTATGTAAAAAAAAACAAAATCGGTGCTTCCACTTTTCCGAATAATAGTTTAAGTTGATAAGATTGTAAGAATTCAATATTAAGATGGTGGGGTCTACTGAAAACAGAAAAAATTGGCTCGCAGTCTAAAAAACATAAAAGTTTTTGAACGTCTGCTTTGGTGGAATAATTATGCTGAGCATGATAATCCAAAAAAACTCCATTAAAAGAAGGATTACACTTACCATTTTCCTAACAAACAATCGATTTGTTTTGAAAATATTAATAATTTGTTGCAAAATTCCAATAAACGAATTGTAATTTCAAAGTAATGATTTTATAACTCTATAAACAATAGTAAGACTTTTGGAAATAATTTGGCCTAAGTTTCGAGGATACAGCCATAGCAAAACAATAATACATGGTTCTTAATTTTTTATTTATTCCATGTAAACTTCCCAGTAAATATAAAAATGCTAGAAATATGCAATAAATTAAACTTTTATAATTCACAATTTTATTAATTTTATCCCCAAAACAACGCAAAACCATTTGTCATTTTGTCCCTCTTGCAGGTTTATTTTGATTATAGCTTTAGCAGCTTTCCTGCAAGCAGTCTCCCATTCCTGTTTTCTCCTTTCATAAGAGCCGTTAATCCTCAGATAAGGGCCTAAATTTAGCATTAACAGAATACGACATAGTAATTATTAATGCGATAGAGATAGCGAGGAGAAAAGATAAAACTATAACAGGATTATCCTTTCGCAGGATCTGGGCCGAAGTCAATTATTTTATACTATTAGGAATTGATTGCTGAAGCTATATTGCCATATAGAAAAACAGATCATTAAAGAAAGACATGCAGAATCTCATTTTTTGAAAATATTTTATAGGTTTAGAGGTAGTCACTGGCGTGAAAAATGAGTAGTTTAATTTTAAATTAAAAAAATTATTCTAGACAAAGTTATCGCCATAATTGTTGGACCCTGTCCCACAAACCGTGCTTTGGGGTGACAAACATAAAATTTTACTGGTTTATCTAAAATCAATTAAACATCAGTTTAATATTTTAACGTTTGTTTGAAGGTTGTAGACAATGTTGAAGATTGACTAAAATGTAGTTGTCGGACTTGCATTGTCTTTATTTTTATTTATTTTTACGACGTTTCGATTAGGTTGTATCTCTAATCGTTATTAAGTATAAACTGAATGTTTTGTCTTAATACTACGAGCTTATATAGGGACTGTATCCACTGAAGCGCAAAATTTCGCTTCACTATACACACGTCAATGATTTGAAGTTACAAAGTAGTGGTTGCCAAAGATTGGGTATCTCAACACTCAGTTTACTGAAGATTCCATTATTGTTTTTAATGTAAGCTGCTTCTATAAATTTTCTTTTTTTCATGTTGGGTTCCATATATATTGCCGCAGCCTCAGACCATTTTTTATGGTGTTGTTTATCCCAGGCGTGTTCTGCAATACCTGATCTCGACGTTTCCCCTTTTTGTGTATGAGTTTTATGTTACTAACTTCTAGTGGTCGTTTGGTTTCTCCAATATACATTTCACCACACTCACATGGAACCTTGTAAACACATGAGTGCATTTTTGAGGGAAATTTAGCACTGTCCGACTTCGTGCGGAAAATGCGTTTTTCCGCACGCATACGTGCGAATAATAGCTTCTCCTGTACGTCGTACTGAAAAATTTTATACGAAACTCGTGTGAAAAATACTAGACGAGTGTGATTCTCACTCTCGTCTAGGAAAATAATTTCACACTTGTTACATAATGTACTATTTCAAAATGGGGAAATGTAGATCTTCCAGTTTTCTGTAAAATTTTTAAACTCTTCAAATTATTATTAACATCGAAAAATATTACTTTGATATGTAGGTTTAATTATTTGTACTAATAAGTTATCAAATAAAAAAACGCCCGTCAACAAGTATTTTTGAATAATAAAAAATGTTGTATGATATATAATAATTTATATAATTACTCAACAATAGAAAACTATAAACATGAATATTTTACCGGGTGTACTCCGAGAAATATTGATAATTTATATAGTCTTCCATGCAGGCATTGTCATTATCAGTCAAATTAGCGTGAAATTCTGCAATAAAGTTTAAAAATGTACTTATACAGTAAAAGATATTGAACGGTTATGTAAAATAAAGGGTTTTCCAATAAGAGGTGTCATTTTGAAAAGCCCGCTATTTCGGTAGATGTCACTTTTGAAGCTGTGAGTTTTTGACGTTTGACAAGTAGAAACTACGCCATAAATAAAGATGGAACGATACACGCTTCAACAATGCATTGAAATTAATAAAATTCACTATAAAAATGGTGAAAATTTGGCAGAGACGGTTCGTAAAACTCGAACATTTTTGGGTCGTCATGAAGCACCTTGTCGGAGCGCAATAAAGAAATTGGTGAAAAAATTCGAGCTGTTGGGACAAGTTAGTTATGTGAAGAAGAAAACCCGTGCACGTCGCTCAAGAACAGCCGAGAATATTGCTGCTGTAGCCGAAAGTGTTGAAGAAAACCCAGGTTTGTCCATTCCTCGTCGTTCTTTGGAATTAGGGATTCCACAAACGTCATTACACCGTATTTTGCATAAAGATTTGGGTCTTAAGGCTTATAAAGTTCAGTTAACACAAGAACTCAAGCCGGCCGATCATCAACAACGTCGTGCCTTTGCTGATTGGGTTCTTGAAATGCATGAAAATGATCCGGAATTCCATCGAAAAATCATCTTCAGTGATGAGGCCCATTTCCACCTCGGTGGCTTCGTCAACAAACAAAATTGTCGCATCTGGGGCTCGGAAAACCCAAGAGTTATTGTTGAAAAGCCTCTCTATCCTGAACGTGTGACTGTTTGGTGCGGTTTATGGTCCGGCGGGGTCATTGGACCTTACTTTTTCGAAAATGAGGCTGGAGCAACAGTTACGGTGAATGGATTGCGCTATCGAGAGATGATTAATGATTTTTTATGGCCGGAACTGGATGGTATTTATCTGGACCACGTTTACTTTCAACAAGACGGCGCTACGTGCCACACAAGCAACGAAACCATTGATCTTTTACGGGAAAAGTTTCCGGGCCGTGTTATCTCTCGAAGAGGTGATCACAATTGGCCACCGAGATCTTGTGATGTGACACCTTGCGATTTCTTCCTTTGGGGCCACGTGAAAGACAAGGTCTACGCCAACAGCCCAGCGTCGATTCAAGACCTCAAAGATGGAATTCGTGAGGCTATCGAGGACATAGGGCAGCCACTTTGCGATTTGGTTATGGAAAATTTCATGAAAAGGATATGGTCCTGTAGGCATGGTCGTGGTGATCATTTGGCTGATGTTATTTTCCATCATTAACGGCATACCTTCCTCTTGATAATGTAATAAATATCCGATCATTTATCTTAAAAAATGGCATTTTTCTTTGAATATCAAAATAACACCTCTTATTGGAAAACCCTTTATTGATAGAATACCTGTAGCTTCAGCAATTTCAGATTCAAAAAAATTTTTAATCCGTCATATTCATCACTAATATCGTTTTCCACGCAGGCATCGTCACTCTTATTATCGTCATCAAAAGTCTACATTCTACCGTACCTGCATTAGAATTTTGAGGCGAAAATTTGAATAAATAAAGTTTCAGATTATGAAATGTTTCACAACTTATTTTTACAGAAAGACTACTAATAAGCAGGTCGTACTCTACGGATCTACTTTGACTACGGTAGCGGAACATTGGTCAGTGGATATTTCTCCTGAAGACAGTCATCGGTCAAATGCTCAGCGCAGGGGTATCGGTTTGACGGTATCTACTTATATTCGGGATATCCCTGCTCTCTGAACTGATCAACGGTTTGACTGCCTGAAGGTCAAAACATCCACTCGGTGGTCGGTTCTGGGGCGCCACCCTCGGGATTCATGTGGTCGAGGGCCCACTCATGCACCGGGTAGCTTGTTACAGTGGAGCAACGGCAAGCCAGGTGTCATTGCATGTATTAGTGGTGGCTGCCGGCTGCCAATTATTATCTGTAATCTTAAAAATGGGACTAGATGCCAAATTTGTGAGGCGTATGGGACTGGATAATGAAACAAACGGTTATAAAACATCCTGTATCCTGTATTCCATTCTTTTATAAAAATACATGGCCTAAAACTAACTTACAATCTAAGATATACAAGAAACTAATAATTATACGGTCTGGAGGGCAAAAGTATATTTTGAGAGCTGTTCACGGTAGCTCGTACTGTTGGGTTGCGCTGAAGACGGTAACCCGGCGGTATCATTCACGACGGCTCGTATGCAAATTATTGCGCCTCGTATCTAAAATCCGTGTTCACGGTTCACGGTGTTTCGCATTAAAATTCGACCGATGGTGGTATACGCGGTATGTAACAATAACCCGGCATCGATCAGCGATAGGCGACGTCTCTACACGCGACAGCGATCACTACACGCGGCGGCGGCGATAGGCGTCGGGGCGACAGTTGTTAAGCGCCCTTATCAATGGACATCGGAAGGCAACTAGCGATAAAACACATTCCTGGTCAATACGGAAACAAAACTAAACTTATGGCATCAGTACGTGTGTGTATAGGTTACGGTAGGAAGGAAAGAAAGGAACTGACGCTGCCCGTTCTTATAAGGGTCCTCGACAGCGTCAACAGGATGGAACGACATTGCCCGTTCTTATAGGGGTCCTCGACAATGTCGACCAATAGCGGTAGGAAATTAGGAAAGGAACCGACACTGCCCGTTCTTATAAGGGTCCTCGGCAGTGACGGTAGGATGACACAATATTGCCCGTTCTTACAAGGGTCCTCGGCAATGCTGGTCATTAGCGGGGTAGGACGTAAGGAAGGAAGTGTATGGTGAAACACCATATACACACAAGCCTCACCTATATTGTTAGACCAGAAAGGCGCGGTCCGGCAGGCGACCCAGTCCAGTCCGTTTGGACTGTTGACCCGGGTGGAGAACGTGCAGTTCTCCGCGAAATAATGGTCTGTTCGAGCTTAAGTAGTCGGCCCGAACTCCCACTCTACGCTGACGTATGACGGCGTGCGGTGATCGCGCATACAATACTGCTGTATGCGGCGCGCGATTACAATGGTCGGACGCTCTGAAAATCTCGAAAAATTATATTTCCCGGCATAGCGCGGTAAATCTAATTATATGTCGGTAGTCTTGAAACTTTAAGCATTCTTTTCCCGCAAGAATCAGATTTTTCGTATGTAAAATAAATAAATTAAATCCCGGTGAACATACTTATGTCCAAAAATATAGTAACTTTGTTACATCAATTATTGACTTATTCAACGCAACGAAATTAATTTTTTAATTATTTTCTATAAATTATTTATAACTACTTATTGCACTTTGGAGCAATTTATTGTAAGTAATAACATTAATAATGAATTTTTAAACGCATTTGAATTAACAAACAAAAATGAAATTTTTCGCCAATTTTGTTCTCGAATACCTTTTGAAACAATAAATATTTTTTAATTCACATACCAGCATTTGATTTTTAAATTAACAACTACAAACTGAAATTAATTGCAATACGAAAATATAATGGTTTTATTGTTTTTTAGCGTTGTAAACAAATAACTTTTCATTACTCATTATCTATGTATTGCTGTGAAAAAGAACGCCTACAAGCAGGCTTCCACTTACCTTTATTGATTTTTTACAATTTTTTATTTCATTTTGGAGCAATTGTGATTTATAACCTCACTAGTTATAAAATTCTGAAAACTATCTAATTCTTATCAAAACATGGAATACGACAAGCAAAATGTTCGACTGAAATTTTTGAGAAAGGTTTTTTTAATTTATTATTGATTTTCCCTACGATTCTTGTCGGAAAAATATTTTTTTATTATAAATACTTCATTACGAAACGAAAAAAAGTAAAAATGCGACTGACATGTATCAGGAAATATAATGACGTCATTTTGACATATTGAGGGTGGCGGACCCCACGTAGGCCACATGATTTTTGTCGGCCAAGTTGACCACTGTGTTTTAGACGTATAAATTAAACATTGTTGCAAAAATCGGAGTTACATGTCTCGAGAATCATAATGACGTCATATCGACATATTAAGGATGTCAGACCCCACGCTCGTCCTATGATTTTTGTCGGACAAACATTTTTTCGTCGATTTTATCATAAAATCGGTCTATTACAATGAAAATGAAACTTACTTGTATCTCATTGTAATACACCGTTAAAATGACAATTTCGCGCATTGACAGCTCCGAAACGCCCCGTTGCCGAAAATTTTGCCAGTGGAAAAGTGTGTCGGATTCGTCATAGGAAAGGAGCTCACGATATTTGGCATTTACATGAGTGCCAGGTCGCTGTACTGGGGACTACTGTTCTATATGTGAAAAGTCAGATTTGTATTTGTGCTTGTTTATTGTGCGGCTTAGTGATCTGAAGAAAATTTTTCAGCTTTTAAGCGTAAAATCGTTTAGATTCCGTAACGTACCTATTTTATAATTACTATAATAATAATTTTATGCAATAACAATAAAATAAAGTGAATAAATATGTGATAAATTATAATCCAAACAGCTTGTGAAAAAACGGTGTATCACATTCTGTGAACGGTAGCTTTCAGAGTGAGTCCATACGGAGAGAAAACCGTAGAACGTAAGCGTAGCGTAAAAAGACATATGTTAAATTTCATGCATTGTCATTTGTTAAATTTAAAAAAAGACCGAAGATTAATCGCCTAAGTCTGCCTTTTCCAATGATAATCTCCTTTCATTTTGTAATCTTTTCTTTTTCTACATTACAACACTACTTCAATTAATTTTTTATTTTGCTTCATTTTAATTTTTAGATAAAAGAAATATTACCAAAAATTCTGATAAAAGTTAGGTTAAGATAAAAAAAATACACACATCCCTCATGACTGCGGAACAAAATGGACCGTGTAGACGATACATTTTTAACTTAAAAAAGGATGTAATATGCTTACGCTCAGATTTGTCTTGTTGTTTGGACTTACCCTAATTGAATTGGCTTGCAGTGTTGCTAATCCTACCGTTAAAAATGATAGGATTGCAACACTGCAAGCCAGTAATTGAGACAGGACAGTAGATAGAATGTCAGTCTAATTTTCAAGACAGTAACGTTCTTTTTTATCGTGCACTAGTAAACAAGGATAGAATAACAATGCACTTACGTGTGCAGCGTAGTGCCACCTAGTGAACTGAAGAAAATTCGTGAGCCTTTAATCATGAAATCGTTTAGGTTCCGTAGCGTACCTGTTTTATAATTAATATAATGATAATATTATGCAATAATAAACAGGTTAATAAATATTTAATAAATTTTAACCCAACGGGTAAAAACGGTAAGGGTGGCAACACTGCTGGTGTGCTCCACTGGACTAGCTCATTGTCCCGGCTTCGTGTACAACCAGCTATACTCTGTTAAAATAATTTTAATATACAGGGTGATTCAAAAATCGATCACGAAACTTAAGAGGGTGATTCTACTTGACAAAATAAGGGTAGAGCTTCATATAATTTTTTTTCAAAATGTCATTCGTTTTCGAGTTACAAGCCGTCCAAGTTCAAGTTTTTATTTTTTGTTTTTTGAATTACTCGCTTACAGGAAAACCGATTTGACTAATATTTGAAAGATAGGCTAAGTCTTCTGCGCTTCATCATTTTAGTAACAATTCACATTGATTGTTTGCCGCTAGAGGGCACTTTACCTACATTGAAAATTATTTCTTTGTCATAATTTTTTAGTGTTGACAGCTACAGTAGTTTTTGGCATAATTTCTGAAAGACTGATGCCAGGCCTTTAAAAAAGGTGCTCTTTATTTACATCGCTAAACCCAACGGTTTAGACGTAAATCACTCTTAAAAATTAAGTGGTAAATTTACTTTTCTCATTTCATTACCACCAGCTGCCAGGTAAATAGCTATCAAAGTATACTAGAGCTGTCAGTTTAACATCAAATAAATTCGCTTTTTAAACTATTTAATTTATAATCTTAAAATAACTAATAATGGCTAATCAGTAAATATTCATATTATGGATTATTGCGATATACATTTAATTGATAAAAATTAATGAAACAGTACTAAACAAACTAAAAAAGATTCTCAAAATGTCCCCCATTTTCTTCCATACATTTCCTAACACTCTTCAAAAAATGTCGCCTAACTCGATGAAAAATTTCTGGTGTTTCTTTAATAATTTGGCACTTTTCGATTATCCTGAAGCGAAGATGCTCGACGTTGATTACTGGAATATCGTACACCAATTGTTTCAAATGACCCCAAAAGAAAAAATCCATAGGATTAAGGTCTGGTGACCTCGCTGCCCATGCCAATGGTCCACTTCGTCCTATCCATCGCTCAGGATACGTTGCATTCAAATACTGTCGGACACGTATACTAAAATGGGGCGGAGCTCCGTCTTGGAGGATCCACATGTTGGCCCTTACTTCCAATGGCACATCTTCCAGATACAATGGGAGACGATTTTGGATAAAATCTAAGTATACGTCACTAGTTAATGGGCCATCAAAGAAATGAGGACCAATAAGGTAATCTCCTATTATCCCTGCCCACACATTTAGTGAAAATCTACGCTGATGTTTCGTTTCTACCACATTGTTTGGGTTCTCGTAAGCATATGTGTGGATGTTGCGTAGATTTGTTATGGCATCACGAGTGAAACCAGCTTCGTCAGTGAATAATATGACGCCAATTAATCGATTATCGTGTTCATACTTAGCTAGGATCTGATTGCACATTTCCAACCGTCTCGGCCGATCATCATCATAAAGAGCCTGCACCTTTTTTGAATGAAACGGGTAGAGTTGTTCTTCTCTTAGTATCCTCCATGAACTAGCCTGACAGAGCCGCACTTCATTCCCAATTTTTCTAGTACTAATACCTGGATTATCTTCAATAATTTCAAGCACTCTTTCTTCTTGTTGCACGTTTCTAGTAGTTCTAGGTCTTCCCCTATTTCCATTATAACTTTTAGAGGAACCACATTCCGCAAGCCTCCTGTGCACACTGGAAAATGTTTGAGCATGAGGGATATTTCTTTCCGGATAACTCTCCATATAATATCTTCTTGCCAACTCTGCATTACCATTTGCTTTTCCATAACAAAAATGGATATCACAATATTCGATATTTGAATATTGGTGATTAGCCATTATTAGTTATTTTAAGATTATAAATTAAATAGTTTAAAAAGCGAATTTATTTGATGTTAAACTGACAGCTCTAGTATACTTTGATAGCTATTTACCTGGTAGCTGGTGGTAATGAAATGAGAAAAGTAAATTTACCACTTAATTTTTAAGGGTGATTTACGTCTAAACCGTTGGGTTTAGCGATGTAAATAAAGAGCACCTTTTTTAAAGGCCTGGCATCAGTCTTTCAGAAATTATGCCAAAAACTACTGTAGCTATCAACACTAAAAAATTATGACAAAAAAACCATTTTCAATGTAGGTAAAGTGCCCTCTAGCGGCAAACAATCAATGTGAATTGTTACTAAAATGATGAAGCGCAGAAGACTTAGCCTATCTTTTAAATATTAGTCAAATCGGTTTTCCTGTAAGCGAGTAATTCAAAAAACAAAAAATAAAAACTTGAACTTGGACGGCTTGTAACTCGAAAACGAATGACATTTTGAAAAAAAATTATATGAAGCTCTACCCTTATTTTGTCAAGTAGAATCACCCCCTTAAGTTTCGTGATCGATTTTTGAATCACCCTGTATTCTATTTATTTTCATTAACTCGACAAACAAGTTAGACTTTAAAAAAGGTATCGCGTCTATCACCTTAACTATAAGTATAAAATAGTATCATTAATAAACTGCGATTATTAGAAACAACAGCACGTACCTATATATTATCCTAATGTTTCCCAAGCTTTTCCGTATTAATTTCCCTTGTTTTCCCTTTTATATCTTTACCAACAATAATTTATTTAGGAACATCCTCTATCGATGCTCAACACCTGAAAATAATTGGCTCTAGACCGGATCCACGACCTGTTAGTGTAAGGTCGTTTGCAGGATAATCCTGCTAAAGTTTTATCAGGTTTCATCTTTATCGAATTAATAATTTCTGTGTCGCAGTTTGGTATTGCCGAATTTAAGTCCTTATCTAAGGATCGATTGCTCTGAATAAAACAAAATAAATTGATGAAGTTTTGTAATGATTCAAATTTTCTCTTTTAATTTATTGAAAGTCGGTTCTTTTTCTTTTAATATTTTTGGACTTCTTATTATTGGTTTGGAAACATAGAAATATTTTCCATTCAAATTGTTTAAAATACATCTTAATAAACAAATAATAGTTAAAATTGAGAAAAAAATATACCAAAATCAAAGAATTTTGAGCTCTGGATCTCTATCACAAAATTTGCTGTTTGTCGCGAAACTTTGCATTTTTCGTGATATTTTATCACAATAAGTTCTTTCATGAGGACTTCCAACCAAAATCAAATTCGTCGCTTTCGGCTTTATAATAATTGGAAATAAGGTTTCTTGTAACCTGTTTATTACTGCGTAATAGTAGTCAAAGTATTTGCGCCGGAAAATCACATGCTTTTCTTTATTATTACATTTTAAAGAAAAATAAAATATAACCATAGTTATTTCCTGAAAAGGAGAAATGATAAATTAGATCTGGCAACATTGCATTATATCTCAACAGCTATTTGGTTTCATATTTGATACACGCTGACGTGTTTTATGGTGCACATTATTCTTTTTGTGTTAATTTCAAAATCCTAAGACATTATGAGTTTAAATAGTGTATTAAATACATCGTTCTGCATAAAAATCCTCCTTGCCAAACCAAGCGTGGATCAAGGGGGAGAGCGGTGGGGACCATTGCTTTCCCAAAAGCTTCGAATTCAGAAAAATAGACCTGACCCTGCTTCTTACACTAGGAAAGTGAATACTCTTGGCATCGCCCCCCCCCCCCCACTCATCGACAACTTGTTTCCGCTTGCGATCGCCCTGCTCTCAAAGAGCTTCGAATTCAGCCTATGAATGTCGCTGACGTCCACTCCCCTATCGACAACTTGATTTCGCATAATAGTGTACTCTTGTGATATCACCCCCCCCCCCCTCTGTGCTAAACTAATGTATTATTTTGATAATTTCTATTTATGTAACCCTTTCACTGATCTGCAATTTGTCGTATCACGTAGCAAAATCTAGAAAATATCAACAGCATCTTTTGATTGACTGCTAAGCAGATATTAGGATGTACCTATGCGGTATATAAGTTGTTATACCATACCGGGTGTAACGTTGTCAAATCTGCGTTTCCTAAGTTTAAAAAAATTATGCACAATCTAGCAACACCGCATGAACGGACCCTCCTCTCTCAACCCCCTAGGACTTAAAATAATGAAGATACCCATTAAACTCCAATCCCGTAGTATTCGAAGGATCATGTACTTATCGAAGGGCCCATGTACACAGCAATTGTGTTGTTGCTTCTAGTTAGGACATGGTTTTAAAAATCTCTTGAAATGTGCATTTTGATAAGTGGAGTATTGATATTTTAGGCGAATTCAGCCATTTTCTTTGCAAGTGGTCGTAGAATTGTTACTGGGTAAAACCAATGTTTATCTGTGTGTTTAATTATTTGATTTGATCAATATACACCAAAATCAGGTGACTGTATTCTATATTTTTCGTTATAGTCGTCGAGTTTAACAAAATTAAATTATTTCCACTTTATGCTCGCCATAGCACTTATAAAAAATTTTCAAAATGATTACTCCGATTTTTTACTTTTTTTTTTCAAGGACCAGGGGAAATTAATATCGTTACCTAATCTACGTTAATTACTTACAGGACATTCAGTAAGTAATTAGGTAATAAGTGTTATAACCGCATAGTCTTCAATCGCCCACAGTAACCTAACTTGGGTGCCAAAACTAATTGGAAATTTCTATATTAAACGATTCATTTGTAGAAAAGTATAGTTAACAATACAAAAAACTTTTTCTAAAACGAAATAACATTAATTAAAATTTAAGTGAAAATAAAGGATCATTAAATTTAGCTCCTTTTATCTCGTCAAGTATTTTCAAGTATTTTATCTCTCTTGCACTCGCAAAAATGTTGTAAACAACCTTCGTGATGCTAAAATAGCTTACAAAGCCTCTTTAACAAAGTTGAATTAAAAAAGTTTTCGCTCTAATCTGCGTCTAATCTGATTATATTGTTTTATTATAGAAGTTGCAGGCCCTAAAGGGCCTGCTTAGGTCGGACGAGCGGACTTCAAAAGTTATTTGCTTATCTTCTTTTCGTATCCCAATGATGTGCTGAAGTTTAGTAGTTGTTAGACTAACAGGTTAATCAGTGGCGTAGAGTAAAAAGTCATAACCGACTGCTCAGTGGAAGTTAGAGAGGTGTGTTTTTTTTGGGTTATATGAGGGGGACCTAAAACCTTTTAAAATTGAATGTTTATTTGTGCAAGATAGAGAGATTAGAGGGCTTTGCAACAAAAACATTTATCTTAGATGACCCGAATAAATAAGTCTAATGAATTAAGTTCTGGTGATTTTGTCCGTCATTTAATCGTACTAGTTTTTCCAATCCATTTATGGGGGAAATTTTGTTAGTCTTCTTTGAAAAAGTGGTCAAACACATGTTAAACACCCATTACGATAGCATTCGGCAGCAATTATTTGGGGTTAGTGTTTTCTACAATTTCTTTGCACCTATGCGTTTGAAATAACTGAAAGCTTTTGCTTGCAAAATTTTATCCCAAATGATGGACAATGGAGATTAAATAATAATAAAGGTCTTTATTTAACAAATTATTCTACAGTTATGTTTTCAGAAATAGTGGGCGAGTTTCAGTTCGTCCTAGATATAAAATATCTTTGACGTCTGTTCAGCTAACCCATGAAACTAAATGTAATGAAAAACACTTACAAAAATTAAAATTAAAAATGTTACGACATATATGAAAGGAAAAACAATATTCAACTTATGGAAAAATTACTTAACAAAATAAATATTAATCTGAATACAGCTCAATGTTAATTTTCGAAAAAACAATGTTGATAAGTCTTAAATGAAAGAAAGAAAAAAGGTTCAAAGACATACCCAGAGAAAAAGCACAAAATTCACTCAGACAGCCAGGATGCTCCCCAAAACCATGGTCCCAAATCTCCGTGCTGACGCCGATCTACCCAATAAATCAATGGCATAATTATTTAAATATTTGGCAACATTATACGAAAACGATCTCTTGAACATCTCCAGCGAGTGGGAGGGAATAGTAAGCCTTCCCATAAACCGAACATTAATATTATGGTCATCACATCGAAATCTGATTTTACTATACAAATATGGGGGTATTTCTTGATTAAATATGGAGAAAAATTGACAACCAACCGATTTCTTTTAATTTATAAGTAACATGTTCGAATTTTCATATCCTATAAATAAGTCTTAAACAAGAGTTTTGTAGTTTTTTTTTGTATTCGTTTAGTGTCCAAGACAGACTGGCATGGTTCATAAAGAATATCACAATAATTCATATGCGAGAGCACTAAGCTGTCGCAAAGCAAAGTCTTAAGTTCACCATTTAGAAAATGACGATTTTAAAAAATTAGTTTCAGGTTTATATAAGCTTTTTTAATGACTGTGTAATGTGGTAAGAAAATCTTAGATCTTGATCTAGGTGAAGACCGAGGTCTTTAATTGTATTTTTAAAAGTTATGTTAACAGTATTCACCTTTACTAGCTCACTGTAGTTGCGCACAAAATTGTCCCTATCATTCTTCTTACTAAATAAAATAGCTGTGGTTTTTTGCGGATTCAATTTTAAAGAATGGCCGCAAGAAGACTGAACCAAGTTATACAAATCAAAATTTATAGCGGACATTGCCCGTGGACATTCATCAGGGTAAAAGAATAAATACAGTTGTACATCATCAGCATAGAAGTGTTGTTTACAGGATTTAAAGACGTTAGGAAATATAGAAATATATATACTAAAAAGTAGAGGCGATACAATGGATCCCTGCGGGACACCAGTAGCAATACCCAAAAAAGATGACTTCTTGGCCTTATAAACAACAGCCTGGGTCCTCCCCGTTATGAAGTTTGATAACATTCCTATTGCTGATTCCGATAAGCCAATATAATGAAAAATGGACCTTAATACCTCATGTTGCAGGGAATCAAAGTCTTTAGAGTAATCGAACAGCATAAGCAACGTCAACTTGCCCCGGTCAGTAGCCTGAAAAATGTCAATATTATCTAATAGAGCTATACTGCAACCATGACCCTGTCTAAACCCAGATTGATAAATTGGCAATATTTTATTTGTTTCGACATGTTCCGGAAGTTGATTATCAATAACTTTTTCCAATATTTTTGAGAGCGTTGGTAATATACTAATTGGTCTAATATCGCCGAAATTTTAAGGATTTGATATTTTAGGAAGGGGAAACACACGTGCCTCCTTCCATTTTTCAGACACGACCGAATATAATATGCAGTAATTAATAATATGCGTAATGTATGGTAAAAAGAAAGGCATACAAAGAATAATTGTAAAAATATTAAGACCATCTAGGCCTGTTGCGTTACTCTTAATATTTGAAATTATTTTTAATAGTTCTAATTCTGAAATGGTCTTGAAACAAAAGTCTGATAACACCAGGCCACTATTTTGATAATATAGCAGTTGCTCATGATGTGGGGTTAGATTAGGTATAGAATTTATGAAATGAGAGTTGATTTGTTCTACATTTGATAAGTGATCAGGTAAATCGGAATAAATTTTTTTATTTACTTTTATATTAACTAAATTTAGATTAGCCCACAGATATTTTTTGCTCTTTTCGGCATATGTTTGATTAAAGAACATTCTTTTTTCCCGCCTCGCAGAAGCTGTAAAAAGGTTTCGTAATAATTTGTAATCATTCCAATCCTTCTACGATTTTGTTTTTTTATACCTACTCACAGCTCTATCTCCATATTTCTTCAACGCGCGTAATACCTCAGTAAACCATGGAGCATACGGCTTAGTAATTCGATAGGTTACAAAAGGAGCATATATGTCCAAAAGAGTAATAATATTTTGACTTAAAAAGTCAACCTTATCGTCAATTGTATCCAAATCAAAAATATTGTTCCAAGGAATGGAGCGTAAATCATATTCAAATTGAGTATTATTCATGTTTTTAAAGTTACGAACAGTTTTAAATTTTTTTTTTTGGTTTGGTAATCAATATATTTACCACACAGGAAATAAGTCTATGGTCAGAAAAATCAACCGGTTGTACGTTTATGGCCGAGACAATATCAGACGATGTATACCAAAATATAATCTAGTAGAGAAGAACTTGT
This sequence comes from Diaprepes abbreviatus, assembly GCA_034092305.1. Lineage (NCBI taxonomy): Eukaryota > Metazoa > Arthropoda > Insecta > Coleoptera > Curculionidae > Diaprepes > Diaprepes abbreviatus. Next base: position 3,046,600 of record JASJET010000326.1, on the reverse strand, counting down.
ATCAGTGATTCGTGTTGGTTCATTTATAATCTGTCTCAGACCAAGGGCATCAAAACAATCCAGGACAAACTCCGTTTCGGTAGAGTCAACCTGTAATAAATCGATATTAAAATCGCCAAAACAAAATACATTGTTTACTCAAGGTAGTATCTGGGATAAGTCTGATTCAAAGATATCTAAGAAATCCTTGTAATTGCATTTTGGTGGTTTGTAGGAGACGCAGACAGCGACCCCTGACCCCGCCAGCTCCCATTCTATCCAGAGTTGTTCTATGAAATCTTAAACAAATTTATTTTGATATAAATAAATGCATATTTAGGATAAACTATCTGAAAACGCCTTATATTTTAAGGTCATGGGTGCTTTGTTCTAGTTAGAAATCAAAAACTCTACTTTATATTGCCAGCGCCACCTGCAGACCATTTTCGAACTTATTGTTTTCATCAGTGTAGGGCAGACAAGTATACTTCAATACAAGAATGGCGAATCCTTTAAAGAAGTTCAGTAAAAAAATAGTAGTCACGCCAGTGAGTAAATATGCTAAGCTCAGATATATGATGGAGAGTACGGATGGATTTTTCAGGGCGCCATTGCATCTGTAGCTAGGTTGCATGAGGAAACCTTCCGTAGTTTAGTTACTAACTAGTTTAAAATTTTCTTCATTAAAAAAAGTATAAATTAATTTAGAGTTTCAACGTAGTAATTTATAACTATTAAATTGCGAAGTAGAGCAGGGTAAATTAATTTCAACAAATATGCATAAAGATGTGTTATACTATAAAAAAAGAACCATATAAAATTTAACATGAAATAAACTCTAATATCTACTATTACCAAAACATAACGCAAACTCTGTATCATGATCACAGGATAAAACACCGAAAATTGCGGAACGCCTCTTAAAAAAAAAGCAATAAACTTAAATGTATAAAATTAACTGGGTTGTTATCCCAGAACGATACTAGATTGGCCCGTTATTCCCATAATGTGACTGCTAGTTGTGTTTTTTTCGACCAAATCAGGCTGCAACACTGTTCAACTGCATAGTGGTGTGTAAGTTCTAGTTAAACTTCAGTGCTTATTTACTGATAACTGAAGATTCTTATCAAACGATAAACCAAAGATAGGAACCCACGCGTTTTTATGTAAGGTTAAAGGAATTCCTTCATTGAAACGTGCTGAACTGATAAAATCCACGTCTCCAGGTTTATTCTGGTAAAAATAACTCAATAAATAGCAAAGCAGGTAAAAGATAAGGTAACTAAACCACACTCAATTGTCGGAAAAATTTAAACTATTTTTCTCCCCGAAATCTCAAAAGATGGTTCATATAAATTAAAATAAAAAAAATTACAGCTTCCTCAGTCAGAAGGGAAAATAAAAGCCAATGCAAATAGCTTCAGCTTTATTTATATCAAAGATCTATGCGTATACATCATTCTTCGTTTTTTAAACGTCACAAAGTTAAAAGGGATTATATCTCTTATGTAACAACATTAGACTGAAATAAATTTTTTAGCTAAGCCATTCATTAATAGTCAACATTTTTGGCTTAAACTTAAATAAGTATACTACTGGCTATTTTTAATAAAAGAAATACACTTCCCTTTGGTAATGGTACCGACGTAGAAGAGGTAATGAAAAGGTTTCTTGTAAAAATTTAAAAGAAGAGAAAAGAATTCCTCTCTTACAATAATTATTGATTTCCTGAAAGTTTGGGTACCCCGTAGACTAGATGTCGCTACGGCAAGTTATAAAACAGAAATAATACTCGATTGGTAATATTTTGGGGAATTTTATATTCATATGGGTGAAAATTATTTTATTTAATTATTTTTTCGCGCGCATTCATAAAAATATGTTTTTTTTCTTACTTTATCTCATATTTTGGGAGAAAGATTCGCTCAAACTTTGATTTTAGATAATATATTGAGACTCCGCTACAACCGAATGAAAAACTGAACAACATTATCTTATACTATAATGTACGTTTTGCTATTTTGGATATTTTTAATATAATTTTTATAACTTTTCCTTTCCATCGGATTCTCGACATAATAGAGGGAGGTTTATTTGAATTTGTGAACAAAGGAGCGTGTATCAGTGACACATGTCACTTGAAAAGGTTAAAACTTTGACAAAAGCTTACATAGTTTCTGTTCCAATAGATTTACAAAATGACATATAATTTATCTAAAGTTTGCAATCTTGTGATCTTCCCATGCTTTCATCCCATGCCTCCCTTGTCTCGCAACCCCCTCCGTGATAACACTGATCATCCTCAAATGACCATGATATTATTCATTTTATTAGTTTCGAGACATATTTTGTTTTGTTTTAGAGTACCTAATTCTATGTTTCGCTTTAGATAAGTTTCCTTGCGTTCAATCCTATATTTTATTGTGAAATGTTGCTGAATTTATCCAAAAAAATTGTTTTGGGTTATTCTTTTAATCTAAGTTTAGCTTTTTAACAAAATATGATCCATTGTTGTGAAGGAATCAAAATGATTAAAATTTAATTTAGTGATCATAAGAAAAAAATTAATTTCTAGAAACTAAAACTATGACTTTAAATGCGATCAAATAGATATATTCCAGGTAAAATGTTACTGTCTCTAAGTTACTACCGATTTAGAAAATTTCAAAAGCAAGAAAGTTGTAGCAGATTTTAAAAAATGTTATATTCCAATTTTTTCTCAATATTTCAAGAATTCAAAAAGCCTATTTTTTTCCTTAAAGCTTCCGAAATAGTGATACATCCATTACTAATTTATATATTAATCAAATTGTTTAATAAAGTAACCTAATAAAACATGTGGAAACATGAGGATAATCACCTATTGTTTCCTACCTTTTACCAAAGAACACATTATAAAATGGCTTTTTTATTTATATTTTTGTGAAATTATCGATCAGATAATTTAATTAACTAACACAATAGAATCCAGTATGTTACGTTGCTGAATGAAGCTTTTTCTATCATCGGAAAATGAGAAAGCGAGAGCTTACGTACTATCAGTTTAAATTAGTTTTAGAGGAAGATAAAATGACATTTTATTAGGGAGAAAAGAGAGGTTTTTTATTAGAATGTGAGAAGCCGGAATAGGAAAGAAACATTTCTTTTTAAAAAGGGTTTAGAAAAAAAAACTAGGAATATGTAAAACAGAAATTTGCAGATGATTTATATAAATGTTGACATCTATTTCAAACTATTGTTGCTTAAATTAATTTCAAAAAACTTCTGGAAAAATATTGTTGTATTACTTTTTCCATATTTTTATAAGCTCAAATCTAGAGTTTTGGCGTGATATTAATTATGGAAAAAGTATTTTTCTTGTCTTAAAAGGAGCTTTCCAATCTATTCGTTTATTATTATTCTTTAATTCGAATGATCCTTTCAAAGTAGCAGTAGTAATGTGCGGTTTCTGGAGAATTTTTATGGTTTTGGGATAATTTTAAATCTTCCTAGATTCCCAAATTTGGATTATTCCATGAATGATAAGATCTTGTTTTTTTTGGTCTTAAAAAAACTTTCAATTTCTATATTAAAAACTCAGATTGATAAAAAGTAACCAAATATACCAGCCTTTAAAGTTTTCCTTAAATCGAAAAATAACATATTTTAGCTATTATCCTTGTATTTTTTTCGAAAATATCAATTTCTCCCATTTTCCACTTTTTTCAATTTTTCTTAAATTGCCTTCACTAAAAAGTTGATGCTGGTAGCCGTTACTATGTGGTAGTTAATCATCTTCGGGAAATGTTTAAAAAGGAACTACTATGTTTTATACTACCAAATTTATTAAGAAAACAGTGACTGCAGTTTCAACTCACAGAGTCATTTTCAAACTGAATTACAAAGGTAGACTAAGTATTCAATACAGAAACATGAGAAAATTTAACAATAAATAAAAACTACCTGAGAAATTACATTATTACAAAGGGGAGGTACTAAATTTTGGGAACTAATTATTATTTGGCGACAACAAATAACGGGGAAAACCCAAGTTCTGTCTGGTCATTAAGCAAATTTACATTTTTATTTTTACTATGTTTATATATTTCTAAAGATTTAAGAATATTTAACTTTTGGCCCTTTGTTGAATAATGTAATATGTCAGTGTTGCTTAAATCAGGGAAACTGTGGCTGTGTTCTAAGCAATGGTTGGCAAAGCTTGAGTCTGTTTTTTGTAGTGTATATGATCGGTGGTGTTCTGAAAAGCGAGTTTTAAAGCTTCTACCACTTTGTCCAATATACAAGCTATCACACTCTGAACATTTTAACTTATAAACTCCTGATTTATCAAATTTACTAATTTTATCTTTAGCATTGTAAAGGATAGTGGACAGATTATGTTGAGATTTAAAGGCTACTTTTATGTTATGTTTGGAAAGAGTATTAGCTATGTTTTCTGATAGGGTACTACAGTATGACAAAGATATATAAGATAAACTATCTTTATCATTTTTTATTTTGGGATATATTGAATTAAAAGCTAGTTGTTTTTGTTTTTTAGTTATTAATTTCTTTATGGTTTGTTGGGAGAAATTGTTTGATATTGCAATCCCTTCAATGATATTTAGTTCCTCTTGAAGATCTTCTTCAGAGAGAGGCAAAGAGAATGCTCTATGTATGATTGAATTGTATGCAGCTATCTTGTGTTGTAAGGGGGTGAAAAGAGTCATTAGATATAGTATTACCTGTAAACGTTGGTTTTCTAAAAATTTTAAAATTAAACTGATTATTGAGGTGAGATATTGTGAGATCAAGAAAATTTATTTTATTTTATGGTTATTTTCAGTTTCCAGAGTAAATTGATACCTTTACTACTTTAAATGTTCACCAAATCGAGAGTTTCGTGTCGATTTGAATTGTGAAATAAGGATTTTCTTGGTCTTAAACAGACCTTTCCAACCTGTTAATTTACAATATAATTTTAATAAGAATCGGCTATTTCATAGTACCATTTTTACAACTGAGTGCTTACTATTTTTTTTTTTGATTTTTAGGCATGTTTTATACCCTTATAGAATTTTGATTATTATTTTTTTTAATCTACACGATTTTTTTTGTTTAAAAACGACCTTTAATTTCTATTTTATAGAAAGGCCCCTTTTCAAAAATTTGCAACATGGCTTATTTTAATTTATTTTAATGCAAAATAATATAAACTCTTCCTTAAATGCATAAAAACACTGAAAAAATTGGAACTTTCATATTTGGGCCCTTATAGCTGTGTTTTCAATTCTAAAATATCCATTTCAATAATTTTTTTATATGTTGTAGGCGACGATAAAAAAAGAGACAAGAAATTTTTTTATTTGCAGAAAAATACTTTAAGAGGATGAAATCTGGCCCCAAAGTTCACCCTCGAAAATTAATTTTCTAATATATCTTAGGTTTTTAATTGGAATTTTGCAGTTAGACAAATTGCGTATTACTTCTGATATTAATGTGTAACTAAGTGATAGAGTATTGACCATAAGAGTTGCAACCCCTATTTTTAACATTGAAGAATCTATCGGGAAAATAAGAAAAATGTATTCGCTAATTAAATACAACAATAAAGTTCACCACTTCTAGATTATTTCCTTAAACAGCCCTTAAACGAAAAATTATCCTTCAAAAAAGATTTGTTAATATGCTTCAGCTTCTGATTGACATTTTACAAATATTCAAATTGCATGTTAATTTCACGCCAAGCCAAACAATCTGATGCAATTTGAGCCATAAGGGTTACAACCCTAACTGTCAAAATTGCTTCAAACAATTGACTTTTCGCATTTAAAGTACTATACTATTTGGTTATTGGCAAATATCATTTAGAACTTGAAGCATATTAAAAAATATTTTTTGAGGGTGAAATTTCCGTTCACGGGTAGTTACAAAAACTATGTTAAAAAGGTCAACTTCATCTTTGCATTCATACCAAAAATATATTTTTTTAAACTATTTAAAGCTCATTTTGAATTTTTCTTTATAGAAATATAAATGAATTTGAATTTCTCAAATGAGGCGTTGCAACCCATATGGATCAAATTGGATCAGATAATTTAGTTTTGCGTTAAAGTAACATATAATTTGATTATTTACAAAATATTTGTCAGAAGTTGAAGCATACTGAGAAACTTTTTTTGGGTGGTACTTTTTCGTCTAAGGGTGGTTTGAGAAAATAATCTAGAAGTGGCCAACTTTATTTTAGTATTTAATTAACGAATATATTTTTTACAATTTTCTCTAGTTCATTTTGAATATTTTTTTATTCAACTAGACACAAAAAAGTAGATTTTCGATGTCAAAAATAGGGGTTGCAACCCTTATGATTGAAATGGCATCAGTTAGTTGCAGATTAACATCGAAAGCAATGGGTGATTTGTTTCATTGCAAAATCCCAATTAAAACCTGAGATATATAAATGTTTTTCCGCAGATAAAAAAATTCTTTGCCTCTTATTTTATCATGGCGTACAATATATTAAAAAATTATTGAAACCAGGGGCCCCGAGTTGGGATACCTATCTTGTTAGATTATTTTTTCAAATTTAAATACCTGCCAAATCCAGAGTTTTGACTGAATTTAAAAAAATAATTTAAAAAATTTCGTAATTTTCAGGTATGCTTTAAACCTTGATGTGACCTTGATTTGGATACATCATTAATTCATTTTTCGAAAAACTTGAATTTGTGAAAACAAGTAGTCGTATCATTAAAGGAGACCTTTTTTCTGAAAATTTTAATAATTGTTCATTTTCTGAAAACTATTCTCTAAAACATATTTTTCCCCTGATGTACTGATAGAGGTTTTAGGATTTCAAATAATTTTTGTCAGGATTATTAAATAATTTTTTTTCAGGGTTATTAATTTTTTTTTCCGGATTAATAAATTATTTCTTTGCAGGATTAATATTTTTAGTCAGATTTTTTAATTCTTTTTTGTTTCAGGTTTACTAAATAATAACTTTTTTATCATATTTGTAATTTTAAACATAAAAACACACTGAATATCGGAAATGTAAAAAGTATTGACGCTTTCTTGACACCAATTTACACTTCAGGTTTCTTTGAGTATATAGATTTTTAACGCGTAAGCAGCTATCTGTTGTTGTCTTTGTGTGAAGTCGTACAATACTGATGAGGGCCAAGAAAGACCGAAACAGTTGCTGGACATTTTTAACATGGATTTGTTCTGAGTGCAGAGAGAAATGACTGAGGACCACCACAAATAGTTTAGGTACGAATTTTCTCATAAAATTTTTTTAATTATATGCTATATTATTTAAAAAGAAAATTTGTTTTTCCAATGAAGATTATTATAATTAGTGTAAATATAACTATGGTACGAAAGATCGCAGTTAAAAACGGAAAACTTTTATTTTTATAAGAAAACAGAATATCTGCTACAAAACCCTAAAAACTTCTTTCACTTTATTCAGTTTTTTCTGTCAGGTTTCGAAGAGAATGGTAAATAGTAACCGATGGCCAAATATCTACAGTTAAAGTGGCCATAAAAAATTGCTAGAAATTGTTTTTAAGTTCGTGCTACAGCCCCCAGAGGACATAATACCTACTGTCAGGAAAAAATAATTTTTTTCCTTAAGTTGCCCGATGAAGCTTTATTTAAAATATTTGGATCTCAATATTGAGGAAATTTTGAACTCTTTTTGTTTCACATCTGTTACACTATCCTTTAAAATAAAGTGGTTGGATAACACAAATTGAACAGATTTAGGCTCGTCAAACAGAGTTATTCTTGCTTTATCTTTCCCATTACAAATTTTATTTATGCGTGTTTAACAGCCACCCGTAGAGGACCCTATTTGGCATAGTAACAAATACTTTTCTAAACGAAATATGAAGAAACAAACATAATTATGGAATAATACGTCCTGAACAGCGTTGATATTCCAGACTGGAATTCATATATGACTCTAGATTTTCAAAGTATTATTAAAATGTAAAAAAAAAACAATATTCAAAGCAAAACCTAACATTAATGTTTTTTGTTCTTGTTGGAAGAAATTCTATTTATGTTTCGATACGACATTAACCTATCCATAAATTTGTAAATATATTTTCAGAAGCTTTCTTTTCAAAGTTTTTCCCATGGGCTTTACAATTTCTGAATGCTTTAATAATTTTATAGGGTTTTGTACTTGACAATACTGATGTTTTCAAGCCAAACAATGATTAAACCTAACAAAACCGCAATATCTGAAACTGTTCTAAATTTTTAATGCTCGGTTTTCATTCTACGCTCCTGAACTTATACCTAAGAAGGAAATGAGAGCATTATCTACCTACTATCAGTTTAAATTAGTTTTGGAAGAAGATAAGATGACCTTTTGTCGCGATGCAAAAGAGAGATTTTCTTTTTTCTTTTAATGTACGAAAGAAGAATCCACGAGGCAGTTTTAAATTCGAGATTTCATTTCGCTGACATTTCTTAAGCTAAGGGAGAGAAATTTTAATTGGATAAGTATTTATTATGATAAAATGAATTTATCGCAGTAATGGTAGATTTTTTATTCGTTAAGCCATGCCGAACTATATTTACTACAGGGAACATGTAACTTATCTTTTTGACGCGTGTTTACTTGATGTTGATCTTTCACAAGAGTCGAAGAGGACATATTTAGGTAAACATAGATACACATTTCAAAAATCAAATAAACCCGGAAGAGTTAAAATTCCAAACTTCTAAAAAATATCTTTACATAAAAAGTACTACATACATTGGCAATACATCGCATGGTCCTTCTCTGTGATAAAAATACCTTATGGGCTAAAGATGACCCTCCAGAAAGTGACCCCATACCGTAAGCGCGATTTAACCTGGGCGTAGTAAAGAGTCAGAAGCTGACTTCATCCAGAACGGTGTGCGTAAATTCCTAAACACATAAACCAAACTATTCATCTTACCCGAAACGTATTCATAGTGATTTTTAAAATTTAAACATTCATCCATATAGATACCCAAAAATTTCACCTTTTCACACTGTTCAATAGAGTTGCCCAGCATTAAAATATCGAGTTTCAAACATTTTTTCTGATAATTATGGAATATAATAAATTTAGTTTTATTATAATTGAAAAATAAAAAGTTTTCATTAAACCATCTACTATCCAGCATAATGTTATGACGCGTTTTACGTAGGCGGGGAGCAGGCCGTGCTCTTCGGCTCTTCCTCGTTCACGGCAGCGGAACATCGGTCAGTGGATATTTCTCGTCCAGACAGTCATTGGTCACATGCTCAGCGCAGGGTTATCGGGTCGGCGGTATCTACGTATATTCGGGATACCCCTGCTCTCTCAACTGATCAACGGTTTGACTGCCTGAAGGCCAAAACATCCACTCGATGGTCGGTTCTCGGGCGCCATCCTCGGGATTCATGTGGTCGAGGGCCCACTTATGCACCGGGCAGCTTGTTACAGTGTAGAAATGGCAAGCCAGCGGTTATAAAACATCCTGTATCCTGTATTCCATTCTCTTATACAAAGACATGGCCTAAAACTAACTTACAATCTAAGATGGATAATAATGTAAACAAATAAACGGCCTGGAGAGCAAGAGTATATTTTGAGAGCAGATCACGGTAGCTCATATTGGTCGGTTGCGCTAAAGACGGTAACCTGGCGGTATCATTCACTACGCTATTCACGTACCTCGTACTATACGGTTGCGACGCTATTCACGACGGCTCGTACGCAAATTATCGCGCCTCGTATCTAAAATCCGCATTCACGGTTCACGGCGCTTCGTATTAAAATTCGGCCGACGGCGGTATCCGCGGGAATAAAAACTCGGCATCGATCGGCGGCGTTTCTACACGGCGACGGTGATCTCTACACGCGGCGGCGGCGATAAGCGTCGGGGCGGCAGTTGTTTAGCGCCCTTATTAATGGACATCGGAAAGCACCTGGCGGTAAAACACATTCCTGGTCAACACGGAAACAAAGATAATATTGACGGCATTTAGTGTGTATGTAACGGTAATGGTAGGAAGGAACGAAAGGAACTGACGCTGCCCGTTCTTATAAGGGTCCTCGATAGTGTCAGCAGGATGGAACGACATTGCCCGTTCTTATAAGGGTCTTCGACAATGCCGACCAATAGCGGTAGGAAATTAGGAAAGGAACCGACACTGCCCGTTCTTATAAGGGTCCTCGGCAGTGACGGTAGGATGACACAACATTGCCCGTTCTTATAAGGATCCTCGGCAATGCTGGCCATTAGAGGGATAGGACGCAAGGAAGGAAGTGTATGGTAAAACAACATATACACACAAGCCTAGCCTCACCTACATTGCTAGACCAGGAAGACGCGGTCCGGCAGGCGACCCAGTCCTGTCCATTTGGACTGTTGACCCGGGTGGAGAACGTGCAGTTTTCCGCGAAATAATGGTCTGCTCAGGCTTAAATAGACCGCCCGAGCTCCCACTACGGTGACGTGTGACGGCTTGCGGTGATCGCGCATACAATACTGGTGTATGCGGCGCGCTATTTCTATGGTCGGACGCTCTGAAAATCTCGGAAAATGATATTTCCCGGCATAGCGAGGTAAATCTAATTTTATTCTGGTAATATTGAAACTTCAAGCAATCTTTTTCCGCAAGAATCAGATTTTTCGGATGTAAAATAAATAAATTAAATCCCGGCGAACATACTCATGCCCAAAAATATAGTAACTTCGTTACAATGTTTTACATTTTACTTCCAAATCATAGTCTAATCTTTCTGAAATTAAAAATGATGTATCATCTGCATATACAGACATAGCATCCTCAGGGATGCATCCAATTTCATTTATATATAATATAAACAGGACAGGGCCTAATATAGATCTCTGTGGGACTCCAACGTTCACTCTTATATGTCTAGAACAAATACTTTGTTGTACTCCACTGTTTCCTGTTTTTCAAAAACGTTTTTATTCAGTTCAATGAGGAGTTGCTAATTCTGTAATTAGATAATTTAACTAATAAAGTTCTATGATCAACGCAATCAAATGTCCTGCTGAGATCACAAAAGACCCCAACAGGATACTCGCCTACCTCGATACATTTTATAACATTATGATAAAATGGATTTATCGCAGTAATGATAGATTTTCCATTCGTAAAGCCATGTAAAGTCATGTTGATGAAGTAATATTATTACTTTGCAAAAAATTTATAATTTTTTTTTAAAAAGCATATTCAAGGAATTTTAATAAACTCATAAGGATCGTAATTGGTCTATAATTAGGTCTTTCTTTGATGTTATTGTTTGGAAATAGGCTTTATGATAAACCCCAACACTTTCCCTATTAAAAGACTAGGAACATCGTCAACGCCCACGGAGTGTTTATTTTTGAGCTTAATTTTTAGTAAATCATAAAGCTCCATCTCTGAATGTGGACATAATGTAAGCTGTAATCCGCAGGAGATTCCTCATTGAGATTTTCGCTTACCACACTGTGAATACGTGGTATTTTCTTTAAAATTTCATATGGAGCACTTTCAAAAAATTCATTAAAGTTATTAGCTAGTAAATAAGGATCCGTTACGCAATCATTGCCAACATTAATTTGCAGATTTTTTTATCCTTATTTATTTGTTAACTGAGAAACTACATTCAACACAGTTCTGTTTATATCCTTACTATATTTCGTCTTTTTTGTTCGGTTAATTAATTTTCTGTGATAATTCTTTGTTTAAGGTAAGTTTGTTTTAATTCAGGATAATTGTATTTTAAAGAATGTAGTTTTTTTAGCTTTGCGCTCTTTATTTTAGCCGATCGAGCTCTCTATAAACATTCTCGATGCTAGCCATGTTGCCATTTGGCATGGTACAGAGAGGAATATAGGTCAGTTTTTATGTTTCCTAAACTCATTAATAATAAAATCGAATCTATAATGGAAAAAGGCAAAAAACAAGTTAGCTTTTTAGATATTAATATTAGAAAGATAAGTAATCACTTAGCATTTGACTACGGGCACAATTATACATCAAAAAGTCTCTAGCTGAGCACTACAGCTATAAAACTAGTTTTTTGTTCAATGTGGATTGGTAAAGTTCGCGTTTTTTACCGGTCATTTTATATTTTTCCGAAACCCACGGAAATATTTCAAACTCAGTGAAACTAACTTTAAAAAAAGGGAATTCGTTTTTTTGCCGTTTACGTTACGACACGACCCTTTAAAAAGAAATATGGAGGTCGTAGAGAGCTTAAATATTTAGTAGGGTGGTTGAAGTAAAACCCTAAGGGTGTACATAATTGAAAATAAATTTAAATAGGTCTTTAAGTACTTCCATAAAATACGCACTTCTAAGTTAGTAGGGACCAAAAAAAAAGTAAATACTCTCTGTAGACTTAAGATTAATAGTTTTTTGCTTCAATATCTTATAAAGATAAAAATATTGTATGTTTAGTTATTTAGAAACAAGGCGTGGCAGCATAAAACTTATCCAGTGACCATTTTCGAAACATTTAGAACATTTATGATATAATTTCATCGGTGGGCAGTAATTTTATTAAGTTGATAACTGTTGCTGTTTCTTAAGAACTTTGCCATGCTAAGGCCGAATATACATGTCTTATTTAATGTAACTCTATTTGCTTGCCTTTTATAGAAATGAGATGGTCGCCAACAATTTATGATAATATGGATTCTAATAAAGGTGTCAAATCCGCATCAGATCTGTCAAAACTAGACTTGAACTTGCCGCGAAGTTGTGAGTATCATACAAATAATTCCTTACGAATTCCTATAGTTTTACTTCCTTGTTAATTTCTTTCCCAGCTCAGTTGTTTTATCTTCCTGAATTTTGGTTATATTCGTAGAATACACTCTTGGATCCCTATTTATGTTGTTTTGCTTGACATTCACTAAACTGTGGGTATTTAAGTTTATTGTTATTGGAACTTAATGTTACCTTTTTCTTCCAGTTAGATCTAGGATTTCCTGTCTACAGTTGGAGTAAAATTCTTCCTTTTATCTTTTCTATAGCAGCTTTTTTTCAATTTTTTTGATTAGTTCCATAAATCTTGTTTACACTCTAGTTTTTCTTAGGTTAGGTCATCTGTCTCTTTAGACTTTGCATTTAAAACTTACTTTCGGGAAATCGATAATTTTCATAACAAAAATTAGCACAAGAAACTTATCTGAGTCGGTAATGGCCGGTGGAAATCTGTTTCTTTATTCTGAAAATAACTAATGGGATACTTATTTAATTTTGAGCTGAAAATATTAATGATTAATGAATTCGCTTAATTAACTAATTCATTTTAGCCAACTGTTATTACTCAAGGTCATTTTTGAGATCTTATTTCTTTCAAACGTGTCAAGATTTTGAACGCGCCCGAAGGAGGTAGCGTTGCGCGTACGCAGGGATCTTTGATATAAAACCGAAGCAATTTTGCCTTAACTTTTACTTTTCCTACTTGAATCACCTAAAAGAGCTGAAGTTTTACATCTCAATTTACATTGTCCATCCTTTGAAATTTTGGATGTAAAACAATTTAAATTATACCAGGATAAATTAAATTGAACTCCGTCTTTCATAGATTTTCGATGTATTTCAGTTTGAGCTCAAAATGAATTCTTATCGAGTGATTGCAATGTCTAATTTGAATCTGACTATGGTACCCTGTTTTAAGTACCATTAATACCTAAACTGAGTGCATTAACATATTAAATATTGGGGTTTAAGATCGTTTATTGTTATTATTATATGAATAATTATTAATTTTTCTCTAGCTTTCTTAATATTTGATAGCTGTTACTTTGGAAAAGTCTTAATTATTCCTTTTATATTAGTAAGATTTAATTTTGAAAGTAGCCTTGCTTTTAAGTGTAAAACTAACTAAATTTTGGTAAGTATTTCCTCTTTGGATTTATCACGATAGCTCCAATTTATCGAAAAATTAATTTATCTTATATATTTTAAAGTATATCTGAATTGTATCGAACTTCTTGGTTCCATTCTGGGCTTAAAATTGGTGAAAATAAAATTATATAAAATCGTGATATGTTTGGTGGCTCGATTACTTTCAGTTTGACTCCAGTTTTTTTTTGTTCGATTACAATGTTTAGATACTTATGACTATGTTAAAATTGTGAATGTGCGGTAAATTTTGATTTTAAATTTAAATAGAAATATTTTGATAATCGATAAATGTTTCTAGTCTTTTTGGCAAAGGTGGATTAATATATCCGTTTGCTTTTAAATTTAATTTTTGTCAGGAGTTTTGGATTCTCTTCTTTTTGTAAGGTTTTTCCTACTGGTTCTTCCTCACGATTTTTCTCTCGTCCTCGCGTTTTAATTTTTGGTTTATCTTTTGCATTTCTCATTTTGGCAAACATTTTCAACTAATGTTTCACTAGGAGCAAGAGGCAAATTTAATATTTATTTATTTTTGTAGTTTGAAAGAAAACATTCCAATTAATTTTGTAAATTTCACTTTATTTTATTGCTTTTTTCAAGGCGTTTCAAAATTTTCCGGTGTTTTGTCCCATTATCATGGAATATGTAAGGTTTCAGTTATATTTTGGTACCAGTAGGCATTAGAGCTTGTTTGCAAATTAGATTTTATTTGATTTTTTTTTTTCATATTTTAACAATTTGCGCGATAGTTTGTCGGTGTCGCTCGAGAATGGTAACGAAGAATTCGATATGTTAGAATATGTATTCCATTGAACAACGGATCAATACGACGTAAAAGTCTAATAATCGCGACCCAATCGGCGTAATCAACGACAGTAGTGTTCGTTTAATCTGGTATATTTTATTTGTAGCATATCCAGTTTATGCAACACAGCTAGATATTTTATTGGAGTCTCTTTTAGTATATATTAGCGAGTTTTACTTGACCCTCATGCTCACTTAGGGACCTTTATTCAAAAAGCTAGTTCTTAAAGACATCATGGAAGGTTTCTCCATTCAACCTAGCTACAAATCCAGTGACGTCTTGAGTAACTCACCACAACTTTCTGACGTAGGGTTTAGCTTGGTATATTTGCTTTTTGGCGCAGCTGCTAACTTGAAACTAGACTGCGCAGTTTGACGTAAACTATCAACACCTCAATTTAATAATATTCTGTTAAAACACAATTTTTTAAAATAAGTGCAAAAAGATATTCAATATGTATTACCATTATTTATTAATAATTTAATTTGTCAGTCTCAGTAATGCTTCCACTTTAATGACAAAGATATTCGAGCTTGTGCTGATATTATATTACGGAGGAATATGACAAAAAGCATGCAGTCTCGGAGACAGTTCGCAAATCTACACCTGTCACTTACACCAATAATTAACTTGCTAATTCTGAAGTATGTGTCAGTATAATGATGTATATGGCTGCAATGCTCAGCTTGTTCGAAGCGCATAAATAGAAATTAGAAACGGCGTTAAGAGACACAGGAGTTTGTCGTCTTTGTAACAGACTGTCGACAGGCTGTTTACCATAGAAATAGGCCGGAAAATTAACGTTCAGAAGAAAAGTGAGAACAATTTTATTTCCAAGGTAAACAGAAATTACAGAAACATAACTTTTTTGATATTCATATATATATATATATATATATATATATATATATATATATATATATATATATATATATATATATATATATATATATATATATTTATTAAAAATAAACAAATTCACGGTCTATATATTTGAAAAAGTTGTTTTATTCTCCTTACGACCGTTAAGAAAGGGGACAGACAGTATATTCTCTGTGAATTCCACTCTGGTTCTCTCTCCATACTAGTTTCGACCACCTAATGGTCTCATCAGTGGAGCTGTAACGAACCGAGAGTAAAATGCACAGGAAACAAATGTCTACTTAAAATCCCCATATCGTAAAATATCGGCAGGATATTACCTGCAGAACTTGATGCCGGACTGCTATCTTAAACAGTACAAACGAACATCTGAATATACCCCGGAGCGGTAGGAAATTTATTAAAAATAAACAAATTCACGGTCTATATATTTGAAAAAGTTGTTTTATTCTCCTTACGACCGTTAAGAAAGGGGACAGACAGTATATTCTCTGTGAATTCCACTCTGGTTCTCTCTCCATACTAGTTTCGACCACCTAATGGTCTCATCAGTGGAGCTGTAACGAACCGAGAGTAAAATGCACAGGAAACAAATGTCTACTTAAAATCCCCATATCGTAAAATATCGGCAGGATATTACCTGCAGAACTTGATGCCGGACTGCTATCTTAAACAGTACAAACGAACATCTGAATATACCCCGGAGCGGTAGGAAATTTATTAAAAATAAACAAATTCACGGTCTATATATTTGAAAAAGTTGTTTTATTCTCCTTACGACCGTTAAGAAAGGGGACAGACAGTATATTCTCTGTGAATTCCACTCTGGTTCTCTCTCCATACTAGTTTCGACCACCTAATGGTCTCATCAGTGGAGCTGTAACGAACCGAGAGTAAAATGCACAGGAAACAAATGTCTACTTAAAATCCCCATATCGTAAAATATCGGCAGGATATTACCTGCAGAACTTGATGCCGGACTGCTATCTTAAACAGTACAAACGAACATCTGAATATACCCCGGAGCGGTAGGAAATTTATTAAAAATAAACAAATTCACGGTCTATATATTTGAAAAAGTTGTTTTATTCTCCTTACGACCGCTCCGGGGTATATTCAGATGTTCGTTTGTACTGTTTAAGATAGCAGTCCGGCATCAAGTTCTGCAGGTAATATCCTGCCGATATTTTACGATATGGGGATTTTAAGTAGACATTTGTTTCCTGTGCATTTTACTCTCGGTTCGTTACAGCTCCACTGATGAGACCATTAGGTGGTCGAAACTAGTATGGAGAGAGAACCAGAGTGGAATTCACAGAGAATATACTGTCTGTCCCCTTTCTTAACGGTCGTAAGGAGAATAAAACAACTTTTTCAAATATATATATATATATATATATATATATATATATATATATATATATATATATATATATATATATATATATATATATATATATATATACTAGTTTAAATCAAATAGTGACATAAAAACAAGCCAAGAAGATATGAAGAAAAGCCAAGAAGATATGAAACAAGAATTGAAAAAAGATATGACAAAAATCAAGATGATATGAAACAAGAATAGATGACACTGAAAACAAGCGAAGACGATATCAAACAAGAATTAAAGACAAAACAATACGATATGAAACAAGAATTAAAGACAAGTCAAAATGATATGTAACAAGAATTAAAACCAAGCCAAGATGATATGAAATGACAGTTGATGGCGCTGAAAACAAGTCAAGAAGATATGAAGAAGACCCAGAAGAGATGAAACAAGAGTTGAAAGAAGACATTAAGAAAAATCAAGAGGGTATAAAACACGAACTACAAACAAGCCTGGAGGATATGAGGCAGGAAGTTAAGATAAGCCAAGAAGATATGAAACAATCACTGAAATAAGAGATTAAAAGAAATCAAGAAGATATGAAGGGAACAAGAAATACAACAGAAGATTAGCAAAATAAGGAAGATGTACAGGGTGAAGTACAACATGAGGTGACTGGAATCAAGAAACAGATGCAACAGTTACATTTGGAAGTCGAGAAGGTAGCCAGTACAGGTATAATAAAGGTAGATGGTGTTCCTGCAACTAGAGTGATGAAGCCACCTGCCTTCGACGGCAAAGTACCTTGGGTTATCTATGTCCGTCAATTCGAAGCCGCTCCCAACGGCAATAATTGGAGTTCATCTGAGAAGACACGTGCTCTTTTTCTAGCACTACAAGGTGAAGCTATGGAAGTCTTACGTAACATGCCCGAAGAAAAACAGAATGATTACGAGTTTATTGTCATTTTTCTGGAGATGTGCTATGGGGAAGCCCACCTCCAAGAAGTTTATAAGGCTCAACTCCAAGGAAAAAACAAAAATACAATGAAAGTCTTTAAAAATGCGAGGCGGATGTAATGACACTAATAAATTGGACTTACCCAAGCTATCCGGAAGAAATAAAGCAAGAGTTAACAGTAAATAGCTTTATTCAAGATTTACGCGATCCAGAAACAAGTTAAACGCTAAGAATGGCCCGACTGAAGAAAATTTCCGAGGCTTTTGCTTATTCCCTTCAATTTGAAACAGCTAAACATACCTTAAGGAACCAAGGAAGAATCATAAGAGGAGTCAAAGTTTCCCAAGATTATTGCAAGACCAACGAGGAAATTGAGGGAGTTGCAAGAATTTTTGAACGAAGGTAAAACACATGACAACAAAAACACAACCTTTCGTAGCAGAAATAGAATTCGTTGTTGGAACTGTGGCCAAGAGGGGCATCTACAATGCCACTGTACTCGCAATACTGTTTCTGCCAGGGGACCTGATGGCTATCGGCTTTATATTGCTAATATAGGTAATGATGTTCAAAAAAGCGACTTGGAGAAAGTCTTTGCTCCTGATGGTGAACTTAAAGAAGTCTAGTTAAGTAATAGTATTCCCTGTTTTGGATTTGCTGTTTACAAAGATAAAAAAATGTTGCAGTTATCGTCAAGGCTTGCGATGGAGTTGAAGTATGCGGTTGTTCTTTTAAAGTGACTTATGCTAGACCGAGAAGAAAAGGGCAGAGTTGCCGGTACCATTCGAATAACGTGCGTTGTTACCAGTGCGGATACAATGGTCACTTTTACAGAGATTGCCCGGAAGTTACTGGTGGTGGAACCGATAGAAGAAAGGACCATTCCGGAAGACATAGGAGTACTCGCGGCGACCGTGGAAAACGTGACGAGAGGGACCGTGATCGCGAAAGGGGCTCGGGAGAAGAATGTTCTACATGTAATTTTTGAGAAGGTACTTCGAGAGGGATTGCGACCGTGAAAGCGACTCCGGAAGAAGAACGTCTTCCAGGTCATTCTTGGAAAGGTACAGAGACGACTACAAATAGAAAACGACAGAATAAGACCCGCTATGACCTCAAAGCCAATACTGGTAGATTCATGATTGGTTAAAAGGTGTCGTTGTACAATGTACTGACCCGACTAAATGAGCTGATTTACTGAATTCGGAAACGCCCTCATGCGAAGATAAAAGTCGTGCATCTTGACAGATTGGCCCCTTATTAAGATCGAGAAGGTTGATCGGGACGATCAAGATTTGGAAGGGAGCAATGTAATGAACTTTATAGCGTTTTACATTTCATAGAATTAGTTTGTGTTTGTAGTTTGTACGGTTTTAGGTTTATTTTCTACGAGTTTATAATTTATTTATTTAATTTTATCTTTTGTTAATTTCCTCAGGAGACGTCTATGAAAGAAGGTCTGGAACTTTTTAGAGAATTCTATTTCCCCATTTTTAACATGGAACGCCTATGATAGAAGGTCTGGAAATTGCCGGATTATTCCTTTTTTTTCTAGGTTTATTACACCAAAAAATATGGAAATCCTTCTAGAAAATTAGGGAATCTTCCGGTATCGACCAAAACGGTACATAAAGGGTCCAGATCGGCTTTCAGGGATAGTATATTTTGAGAGCTCGTTGACGCAACTTGAATTATTTTGACAAGTTGTCAAACTTCTGACAATAAAGAGATTTTGAAAGAATAGAATGTATATATATATATATATATATATATATATATATATATATATATATATATATATATAAAATTATACTAGATAAGAAATAGTAGAAAAACTTTACATCGGGGTAATACTTGAAATATACTATTTTTTCACTATTTTCTTCTGCAAATGAATTCTTTCTATCGAACGCAACATTTCAAGTTATTGCAATGAGTTTAATTATCACGTTTTCTTTATTATTTAACAGCAGGTCACAAGTTAATCGTATGCGAAGTGTAATCGCTCACAATCAGCAACAAGACAAGAGCAAAACTGTCAGGACCGACACGCTACTCTAGCTAACGATTTAATTAAAAAAGTCTTTAACATGCGTCAGGAAATGGAACTAATTTTAAGTGTTAACGTTGCGCTAATTAGAAATGACTTTGGATTTTATCAACTCGAAAAATGCCAGGTGGAGTTATCATTTAATTGAAAGTTTTTAATTACTATTGCATTGTACATTCATAGTAAAGTATAGAAAGGTTTTTAACTCGATATTCAATTATATCGAGATTTGTGAAAATTTTCGCACTGCCGTTGTAGCACCATATTTTTTATTTTATTTACACGAAGGTCCCACATTAATGTGTGTATTACTTTTAGATACGAATTACGTTTTCAAAAATAGTTATTTTATGAATTTACCTTATACAGGATCATATGCAAATAAATTTTACATCACGTGTGACCAAAGGTTTTAGCCGATTAAGAGAGTTGAAACTGTCCCCTCGTTAATAAAAACTTTAATGTTCTACATTAAAAAGTACCCAAACAAAAAAATTTTTAGCCACTTTTATTTTCACATAAACTCAAAAAAATAAAACGTCTTTTTTCGTTTCATCGTAGGAACTTTATATATATATATATATATATATATATATATATATATATATATATATATATATATATATATATATATATATATACATACATACTGTTTAAAAAAGTAATACTACTTCTTCGTAATTTTCATGAACTGAAATTATTTATTTCTATGTTTCTTTGTATTTTACAAAAATTACAAGGTTTGACCAAGTATTTGAAATAAAAATTAACCTAAAATTGACTTAGCCATGTCTTAATCATGCCTTCAAGGGAAAAAACGATCATTAAGTAATACAAAATGGTTGAAAATAGCTTCGGATATATATATATATATATATATATATATATATATATATATATATATATATATATATATATATATATATATATATATATATATATATATATATATATATATATATATATATATATATATATATATATAGTTTATGACAACTGAGGATTTATAAGAAAATTTCATGCTTCAAAACTCAATAAAAGTGTGAAAAAATGCTAATAAGTGCCGTTTTTTGTGATTTTGACACTGTTTGACACTGTTTCACCAATTTTCAAAATCTGGAAAACATCATGGGCATAGTTTGGCGTCTGAAAAATAACGTATTTTTTTTCGGCCCTGCTATTGTCCTAGTTTTTATTTTATTGAATTGAAAAATTTTCGAACACCCTTAAAAATTTGAATCCCGTGCCAAAAATTTTTGTAAAAAATATCTTGTTTCAAACAATAAAAAAAACCTACAAAACGAAAAAAAAGTTTCCGCGATGATTAGAACCGAATTTAGCGTCAAACAACGAAAAAGGCATTTTTTTTGAGTGGCTAAAATTTTTTTTGTATGGGTACTTTTTGATGTAGAACAACCGGGTGTTTTTTTATTTTTTTATAACCAAAGGGGCAGTTTCGACCCTTTTAATTGGCAAGACCCTTTTAATAGCCCTATTTGAATTTTGTAGAAAAACACACATTTAATATGGCGTTACTTTAAACAAAATATGTTTGGAAGAAGCATTGTCAAAACTAAGAAGTTTTATGTAGGTTGCGTTGAGTCTTATTTTGCAACAGTGGTGCAGTTTACAAAAAATTGACAAAAAATCTAAATTATCTTATACAGTTGAAATTTTGCATAAGGGCTAAAAATTGCATTTAGAAAAATTTTTTCTAATAGCTTTCCCCGATATTTTGGGATAAAATCTAACTTTTAATTTAAAAAGAAACAGATAATGCTATTCACGTGACTACTATCTTTTCGGTTAATTTTCACTTCGATCGAAGCAGAAATTATGAATAAATCCCATATGATGCAGACTTTACTGGCCACTGTATATATACACAAAATCCGTTCAGTAGAAAAGTTATTTTCATAGGAAAATGTGTGTTTTTGAGACAATGTTAGGAAAAGTCTGTCTGTCTCAAAAAAAAAATATTTTCCCCATGAAAATAACTTCTACCGACAGACAGATGGTGCTCCTATGGAATCTTTGCTATCACCAGTCATCTCAAACCTTTTTATGAAATATTTCGGAACAGAAGCCCTAAGAAAAACCAAAACAAAACCATCCTTCTGGAAACGTTACGTGGCCTAGGATTATTTTTCGAGGAACTAAACCGCTTACAGTTCACATTGGAGGTTGAAGTCAATAAGCAGATACCTTTCCTTGACGTCCTTATCAGCAAAAAAGACGATCTAAGCTTTGATTATACGGTCTACAGAAAACTCACACACACAAATAGATATCTAAACGCTGAATCTCACCACCAACCATCACAATCACACACAAGTCTCAAGGATCTGGAAACCATTCCAGATTCTTGCGATTAAATAAGCCCGTGAACATCCAAGAAGAACTCAACAGCATTACAACACCTAAACTCTCTTGAATTCTTTTTAAGGGGTTACCTTAAAGGTAGAGTTTTCCAAACTAGGACTTAAAGAATGTGATTATTAAAGAAATACAGTTACCAGTGTTCAAAATTTCGCAGGTAGTCTAAAAGTGAACAAAAAGTTTGGAATCACTATTTAAAAAATCAAAATTAATTATAGAACAGCTTTTTCAGAATCTTTATGTAAAATTTAATATATTGAAAAAATATACATTTTTAAGTTCCTATTTGTTCTCTTTTTTTTTATCAACTAATACTTTATAAATAAACTAACAATTACACAAGATCACCCAGTTATAAATCCGCTTTAATCTACACATATAAGTCTTTCTGCTTCTTTTTTCAATTCAGATTTTAAAAGTTTTTAGTCAAGCTGACTCTAGAAGTTTTCCTCCTTAATTTTTCTTTATTATGGTTTATTTTTGAGTTATTTAATAAATATTATAACAGTACCGTTTAGAGGATGCAATTTTTATGGCAACTAGGTGAAGTTGAATGGTAAAACCTATTTATTGAATCTAACTGTAAAAATTTTTGTAAATAACGTTGATATTTATGCTTTTTTGATTTTTAATTTAAAGTTAGAAATTCGTGATGGTAAATAACTTAAATTTTGTCTTTTTTCCCCAGGACATTTTTTTTTCGCATAAAAAATCAAAATTTATTTTCATACTTTCCTTTGATAATTTTTTTACTTTAAGAACAGCCTATAGGACAAGAAATCTTTTTTAAGAGAAGTTAATTAGTAAATTTTAATTATCATATTTCTTTCACTTTAAAGTGTAGGCCGAAAATTTATAATCTCCCCAAGGAACAGTACTTTGTGAGTAGGAAGATCATTAAAATTAAGCTGAGATTGCTTATGACGCATTAATAAGAAAAATAGCTAATTTTTTGAAGGGTTCTCTTTTATGTAAATTAAATATCAGTTTATGATTGGACAAAGAATATTAAGAGCAAATTAAATTATAAAAAATATAAGATAAAAAAAACTCAATTTGGCTTTTGGCAAAAATTAGTATTTACCATCTTGGATCTAGTAAATGCAGCAGGAGATAACCTTTGTTGACAAAAACTGTTATTTGTGTAAGAAATCTCTCTATGAGTTACATGATTTATGGTTTTGAAATATCTTGTACAAACTGGACGATGACGGTAGATGCAGTAAAAACAGCACCAAGTATGCGGAGAAATTCTTAATGTCTTTTCATACAATTACCCTTAGGTTCTATATATAATATTGGCCATAAGTGTATGGACAAAACAATATGCAATGAAATTTAAATTTCTTCCTGTTTGTGATTAATAAAAATATATTTGTGTGCTATAATAAACTAAAAAAGCCATTCAAGTAGCCAAAATAAAAGCTAATGATAATCTAATTAATACCTCTAATAATCCTTCTAAAACCATATGGCAGATTATTAATGCAAAAACAAACAAAAATAATAAATTAAACTTAAGCCACAGCTGTACCATAACTCCAGATACTTTTAATAAATTTTTTTTGGAATATTGCCCACGAAACAATACATTCAATACGAGCTTCTCAAAAAGATCCAGTCGATTTCATGTCTTATGTGGTGGTGGGGGGCGCTCCCTTTGTTTTTGGGGCTGTGTCCTTCATTGAGGTCAGAGACATCATTGCCCAATTAAAAAATAAAAATAGCTCAGATATCTTTGGTTTGAATGTCAAACTTATAAAAAGCATACAGAATGTTATCATCTCCCCTTTGACAACTCTTATTAATCAATGTTTTAGAGAAAATATCTTTCCAGATATATTGAAAATTGCCCAAGTCATTCCCATCTTCAAGAGGGGAGACCCTGACTCACCGGACAACTACAGATCGATTTCTTTGTTACCCATCATCAATAGAATAATAGATTATTTTGAAGGAAACAACCTCTTTACTCCCTGTCAGTTTGGTTTCAGGAGTGACAGTAACACCACAATGGCGATTCTGGACCTTGTTTCCTACATCTCAGATTCCTTTAACAAAATGGAGTATACGGGTGCCTTATTTTGTAATTTAAGTAGGGCATTTGACTGTGTTACGCATCAAATACTTCTTCAAAAACTCAAAAAATACAATTTTTCTAATGCAAGGGTTTCTTTCTTGGAATGATATCTGAAAAATAGGATGCAGACTGTTAGGGTTGCCGGGGTGTCGTCTGGACAGGGTGAGCTTAACATAGGTGTTCCACAGGGCTCTGTCTTGGGACCCATCATGTTTTTAATCTATATCAATGACTTACCTCTTGTTTCACCAACAGCAAAGTTTACCTTGTTTGTGGAAGACACCACGGTTGCTGTGTCGACAAATTTGCTAAAAAATACTTTATCAGAGGTCGACAGGGTCAGAGAAATATTGAGGAGTGGTTTTGTGCAAACAGACTACTTCTCAATAAAAGCAAAACCAGTAAAATGGTGTTCTCACTCAAAAATATAGAGGAGGTAAATGAGAAACTAAATGTCAAGTTTTTGGGGGTACAGATGGATGAGGGGCTTCGTAGGCACAGCCATATCCAGGAAGTAGCTAAAAAGCTTAATACTGCTTTATATGCTCTTCGTTCTTTAGCAGAAAGTGCCTCAAGGTCTGTATTAAGAACAGCATACTTTGGACTTTTTCATTCAGTCGTGTCCTATTCCATATTGACTTGGGGGCATGCACCCCAGGTATCTCGGGTATTTAAAATACAGAGAAGGGCTATCAGGGTTTTGTCAGGTCTTAACTATAGGGACTGCTGTAGGGAGGCCTTCGGGGCTCTTGGTATACTAACCATCCCTTCTTAGTATATACTTGAGAATCTGCTTTATATTCATAAGAAAAGGCATGTTTATGGAACTCATGCAGAGGTGCATGACCACAACACTAGATTTAAGGATAAATTAGTGCCTATGTACCAACGTGTGGAGAGGTGTCCGAGTGGCCCGGGATATTGGGGTATCAAACTTTTTAACAAAATTCCCTTAGAATTACAAGATCTAACCTATTTAAATTTTAAATATAAAATAAAACAAATTCTTGTCCAAAATGCCTTTTATTCCACTGAGGAATTTATAAATTATAACTTTTAAATAATATGTTAATTAATGTAGTGTTGTTTCTGTTTTTTTCATTTAAATGTTTATATTGTTTAAGCAAGCATATCTGTTGCTACTTTGTCTTGGTAACCTATATGTTTCTTGTATTTTTTACTTGTACACATTTTAATTTTTATACACACACTAATTTTATTAGTACTTAAGCTATTTGATTGTATACTATTTTTATTAATTGACTTGTGTAAGTACCTTTTGTGCATTGACATTAATAAATGATCTTATCTTATCTTATCTAAAATAAATTACGGTAAATAATTTTTCCAGTTTTCGCCAAATATCCACAAGAGGTAATAAAAAGTGTTTTTAGAGATGTTGCAAAGTATTGTTACTAGTAATTCTTTTGAATATTCAGGTATTTCTGGCCATCTATTGGAAGGAGTAAAATTATTTATAGTAACTGCATGTCGGGGCAATCGGATATTTCTGAAGAGTTTTATCTAATAAGATTAGTTTTCTGGAGTGCAATTAAAAGATTTTATGAAAGTGAAGACGTATTTGGAAAAAACTTAGATCGATTATATAATTTTTGATTCTCTTCTGACGTAAAATATTGCAATGAAATGATTATTAATTATGAATAATTTTATTTTTGTTTAACGGAAAGTATATTCCACTAAAAAGAGGAGAAAGAGTATATATTATATTACCATCCAAAGCCCCATATGTTTATGCGGCTTTCACGGATTCCTTCATGTGAGATGCAATAGCAGTGGATATAGTCACATTATGCCGTTGTAGAGGTGAAATCACATTCAGCAAACGTGCAACTATATGCAACTCCGTGTGTAAATGCAGTAAAATGTGAACAATAAATGCAAACTTCGTTCCATCATATCATTTCCGTGTTAGAGCTTGCACAGTTTGAATAAATTGCACAGAACACAATTTATCCTATTCCACCACCATCGAGATGATGGCCTACCTGTACCACCATATCGAGAAGAAAGTCAAAACTTACCCTCACCGTTATAGTGATATGGCAAGTATACATGTTTCGTCTCTGCTAGAATCATCAAGGTACCGACATGCACTTCTTTGTGCAAAGAATACATGGAGGAATCCGTGAAAGCCGCATAAACATATATACACCATCTGGCGGGAGGTCGGCAAAGCCGCGTACACTATTCTTCCTTCCGATCTGTCCTTTGCACAAACAGGCGCATATCGGGTACCTGATGAGTCTAGTAGAGACGAAACATGTACCTCTGCCGTATCACTGTAGCGGTGAGGGTAAGTTTTGACTTTCTTCTCGATGAATTGGTACAGGTAGGCCATCATCTCTATGGTGGTGGAACAGGATAAATTGTGTTCTGTAGCAATTTATTCATTTATATACAGAGTTGCATATAGTTATACGTTTGCTAAATGTGATTTCAGTACTACAAGGTATAATGTGGATATATCCACTGCTATTGCATCTCACACGGAGGAATCCATGAAAGCCGCATAAATGCTATCCGACGGGAGGTCGGCGAAGCCGCATTCAGTGTTGCATACTTCCTTTCGAACTGTCCTTAGCACAAACAGGTGCATGTCGGAACCCTGATGAGTCTAGTAGACACGAAACATGTACCTCTGCCGTATTATTGTAGCGGGGGGGGGGGGGGGGGGTAAGTTTTGACTTTCGTCTCGATATGGTGGTACAGGTAGGCCATCATCTCGTTGGTGGTGGAATAGGATAAATTGTGTTCTGTAGCAATTTATTCAAACTAAGCAAACTCTAACACGGACAAGATTTGATGGAACGAAATTTACGTTTACTGTTCGCATTTTACTTCATTCATACACAGACTTGCATATAGTTGTACGTTTGCTGAATGTGATTTCAGCACTACAAGGGCATAATGTGAATATATCTACTGCTATTGCATCTCTCACGAATACATCCAATTTTCTCCCAAGTGTTTTATAACACGTTCCTTCAGTAACTTACACCCTGAATATGCAAATTAAAGCATTTTCTTCAACGTTGGAGAAAACGTCCATAGTATTTGCAGGACAAAATAACAACGCTTCGTCAACTTTTTCTTTTAAAACTAGACGTACAAGTTTTCCCATTTTCTTCGTATCAGGTTACTTTTAATTTAAGCAACAACCCTTTTAGAAATATAATTAGGGTTTTTCAATATAGCATACCTCCCCTTTTCACTTAACGCGTGATATACGAATACTAAATTTCCCCGAGGAGGAAAGCTTTATGAGTGGGCGGATTATTAAAATAAGCTAGAAGTGGTTAGACTGTTTACGACGTGTGTAATATGCCTAAAAACAGTTTCTTTAATGGCTTGGCTTTTAGATACCGAATTTCAATAGACGACTTAAAGCAATTTCTTTGCGATATATTTTTCGGTTCCTTTTTAGTATTTTATTCTCGCGAGGCAAGTAAACATATTTTATATGTTTGTAATTTGCTGCAAAAATCATTATGAGAAACCAAGGGATTAGTTTGAAAAGTTGCATAATTGCATTCTATAAAATCTCTCTTTGCATTTGTCTGTAAGGGAAATATAATTTTGTCTTCGTTGAATAGCAGTGAATATAGAGACCGTACGGTAAGTATATGTCAAATTCTGGACAGCATACAGAAGATGTCAAAATAATCTAAGTATTTTTTTTTTATTATTTTTTTCCCTAAGGTGCCCCATACTGGATATATGGAGCCCCAAAACGGTACCCAGTAAATCGTGCCAGGGTTCAAATTTCAATTTAAGTTTCCTACGGCTCGTTTAATTAATTTTATCTCATTAAACATTCATAATTTACGTTATGGACAAACAAAATATCCTTTTCTTTAATTATCTCTCATAAATTATTAGAATAAAAACATACCATTTGTCGATTAGTTGCATTTTTTGATTTTACTACAAATACTCGTAATACTACTTCTTGGCTAATTTCTTTCCCAGCTCGGTTATTTTATTTTCCTGAATTTTGGCTACATTCTTATACTATAAAGTACAGTCTCATTTTATGTTTGCTTATCACTGTTTGATATTTATTCACGTTGTTTTGCTTGGCATTCACTAAACTGTGGGTGGTTGTATTTATTTTTACCACTGTTGAATTTAGTGTTACCTTTTTCAAGTTAAATCTCGGTTTCCTTGGGTAGTATTCGAGTGTAATTCTTCTGTTTGTATGGCAGTTTTCTTGAAATTTATTTTATCAGCTCCATAGATTTTCCTTTGTTCATGATACTGATTTTTGAGGTTACGTTATCTGTCAATATCAAATTTCCATTGAGAGAGAGAATTTACATCTGAATTTATTGAATCCATCCTTTGGGATTTTGCGGTGTAAAATTTTTTAAATTATTGCGGTAATCGAGTTTAGTCGTTTAGTTATCTTAACTTTTACCGGTGTTGTTGTTTATTGCGCTATATTTATCGAAATAAGCCTGAAGATGGAGATTTTAGCAGTTTTGCACGTTTCGATAAAGGAATTCCTTCAATCCTATATAAAAACTTAGATTTATTAAAGTTTGGGCTCAAAATTAACGAATGAGTTTAATGTTAAATTTGAATCTGACCATAGTATGTTGTTCTCAGTCTCATAATTTTCTCATAAATACTTTAGTTTAATTGCATTAGTCGATTACATATAATGTACTGGGTTTTAAGTTCTTTGTGCTTTTTTATGAATATCGATCAATTTTTCTTGAGTTTTTTTGATATTTGATAGTTGTTGCTAGAGTAACGTTTTAATTATTCTAAAGTAGCCTATTTTGTTACATATTTACCCTCTGGGTTTATCACGAAAGCTCCAATTTATCAAAGAATTAATTTATCATATATATTTTAAAATTAGTCTGAATTGTATTTAGTCTCTTGGCCCCACGTTGGGCGCCAAATTGCAACGCTGGTATTTTAGGCCAAAACTTCACAGTTAAGTGAGAATAAATTCAGTGATGATAAATATTACATAAATAAATAATAAAGCAAAGTAATCAGAGTTCAGTTGGAAGTTGGTAGCCTCACCACTGAGCAAATATATCAAGCTATCCACTATTTCGGAAAGGAGTGTTGGGTTATTCAGGGAGCCACTGCATCCGTAACTAGGTGAATGCATAAGCTCTCCGCGACGCTGTTGAGAACTAGCTTAAAACTTTAAATCTATAGATACGCAAGTACAAAAATTACATGCTCACTTGCCCATATGTTTTCGTAATATTCATTGAATTTCTTTTAACTTGACTATGAGGTTTTGGTATAAAATACCAACTTAGCAATTGATATAAAATTGTGTAAAAATAAAGTGCAACATTTTTGTGATTAATTATTAGAATGAGTACTTCATATTTCAATACCCTTTCTTCTCCTGTGGATTTTTTCTCGCTATAGAATAATTAAGTCTTGCAGGGCCATCTTTTAGAGATGCTGCGTGTACCTTTTGAATATAGAAAAGATGAAGTAATTGTTCTTGGGAAGCTTTATTGATAATCCATTTTGTTGTGGTTATTTGAGATGCGAGCGTTCTTGTGCTATCAGAAGGATTATCAGCAATCTTATCTACAACATGTTCTCTGAACTTAGGATTTCTTGCTCTTCTTGGAAGTAGACAAATTAGTTTTGAAAATGGTTGATTAATTTGAAACAAAGTAGAGTACCTCTTTCTAGATAATTATCTAAAGTATCTAAAAAATCGAATTGTGGCTCTAAAAATTGATAGCTGTCAAAATTTCACTATTAACGATTTCAAATAAATTTTACGCTTCTCGTCCGTGAGAAAACAACTTCCAGAATTGAATTCACTAAAGCAGAGATACACAGTAGTTTATGTAGGTGCGTCATCACCATAGAAAGACATGTTTTTCAAAGTGGTGGAAAAAAATCTCGCGAAAATGTTTAATTTTTTGACTTAGATGAAATTTTGAAGTTACTGTAAACAATACAAATAGCGTCCGTATATCAGAATGTTCTGAGTATGTTTACAGTCTAAAATTTCTACCTTAAAAATGGATATTTTAGAAAACATCTAGCCACGTTGGTGTTGTCAATCTCCGAAATAAATAAGGCTACCTCGTATCTATGTTTTGTGTTATTCAACGAAAATTACATTTCCCTTACAGACAAAACGGAAATATTCTAAAATACAATTATTTTGAACACGTACTTACATTATAAGTATGTTTACACGACACGTAGATAGTTGGCATAGTTTAATTTAGACGTAATATCCCTTTTTCTAACCCTATAGCGCTTTCTTACGAACGCTGTAAATGCTACATCAACGCTGCGACATGTTTTCCGCATCTATCGCATTATCATGCAATATAACACGGCAAAATAGCCCGAGACGTCGCTGTTTATTCGTATTCAGCATACTGTGCGTTAATATATTATTTCTGCGAACAGGGATAAATGAAAACTTCCTAATAAAATATGTGTATTAAAGCACGGTGCTCTCTTATATAGGGTGAATACGGATTATTTCTTTTTTTATGGGTTGCTTTTAATTATGTGTGACTTATTTTACTTTTTGAAAGGCCTTATTCTACATTTTGAGAGTGTTATGTGCACGGAGAAAATTCGTGATATTTT
Organism: Diaprepes abbreviatus; assembly: GCA_034092305.1. NCBI lineage: Eukaryota > Metazoa > Arthropoda > Insecta > Coleoptera > Curculionidae > Diaprepes > Diaprepes abbreviatus. Next base: position 3,015,620 of record JASJET010000326.1, on the reverse strand, counting down.
TAATGTATGATTTGCTAAGTCTGAATAACTTGAGTTTATTTGAATGAAAAATCCATGAAGTATGTCCGGTTGTCACATATAATATAATCTTTTCTTTTGAAATTAAAAAGATTGCATTATTATACATATACAGGGTGATTCTCCGAGAAATTTATTAATCGATTATAGAAAAATTATAATTAGGAAGAAAATTTCATAGTGTACTAACGTGCATGTGGGACAGCCGGCTAAAATATTTTCAAGATGGCGGCACTTCCAATAATACGGGAAGTAGATGTTAACTTGCTTCTTTTCAATGGAACAACCTATATATTTTTCAATTTTTGATTTTTGCGTAAAATTCTAGACATATTTTATGGAAAATGTTCTATCCTTAAGTCTCACTGTTTTGGACATATTTAAGTTTTTTGATGTTAAAAATGATGTTTGTCGACCAAAATTTTACCTATAAATTTTTCTTATAAGGAAGTCTTTATTATTTAACTTGGGTTAGTTTTCTTGTAGACGAAGATCGATTCTAGTAGTCTCTTTATGATATTTTAAAAATTATTAGTACAGAGTGGTCAAAAAAGAAGAATAGAAATTATTTCTAAAAAAGCGTTAAAAGTCAAATTTTTCAAATAGAAAGCACCTATTTTTATAATTTTGTCATATTAAGCATTAACCTTTGTATAAGGTTATCTATTCTAAAAATTTGTAGTTTTCAAAATATTGGCAATTCAACATTTGTCTATTGGCGAGGCGTGGCGAAAATAAAACAATCGAACCCTACAGAATTGTCACTATTTCTTGCCGTTTGACATTCATTAATAATAATCATGCCGGAGAGATTAAATTACTACACGCACGAGATTATTTCAACTTATTTATTATTTATGAAGAATGTGATGGGGTTACTTCAAGAACATGCGATACATTCGGGATCCGATATCCGAAGAAACAGAAACCAACACCACCAACTGTTAAAAGGATAATAGAAAACTTCAAGAACTTTGAATCTATAAAAGCAAAAAAAAAATAGAAATAGATCATGATAAAAATATTGAAACTAAATTTTAGGATATTTCGTCACATATCCGACAATATCTACAAGGCAAGTAGCATTAGAGTCTGGATTATCTCAAACATCAGTTTTAAAGATTTTATGGAAACACAATTTTCATCCCTATGTATATTCCATAGTACAACATTTAAAAGTCACCGATTTTCCACGAAGAATAGAGCCTTGTTAATGTATTTTACTTCGGTCATAAGAAAATGCTGGTTTTTGGGATAAGATTGTTTTGTCGGACGAAGCCAAATTCGCAAAAAATGGATTGTTTAATCGACGCAATTCCCACTATTGGAGCGACTTACATCTATTTAGAGAATTAAAATTTCAAATGACGTACGCAATAGAGACGAGAGCTGACAACACAAGAACAGAATCAATTCTAAGAATTGCCGAAATGAAAGTACTAAGAAGAATATCGGGATACACATTAAGAGATCACATATGCAATTCAACAATGCGCGAGGAACATGGAATGCAGGATATAGTAAGATGGGGACGGAAGCGCAGAAGAGCCTGGAATGAGCACGTAGGAAGAATGGCGCAAAATAGGATAGCGAGAATTGCCCGAGATGGAACACCGGAAACCAGAAGACCAATAGGTAGACCACCTAAAAGATGGAGAGAATCCTGGATTTCAACATCAAATGAGATGAATGATTGAGTTGGAAAAAACAAGCTGTAAGCCTATAACAAGAGGAAGAAAAAGAAGAAATTTTCAAGAGTCTTGGCAGTTTAACGTGTATTGTCCTATAAGGAAAGACGGCGTCGTCGTTCTAGAATTCTACAAAGATAATCTGAATGGTATGTTAGCCCTTTTTGAAGACTTCTAGATACAAAATACGTTTTTTAATTTATAGGTGAGCGCTACTTCGACACTTGAGAAATTGGGAAGTGAACTAATTAGATAATTTGCCGCTGGCTGAACATGGAAATTTATTTTATTAACATAATGGGGCGCCTTCAGATAATAGTCATTTAGTTGACAATTATCTGCAAATAGTCTGAATTTGACATTAATTAATCACAATTCCGTTTCAAGAGAGAATGGGAAATTATAAAATCACATATGTGAATTGAGCAGAGCAGGTCGGATTCTTAAGAACCTTTACGAAGATGGTCTTAGAGTTTCATTCATGACTTTGTAATTACTTTCAGGTGACCTAGGAGAATCAAGCAAATGACATGGATTCAGCGACCCTAAAAATGTTTTTTTCAGATTTTATTAACGGTTTCTCTCGATTTGACCTCCAAATGATCTTGAGTCTGACATAATGAAGGTTAACCCACCTCGGATTCGGAATCAGCCACCCCAAAAACTCTAATATATCATAGTGACCTTCTTTGATACTTAATGGATAATGTCGACCTAATTATTATTTTCAGTTTACGAGGGATTTATGTCTTCAAATGACGATAATAACACAATTTTAGAAAAAAAAAGTGGATGCCTATTTGACCAGGCCATTTTATTCTTATATAATCAGACGCCCTGAATCCAAATCTAGGGTTCGCTAATTTCTGTCAGATCAGGTTCAAGGTCATTTCAAGGTGAAATGGAGTAACATTGACTAAATAACTATGGAGAAGTAGATATGTATGTTTTTGAGGTCGTTGACTTCGAATTCAACAAATTTAATTTCCCAAGATCGACTAGAGGTCATTTTAGAGTCATTACAAGGTCAAAATGAGAAAAATCCACTAAATAAATCTGAAAAAAAATATAGGTTTTTGTGGTCGCTGAATCCGGATTCGTGGTTTTTTAAATCCTCCAAGGTTAGTCACAAAACATTTTAGGGCCATTTCGAGGTCAAACTGAGAAAAGTCTACCAAATAAATCTGAAAAAAAAAGATATGTAGGTTTTTGGGGTCGCTAATCCCCCAATATTAGCCGGAGGTCATTTAAGCGTCATTTTAAGGTCAAATGGAGAAAAATCTACTAAATAGATCTGTTAAAGATGATAGGGCTGAGTCTTAATTCGTGATTTGTTTAATACATCAAGGTTAACCAAAGACCATTTCAAGGTCAAATTGAAAAAATTCATTAAATAAATCTGTAAAAGAAGAGAAGCCACGGACAGCGAGGTCAATATCTCGTACATAGCAGACAAGTGAGCGGATCAAGTTTTTAAGCCGAAACTCAAGCTCGCAAAACCACGTACCCCACGCACAGCTAGATTGATGTCCGTTACTTAGCAGATATGCAAGGGGAGTTAGTTATTATGAAATAGTAATCCAAAACCCAAGCTCCCTAACTCACATAACCCACGCCAGCTAGATTGATATCAATTACACCGCAGTCAGGGGAGCGGATCGAGTTTTTTGAGCGAAACCCAAGCTGACAAAACTTTACACTATACTCTGTAGCTAGATTGATTGCCACTATACTACAGACAGGCGACCGGATCAAGTTTTTATAAATATGCCAAAACATAAGCTCTCATAACCACATATCCCACGCGTAGCGAGATCAATCCCCGTTACGCAACAGACAGAGGCGAAAAGCAAAGATTAATAAGTGTATGAAATAAAACCCAAGCCCTCCGAAAACCATATACCACAGGCACAGCATGTGCTCGCTTCACTTGCCTGGCTGTTATGTAATAAATCTCGATCTAGCTGCGTTTGGGGTATGTAGTTTTAGAAGCTTGGGTTTCGCCTTGAAAACTCGCTCCACAAATCATATTTTCAGGTGATGTGATATGTGGTTTTGGGATATGTGTAATGGATATCGATTTAGCTGCGCGTGTGTAACGCCCCATGTGCTAGAGGTGGGTTTACGCAGGTTTATTTTTATAGTTCTGTAAGTTGGCTTAAAGGTGACCAAATAATGCCAATAAATCTTTGCTATTTTTTTGGTCATCTCTCATTTCAAAGAAGAATAGTTTTTCATTACTTTTTTAGCCTAGTTTTTCCAGTATTTTGTACTACAACCTCTATATCGGGTTATAATTAAACCTCAATAACTGCCACGAAAACCCAACATAATACGTATCATACACTTGACTAGTTTTTTATATAAATGTTTTCAATGGGTTATTTTTAAAAAACTTGTTATAAATAATTATTGTTTTCAATTATTTGTGTCAAATAATTTTATTTCAAAGTATTCTTGAAATAAATTTAAATAAAAATTGTAATTTAGAGGTTTAAATGGTGCTGTAACTTCACGTATACCTTAAGAATAAAATAGAATTTTAAAGTCAGCTATATAATAATAAATTTTCAGAGACAAAATGTAAAGTAGATTTAACCGTACCATTTAATTCCTCCAATTTACAGCAACAATGTTGCATTTACATTTGCCATCGCTTTTAGGATAACTCTATTAAATTTTATATAGTTATACATCCTATAGAAGATCTGACGAAATAGGGAACGGAATTAACAGAGAATGAGCAAAAGCTAAATTATACAGATCGTGTTTTTGTTTATTTCGAAACATGTCTAGTTTCATCTTTCATTTGCCAGGCCTACTATGTGTAATAAATCTTGCGTATTTATTTAAGGGCACATTTAATTAACTTCCTTTAAATAATTTGAAAGGTTATTACGTTAAAATTTTAATCGACTTGCGTTAGTTGACGGATTTAAGAAATGCAAATTATACTGTTCAAAATTATGAAGAACAGTATGTTTTCAATAAAATGTCAATCATTGCTTTTTTAGTTGTGTTGCGACGCAAAATAGTACTTTATAATATTAAATAGCACGAGTATGATTATAATTCCTAATATGAGCTATATATTAGCCATATCTGTATATCCAGCGTGTCATGGAGATGTTTTACCAGATGAGAAGCTTTTTTAATATTAATTTTAGAGAATAAAGTATCGCTTGTATTGTGTGAAAATAACTTTGACTTAGGAAATATTGATATAGGACATAGAGGATGGCTTAAAAAAGCAAAGGTAATAGTTTAGTAAATTTTAACTGAACGTGAATTTTGACAGTACATTTAACGTAATTGTTGGGAAAATAATTCTGTGATTTAAAAATACAAATAAAGGGTGTTTCTTTTATAGAGGTATAGAACTTTAAGTTGACAACACTTTTTTAACTGGCTGCCATTTTGTCAGCTGTCAAGTGATTTATGTTTAGTTTGGTTTGGCATTTCAACATGAATAGACTGACGCCTGAATAACGCTTCTAAATTGTGCGAATTTATTTTGAAAATCATGGTTCTGTTCGAAATACGTATCGCGCACTACGTCCATTTTACGATCAACATAATCGTCCATCAGAGCAATTAATTCGATTAACTATGGAACGTTTTCGCACCACGTTTACTCTAAATGATAATACGCATCCACAGAGACGTCGTACAGTGCGTACAGAAGAAGTCATTGCTGCTGTAGAGCGTAGCGTAGAGGAAGACCCGAATCAGTCTATCCGTCATCGTGCACAGGAATTGGATGTGTCCGTTCACTTTATGGAAGATTTTGCGGAAAGATCTTGGTTTGCGTGCTTACAAAATCCAACTCGTGCAAGAATTGAAGTCACACGATCACCTAGCAAGGCGTAGATTCGGTGAATGGGCACAAAACAATATTGCCGTTGATCCCGATTTTCATAATCGAATTTTGTTTAGCGATGAAGCTCACTTTTGTTTGAATGGATACGTCAATAAACAAAACTGCCGTATTTGGAGTGATGATAATCCTCAAGTGTATGTTGAGACACCTTTACATCCAGAAAAACTGACTGTTTGGTGTGCTTTATGGGCTGGTGGAATCATTGGTCCGTACTTCTTTAAAAACGATGCTGGTCAGAACGTTACAGTTAATGGTGACCGCCATGGAACCATGATTACTGACTTTTTCGTTCATCAATTGAATAACCATGATGTGCAGGAGCTGTGGTTTCAACAAAACGGCGTAACATATCACACAGCTCGTGTCACAATTGATTTATTAAAGGAAACGTTTGGTAACCGCACAGTTTCACGTTTCGGACCAGTGAATTGGCCTCCAAGATCGTGCGACTTAACGCTGCTAGACTATTTTCTGTGGGGATATGTAAAGTCGCTAGTCTACGCCGATAAGCCCGAAACGATTGATCACTTGGAGGACAACATTCGCCGCGTCATCGAAAATTGGACCTCCAGATTAGACTACGTCCGAGCCAGCCGTGGCGGTCATATGCCAGAAGTCATATTTAAATTATAATACCAGAAGGTTATCTTTCGAATAAAGTAAATTTCATGTCAATTTAAAAAATTCATCTTTGTTTTATTCCATTTAAAAGTTCTATACCTCTATAAAAAACACCCTTTAGAAAATACAGTGAGGATTAAAAAAGAAAGTGAAAATCAATCCTGCAAGAATCTATTCTAAATGTAATTTAAACTACACTACCACCATGTCAGTATAATTCTACGTTCTAGAGTAATCTATAATTTGATAAGTGTTCTTACATAACAGTTATTTGTTTATTGTGTGCCACTCGTTGTCCTATTTGGGTTCTAGGTTGAAATTGTTTTTAATTACAAAGTCAGCGGTTTGATCGGGTGGTTTTTATACAGTTGAAAATTGATATCTGAATTTTTTTTCAGGCATAATTTTTTTTTTCCTTTCAGAATATTTAGATATTTTTTCTCTTCCTTCACGAACGCTAATCTATTGTACAGGGTGAGTCAACGATTGGATGAAGTAGGTTTGTGCCTCTTCGGTGAAATTAACAAAGAAACTATATTTATTGTTTGATACAGTTTATTTTTACGCAGATTTTAAAAATATTTAGGACTCTACAGGGTGAGCCAAAAAACTAGGACAGCATAAAGTTGTATTTTTTTAAATAGAACACCCTATATACGAATCGTATTTTCGATTTAGCTTATAATTTTAAATCTTTTTTATTAAGGGTTTACTATAACAAAACTTTATAGTTTCTGAGATAATTAAGTTTTAAAAAAAAAGTCTCATTTTCAAGCATCAATTCAATCCCAAATAACGTTTTCAATTTTGTGACAAATATATTCAAATTTGGAATTTAGCAAGGCCAAGGACAGGTTAACATAATTTTTACCTAATATTTGCAATAAAAGCTACAGGGTGTTGAACACATCGGCTCAAATTTGAACAAGTTTAAATGAATAAATATATTTTTTTTTAAATGGTACACCCTGTATATTTTCATGTTATTTAATAGAGTAATAAAAACCCTAAAAGTTTTGTTCAATATATCCTATACCTATATAATAGTTTTTGAGATATTTCAGTTTTTCTTATTTTCCATACTTTTTTACAGAAAAAGAACTACAAGTATTGTTAAATGTTCAGGAAAATCCTTATATTGGTAGCCGTCAGTTAGCAGCATTATGTGAAACATCACAATCCACCGCTAATCGTACTACCAAGAAATATAGGTATCATCCATATCACATGGAATTACACCAAGAATTGCTTGGACAGGATTTTGAAAGTCGTGTAAACTCTTGTCGTACAATAAATGCGGAGATTCAATTAAATCCAAATTTATTATGCAAGGTAATGTTTAGTGATGAAGCTACTTTTAGAAGTAACGGTGCCATAAATAGACGCAACATGCATTATTATGCCACAGAAAACCCATTTTGGATTAGAGAGGTGCAACATCAAAACCACTGGTCATTAAATGTTTGGTGTGGTATTCATCATAATCGAATTATTGGACCCCACTTTTTTAATGAACCACTAAATGGGCATAGTTACCTGAACTTTCTACAAGAAGAACTACCCCAACTGCTTCAAGGTCTCGATAGGGATGAGCTCGACAGTATGTGGTTCCAGCACGATGGTGCGCCTCCGCATTACCATCGTGAAGTTCGTGCGTTTTTGGACCAACGATATCCGCAAAAATGGATTGGACGTGGGGGTTTCATTGAGTGGCCACCAAGGTCTTGCGACATCACCCCATTGGATTTCTTCCTATGGGGTTATATTAAAAATAAGGTGTACGTTAATCCACCAACAACAGTGGAAGATATGCGAAACAGGATTAGGGATACCTGTAGAACAATAACGCCACTAATTTTGTCCAGGGTCCGAGAAAATCTGCAAAAAAGACTAAATTTGTGCATTGCACAAGAGGGTCGTTTATTCGAACACTTATTAAAAAGAAATAATTAATCTCAGTATTTAATAGGTAATTTTTTTGTTTCAATTTAGTATAAAAGTAAATATGTATTTGCCTTGACATTATTGTTGTGTTAATTTTTTCACATTATGTTTAATTAAACTATTGCCGTTGTAATATAACGAATAATGTATTTCATCATATTTAACCACATTCTGTTTGTTTTTGTAGTTTCTTTTTATTATTTTACATGGCTACTATGATAATGAAGACTATTTCTGTAAAAAAGTATGGAAAATAAGAAAAACTGAAATATCTCAAAAACTATTATAAATAGGTATAGGATATATCGAGCAAAACTTTTAGGGTTTTTATTACTCTATTAAATAACATGAAAATATACAGGGTGTACCATTTAAAAAAAAAAGATATTTATTCATTTAAACTTGTTCAAATTTGAGCCGATGTGTTCAACACCCTGTAGCTTTTATTGCAAATATTAGGTAAAAATTATTGGCCTTGCTAAATTCCAAATTTGAATATATTTGTCACAAAATTGAAAACGTTATTTGGGATTGAATTGATGCTTGAAAATGTGACTTTTTTTCTTTAAACTTAATTATCTCAGAAACTATAAAGTTTTGTTATAGTAAACCCTTAATAAAAAAGATTTAAAATTATAAGCTAAATCGAAAATACGATTCGTATATAGGGTGTTCTATTTAAAAAAATACAACTTTATGCTGTCCTAGTTTTTTGGCTCACCCTGTAGAGTCCTAAATATTTTTAAAATCTGCGTAAAAATAAACTGTATCAAACAATAAATATAGTTTCTTTGTTAATTTCACCGAAGAGGCACAAACCTACTTCATCCAATCGTTGACACCCTGTACAGGATGAGCAAATTTCGATATCTTTCTGACTAATTTAAACTCCGCAACCTATACAAAAAATCTAACCCCCCATTTTCAAGCTCTTTTTTGGAGAAATATTTGAATGCGAAAATAGATCAGGGCTATCTTGATTCGTTTACGACCTATAGGGCGAATTTCAAATTTAAGAAAAGGAGAGTTATTGTGTGTATTTCAGTGTATATCTTGAATTATCGTCTTAAACCATCTTCAGGGCTCAGCCCCTAGAAACAAGAGAATATGGTCAGTAAATAATCTTTCTCAGTACTCACCACACCACACTGACTCGTCAAAGGGCACACCTTAACTTTGCCATTTGGAGAACAATCCCCAACGTCGGCGCAGCCTTTACACAGCACAAAGCAAGTATACAATTAAAACCTCAATACCAAATTAAAATCATTGATTTAAATTTTGATTGTAATTTGGGATTGATGTTTTAATTGTATTTTTAATTTGTACTGTGTAATGGCTGCGCTGATGTTGAAGACTGTTCTCCAAATGGCAAGGTTAAGGTGTGCCCCTTGATGAGTGATTGTGGCTGGTGAGTACTGAGAAAGCGTATTTACTGACCATATTCTCTTGTTTCTAAGGTCTGAACCCTGAGGATGGTCTAAGTAAGACCGAAAACCCTTGGCCGATAATTCAAAATATACACTGAAATACACACAATTTCTCTCCTTTTCTTCATTTCTTCAGTGTACAGCCGGTTAATAACTTTTTGATTTTCAAATTTTCCCACATTATAATATGGTGTATGGTTTGGTTATTGCTTAAGATATCAAAAAACGAAAAAAACTTTCTGTGGGCAATTTTTTACGTAGAATACATTGACGCTTTTATTTTTTTTATTCCCAATTACTAGAAATCAGACACGACTTAAAATTGTATATTTTTTTAAATGGAACACCCTATATATTTTTAGCTTAATAGTGTGCATTTATTTTTTCCTTTGAAATGATCTATCATAGTTGATATTTCCTATTATCCTAAGTGATTAACCTTTACAAAATTTTGCTTTAAATTTAATAAATTGAATAAGGGGTTATTTTATCTTGGCATGCGTATGTCATCTAAATCAAAGTTTTTTCGTTTGATGTTTGACTTCTCATTTGTTTTAGTCGTCATAATTACGCTGTATTGAATCTGAAAAAGTGAAAAATTTCCTTCGAAAATTAAGTAAAATATGATATGTTAGAGCAAGAACAATTCTGATATTGCATTTGAAACAGATTTCAATCGTTATCCAGTAAGAAGACAACCTCATAAGTCTAGTTTTTTGGGATTAAAAGAAAATTTCACTAATTATGGGACATTTACCAGATCAAGACCAAAAAATTACAACATTCAAGGTGCTTAAGAATCGGCTATAAATGTAATTGGAATGGCGGTTGCAAACCGATCAATTTCAAGCCGTAAAATTGAAGCTGAACCTGCAGTTGCACTAACGAGCATTTGGCCTCAAAAACCGGACGAAATTAATAACGTCGTTGTTTTTGACTCTAGACATGTCAAAATCAGTATCCTGGGATTTTTGAGGGCGTTAAGTTGATTTTTGGCATTATTTTATTAATCGGGTGAAGGGGGGCTGAGGATGGGGAAGAGGAGGGGAATAATATTAAAAAAAACGTAATGGGTATCGTTTTATATGCTGACTTGGGGTAATTGTACGTTTTCCCTTAAAAAATCTATCTCAAGATAAAAACAAAGTCTCTTTACTGTGTGATCAAATAGGTCCTGAAGCACAACTTCAACACTCGCCTTCGTAACTCGGATTGACTCTGGTTTTGGATAGCAGAGATTCTTTGCTTCTCTAATTAGAGTATACCAAGGAAATATACCCTTATTGGAATCGTATAACAACTACCACTGCCTCCTTGTAAAGTCACCTTCAACAAAGATTTGCAAAGCTTGTTCAGGTATGTAATTTTTTACTTTCAGTTTCTGAGCAGTATTTATTACCTTCCTGTAAAGTTTGACTCTTGTTGGTGTTGAAGTTGCATCTATTATAAGTTTAGAGGCGGTAGCATTTCCAGACATTCGTTGACGTACGCTGGCTGCATAGATAAGCTCCTCAACAGGTACCTGTTTGCGGAGTTCTTTTGTATTTCGTCGTTTACTACGATCATGTAATTCTTGAAAATACTTCCTTGGGCGTCCCGTAGTATTCGTGGCCCAGTTATGTACTGGTATTGATGTATTAAGCAATTTCTCGTTTTTTTTTTCAAAAATCTTTTTTCAATATAGTTAAATGATATCTATCTTTTCTGCAAATCACTATTGAAATGTTTTAAATCGTGGCTTAAGGTATTGTACTCGTTTTGGAGACATTTCAAATGATACCTTATCTTTAAGTGTGTTCGATGTGCTTTGTTTAAAAAGCATGTATATCGTTTTACGATATACCTCAATAACATTTGATGTAAAATTTGTACCTATAGGAAAAAAATATGTATATTATAAAAAAATAACCAAAATTATTGCAAAAAAAACCGTGGAACTCAAAGCGGTTTTTTGAAGAGGTGGAAACATGTGGAAAATGTTTTGACTGTTATGATATAGCTAATGTCTATAGTTTATTATAAAAAAAGAATTATAGCTCGACCTAGCTCGGAACATTTTCAAAAACACTAATTAGTTAAAAAGAAAAACAAAAAAATAGAAAATTTTCTTGCATATTGTTTTAGATCCATAAGAATACTAAAAAATCATTATATTTTTAAATAATATATATTAAAATTAAATACATACCTTGTTCTTCAGATTCCATCCCAAAAATTTTTTTTTTAATATTCACTTTACAAAATACCAAACACCAAATACAAGTCTAAAAAAAATCTATCAAGAATGAATGCATGCGTATTGAACGAAGCTTAGATTGCAGTTAACTGTGCGAAGCGTAGCTGCGTGGAGGGGCCACTTTATCATATTTTGATGATAGTACGGTTACTTAGGTACACAAAAAAAAATAATTTCGATGATTACTTGTCTAGTTTGCATTTCTCCTTTTTGTCCGGTTTTTGAGGCCAAATGCTTGTTAGTGCGCCGTGTCCTAAATATTTTAAATAAACATAAATTTCGACCTTATGCAATACGGAAAATACAGCATTTGCCCCCAACTTATTATTATCAACGCCGACTGCAGTTTTGTTTATGGTATCGTCAAAAAAGATCGGCAAGATCCATTATTCTTTAGGAGGGTAATTTAGACAGATGCTTACATTAGCAGTTCAGGAACAGGCATAACGAACATTACTGGTCTGATATCAACCCTCACCGTACCGTAGACGTAAGATCCCAAGGATGATTTGGTTTTAGCGTTTGGTGTGCTCTACCTGGAAATTGTATTTTAACTTATAACATCAGAAAAATTTTAATGGTCGACGGTACTACGAAATATTAAATCGACATCTAATTAAAGAATTTTTGGACAATCTTCTTTTACATGAAGCAAGAAAATGTTAATTTTGAAAATAATTGGATAGGAAGTAATGCACCAGTGAGGTGGCCACCACGATCACCAGATCTGATGCCACTGGATGTTTTTTCTTTGGGGACATATTAAAGACAAAGTATATAAGAAAACCAATAACAATATCAATGAAATTAGAGAAAATTTTATAGACTGTGTGAATTCAATATCAAATATTTATATTCATAATGCAGTTCGGAATGTTATAAAAAGATGCAATTTATGTATTCAAAATAACGGACATCGGTTTGATTATTTGCTTTAATTTGAATTTTATTGATATTATGATTATACTGGTTTTTTAATTTATTATACTTAAAAACATGTTAATATCAAAATTTTTATTTGCTTTTGACCTGCTGGATGTTCCATAATTAAAAAATTTAAAATTGCTCAATATTAGGTAATTATAAATTAATGAAAAATCTTTAAACGTCAAACGAAAAAACTTTGAATTAGATGACACACGCCTACCAACATAAAAGAATTCCTTATTCAATTTGTTAAATTTAAAGCAAAATTTTGTAAAAGTTGAAGTCTTACGATAATAAGAAATAATAACTATGCTACATCATTTCAAAAAAAAAAATAAATGCAAACTATTAAACTAAAAATATATAGGGTGTTTCATTTAAAAAAATACAACTTTTAGTCGTAGCTCATTTCTGGTAATCAAAAATAAAAAAATAAGAGCGTCAAAAAGTTTTTTTTTAATTTTTTGATATTCTCAGTAATAACCAGGCTATACACCATATTAGAAATTGGTGAAATTTAAAAATTGCTCTATAGATCGCAAACGAATCAAGATAGCCATGATCTGCTTCCGCATTCATATATTTCTCCAAAAAAGAGCTCGAGAATGGGGGGTCAGATTTTTTGTACGGGTTGCGGTTTTTAAATTAGCCTATAAAAACATCCAAATTTGCCCACTCTGTACACCACTGTTCTAATTGTTTGCATTTGAAACCTGCTTAATCTATATGTTGGTAGAAGTCGAATTTTCAGTCTAAAGGCTTAGTAATTATTTTGGTGAATTATCTGTAAGTCTGGTACAGCAAACTGACTGGTCAATATTTATCAAGATTGGATATGTCGCTTTTCCTGTGCAGAAGGACGGTAATAGCCGCTTTCTTAACCGGCTTCTATGAAGATTTGATATTTTCCAGGAGCTCTAGTATTTTTCATATCTTGAAGGCTCTGCCGTGGTTCTTGAATTGTTATATCAGGCCCTGAAGCCCTGGTTAGTTATATTCGCCCTTTTGTTTATACTGCGTCATCTACCTAGATTCTCTGATTTTACAGTTTTCTGTAAAATGTTTTTGTTATATCAATTAATCTTTTTCTGTTGTTGCTTTCTCGTCTTTGGTCATCTTTGGGCTTTATTATTTCTTTGCTGTCATTGGTTTCATTTCTTTTGAGTATTTTCATATTCTAGTTTTTTCTATGCGCTTTACACTTTTTTGGTTTTTACCAATTAATTTTGTACATTTCTGATTCAAATTTTCCAGTTCTACCGCGTCTCGTATCTATGAAGCTTTTTAATCTCCTTTCTTGGATTAAATTTCTGGTGTATTGATTCATTTTTTCTTTTTTTGACACTTTGACTGCATATAGGTGTTGAATAAAGTTATTTCCAAACTCTGTCGGAATCGGACAAATAATGAATTTAGAAATGCCAATCATAAGCATTCAAAGGTTTTAAAATAGTTGAGGCAATTAATTCCAAACTTTCTATACTGACTACCATTCATTTTTCGTCAAACTAGATTTGAAAATTGCATTGAAAAGTTTTTCATTTGTAAAGTAAGAAAACAAGCTAGTTTCATTTCAACTCTCATACTTCAATGTCCGGTGTCTTTTTTAAAACTAATTTTCAACTTCAACCACATTTTCCCAATATCCATTAAAGCAAGAAGTGTTACGAACACTTCTTAAAAGAACGAAACTAACTGCAAAGACAACTCACTAGCCAGAAAATTTCATTAAAACTTTCTAATTTTTATCCGCATCAACGATTACAAATTTTTACTTTAATTCTGGGAACTGATCTAAAATTAAAGTAATAAGACTTTTTTAAGTAATAGAAATGTAGTAGCATGAAAATTTTGTATTATGTAAGTTCAGGCATAGATCGATATGGAAATCCTCATCTGTGGTGTTCAGCATGGTTTTATTCATATTTGTTTTCTCAGCTTTACAGATTCAGTAGTAAAATTATAATAATATAGCAATAAAATCCCTTAAAATAACTATAAAAAATTTACTTAACTGATCAGAACCAAATGTTAATACATGTTTATTTTATTGCAAAACACTTCACAAAAAAAATTATTATAGGATTGAAATGCAATTTAATAGATATATTGTAGATATTTGGTATCATTGGAGGTTACCAGATAATGCACATTCAGTTATTTCTATTATGACTGGATGCATTTTTTTAATATCCCTCGTAGTTCCAATTTCGTTTCATAATCATTTAATTTAAATGGATTAAAGATTTATATGTGAATGTGTATTTTGTCAAATTTTTAATTATTATATATATATATATATATATATATATATATATATATATATATATATATTACGTAAATTTTTGAAAATACAAAATATTTCCAAAGAACATTGTAAAGTAAAGCAAAATAAAAATAACTATAAAAATCTCTTCACGACACTTTTAAGGTAAAAGTTCAAAAGCTTATTTTCTCCACGACCCGATGATTTTATAAACCCAAAGAGAAAATATTTTTTATTTATATCTACTTAACAGCTGAGACTTTTCTTTGTGAGATTAGAAAGAGAAATTTTTAATATAATTTTATCTATGATGGGGTTTTAAGTTCATTATTTTTAGCTGGCTGAAAGTTTTTCCGAAAACACCAATTTATCATAAATCAATACAGCTAGATATAATTTGTTCAATAGCAATTTTGCGTAATTTTAACTATAGATAAGAAAATTTTTGAAAGAGTGAGCTTAAAATATAAATTACGAAAAATCTCTAACACTTAGTAACATCACCGCCTATATTCTCCGGAACTTTCTCATAATATTCCATTACTATTAAATTTTTGCACAACCAAAAAGAATATTGTAAAAAATTCAGATACTGAATTTAAAACGCTCTTCGCATTTTTGAAATACTACAAAAGAACAGGGGTATATTGAATCAAGCGATCAGTAAATAGATGTCACTATCTCGTTTGCTATTGATTGCACACACATAATTACTTAAAACCATCGAACGTTCTTTCCAATTTCCCTCCCTTTTAGCAATGTCTTCTACTATTTCGTACTGGCAGGACACTTGTGACTCTTCCGTGAATTGTAAGTACCAATTTTATTATTGAAGACATTTATAAAAGTTTTTAGCTGATAGCGATTTTATTATTTTCTCCTATCATCATCACTCAGCCATCTGTATCCACTGCTAGATGTAGGTCTCCTCCAAATTTTGCCACTGATCTCTGCTTTGTCTCCTATTTATCAATTTCATGCTGTTTTTTTGTATGCCATCACTTCATCTAGCTGCTGATCCGCCTCTGGTCTTCTGTCTTCCTTAGGTCTTTTAGCCAATCCATTATCAATCATTCTCGCTATGTAACCGGCCCATCTCCATTTACTGTACGAAATAATCTGGACGATCTCCTTTAAGTTGGGTTTTTCTCTTATTACTGTATTTTGAGCTTTCTGAATGTTCCCAATATTGCTCTTTCCGTTATTATATGGGAAACTTTTAATCTGTTAGACTTTTCTCTTCAGACGTACGGGTAGGTTTTCTTTAGAAATTACTCATATGCCACATGCTGCCCATCTCAACACTACACAGCAGCAGGGCTGGCAGGTTTGATCATCTTTACCTACCCTCATTTGTATTCATAAACCTGCTCTATTTTGTTTTCCTTAATTTTCATAGAACTTCTAGGAACTAGGTTGTTAACGTATTTCGTCTTTTAAAAATTAATAGTATTCGTAAGTTTTCTTGTTTGTCTTGTATTTCAGCGAGATTTCGGTTGCAATACCAATATCATCCCCAAAACCTAGATGGCTAAGATATTATCCATCAAAGTTAATGCCCATTGTGTCCCAGTTTAAGTTTTTAAATATGTACTCCAGCACTGCCGTAAAAAGTTTGGAAGATAAATTGTCATCTTGTCTAATCATTCTTTCAGATTCTTTTCTTATTAGTGTAATTATAGAGTTCGACATATTCTGTTGCGTTATTGTAAATATATTTTATTAGTTTAACTGCTTCTACAACAGTTCTAGTATTTTTCATTTCCTGAAGGCTGTGTCGTACTTCTTGGGTTGTTATTTCGGGCATGAGTTCGAAGTCCTGGTTAGTTATTAATCGTCTTTTTGTTTGTACTGCGTCGTTTACCTCTATTTCTTATCACAGTTCTCTCTAAAATGGTCCCATTATATCAATCAGCATTTTTCTATTGATGATTTCTCATCCTTGGTCATCTTTAAGCTTTATTATCTTTTTGCTGCCATTTGCTTCATTTCTTCTGGGCATTTTCATGTTTTTATTTCCTTATATGCACTTTTGAATTGTCTGTGTTATACCTTCTCTTCTCTTTACGTAATTATCTCGTATGTTTCTTATTTAAAGTTTTGAGCTCTACATCGTCTTGTATATATGAAACTCCTTTTAATCTTTTTTTCTTGTGTATTGATTCAGTTTTTCTTTTTTGACCTTTGATTTGTTACAGTGGCGTGTTTTTTTGCTGTCATTACCGCTGTTGTAATTTGGTCACTTTGTGGAAGGGAATGCTCTAAAATTTAATATCCCTATATTATGATTTACTTACTTACCTAATTTCATCCCTTTTTACCTTTCAATGTAAGACCTGAGCGGAGTCTATAATTGTCTGCATTCTTCTCTCCATCGCTTCCTAACCAGAGTTTGTTGTTTTACTCCTTCCCACTCTATTTTACTTCTTTCCGCTGCTGCCCCAACATCGTATTTTTATTTTATTTTTTGTATCCGTTTCTTACTTTTGCTTACCCCTCGCGTCGCATATGTTTTTTCGCCAGTCGTTATTCATACGACACACACAGACACAACCAAACCAAATTAACTGTTCTTTTTTTTATTTTTTCCAATATTAGTTTCATTCCTAGGTTTTTCCAGTATGTCTTGATATCTTGATCTTATTTTCTATTCTTCTTAGAAACTTGATATCTATTAAATTCACACGTACTTTAGTCTTTTCTGTCATTGTCCATGTCTCACTACTATTCGTTACTAATAATTTTGTTACTTTTCCCACTATTTTCATCTTGATCTTTTTTGGGATTTTCTTTTCTGCCAGAAACGTAGATCTCATAGTTAAAAATATACTTCCTGCCTTCTTCATTCTCTCATTTACCTTTTGAATCATTTTTTCATTGCTTTATATTATTGTTCCCAGATAACTTTTCACCAGTTCCAATATTTTCTTTGTATTTAAATATCATGTTTTTGTCCTTCTCCTGTAATTATCATAATTTTAATCTTTTAGATCTTTATCTGCACATCTATTTTCATGATTTCTCTGTCTTAAATTTCTAGATTTCTGTGTAGGTCTTCAGTATCCCATTTTTAGTAGTTTTATTGATTTTTTAGCTTCCTTTATTACTTCGTCTAATACTATCAAGAACAGCAGAAACCTCTGTTTCACTCCTATCTTTGTTTCGAATATTTAGACCCTTTATAATTCGTGTTACTATGATATATCTATTTTATTATTTATATTCTTGTTCTGTTGTCTCTTTCAAGCTCCTTTCCCAATTTCATCTTTCTTAAGGACTCTATAATATCTTCTTTCTGTATTGATTTTATACTCTTACTTACTCTTACTCCCATCCCTTTTCCATGTCTATATCTGTTAATTCCAAAAATATTTTCACCATCTGTCCATTATTTTCTCTTCTTCTGTTATTATATATTTCTTTGTATCTTTTATATTAACAATATTTTATTCCTTTTTTTTTTGTTTTAGTTATGTACCATAAAATAGTTTATGACTTTCTCTATAGTTTTTGGTCATTTTCTCTCCAAATTTCACCAGGACTTCCGCTTTGCTCTCGCAATTTTCCTCTTGACTTTTGGCGTCTTTTTTGTATTTCTCGTAATCTTCTGAGCATTTTGTTCTTATGTATTGTTTTCAGCTACCTTTCTTTTTGTTTACATTTGGTTTTACTGGTGTGGTTCACCATTCCGCTCTTTTTATAGGCTTATTTATATTTTTGTATCTCCACAGCACTCCCTTCATGCATGTAATAACCCGTTTTTGAATTTATTCTACTTTTCTTCAATTCAATTTCTGTTCCGTCCCTTATTTTTTAATTTAATATATTTCAGTTTTCTGTTGTTTTTCTAGCTTTTCAGATTATAACTTTTAATGTTCAGATTTTTTTGTCTTTTTTCTTTTTTCTCTCTTTTTCTATGTCCACTGACTTTCTTATCGAAGATTAATCAGTTAAAAACTTTTCCCTTTGAGTAGATTTTGCTGTTGTATATTTATAGATATCCCTATTTACACATTTTGTATTGCTTCTTATTGGTTCATTCTCTATACACGTATCTATTATTTCTTCTCCGTTATTGTTTATTGTTTCCTCTCCCTCCTTTCTTAAGCATTTTTTTATTTTTTTATTCTCATCTTCTACTTTGCCGTCCAAATATTCTTATGATTTAATATACCATAAAAATAAGAATGGTGACATTGTATTAAGAAAGTTAATGAAAATAGTTTTTAATTAAACTTTTTGGGCATGGTGGATAGCCAATAGCTTTGACTTTTGTATCAACACTTCAATTATTAAAAGATTTTAGACAGTGTTGAAAAGTGTCATTCTAAAAGTATGAGTTTATATATTTAGCGTGAGAAAATAAAGGTTGCTAAACAATTAATAATTTAAAACTAGGTTTGCTCGAGATTCAGTTACTCTTTTAGATGTATTCGAACAAATTCATTTATAGAAATTATGCCCTATTTTAAAAAGGTGTTGGACTACTATATTATTATGGATTATCTTGAAAAAACTCCAAATAAATATGCGCTAAATTTAAAATCGAATCGCCGAAGTTAATTTTAAAGTGCTTTATTCTACAAGTAATATTGTGCTGCATCCACTCAGTAGGAAACTGATTTATATACTAATCAAAAGTAAGAAACTAACCATAAAGAAGGCCAACTGGCCAAAGAATTTCATTAAAACTTTCTAAATTTTATTCGCTCCAACGATGACAAATTTCTGCTTCAATAAAAGAAGCTCTTTGCCTGTAAACGGATATAAATGAAAAATATTTTCTATTTAAGTTGATAAGAATCGCAGGGTCAACTTAGAAATATAGTTGGAGTTTAATTTAAGACTATTTATCCGTAATGCGAGATAAGAGCTTCAAGGAGTTTTCTGTAGTTTAGCTCGTTAAAAGCAGAAATCAAATATTATTTTTTTTCTCAAACGACAGTAAAAGATGTTAAAAATAATCATTGCTTTTTCATTATTATATACAGGGTGTCCAGAAAATTTGTAAACAACGTTTGATGACAGACTTATTACGTATAAATAAGTTGATTTAAGTCAATTTAGTAATAGCTGATACTGCTTCGTTTAGAAGAAGTCAAAGTTTTAAGAAAATATTGATTTTTTCCTAAATTTCTTGAAAACATAGTCAAAAAATTTAGTGGTTTTTGATGCTTGTTCTAATACTATATCATGACGACCAACTATAAAGTGGTGTAAGTGTGATAAAAGTGACTTGCAAACATTGTGTCGGATTTTTTATGTCATTAATGTTATGACAACCTAGATATTTTTATCGGATAACAGCATGTATTTGGAAGCTCTTTTACCTCTTGAAAAATATTCATTGGATGAGCAGTATATCTACATATATATATATATATATATATATATATATATATATATATATATATACTTTTTTCTTAATTTTGTATTTTCTTGGGTTTAGGTTCTATAATTAATAAAACACAAAACGATTGACGTTTCGCCCTTTATTCAAGGCATTTTCAAAATTTATTCCTAAAAAAATATATAATTAAAATACATCAATATAAAAAACATATTTTACATTTTGGAAAACAAACAAGACACTTAAAAACAGTAGTCAATAACTTTAAAACATTTTAAAAATATTTAATTTCACCAGTACATACCTTGACATTTTGCTGTTCTGTTTCTAAATAAACTTTAAATTTTCATCGTTTACTGAGGATACGTGGAATGCGAATGTGTTTTATTTTTTTAAATATTTTTTATATTTTAACAATGTATATAAAAAAACAAATAAGGTATATATATATATACAAAATTAAGAAAAATGATATAATCTATGGTTCAAGAATCAAGAAAATATATATATATATATATATATATATATATATATATATATATATACATATATATATATATATATATATATATATATATATATATATATATACATATATATATATATATATATATATATATATATATATATATATATATATAACCTTTTCCTGATACGGTTATTTTTTTGAGTCATTATTACTTTTAGTTCTATCACTTGAAGTAATCACGACCACTTCGACCTAATGACAAGTAAATGCACATTCAAAAGAACATGGTTCATCTTTTCAGTTTGATCATTACTCTAAAGAATACAGCCAATGTCATCGCTGTAACGAACTTGACATACATTTGTTGGTTTTATGTCACATTCGTGATTGCTGTCAAGGGCTACGTTGCCTAGTTCATATTTTATAGTCATTTTCATGTAATTTCTTCGAAATTTGCTTACTTTTTCCTTTGAAAACGATTTTAAGAAATTTTCTCATGAAGAAAAGTGGATTTATTAAAGCAAATAGTTCGAATTTGCCGAGAATTGATTGTTTTATGATGGCAAATTTCTTGGCAACAAAGAATAACTTCTGCTCTACTGAATTTAGAAATGCGAAGACCTCCATGTAGGTTATTTATCAAGAATTTGTTATTTCCATAACCGATAATGAACATATAATAGTATTAATCGGTATTTATAAACTCAAAACCAAAATAAAACGTGTAGTGCCGGGCTAGCTAAAGCCCAATTTTCCTGTTATTTTTCGAACGTGGAACGTGAATAAATAACTTTTCAGGTGTTTTACTTGTAGTAATTTTAAAATCAGGCGCGGATCCAAGGGTTGGCGGTGGGGGCGATCTACCCCCCCCCCCCCAAGAGCTTTGAGTTCAGGAAAATAGACCCGATTTTGCCTCTTATACTATAGTTTATGCAAGAACTAGAGAGAGTAATAAATCATTTTTTACCCTGTTTTGTCTTCGTAAAATTCCTGTGTTCTTTAGTCCGGTGTCTTTGGCAAAATCTATTAGACATATTTTTTTCATACGAATGGGTTAGAAATTTATAACCAAAAATACCGGTCAATAATAATGGTCCATTTGGGTTGGATAACAATAGATATTTGGATGTGTGAAGTGTTAAAAAGGATTTTAATCCTTGTCATAGGTGTCGAAACGAGGTTTCATTAAAAACATTTTTTGGGCATTTGACGTTTCAGTTTATTTATTTCTTAAGCCATCTGCAGAATTACAATTAAACACTAAATAGAGATTCAAATGTATTTAATTTTTATATGTTACAGAAAATTTAAATAATAAATTGTGTTTACGCTGGTAAACATTACGGACCTAATTCGTAATCAGAGTCAGTGAAGCTATCTTTACTTAAATTAATTATAATTCTTTCCTCTATCTCACGCATCATAAAATCGAGTTTCCACATTTTCTTTTCTTCTTTTATTATATGGATTTTTCCAAATTTTTTGCAGTAACTTTATTCCAAAAAAATCTTTCAAAAGTTCTGTTAAATTACTAATTTTCTAATTTGTGTTATTTCTAGCAACTCTACCTTTTACTTGAGAGAGATATTTCCTTCGCCAACGGATATTTTCCGGACGATCCATAAGAACAGATTTCATATCTAGTTTTTCCCAGCAAAAATTAAGTTCTCTGAGCAATTTTCAGAGCTCAGTTCTTTTAATTTTAGGGTAAATCCCGATCTTCATTGATTTTAGTTAGAATGTTGTCGACGGTTGGGATCTGCTTCTCATAATAAGATTTATGTACAACTCCTTTTATTGCAGTTTACATCTCTTCTTCCAACGAGGTTTTTCGTCTGCTTGTGATCGAATGTGACTTGGGGGTACTAACAATTTCAGTCGTTTTTTGTCCTTCAGTATTCGGTACATAGTAGATTTTCCAACTCCTGTCATGTTGGAACACACCTCAACAGAACCTTTAACATTATTATCTAGACATTTTAAGGTATCATAAACATTCATCGTAATAAGTTTTTGGTTGAGGTAAAAATTCCCTGGTTTAACGATTTTGAAATAAATATAGATGTGGAAGCCATATCTTTTAAATATCATACTAATCTCATATAATATATAAAAACAAGCACAAACAAGATAAATCACTAAGGACACACTGTAAGGTGTACTTTGCTTACTGACAAAAATTAAATTGAACTATTAGAAACTCTATGGTTGCAGTAAATTTATAAAACCTTATAATGTTTAAATATAATTAAATATAATTAGATTCACGACAGTTCTCAGTTACCTGCGGCACTGAAGCAGGTAAGTTGGAGGTTTCGGTAACAGTTTTATTACTTTCTCTAGTTCTTAAATAGAGTATTGGAATGTGTATGCTTGCAATCGCCCCTCCCCTTCCCAAGAGCTTTGAGTTCAGGAAAATAGAACCGATTCTGCCTTTTATATTAGGAATGTGTATGCTGCTAGCACTCCCCTCCCGTTAACAACTTGTTTTTCTTGCGATAACCATTCTCCCCAAGAGCTTTGACTTCAGGAAAATAGACACGATTTTGCCTCTTATACTAGGAATGTGTGTGCTGCCCGCATCCTCCCCCCCTGTCGACAACTTGTTTTTTCTTATGATCGGTCCCCCTCTCCAAGAACTTCAAATTCAGAAAAATAGACCCGATCCTGCCTTTTACACTAGAAATGGGAATGTTGCTGATGTCCCCCCCCCCCCCCCGTCGACAGCTTGCTTTCGCTTGTCATACTGTACTTTTGTGATATCACCCCCCCCTCCAAAAAAAATAGAGGCTGGATCCCTCCTGTTTACACTGAGGCACCGCACAACACTTAAAATAACTTAGAACTCATCTTATATCAAAAAAATTACGAGAAAAATACTGGCGTTTTGGCGGGAAATTTGAAACAAAATTTAAAATGATTTTTAAATATTTTCGGCTACATCAGGTACATATGCATGGTTTTAAACACTTTTCCAAAAATAGTCAATATCCCAATTGGATAAAATGCATGTAAAAAATCTATACAAATCTATTATTTTCTTCATCATAAATAGTGACATATTTTATATCAACTATATTATTTCTATATAATCTCTAAAGAAAATCTAAACAAGGAACATATGGGAAAAGGGAAACATTCTGTGCGACTAATAATAAAGATGTCATAAGCAACTGATAATTTAGTTTACGACAACACTACAGAAGTTCTACAAAACTGCTGTAAAACTTTTTTATGTGCGTATTAAACAAAATATAAATTCTCCGAAATTATTTTGCTTTATTTTACGAGTTAACAAATCAGAAAGCTCCGTTCTTACAGCAACACATATGGTAAAGGAAAGTTACGAGTGTTTACCCTAAATTTTCTCTCCTACCAAGATTCCTTATCTCCTCGAAGCACTAACACTATTAAAATATTATCATAAGTAATAAATTTTTTGTGTACATACGCGGAGTAAATAAAGGGCTTTTAGGTCGACTAACTAAATTTAAATGTGTTGTATGAAGAGTTTTCCTCTATATTTTAATCCTAGATTATAGAGTTTATTTTAATATTAATTTAATGTTAATTTTTAGGTGGTATATATATATATATATATATATATATATATATATATATATATATATGTGTATATATATATATATATATATATATACATATATATATATATATATATATATATATATATATATATATATATATATATATACATATATTTTTAATGTCGAATTTATACTCTAGCGCAACATCATATATAATAATAATAATAATTATAATAATAGTTTTACTGGCTGTACTGTCTACGCATTACAGTAGCGACAAGTATACTGCTGGCTGCAGTACATTGCCGGCCAGACAGGCTTAAATAATAATTTTATTACCACTAAATAAAAAAGTTACAATAATTTTCTACATCCATGTATTTTTTGAATCCATAAGCTACAAGCAGCTGAACGTCAAATACAAAACGCTTATTTTCTAATACACTATCACAAAATAAAACAATTAAAATTCAAGTCAAATTAAAATTAATTAAAGAAATTAAACTTACACCTATTTAAAGAGAAAACATCACATACATACATATCAATCATATTCAAAAATATTAACACAAAAAAAACAATACCTAAAATCATCTCCATTTCCAATACTAATTTAATAATGGCACTGCATTAACAATCTGATGTTGGTTTGCTTTTATCCACTTAGATATTCTCAAACAAAAAGAATAAATATTTACAACAGATTTTATCTCTAAAGGTAACAAATTAAATAACTTTGGACCGATATACATAATATGCCTCTGCGAAGCCGTATATAATGCCACAGGAAAGGTAAGGCCTCCATTGTGAACAGTCCTGGTATGAACATTGTGTATTATCGGACTTTTATATTCATCACACTTCTTCATAAATTTTAAAACATTTTTAAAATACAATTGTCTGATAGTTAAAAGGTCAGCTTGTTCAAATAACAAGTCTGATGGAAATCTCCTTGATTTATTTAAGAATATTTTTATTATATACTTTTGAGTAACAGTCAACGGGTAAAGGATGCTACCACATGCACTGCCCCAAACATTCAAACCATATGCGACGACTGACTCAATCAAAGCCTGGTACGTCATTCGCAATAGTTTCAAAGACAGGAATTCTCTCAGTTGGTAGAACTTGTATATAGTCTTTCGAAGTTTTTTAGTGATATAGTTTACGTGAGCATCATATCTGAGATTCCGGTCAATGAACACCCCCAAGTATTTAACCTTGTCCGCCGCTACCACAGACTCAATACATCGGCACTGTTTCTCACCTATAATATATTCATAATTATGTACTAAAAGATTAGGATATAGAGTATTAACTCTATTATTCAAAGAAAAGGCTATGTGGACAGTTTTTCTGACATAAATAGTCAGAAGATTCTGATCCATCCACAATTGTACCCTCGAAAAGTAATCCTCTGCTCTCTGAAATGTCTCCTGCCAAGATTTACCTTTAATTAAAATAACTGTATCATCGGCATAACAAATACATTCACTATTTTCACTTGGAAGAACAGTAAAAAGATCATTTATATATAGAGAGAACAGGACAGGACCCAATACTGTACCCTGCGGTACCCCAAACTCCACATTACCTGTTTTACTTAGTGTTTAATTTATTCTTACTTTCTGTGTTCGATTAATTATATATGACTCAAACAGGTCATACACGATACCTCGAATCCTAATACTTTGAAGTTTACTCAGTAATTTTTGGTGCGCCACAGTGTCAAATGCACGAGCCAAATCAACAAATATCCCCAGTGTCTTGAATTTTGTATTAAACCCACGAATTATTTAATCCGTTACATGCACTATTGCATCCTCCGTGCCTACTCCCGATCGAAATCCATACTTAGAAAGAGACAAAATTTTATTTTTTTTCAAAAAATCATCCAATCTGAGTTTAATGCACTTCTCAAAAAGTCGGCTGATCGAACTAGTCATAGTAATAGGTCGATAGTTTTCCTTGTTTAATTTATCCCCCCGATTTATAAATTGGAACGATAACCGCGTTCTTCAAAATGGCAGGATATCTTCCTTTTTCAAATATCAAATTTATTAAATGTAAAACAGGCTTTATAAGGCAAATATGATTATCTTTCAATATTTTAGGAGAGACATTGTCATTACCAGCCGCCGCTTTAGTATTTAAAAAATGTATTACGGTAATTAGCTCACTCTCAGTTATGGGATTCAAAAACATGGAATTCGAAATACGTTTACTAAAGGAATTGAAATTGTTTGTTTTGATCTTTTCCGCCAAGTCCTTGCCCATACCTTCAAAATAATCCAAAAAAATATTAGCAATTCGCAGGATATCACAAACAAGCTTACCCTCATCCTTAATCAATGATATTCCCCCAGACCCACCATTCTCATTGAAGGACCTCAGCATAAAAACCTTATTTATGGTACATTTGATCTTCAAGCCTCTACAAATCTTTATAAAATAATAATAAAAGTATATTAAAAGTTGAATGTGAGATCTGCAAGTATCTTTAATGGACGTCTTCTCTCTGGTCTTTGGTTTCGGTCCCTAGTCTTAAACAGTTTCTCTATCATCGGTCAACTTTCAGGACAGAACGTCTTGCAGTAACAGGCTGGATATTTTGTGAATTAATACAATAAATAACTGATTGGATTGTTTCCGTAGTGGATTGGGATGATGGCTTTTAGTTATACTACCTAGAGTAGTAATTTTCCCGTTTCAAGATTTATCAGTGCTGGCTTGCTGCAATTACTGTATATAGCGGGCATGTATACCAATTGACGTCAATATATTACTTCGTATATATAAGTTGCTGTTTTCTTGTATCCCTTTTTTTATATATTAAAATCCTAAAGTATTGGCTCTTTGTATGCATTTTTATTTAACAGTTCTAGAGGGTCAATTTAAGATAATTTTGTCACACACCTTTCTTTTCAAGCAAACAGGGATGTTCGATTTAAGTATATTTTTCAGTATTCCAAAAGCTGACCATGTCAGCCCTATTGGTCTTAGTATTTCGCATGTTTGGTTATCTCGGCCTAAACAGATTTCATGTCCTAGATATTTGTAGGTGGTGTCTTGTTCGATCTTATGGTCTCCCACTGAGATATTGTCGTTTAGTACAAGCTTGGTCATAAATTTAGTTTTCTCACAATTTATTTTTAGACCAACATCACTTGACAGTCTGTAGAGCTTTTCCAATATTCTTGCTGCTTTATCCGTGTTATCCGATATGAGGACAATGTCATCGGCGAATCTTAGGTGGTTAAGGTCCTCCCCGTTTATGTTTACTCCTTACTTACTTCTTGGGTGTTAAATGATATAAAATAAATTTAATCCAGGCAAAGTACAAATATTTTAATGACAATCAATAACTTCACAACAATAACAACATTACTATTTTTTTTTAATTTTGACATTAATTTGACATATCAAAACTACTTTTTTTCCAAAATGGCGACAAAATATAGTACGGAGATTTTCCGTCTGACAGCTCAATTCAATCTGTTATCCATTTTATTTTTTGAAATCCGCGGGTTTTAGCACGTTCATATCTGGCAACATTGCCTTTTCAAGAATACGGTTTTTCCTGTCAAAAGTATGAAGTGACAGTTCACATCATCATTCACATCACACTTTCGAGGAAATGGGCCCGAATCGCGAATGTATCACATGTTCTTAAAATAACTCTATCTCATTCTCTATAAATAATAAATAAGTTTAAATAATCTTCCTGCGTGTAATTTAATTGCCCCGGCATGATAATTATTATTAAATGTTAAATGGCAAGAAATAGTGACAATTCTGTAGGGTTCGATTGTTTTATTTTCGCCACGCCTCGCTCTCATGGCCAACTAATAATAAAACTTAAAAGCCGTATAGCATTGTTACGATGGAAAAACGTTGAATTGTCAATATTTTGAAAACAACAAATTTTTGGAATAGACAGCCTTATACAAAATTACCTTTATTTTTAATGCTTAATATGATAAAATTATAAAAATAGGTGCTTTCTATTTGACTTTTGACGATTGTTTAAATATAATTTTTTTTTCTTCTTTTTTGACCACTCTGTACTAATTATTTACAAAATATCATAAAAATCTACTAAGATCGATCTTTGTTTGCAAGAAAACTAACCCAAATTAAATAATAAAGACTTTTTTAAAGGAAAAATTTATAGTTAAGTTTTGGTTCGTATACGTCATTTTTAGCACAAAAATTTAAATTTGTCCAAAACAGTGAGACTTAAGTATAAAACATTATACATGAAATATGTCTAAAATTTTACATAAAAATAAAAAATGCAATAATATATAGGGTGTTCCTTTTAAACTACGCAAGTTGACATCTACTTCTAGTATGACCGGAAGTGTCGCCATCTTGAAAATATTTTAGCCGGCTGTCCCCCATGCACGTTAGTACATTGTCAAATTTTCAAATTCTTCCTAATTATAGTTTTCCCACAATCGATAAATTTCCCTGAGAATCACTCTACCGGGTGTCAACGCATCTATTAGACAAGTCATAATTTCTAGAGTATTATGTGTATCACAATGAGAATTGGTACAGGTAAATAATATGTGAATGGGAGAGTTTTCGCATATTTTCCACTTTCCGGCCACTTCCAGTTTTACCGGAAATGGCCCCGGTTTTGAATTTTTAAATGGAACACCCTATATATTTTAACATTTTTGGATTTATGAGACAATTCTAGATCAGAATGTGACATTTTAAAAACTTTTTACGTCTACTTCATTTTTTTAGAGCCACTTTTAAAATTGCATCTAGGTGGCCATGATCGGACGCAAACTAATCTAAGGGCCTTAGGTGATGTCAAAAAAATATAATCGCAAAATTTTAGTTACTAGTATGAAAGACAGGAATAAGACAAGTTGACAAAATTACGTTTTCATTTCTAACTATTAATTTTCAAATGGCGACCCCTCTTTGACAACTACTTTTCGAAAAAAGCATTCTTTGACGAATCTAACGGTACTAATTTATTTGCGATTGGATTAGACATAAGAACAGAAATTAAATATTATTAAGCAAAATACTGGATAATTTATTTACTTATGACAAGTGGACAGCTATGATGCATAATAATTTGCAACTGTTTTTATCAAGTCTTCTTTGGAAAACAAAGCACTCACTTAAGTAGATAATGACATTGACACACGCTCTAAGAACAGACGTACAAGTTTCTTAATTTTCGTTAAGTTTAGTTTAAATTTTCGTTAAAATAATGTATACTCAAAGTGAAAAAGTGGATATGTTATTAATATTTGGAGAGTGTCATAGAAATTCAAGGAATGCTGCCGAGTTGTATGCTCATAGATATCCGAATCGGCAACATCCAGTATTTTCCGTATGTCGAGACTCGTTTTAGGCAAATAGGAAATCAAGAGGCGGAACAGAGGTTTATCATAAATGAAGAGACTGAGATTAACGTACTTGCTATGGTTGAGGTTGATAAAATAGTTTCGTTAAGAAAAATTAGTCAAGAACTGCAGATAAGTTATGAATCAGCAAGAAAAATACTGAAAAAGCATGGATATCGAGCATTTAAATATCAGTTAGTCTAGGCTAGTATCGTTGGAAACAGAATAATTGGGCCAATATTGTTTCAAGGTCAGTTAACAGGGGTTAGATACTTAGGTTTTCTTCAAAATGAAATCGAAAATCATCTCAATGATATACCTTTAGCAGTTTTACGGCGAATTTACTTTTACAATACTAGAGAAATTCTTAATTATTTAATAGAGCATTTTAATAATTGAATTATTGCAACCAATGGTCCGGTACGGTGGCCAGCCCCCTCACCGGATCTTACTGTGCTCGATTTATTTGTCTGGGGATATTTTAAAGAAAGGGTTTACTATGGAGCAGCCCCAGCTACTCTTGAAATATTAGAAGAAAGAATTTTACGGGCATTTAGAAGTATAACGCCCCAAATGCTACAAAACGTGTTGAGAGAAACAATTGAACGAGCTGAAATGTGTCGTGAAAAGAAGGAATGCACTTTGAGCATTTACTACACTAAATTTTTTAACAAATTCAGCTACTGTACTTTCAAATATTTTAAGTGCGTCGTCTAAGTTATTAGTTTATTTTGTTAGTTTTTTGTTAATTTTGTTAAATTTTTAATCCAATTCCTGTCTTTCATACAAGTCACTAAAACTTTGCGATTGTATTTTTTTGACATCACCTAAGGCCGTTGATTAGTTTGCGTCCGATCATGGCCACCTAGATGCAATTTTAAAAGTGGCTCTAAAAAAATGAAGTAGACGTAAAAAGTTTTTAAAATGTCACATTCTGATCTAGAATTGTCTCAGAAATCCAAAGATGTTAAAATATACATGGTGTTCTATTTAAGAATTCAAAGCCGGGGCCATTTCCGGTGAAACCGGAAGTGACCGGAAAGTGGAAAATATGCGAAAATTCTCCTCTTCACATAACATTTACCTGTACCAATTCTCATTTTGATACACATATTACTCTAGAAATTATGACTTGTCTAATAGATTCGTTGACACCCGGTATATATCCGCTCCAATGGATTATCTTGGATTGCATTAAAATTCCACACCACCAAAACGATAACGTTTCCAGGCATAATACTGTAATACAGACAAATTTTTCTCAATATTTAGGCGACGTAGGTAAAATTATTTCAATAATTGACTGCTGTTCGCGTATAATCTAGGTAAAAGATTGATTTAATTTAATCATTAAATTATCAGTAGAAATTAAAACCATATTTCTACTTATATTTATCAGTATGTTTTATTTTAATTTACAATTTTTTGGGGTGTTGCGTAAACCAGAAAACCTAAGAAAAACCCACCAGTGGTAAATGGGGCTAGATACTCATATTTTAACCTTAGGAATTTGCACTAACGTTTCATATAGACCTTTTAGAAACACCCTGTAAATTGTAAATATGGAGGATAGGAAGGGGGGTCGCAACATTTTAAAAAATCTAAAGAGTTTCGCAAAAAAAATATGGAAATCTCTGCACTAGAAATTGGGAATTTGTTGATGATCAAAGGAGGTTTAGAAAAAAACAATTCAATCAATCCAACCAACTGTAACTTAAAAAACAACGATTACTTTGCATGTCGCAAAACGCCTCCAGGAAAAACCCCTTAAAAATTTATAAACGTCGTTAACAAAAAATCGTTTATTATTCATCACCCGCTCATCCGAAAGACAATCTTTAACATTTCTTCTCCCAATTTCCCATTATCGAAAGTAGAAACAGCGATAAAAAACAAATGAAGCAAACCTGCTTCCATTCGCTTTCGTTAAAATATGAGGCAGTTATGGAAAAAAGCGAAAAGTAGGAACAGTAAAATAGTTCCGCTAAATTAACGGATATTGTCAGGCGATTCTTTTAAAGGCGAAAACAAAACAAAGTTTTGGATCAGTGCATAAATATTTGGCAATATTTCGTCGCCGCAACTGCTGTTGAGAGTTCCCCGTGTTGTTTAAGGGGGAAGTGAAAATTGTTGGGACTAATAGTCGTAAGTTTGGAGTTTCTTTGTTTCTTTAGAGCGAATTGCGACAGTTGTCGGGCTGTTGTTTTATATTTAATTTATTTTACAAGTCATTAAAGAAAAAGAGATAGTTTAATAAAGAAAATGTGATTTAAAAATAATCTTTTCTTATAAGATTCTATCTTTTTTAACTTGAGTGAATTTATTTTATTTATTTCTTTATTATTATTATTATGATTTACAAGCCAAACGGCTTCGCACTTCCTCCAGGGAATATTGACTCATACCAGGTATACAAAGATACCAAAAGTATGAAGTTCTGTGGGAACCCTTTCCATGTCATAGGGTCCTAGGTGATGTGGTCTGCTGTATTTCTCACGAACTTTCGGACGGTTTGCGCGGTTGCAAGGAGAGTTGATTTCTGTATCGGTTTATACAGATGCTCACTAAGGCCCAGTCCCTTGATGTTTTGCAGGAGGTTCTTTGGTATTACTCCAGTTGTTGATAAAATTATGAGAATCGTTTGGACGCTGTCACTGCGCAGAGCAAGCATACGTGTTGAGCGCCTTAAACAAATTCTACTATTTAAGTTAGTTAGTAATGCCCGCCTTACCCTCCTGACAAATTCGGCTGTCAAATCGGCCTTCATAGTGTTATGGTCATTTTTTTTAGCCTGTTTCATGTTTGGTCTGCTTCCATTGCAGCTATAGTTTCACCGTTCTATATTTCAAAAGCCCCTGGTTGTATCTTTCCTTTAACGATATTTAAAATACGGCACTTGTCAAGTCCAAATTGCATGCTGATATCCCCGGAGAACTCCTCTACAATTTTAAGCATTTGTCCCAGCTGGTTTTTGGTAGCAGCCATCAGTTTAAGATCATCCATGTATAGGAGATGATTCACTCTTACTACCTCTTCGTTGTTATTTCTAATACTAAAGCCATATCTAGTGGAGTTCAAACGGCGTGATAGTAGGTTCATTGTAAGGCAGAACCACAATGGGCTAAGTGAATCGGCCTGAAATATTCTCCTTCGTATCGGAATGGTATTAATTTCAATGATGTCGCTGGATGGCACCCGCAATTAGATCCTAATTCTCCAGATTGACATGATGCGTTCTAAAAAGGAAACAAAATTATTATCTACCCTATACAATCTCAATATAGTTTTGAGCCACTCATGTGGCACTGAGTCGAAGGCCTTCTTATAATCCACGTAGGCAGCAAACAGGTTTTTTCGGTTGGTACAGGCCTGGTTACATATGACAGAGTCAACAATCAACTGTTCCTAGCATCCCATTGTTCCCCTCGTGCATCCTTTCTGTTGAGTTGCAATGATGTTATTTTGCTTACAATGTGCATAGATGTGTTGGGTCAAGCAGGAGGTGATCACCTTATACAGTGTGGGTAGGCAGGTGATTGGTCTATACTTAGCTGGGCCCTTATTATTGTTATTTATTTATTATTACAACAAAATATTTTGAAATCACATTATACATTGACATATGTTATAGTAGCTTATGATTTAGTATAGCCTATTATATAATGCACTGCGGCGTCCCCTTTTTACAGGGTACGGCAACGGATGCGTACGGCAGCTCAATATGTCGGAGGCTAGGTTCGTATCTCTTTTAGAGATAGTTGTGCTCTGCTTTGATTACCCAATAGGCGCCACCTGTTTTATATTATCTGTGTTACTTACCTAGTGATTAAACAGGAAAACACTTAGGTATGAGGAATGATTTTAAATTATTGACGGTAGGTGTATAGCTCCACAATAAAACGACTTAATTAAAACAAAATAGCAATTCCATTTTATTCCCAATAAAAAATTATTATGTACATAAATTTGAATTGTGCTTACAATGTTTTTTTTTGTACTCTCTTGATAACTATCGTTGTTACCTTGGTTTTAAAAGGTTATATAAAATTTGGCCGCAAACGTTCTAGAACCTTAGTCGCCAATAACGTACGTTTTATTGAGTTATCAAAAAGTTCTCACATGTTACTACATCACACCAAAATATAATTATGTTGCTTTGTTTGTATTAAAAAAATTGATTCACAGCTCGAATCCCTAACTTAAGGTTTTTCTCCTACCTGGTATATGCTATGGTACCTTTCACTTTAGCGCTGTTGCTAGGATTCCTGTTGTGTTGTGGATGAATTAAGGCTTCACAGAGCCACTTCCAACTCACCAATCAAACGCAGGTAAGGTTAAAACAGTCGTGGTCGCCTGGACAGGAAAACTAGGACCCGAACCATCAGGAAGTCATGACAGCAATATCAAGATGCAATGAAGCCCAAAGATAAAAAAGAACTGGCTTCAAATATTCAAATATTCACATAGCCAAATAGTCAAATAGCCAAATAGCCAAATAGTCAAATAGCCAAATAGCCAAATAGCCCTGAAATAAAATGTTGTTTGTACCACATGTTCATAAAGATAAGGGGCAAAATCTTACTTCATTGATTAGTGGACTTTAACGAAAAAAACTTGACCGTCCGCCCTTTCAGAGCTGGTGGCAGGATTGGTCTGCTGCCTTCGGCGGTTCAACAGGAAAGGGAACGAAAATAAAAATCTCTCTTGCAACCAGACGTGACAAATCTTAGTGATATTTATATTTACTCTTGCCAACCTTATTCTCAACCTGGAGCACTTTAACCTAGTTCCGAACTTACACTGACCACCAGTTAATACGTCAAGTATGGGCAGGCCATGGAAAATTATCAAAAAGAAAATTATGATCAAACAGTTCAAAGTCACTAATCACGATTAAAACAAAGTTCAAAAAAAATTGCCACAAATTCCATACTGCATACTCAACCTTAAATGATCGATCTCGACATGCCGTATTCGTGTCAACGAATGGGTATACATTCACAGCAAATGCTAACTGAACTATGTTACCGACTATAACCTTATACTTTTAATACTGAAATTGAATGTAAACAAATGAGAGTTTATTAAAAATAAAATATTTACGACTTTTAAATTCAAACCAAATAATGTGATATATAAACTACAGCAATTTACGAACTGTGTTAAAAAAAAATAATGATAAGTTATAAGACCAAAAGAGTTGTAAACCAAAAAAATAAATTCTATGTTTACTATTTTAAATTATGGGATAAATAATTAAATTTAATCAGGTAAAATTATACAAATTATATCATATTACTAAAAACATGTAGCATTGATGCTAACTGGTAAATTTAAATGCTACAGCACCTAAATGCAAGAGCATTTTTATGTGCAACCTAGAAATACCCATATAGGTATACACATTCTAACATAAACACATACTAATATATTTATTCATACACATATAATGATTATTTGCTTGAATTTATAGCATAAACAAGATTTGCATTTCAGTTCCCATATGGTAATTTTCCCACTAGCCCTCTTGTATTGTTTTGATGATTTGATAATTTTTCACAATATATGATTTACACTTACTATTAAAAAGGTTTAATTTTTTAATACTGCATATTTTTACTGGTAAAATATTGTAGTACTTAGGGGCTAAATAGTCAATAAATTTTAAATTAATAGTTTCTCTATTTCACGGTATAATCAAGTTTTTGCCCATGTTTGCCGTGGTTGAATAGTTATGATTAATGAAATGCTTCAATTTATTCGATTTATGGTAATATAAAGATATTAATTGTACATATAAACAATGTAAGCTGCTGGTTTTCTCATTAAATAGTAAGTGTGAAGGGTAGCTTTTATTTTTTTTTGTTGATAATTTTTAAGATATATTTATGTACAACAATTAGTGTCTTTAAGTTACCTTCATAAGAACCCCCCATACAACCAAACCATATCTTAAAAGTGATTCAACTAATGATTTGCATACAACTATTAATAGTTTTGTACTTAAGAATTCCCTCAGCAAACAAAATTTATAAATAAGCTTATGGATCTTATTTGTTAAATATGCAGTATGATCTGACCATTTGAAAAATTGATCTATAATAACCTCCAAGTATCTAGTCTTTGATACAGATGTAATTTCGAGCCCTGTACTCGCATTCACCACAATGGTGTCAGAATGTGGTCTAGATGCATTTGTCAGTGAGGAGGCAATATAATTTGTTTTTTATTTTATGTTTAAAGTTAGTTTTAGAAAATCCAACCAGTATTTCACTATCATAAAACCTTCCTTTATATTATCTCTTACTTCATCCCAAGTATCACCAGAGAATAGAATGGCCGTGTCATCAGCATAAGAATAAATTTTTCCATTGATATTGATGCCCAACAAAACATTAATGTAGGTCACGAAAAGTATTGGTCCTAAAATTGTCCCCTGTGGAACACCAATCCGAATCTTCCGCGGCGCACTAAGGCAGCCATTGACCTTTGTAAACTGCTCTCTTTTAAAAAGATAACTCCTAAAGACTTTCAATACCCTGCCCTGCACTCCATAGAGTTCCAGGACCTCCAGAAGATTTTCATGGGACACGGTATCAAAAGCCTTCGCTAAGTCTATGAATATGGCAATGAACCTTCTTATTCACATTTAATTTGCCTATTAACTCAGAACTCAGACCATATATGGCGCCAATAGTACACACTCCCTCTGCCAAACTGATCCCCGATAAAATGCCATTCATTTTTAGAAAGTTTACGAATCGATCTTTTAGACATTTCTCAAATATTTTAGCAAAGTTATTTATTAGGCTTATTGGACGGTAATTTTCTATTTTGTTTTTGGATCCTGTTTTATAAATTGGAGATACTATTGACTGTTTAAAATAAGCTGGTATTTTATTTGTATTAAAAATAAGATTAATAATACGTGATAAAGGTTTAATTATTTCTAAATGTGTAAATTTAATAGTTTTAGTACTAATAAGATCCTTACCTGGGGCATTATCATTTTTTAATGAGTGAATTTGTTTAATAAGTTCGTTATCTGTCACTGGGTATAAATACATAGAATTGTTTACATTACTCGCAAGATTTCAAGAATGAATGAGTAAATAAGAGTGACAATACTCGCTGTTCGATGCTTAAGTCTTTTTAGGCTCATTACATTTCACAACGATCGCAAGTTATTCGAAGCCGATCGCCTATGCGAATTCTAGTAGCCTAGTTACTTGACCTTGCCTGACTGCTTCCGATGATATTATTTTATCCTTGAAATGCCTCTGCCTGAGTCCGTTGTGTGCCGCGTATTCTCTGAGAACATTGTTAACATTTGTATAGCAACGCCAATCTTATGCAGATGATCTCATGAGACAATGTTCTTTTTAAGAAAGAATCCTCCCTAAAAAGCTGTCCTTTATGTGCAATTATATGTCCCTTGGCACATCTTATTATAGAAGCTTCCATCCAACATTCACTAAATTTGCTTTACTGCAAGACAGTTTCTTTCCTATTTTCTCTAGGTTTGATTTTCAAGTTTATTTTGACGTCCAAATAAAACATAGGTTAGCATCAAAGTAGTGTTAAAAAGCTAATGACCTTGACATTTCTATTTAAAATAATTTAAAGGTCACATAGTACTAATCAGAACAGAACAGTTTGCAAAATTCCACTTTTACATATGTATTTATATCATAAGAGAAAATTATCTTCACAAGTTTCTAGTAGCCTAAATTATCCGTACGAAATATTATTCCTCACACTAGAATTTCTCTGCCTACGACTGAAATAGTACGAAATTCGTCATTTGTTTATTGCATGCCAGGATTCATTTA
Organism: Diaprepes abbreviatus; assembly: GCA_034092305.1. NCBI lineage: Eukaryota > Metazoa > Arthropoda > Insecta > Coleoptera > Curculionidae > Diaprepes > Diaprepes abbreviatus. Next base: position 2,978,039 of record JASJET010000326.1, on the reverse strand, counting down.
TGTAAAAAAATGTGTTCACACTAGTATATGCATTTATCCATCAAGGTGTCCCAAAAATATCGGAACAGCAAAATATTTTCTCAGAAAAACATTTTAGAAAAAAATATTTCAGATGATAGTTGTAGAAAATGTCGCATTTGACGGAGACTTTGATCTTGATCCTCAAAGTCATTTGAAGGTAAGGTTGAGTTTGTTAAATACACATCCCCATTTTTTATTACAGAAATAAAAAGCGGGGGAAATTTCCAATCCAACGGTGTAAATAACATAGGGAATCTAATAACATCTAAAGGTCATTTTAAGGTGAAGAAACAGCAGAATATTTTCTCAGGAGGACATTTTAGAGAAAAATGTTTCAAATGATAGTTGTAGGAAATCAAACGGCACATCTGATGGTGATCTTGATCTTAACCTTAACCTTTATATTCAAAGTCATTAATACAATATTCCTTAAATAAGAACTAATTAATTTTTTCGAAAAATTCTTTAAGTCAGAATATTATTCTTGCATGGAGGTCATGTGGTTTTATGTTACGCTCATTAGAAAGAGGGGAGAATGCGGCTTTCGCTGTTCTTTCTTTCTTGCATCGTGGGAAGGTCCTTTATTTTGTCTTTTCTTGGGTTTAGGTTCTATATTTAACAAAAAATACAAAACAGTTAACGTTTCGCCCTTTATTTAAGGCATTTTCAAAATTTTTTCTTCCTTGACATTTTGTTATTCTATTACTAAAAAAGATTTTTTTTTTCGTAATCTACGTTTATTGTTTCTCCTACAATTTCTATTGAAGTGTTTGTATCCTGGTTTATGTATTCTGATCTACCCTCTGTTAGCAACGTTTTATAGTATTGTACCCATTCATCGTCTTGAATAAGGTTTATAAGTACTTTCTCCCTCTCAATTGTTTTGATGGCTCTAATAAGTCTACAGGCTTCAGTACATTTTCGAACTTCGAACTGATTTCCTGACACTTCTTGTCCCAAGTGCATTTTTCTATCTACCTATAGTCCTTCTTATCAGCTGTAATATTCGTTTTTATTAAAAATGATGGTTAAAAAACACGTAGTATCTGTTAAAGTAGTATTTCCACTAAGAAAGGTCAAGTTAAACTTAATATATATTATATTTTTAATGTTAAAATCCTTCATATAATGCAACATTTCGATCGGTCACTCTATAACCGATTTTTGCGGACACTGTATATTCGTACATTCATATATTATGCTTCATTCTTTCAAAACTTGCCAGCCCACAGTTCTCATATATATTTATATCAAAATTCAATAAAAATATACCATAATCCAACTCATATATCAACAGAGGATTTCCTTTTATTTTAATTTCCTTTTCATATCCTTTGAAAATTGGGTTATTGTTTGCCTAAACCTTTTTCGATCTGATAAGGGCCGTTTCATTTCGCCTATAAGTCTTGCCGATAATTAAAAATAACATCCCTGAAATTCCGTTGAGGTCTTTTCTTTTTTATTTACCTTTGGAGCCATTACGTGTATGAGGAATATGGTATCTGGTTACGACGTGTAAGGATATGGACATTTTAGGCCTGTCACCGGCCGGAAACTCATTATATAGCAAAAACACTATAATTTTTACTGCATTGTTTTGAGAACTATTTCTCTACAACATTTAATCTTAAAAAAAATGTAACACAAATTTTTTGAAATTCAATACAACATGACCATTTCTAAAGTATTCATACTTGGTACCGTCAATAGTTCCAGTTTTTCGAATGTACAATTCCTTGCCTCATAAATAGGTCACAAAATTGCAGGCGAGATAACCGAATAATCTCTGCTAAGCATCCCTAAAACAATAATCCGTATCTGGCGGGGCTGTAGAAATGCACATAGTAGTTATGATGCTACAATCCCCAAGCTGCAAATATGCCTTAACCTATAAATGACAAACGAAAGAGGTACCAACGAAGTTCACACATCATTTAGTTGTATTTTTCATTTTAATTAATTATTGTCACCTGTGCCATTGAAAACAATTCGTCATCTAATAAAAATCTCTAAAGATCAATTTGACGTTTTTTTTTAAATTTAAACACAATTTATTAGATTCAAGCCACATTGAAAACACATTCATCATAACCTGTATTCTATAATAAAACATATTAAAACCTCCAGGTGCCAACATAGTTAGGTTGCCATCGATCACAATATTTGGGAGATGATTCACGAAGAGCAAAAAACCACAGGACTTAAGAATGATCCCTTTTAATCACAGAATTTAAACCATTTATGTTAACCAACTGTGATTTATCACACAGTAAGATGACAAACATTGCTCTGTCCCCTAGACCATGTTTCAGTATTCTTAACAGCAATAAGCTGTGATTCACCAAATGGAAAGCTTTATTCAAATCCATAAACACGCCAAGGCATTTTGCCTTCCTATCCAAATGTTCATACAAATATTCCAAAAATTGTATAGCTGTATCCTCAACAGATGTCTGAAAATCATGTTGCCGATTACTAATAATATTAAATTTATTCCAAAAATACCTTATTTTATGATACCTTATTTTTTTCTAAAATCTATTTTACTCTTGTCAAAGAAATGGACATAAGTCTATAGTTGGAAATGTGTTGAGTTTTTATGGTATAAACTTGACATCAGGGCGTTCAGGTATACAGATTTCTTTAGATAATTTAACCAAGAAAATAACCATTTCCATATTTTATCATTTTAGAAATAATTTTATCAACTCTAGCAAAGTTCCTATTTTTAAACTTAAGAAGGATTGTTAATGCCTCTTGTTCAGAAATACGATAAAGGAATGTAGTTGATACATTTGAATTCTGTACCCCGCAAAAAACATTCGGAACAGCAACAATGAAATTTTGAAGTTGAGCCGATAAGTTAATAAAGTACGCATTCACATACTGAGCAATATTACTGTTACCTGGAATGATACTTTAATTTGAGTGATTTCCGATAATTTTTGACAAATTTTCTTGGAATTTTGCGTATAAAAATATTATGTTGCAAAAGATTTTATTTTTAATTGAGTTCTAAAAAGACGTTCAAAACTTGACCATTTATATATATATATATATATATATATATATATATATATATATATATAATAAAATAGAAAAAGATTAATCTCTTGTTAAAAAATACGGAGAACTCCAAGACAATGGAGAAGCTTCGGGTCCGGAAAATGACAGCAGAACTATTTGGTACTCGTATAAGACTCATCAGGCCATACCACAATCCATTTCGCAGTCCTGTTCTATAAACTGTTTTAAAAATGAAAAAATCGCAGAAAAAACACAAAAGCAACACAAACCAACACTATTGTATAAGACTGACATATGATGGCACGACGGTAAATTAAAAAAAAATATATATATCATTGAGATGTTGCCATTCACGTCTTGTCTGCTGTTTTTTAATTTTAAAGACAGATTTTAGGGCACGACTGCGAGATGATGGATTGTACCGGATGCAATAACTTGATGAGTTTCATATGAGAACCAAATAGTGCTGTAGTCATTTTTCGAATCCGGGGCTTCTCTATTATCTAGTTCTCGTCACTTTTTAACACGAGAGTAACCTTTACCAACAATCTTATATCCGCGCAGTCGAGAATTTTCCATTTTATCTTAAAATTATACAGACGAAAACGTATCTTTTTTTAAATAATTGTGGGTTTAAAAACACGCAGCGCTCTCATAGGGAGATCGTTGGCGCGATACCTTCCTTGAACTACGAAAATTCGTGGTTAGTTTAATTATCGATGCCGAATGATGCGACATCGGTTTTTCGGGTAACATGTTTCGTGTATCGAATTTTGATATATTTATTTTTAATTTAACGTCGCGTCGTTACACAGCAATTTTATACAACATTGCGGGTTTTTGTTGCTCTTGTGTTTTGAGTGATCCGTAGAGATGTCGCTACTAGCGTCTTGCCTGCTGTTTTTTCATTTTAAAAACAGTTTATAGGGCACTATTGCGAGATGATGATTGTACTAGATTCAATGGCCTTACAAGACACCCATATGAGGACGAAATAGCGCTGTCTTTATATTCCGGACTCGGAGCTTCTCCCAGACGCGGATCAAAGGGGTGGTGATTGCCCCTCTCCCAAGAGCTTTGAGTCCAGGAAAATAGATCCGATTTTGCCACTTATACTAGGAATGTGTATGCAGGTGACATCTCCCCTCCCCCCGTCGCCAACTCGTTTTTTCTTGCGATCACCCTCCCCCTAGAAAGCTTCGAATTGATTAAAATATACCCGTCCCAGCCTTTTACACTAAAAATGGGATATAGCCAATACTTACATACATTTCATCTAAAAATCATATCAGAAGTTTATATAAACGTGGGTTTGCTGAGGCTTCGTTAAGAAGATACAAGGTGTTAAAGACTTTAACTACACCATTGACGTACCTAAAGGTTAAAAAATTATTACTAATTGAGTAAAAGTATGCAGGCCACTGCCTTTTTTCCTTTTTCATATAATTTTTGTGAAACATGTTAAGTGTCTTTCAAGATGTACTTCCTAGCGTTCCTTCGATTTTTATTCCGTTTTATAAATACATCCAATTCAAAATTGGTATTAGGTCGTACGTTCCGAAGCTGAAGTTAATTTTTTAAAATTAAATATAGCAGATACAATATGCGGGACTAAAAGTTTTACATTTTACCGATTTTGTTCAAAATTTATATTTGGGAGTTCTTGTGGCATGTATTACGAATTTTAAATTAATTTCTTCAAACATACTATGGAGGGTTCTTGGGGGTTTAGATAACAAATCTAACACTAATTTCTTAAAATTCAAGATAGCGGACTAACTATGACAACTAAATACATACTTGAAACAATTAAATTGAAACCTGGTATTTGAAAAATTCTCGGTGTAAAAGAATTTTTGTTGTTCAATTTAGTGATATACAACTTTGGATAAAATAGTTACTTTTTTACTACTTAGGAAATATTGTAAGGCACCCAATATATCCCAATTAATACTTAGTTCTAATAATTTATGGATATCATTACAAGTACAGAACCAAATATCGAAAAATAAAATTTTTATTAATAAGTTGAACCGAGTTCCAAAAAACACAAGCAATTGCAAATAAAGTATTTCTCAATCTTTTTCTGTAAAATATTAATTTGTCGCCGACTTAAAAAAATTAGATTTTTTATAAAAATTTATTTTATTATTTTTCGCTGTTTAGGTTTTCTTAGAAGTAAATTAATTTTCTTTATAAAAATTTTATTAATTTATAGACTTACATATATGTTGGTATAAAACCGCACTTTTTAATCACGAATAGTTTTATAATAAAACTCGTCAATTTGATCTTCAAATAACTGCCTAAAAGGCAAATAAACAGGGATAAATAAATAGGATTTAAAAAATTCGGCCGCTTCAGTTAAGATAGTAGGCTCCCGAAGAGAACACAAAAGACGGAGAATGTTTCTTATCTTCGGTATGACAGACAAGTAGATGAGCCCTGCTTCAACGGTCTCTTGATTTGATAGATGTTTATTTTTCTCATAGAAAATTGCCTAATAGATGGATGAAAATTATAAACGGGTATAAATGAGTTTTTCCGCCTTGTCATATTAAAGATATATTAGAGATTGTGTAGCGTTCTTAGGACTTTTGTTGATTGGATTAGGTATAAGCTGCTAGTGGGTTTAGTGTGTAAATAATAAATTCGAGAGAAAATTGACTATGATTAATAATAACATAGTCCTTATTGGTTTATACGCAAAAAATGTGAGTTTAACGAATATATTATACGGTGTACTGTGAAAACGTTTGTTCACTGTAGTCATTTGTTATTAACTGAAGCTAGGTAAGAAATGAGGCGGGACTACGAACATGAGCAAGGGAAATATCGGTGTAATGATCACTCTTACCGCATACTCGCAAGTGTATCTCCGATAACAACCTAAAAAACCGTCAAAAAGAAGCGGGATTAATAGATCAGTGAAAGGTTGAGCAAGGTTGATATGTTTTTCCCAGTGAGTGGAGAAATGTTAAATTTTGCCCCGTTTTTAAGAAGGGCTTAAGAACTGACTTAAAAACTATAAACTAGTTGCCGTGCTCTCTGCAATGGCCAAGATATTTGAGACAATCTTGTTTAAATCAATGAACAACTCGGTCTCGCTGTTGATTTCATCCAATCAGCAAGCGTTCTTGAGAAGAAAGTCAGACGTGAGTAATTTATTGTGTGGGGAACACCATATCGGGAGCCTTGGACAAACATGATCAGGTGGATGTTATCTACACTGACTTTGCCAAGGCCTTTGATATGGTGTCCCATTCGATACTTATGCAGAAGTTGGAATGGAAATATGTGTTACATCCAAATTTGTTACAGCTAATGTCGTCTGATTTAATTAATAGAGAGAAACGTATTGTTTTTAGAGATCATACCTCTCGCTCTTTTGCATCATCACCACGGATTCCTCGAGGATCCAACCTTGGTCTGCTGCTTTTTCTTATGTCTATCGTCGATACACCACGTTTTTCATCCAAATGAAATTTTGAGAATCGCGTCAATACGACAACATCGCATTTCGTGACAGAACATAACAGATGTTTTTTTCTTTAATTTAAATAGAAAGCAATTGATAAGCTGAAAATGTTTCTTAGTTTTGTGACAGAATTTGATGGTTTTGTCCACAATTTACTGCTGTTCAATATTAATTAGAAGCTACATTATAAACATATAAATAAATCTGGTATCAGGAAAAAATTGCTACCTAGCTGGTTATATATCACCTTTCGTTTTGAAGCTCACGAGGTTGATCAGGTAAAGGTATTTCTTAAATTAAACGAAACAAGTTTCTTAAAACACTTAAATCTATTTAACAAAAATAAATAAAAACGCATTTATTTACAATAAGAAACTTAAAACTAATTCGGTATACAAATCATATGTAACTAAAATAATAGTTCCCAATGGTCGTTATTTCAATAAAATGTAATACACCCAAATAACACGTTTAAACATCTTTCTAAAATATTTATCACGGACAAAATAAAGACATGAAAAACTGCTATTTAAATTGTTTATTGAACATAGAACTAAAGTCGTCTCTTTCCAAATAAAACAGAATTTTACCGTAACTTTTTAGCAACTCAATAAAAATAAAAACCTTCTTAAATACCCCGGATATGCGCGACGCGTAACTTTCTTTAGCAGATATCAAAACGTACCGCCTCTAATGAATCTCAAGTCATACCTAAGTATTATTATTTCCTAAAAGCCAAACTTGCATTCCTCGGAACCCCGCCCATTCTCGCTGGCATTTAACTTCGTCTGTACAACCCTCTAAATATGAATTTCATTCCAGATAGTTTCGGAAGAGGGCACCAGCCACTCTATATTGAATATTTAATTTCCGAATTGGCCTGCTTTTCTAAAAATACGAATTTTTTTTGTATAAATAGTTTAATAAAACTATTCTAGGTCTTTCTAGAATTAAAAGAAAATGATAATAACTATGCCAACAACTATTCACCCTTTTCAGTGGTTTTGGAGAGATTTAACATGTTCTCTCTTATGAATAGAAAAAAGAGTCACTATACGAATTTTTTGTACATGGAGTCAAACGAATATATTGCATTATAGTGATTTTATTTGGTTACTTTTGTTTTCCTAATAATGATAAAATCGCTTAATGTTTAAAAACATTTCATCAGTGTTCACAGATATCACATGTTAGTCCTTATCTCTTCAGCTTTAATTACATAACCAGGATAACAATTCTTCGACAGATTTATGTATAAATAATAAAAGGGGGTACGACCTTTTTAGTTTATGTCATTATCAATTGTCTGGATATATATCTTTTAAAAAAAATATTTGAAAGACCTAAAATAATAGAAATGGCTAAGTTTGTTAATTGATTTATTTTTCCTGTAGGTTTTGGGGTGGTAGTATAAGATATATACTATTTCAGTTCCCATAATTAAAATCCATCTACAGAATGATTATTTAATTCCTCCTTTGGGGGAATATGCTTAACGACAAAGAATATTTAATTCTATTAATAATAATTAATGTTCGTTCCATTAAAACTTCTGCTGAAAATTCACATTTTTTCTGTAGATTTGTAATGCTAGTTTTGTTAAACATATTTTTAACTGCTGTGTTATTTTTATGTATTTTATTAGAAGTTGTAAAATTTAAATGTAGAGCTCGGAAAATATGACTTATATGTGTAAAAATGAAAACTTTTTTTCATAAAATTAATTCCTGCCGCAAAAAAAATCCAGATTCGTATTCTAAGACTCAAAAATAGGGGGTGTGCAAAAAATGATCGAAAAATTAGGAGTTTCTAGTACTCCGATAATTACCGAAATATCAAACCAATACATAAGAAAATACTTGAAAAAAGGTCAAGAATTTTCCAGAACACCATAAAATTCAATCTAGTTTTATCTGACACAATTTAAAAAGAACAGGATCTCTTTGGACACTTAATATTTCTTTCAGTTATTGTTACCTCGCAAAGTTTTTCTCTCCGAAACTTTTGAAGCAATTTAAAGTTTAAAGTGTTATTTGATACATCTGCAACAGAAAGAAAATTGACACTTTTTCGTTTGTTTTAGAAGACCTTTGTTAAAGTTATAAGAATATAATTTACTTTACATTTTCTACTTTATTTCACTAACAATACTAGAAACTTTTAGTTTAGTAGTGGCAGTAATGGAAAGTTTGTAGAGAAAATTTTATTAACTTTAAATATCAAGGGGAAATGGAAAAGAAGTTTGTTTTAAGGGTGCTCACAGTATCCAATCTTATTTAAAATTAACTATGTTTGTATGGAACTACCCAAGAATAATTCTGAATTCTATTTCTATCGTTATAGCGTTCATTTATAAGCTGCACAGATAATAAATGCTTATTTATTATTTTGGCTATGTTTTCTTGATTATATCCATTGTTGAAGTGAGTAATGATGAAACTTATTTCTTCAGTCGTAATTCTACTACGTAGTTTAAAAATTTCCTTTTAGTGATAAAGAAGGTTTCATGTAGTACATTTAAATGGCAAAAAACAATGGCAAGCAGTTGTTACTTTATACAAGGATTGGCGACTGTTCTAAACGGCTCAATTGAGCAAATCTCAGATCCTCTGTTACTTTCCTTCTGCTTGCCATTGTTTTTTGACATTTAATTATACTACATGAAACTTTTTTTATCTGTAAAAAGCAATTGTTGAACGACGAGTATATATATATATATATATATATATATATATATATATATATATATATATATATATATATATATATATTATTAATGTTTAGTTTTCGTCTTCTCGTGTATTGCGATTACTGATGATTTTCTGAGTCTCAAATCTTTTTTGCAGTTTTTCATTATTTTGTGACAGTATTTGATCATTGACTCTTGCAATGGGCAGCGTTTGTCGTTCCGACTACAATCATACTATGTCCCATATTAATTTGTAGCTATTTTAAAAATCTATAACCAATTATCACAAAGACAAAGATTCCCTTCGTTTTTGCATTTTTAGTTCCAAATAACTACAGGTTAATTTAAGGCTTACTACTATCAAAAGTCAGGACTCAGGCAAGGCTGACAACTAGCTGGTCAGATGACATCTCTTGTTTGAAGCTCTCACAGCAATGCGTCCTCAAGTTTAATCACATGAAGTTTTTTAATAAATTAAACAATGTAAGGTTTTCAAAACACTTAAGTCTACTAACAAAAATAAATAGGAAATGGAATTGTTTACAATGAGAAACTTAAAATTAGAAATGAATAACAATATCGAGTTACTAAAATGATTGCTCCCGTTGGCCATTCAATTAGTAAAAATGTAAACCCCAATTTAGAAAACAAAACCTATAAATAACTTCATTCCTTATGAATATACACGTCATGTAGTTTTCTAATCACTGTTCTTAAAAGTCGTACCGACCTCCCCAAACGAGTTCCAGATTAACGCTACACAAAATAAGCACAAATGTGGAAGAAATAAATTGTAGTGACTTCAACACTACATTAGCGTGGCTCTGAACTAACTACGGAGTACAATCTGAAATATAGTTGATCTCTAACTACTGAAAACTTGACACTTGTTGTAGTTATTTCTTCCCGGAACTTATAATACCAAATCAAAAGTACTTTTTATTTCTTTTAATTTTACAATAAATTGATATTTTATCTGCAAAGTTACTAGGTATTTACTGTATTCTCAGTAAAAATAACTGAACGTCAAAATAATAACCTAAATAAATGTATTTTATTTCTAATAATATCTAGCTTTAGCCCGAATATTTTAAACAAAATAAGCAACAATTATACTTCAAGAAAATTATAACAATAATCATTATTTCCCAACAAGTGACAAAAGTAATTAGTACGCAAGTATGTGAGACTAATGTCCTGAATCTGTTGTGGTTTTGTGCTTTTATCTAACCTAAAAACCCTAAATTTCATAGCAACTTTCCAACCAAGATTTTAAATGCTCTTTCTTGAAAGATTAACTTTTTAATTAAACTGAAATAAAGAAAAGAAAATTTGATTAATGAAATTTTTAAAAGCTATAAATTCGCTAATAATGGATGTTTCAAAACCAAAAAAAATTCTTAAGTCAAAATGACTTATTAATAGAAAATAGCTACTATGCGCTTGGTTCTTTTTGTTAAAATATTAATCTTGCAACTACGCAAATTTTATCTATCAAATTCGTTAAAGCAAAAATGATTTTTTATTAACATCTCACCGCTGCCACCTGATTTTATGTGACAGCACTGGATAGCGTTGGCCGTTCCGTCTACACTCATACTGCTATCTCATATTAGTAGCTATTTTAAAAACCCTATAATTAAAATTTACAGTAACAAAGACACGCTGGAAGTCTGGTCGTTAATTTTTTTGCAGTTTTACTACCAAACAACTACAGATTAATTTAAGGCTTACTACTATTCAAACTCACAGACTTCAAGATTGAGGCAAGGCTGCTAACTAGCTGGTCAGACGACATCTCTTGTTTGAAGCTCTCACAGTAGTGACTCCGCGAGTTTAATCGCGTGAAGGTTTTTAATAAATTAAACAAACCAAGTTTCTCAAAACACTTAAGTCTATTAACAAAAATAAATAGAAAACAATAAGAAACTTAAAATTTGAAATGAATAAAAATATCGAGTTACTAAAATAATTGCTCTCGTTGGCTATTCTATTAATAAAAATGTAAAACCCAATTTAGAAGATAAAACTTGTAAAAACGCAAAATAAACAGCTATCTATATCACTTAACAAACAGTAATAAAGTCGCTCCTTTGACCCAGCGAAATAAATATAGAATATTCCCTTAAATTCTCTAAAAGAAATAAAAACGAAACAAAGAAAACCATCACTCCTAACGAATATGAACGTCACATAATTTTCTAAGTCACTGTTTTTAAAAGTCGTATCGACCGCCCTTAACGAATTCCAAATTGTAACTAAAGCTTATCATTTCTACAAGAGCATCCTCGATCCTTACGTCCCTTACCCCCTTTAGTACCTACCTCAGTTGTACACCCTGTAACCTTCACTTTTATTCCCTTAAAGGTTTCGATCTTCTTGTCCCGAGGGCATTAGCTATTCTATACCGTATGCTTAATTCACGAATTGGCCTTTGAGTGTCTTAATCTTATTTTCTTATATAACTAACTTTTATAACTAAAAGAAAAATCGAGAATTTCCGAAGAAAAAACTATTCACTCTTCTTAGATATTGTGGAAATATATATCTAATTCTTTATTTTTTCTGAAAAGAAAAATAGTAATTCTACTAATCCTTGTTACATGATATCAAACAATATATTCCATTATAGAGAGTTTTTTTGATTATTTTTTTTTTGTTTCCTCATAGTAGGAAAATTGTTTAATATTTTAATACATTTTAACCTTATTTACATATATCACATGATAGAATTTCATTCGGCTCTTATCTTTTCGGTTTAATTACATAACCAGGGTAGGATTTCTTCGACTCTTAAAGAGGGTTCTTTTTAGTTTATGTCCTCATAAATTGTCTAAGTTTATATATTTTTAAGAAAACATTTAAACGACTCAAAGGTAATAAAGTTGAGATTATGCTTAAGTACGATAATTGATTTATTTTTCCTTTAGATTATTTTGGGTTGTAATAAAATTTTTTTATTCCATTACAACTTTAGCACCGTATGCGTTCGATTTATGGTTTAATACTTGTGCAAGTATAAACTTTACTTTATAAAACGTTAATTCCATTCTAAACTATGTTCCGTAAGCATTTACTACCCTTAAACAATAATCCCATTCCATTCAAACTGTATCTTTCAAATTTACTATGATAAACTCGACAGAAACATCCGCAGTAAACTTAGAGCGAACTTTAAGGCTAACGCGGAAGTTCAGGTGGCTTGCAATCCAATATGGCGGTAGACCGGGCAAACTAATGCTATTTAACAGAAAGTTAGTCAGTGTTACAGTTCACCCGTTTCGTCCGGTGACGTATATGAACGCGATCTCACCGGAGATTATGTGGCGTCCGTGGGGACCTATATATAGCTCTTTGTGTGTCTTTGGAAATATAGTGGCGGGTCTATGAGCAATTATCTCTAGTTTTAGGGAATAAATTGTAGGGAATAGCTATTTATCTAATAAAGAGATGAAATATTGGTGGATTTAGTAACATATATTGAAATAAATGTGCGGCCGTAGATAAAATTTAGGGATATTTTTATCACCATTACTCGAATATAATTTTAAATTAGTGGCATAAAATAGACTTTGGAAAATTTTTAAAATGTGGGAGTTTATTAAAGTCGATGGAGGCCATTCGGCTAAAATAATTTGCAGATGGTGGTACTTCCGGTTATACCGGAAGTTGATACCTTCTTGCTTATTTTGAATAGAACATCAGATATTTTATTTCATTGTTAAATTCTGTGCAAAATTATAAATATATTTTATCTATAATATCCTATATGTACGTGTAACTGTTTTTTACATATTTTAAATATTATGTCAAAAATAGCATTTGCAAGCCTAAACATAATTATCAGTTTATTCTATATGAAAGCCTTCATTATTTAATTGGGGTTGGTTTTCTTCTAGAAGGGGACCTACTTTAGTATACTGGGTTGATATTTTGATAATAAATAAATACTGATCAAAACTAACATTAAATATTAACTTCGTTAAAAGTAATCTTTTTTTTTTAATCATAAATGGACTATTTTTATAATGTTATCTTATTTAGTATTGAAAATAAGGGTGACTTTGAATAAGGTTTTCTATTCGAAAAATTTCTAATTTTTAAAATATTATCAGTTTAATATTTTTGTATTGTAAAAACGCTGTTCGGCTTTTAAGTTTTCTTATTGGTTGGCCACGATGGCGAAACGCCACAAAAATAAACAATAAAGCACTACAGAAATGTCTCTACTTCTTACCATTTAAAAATTATTATTAGAAATTATATCGGGCGATTAGGTTATACGCACGAAAATTATTTAAATTTGTGTATTATCTATGGGTAATGTAACAAAATTTTACCAAGAACATGCCAGACGTTTGCTGATAGATAACCAAATACATAAAAAGAAACATATTCTTAATGATGAAAATGTCGAAAGTGCAATTCTGGGATATTTTGCGGTATATCTTATGACATTGTTAAGACCAGTGTCTACAAACAGTTATCTCAATACCTAAGAGATGCTGATTTGCCGAAAAGAATGTAATTTGACGAATTTATATTAACAATAATTCAAGACAACAATTTTCGGACATTATTTGGATTAATGAAACACAATTTACGAAAAATGGGCTTTTTAACAGACACAATTCTCATTTTTGGGTGATTCAAATACACATGCAGTAAGGTTGCGGAATTTTCAAGAAATCAGACAATTTAATGTATTTTGTGATATAAAAGATGATGGAATAGTAAAACTATATTTTATGACGAAAACTTATATGGTAACTTACTAATAATACAAAGCAAATTATGTTTCCGTTTTAAATTATATATTAATTTTTGTATAAGAAAGATATTTAAATATTCTAGTCAATATTTAAGCAATTTACCTTTGGAGGAACACAGGCCAATTTTATCAACATGATGACGCTCTACTACACAGAACAGTTCCAGTTACCAACTTCTTACATGCTACGTAAGTGGATTGCCAACAATGGGCTTTTTCTGGAGCCTCCTTGTTCTCCTAATTTGACTGTCTCTGATTATTTTATATGGGGGCCGATAAAAGACATCGTTTATTTTAATCCAGTGACAACGATGGAGGACCGTACGCCAAGAGTAAGGAGCGCATTCGAAAGTTTATCACCAGATTCCTGAATGAATGAAAACGAGGGTGGTGATACTAGATCATCGATGCCTAGGACGCTATTGGGCTATTTATATACCACCATAGCTGCAGGTCATTAGAGATCGATTGCCTTTGCGAATCCAAGCAGCCTCGTTAGTTGTACTTGCCTAACTGCGCCGTGCGTCCAGATATATATTCCTTAGTACTCCTCATTTCACGATTCAATAAATATGCTTTCCAGCAATTTTATTTTCCTTTTGCCAATAGCAATTGGGACAGGTAGAATTGGTTGGGGTCCATATGGTTCAGTTGCCGAACCCAATTTTGCCACACGGTCTGCTTCTTCAATCCCGCGTATGTCCGAGTGGTGCGAGATCCATACGAGTCTGACTATGCAAACGTTCCTTGTCATTCCATTCAGTACGTCTTTGCACTCAGACACCAGTCGCGAAGTCACAACACTGGACTTCAATGCCAATATCGCATCCTTATTGTCTGAGCATATATTTATTACCCTATTTATGTCTATATCACTCTCACAGAGATGGGCACACTGCAGAATAGCAGGAATTTCCGCTGTGAAGATTGTCACACGTTGTCCGAGAGGGTAGTACTCTCTGACTTCCGTATTCCTGCCGGACACTCCGGCTCCAGATCTTTTATCTTGTCGAGATCGATCAGTATACCACCGGGATCTATTTCTCGGAAGATTTTACTCTCCCTCTCAATCGTCTTTTCTCTAGATTCAATTAGAGTCGCCACCCATGACGAACTAACTCCGAGATGCGAAAAATGTTTGGAAGTTCATGGGGGAAATTTTCAACATTTATTAAAATAAGTTGTTTTTCTGTGTAGGTAAGCAGATTAGCATTTATATAATAGAAATATATTAAATTGACAATATTTTAAAAACTGCAATTTTTTTAAATAGACAGCCTTATACAAGGTTACTCTAATTTTTAACACTAAATAAAATAGCATTATAAAAATATGGGTTTACATTTAAAAAAAATTGTCTTTTAACGATTGTTTAAGGTAATAGTTACTTACATTTTGATTACCCTGTATTTATTTATTATTAAAATATCAACCCAATCCAATAAAGTAGATCCCCTGCTAGAAGGAAATCAACCCCAATTAAATAATAATAATAATAAAGGGTTCCATATAGGAGAAATTGATAGTTATGTTTAGGCCTGCAAACACCATTTTTGACATAAAAATTAAAATATCTCAAAAACAGTTGCACTTAAGTATAGGACATTAAACATGAAATATGTCTACAATTTTAAGCCAAATCTAAAAATGAAATAACATATAGGTGTTTTATTTATAATTAGTTACAATCTTGAAAATATTTTAGCCGAGATGTCCTTATCAATTTTAGTAAACTGACGAATTTTAAAAAATTTTTCCGAGAAATCGCAAGATATCTTTGACTTATCATTGTTTAGTCATACATAAATAGGCTAATCAGATTATTTACTAAAATTGATTGAAAATATTAAAAAGATAAATAATAACTATTACAATATTAATAATTAAATTTTGAAGACAAATAATTAAAGCATTTCACAAACCGGTTAACCATTTAAATCTAAATAGCATATCCTTTACCGATTATACTGCACCGCACATTAAAACCAAATCGTACTTGCAATCTTCGTGGTTTGATTAATTGCGGATTTTCAAGAGCCCATTATTGGTGATTATTTTTATAAAAAACTCCGCAGCTACTGAAATGTGTTTCATTTATCCATCAAATTTTATCTGAAAAGGCGAGATTTTCTACACTAACATAATAATTCGAAAAAAACCATTTCTTGTAGCAATTCTTGTAGACGACATTAGATTGTTATAAAAATGTTCAAAAATAATTCTATTACAAATCTCGTTGTTTTTCATATAATTTTAGGGACGAGATTCTTCGAAACTACCAACCTCATCAATTAAGTTTCCAATTAGCTCAGGAAAATAAGTTCTTCTGAATTATCGTCGGTCGATACCATTGCTTTAATTTCTGATATACCAATTCAGCATATCAGACATTTCCTCGTTAGAAAAATTTAATGCTATGGTAAAAATATTTATAAAAACGTTAAAAAGCGCGCCGAAAAATATACGTGGAAGTTTTATGACGGAGTAAAGAATTTTATTTATTTGAAGTTCAAGACCTACTAAACAAAAATATTACAATAACCGAATCGATAAATTAGTTTGACTTAATTTTTAAGCTTCTTTTAGGCTTTTTTAATATTTTTGGAATATTTTTACCTAGAGTATATTTAAAATAAAGAAATATTGTTATAAGTTTGACTATATTCTTAACTTAAGAATTATTTAAAATTTTGGTGTTGTCAAATATTTAAATTTTCATTAAAAAAGTGTTCTCAGTCATTTTTAGTTTATAACATTGTTTTTTTTTGCATTAGTATTTCATAAAATGTTGTGACAAAATTTGATCGTAGACTTCAGCAAATCATATATTTTGGTAGCGTAAAGTCGTTCTATCTACAATCAAAATGTTGTCCCCTATTAATAGATATTCTAATAACCTATAAAGAAATATCACAAAGATATTGGCACTCTGGAAGTCTGGCCGTTCTTGTTCTCTCTTGCAGTTTTTAGTACAAGACAACTACGTGCCTTGCTTACTAAAACCATAACTCAGAACTTCAGGGCTCAGGCAAGGCTGTCAAATATCTGGTTAGGTGATATCTCACGTTTGAATGTCTCACAGCAGTGTGTCCGCGAGTTTAATCGCGTGAAGGTTTTTAACTAAATTAAACAAAACAAGTTTCTCAAAACAATTAAATCTATTAACGAAAATAAATAGGAAACGAAAATATTCACAATGAGAAACTTAAACTAATAACAAATAACAATTACGAAGAAACTAACATAATTGCTCTTATTGGCCGTTCTATAAGTAAAAATGTAAAACCCAATTTAGAAGATAAAATTTATAAATAGCTTTCTAAAATATTAAACAGAAAAAAAAGAATAAAAACTCGAAAAAATAGCTATTTATTACCTAAACAAACAGTATTAAGGTCGCTAAGTTCTCGAGTCAAATAATACAAAATATTCCCATAACTTCCTCAAAAGAAATACAAAAATAAAAACAAAGAAAACGTTTATTCCCGATTAATAAACATGTCACGCTATTACACTGCTCTTAAAAGTAGTACCGACCGCCCTAAACGAATTCCAGACCATAGCTAAAGTTTAGTATTTCTTAAAACGCCAAACTTTTACTTCCTCGGCACTTCGCGGATCCCGTTAACACCCATATCACCCCATGGAACCCGATAAACGTCAATTTGACTCATGAAATGTACAGGGCGTTAGCCATTTTATACCGGATACTTATAATTCCCGAATTGGCCTCTGAGCGTCTTAATATTATGTTTTATATAAAAAGAGTTAATCCAACTATTCTAGGTTTTCCTATAAATAGATGAGATCTATAATAATGTCCATGTAAAAAAAACTACTCATTCTTTTATTAGTCTAGAAGTACTTAAATCTTTCTTTTTTGTCTATAGAAGAAAAAACAGACATTATAACAACTCCCTTTACATTCGGTCAAACAATATATCATATTATAGTGAGTTATTTAATAATTCTTTTGTTTCCTAATAATTCTAATATTTTGAACGGCTTTTCGTATACAATATGTAAGACCTTCCTCGTCCTTATCTCTTTGGTTTTATTTACACTACCAGGGTAGTATTTCTTCGACAGATTTATAGACAAATCTTAACTTTACTTTATCTCTTCATAAATTTTGAGTTTACATATTTAAAACAAAACATTTAAACGACTCAAAGATAAAAAATTGAGATCATTCTTAAGTACGATAATTGATTTATTTTTTCTTTCGACTTTTTTGGGTGGTAATAAGAAATATATACTATCCCGTTCCCACGAATAAAATCTATCCACAAAGTGATTATTTAATTACTCATTTTAGCAGAATATACTTCACGTTAAGCAGTATAAAATAATTTGTTCCATTACAATGTTATAAAAAAAATTCATTCCGATGAGGAAAAAATCTAATATGGCGGTCATAAGGAAAAACAAAATTGGTGTTGTTTTCAGAAAACCGAAACCCTGTAACCAAAATTTGACTAAATAGACGTATTTTGCCTGAAAAGTAACCACTCAAAAGTGTTTACCGATTTGAAAAATGTTGGGAAATAAAGAAGTTATAGTCGATCTAAGAAAATGCAAAATTTTACTTTTTTTTAGTATTTCAAATCCAGAACTGATATCACAAGCACCAATAACCAACTGACAACAGCCTAAAACTTTCTCTATTTAATTACCTTTTTGTCTGTTATAGTTTTTGAGATTGCAATGCTGTCATCACCAATTTCGGACAGAGTGTATAGTGGATTAAAAGAGCAGTGAATCATGACGTTCGACAAGGATATTTGATTATATAAAGGAAATTGTTTTGATTCCTGATGGTTTAGTTATGATCAGCAAATTTTAAATCCTTTGCTTGAAGTTGGTTAACATATAATTATTGCGTTATATAATTTTAGGAGAAAATCTGTGCACTCCCATAACCCTCTATAATGTGGACAATGAGAAAGATTTTTTTCCATCATATTTTAACAAAAAAGTGTTTCCGAGAATGGAAAATGCTAATGTAAAGATAAAAAAACGCGCTTTTAAAAACGTTAGTTTCTTTGGTAAAATCTCCAGAAAATCAATCCTCGGATTGACAGTTAAAAGAAGTACTTTATTAAAACGCTATATACCGTACACTTTATGCTGTCAGACCTCCATTACTAGACTTCTATCCTTTAATAAATCAGGCTAAAATTCCTTCGTCACGCGAACATAAACGCCAGAACGTCATCACATAATAGATAGGTAACTTTTTATGATCCTTTAGGTAAATTATGAGAGGGAATCGGTAGATAATGACAAAGATTCTTGGTTAAGCTAGGAAAATGGAGTTGATTTGTGTTCGGGCGCGGATATTGAAAGTTGGTGGTGTCACTGGTTTGATTAATGCGTTAGACACTTCCATCTATTTCTTGTTTGAGCGACAAGCTTTGACCTATTTGGGTCGTCTGAATATTTAAACAGGATCGTGGGAAAGTTTGTTGAATGGATTTTGAAAGTTTAACGAAAAATACTGTCGATATTGTCATGGAGCTAGCTAACAGATAGCAGGAGCTTACTATATTAAAACAGGAAGGAATCGTTCCGGCGATCCCTTCGAAGTGTGCAGATAGAAATTTTTACGTTAACGATGCTGTTTAAGACACACGGAAAGTGTAGTTTACATATATATATATATATATATATATATATATATATATATATATATATGTAATATATATATATATATATATATATATATATATATATATATATATGTAATATATATATATATATATATATATATATATATATATATATATATATATATATATATATAACCATCTATATTTATTTTTCTGAATTTTCTTGGGTATGTGGTTTTTTGTTTTTTATTTTTAAAACAATCTAATTAAAATTTTAACGTTTCGCCTATTTTTTTGGGCTTTATCAAAAATATATTATCAATTCATGGATAAAATCTGCAAAATGTACATTTGACACTTTAAATTTTAGAAACACGGGAAAAACATTCAAATGTTTGCATCTTAAAAGGAAGATTCTTCTGTTCTTCTGCTTTGCCAGATTACTGCAAGTTTTAGAGAATATATATATATATATATATATATATATATATATATATATATATATACTGTGACGATATTTATATAATAATAATATTATATAATAATGTCAACAACTCAGCGTCGAACTACAGGTTGATTTCATGACAGATGTTTTCTAAAACGGAGGGCTTCTTGTTAGCTATCCAAGACCAGGTTATACCGACGAAGAACTATCGGAAGTTCATCATTAGAGATCCCTCAATAAAAAATGACCAATGCAGATATGGCTGTCGAACATCAGAGACAATCCAACACATAACTGGAGGATGCCAAGCGTTTGCCGCAACCGAGTATAAGGAAAGACACGACTCAGCCGCTAAGATACTCCACCAAGAGTTAGCAGAAAAGTTAAACCTATTACAGGTAGGAAGGGAGCCTTATTACAAATACAATCTGGAGTCTATTCCTGAGAACAACCATTTCAAGTTATACTGGGTCCGAACGGTTCTGACGGATCAGACAGTTGCTCATAATAGACCAGATATTATACTAATAGATAAAATTTCTAGGCGAACTACACTTATCAACATCCCTGTACCTAACAACAACAACCTAAGACCAAAATACGAGAAGATCGCCAAATGCAGAGATCTGGAGGTGCAAAACCGAAGACAATGGGCAATGAACAGCGTCCAAACGATTCCCATAGTACTGTCAACAACTGGAGTGATACGAAAGAACCTCCTGCAGAACATCAAGGGACTGGGCTTTAGTGAGCATCTGTATAAGTCGATGCAGAAAGCAATTCTCCTAGCAACCGCGCGAACCGTCCAAAAGTTCGTTGAAATACAGCAGACCACGTCACCTAGGACCCAATAACATGTAAAGGGTTCCCACAGAGCTTTATACTTTTGGTATCTTTGTGTACCTGGTTTGAGTCAATATTCCCTGGAGGGAGTGCGAAGCCGTTTGGCTTGTAAAACTTATATATAATAAACCCCCAAAAATATGCCCGTAAATTTGATTAAAATAATAATATTTATTTGTCAATGTGGGCAATTGGGCTAAAATATTTTCAAGATGGTGGCATTTCTGGATATAAGGCAAGTTGATGCCTTCTTGCTTATTTTAAGTAGAACACCCTATATGTTGTCTTCTGTGTTACAATGATTTAATGTGGGACAAATATTGAATACTTGAGATAGGACTGGTGTGTATGTATCCAAAGTTTTATATTTACAAGGAGGGCTGTATACAAAGCAATCATAGTCCATTTTGCTTCTAATGATGGATATATATATCTTTAAAAGAGACAGGTAGTTTGAACCCCATGGTGTACTAGAGAGATACTTTATAATCTTGAGGTCCTTTATGCATTTATTTTTAATAGAGACTATGTGCTCTTTCCAATTAAGCGTATTGTCAAAAATTATTCCTAGGATTTTGTGACTAGAACGAATAGAATGGAAGAATGGAAGCATTTGTTATGTCTAGAGCGCTAGTCCTGGGACAATTTCTCGTACGACAGAAGTCTACTAGAGATGACTTATTGGAGGAGAGGGTGAAGCCAAATTTCCTAGTCCAGGTCGTTAGAGAATTTAGACATATTTTCAACTTTCTTTCTCCTAACCTAGATATGATGGATTGAGAGTATCTGACTATGCCATCCCCATAAAGACGATACTGATCCTGTGGGGTCATATATCGTCTCATGCCATCGAAAGCTATAATAAACAAAGTGGGGCTGAGGACAGATCTTTGAGGGAGTTCATTTTCCAGAATCTTGATGTCAGATAGAGTGATAGCAATTCTAACATTTTTTATGAATATTGGTGAATGGCTCCTCAAACCCCATTCATATAAAGTCTTCAACATGCCATTTCTACAGGCGGTATCAAATGCATGGGAAAGATCTAGGAAGGCAGCAATTAAGTGATTTTTAAAAATTAAACTTTTATGTAGATCGATATTAAAGTCTACAAAATTATAAATGGTAGACAAATTCTTCCTAAAGCTCATCTGGTTGGGATTCAGAAAGTTGTTCTTCTCCACATACATCAGACGGAAGTTCAGCATTATTTCCATTATTTTCCCAAGATGATGAGTCAAAGAACTGAGGCGGTAGCTCTCTGGAAGGGAACGAGGCTTATTTTGTTTATGTATAGGTATCAATATTGAATGACGCCAAGGATCAGGAAAGGAGCTGTTGATTAGAATGAAGTTATATAATTTTAGCAAGAGTTCTAGCCCTTGCGATGGAAGATTCCTGATAAGAGGGACAGGGATGCCGTCCTGTTCTGGAGCACTAATTCTATACTGTGAGATGGAGTATTTTAGTTTTTATAAAGTCAATTATAAAATTAGGTTGATTTCTTTAATTATCTTCCTTTTAGATTGGAATTCTTTACTCAATCTCTTTGCATTTGAGGAATTGTAAAAATGCTGAGCAAAACAATTTGCCATTTCCGTTCTTTCCTTCGTCCAGACATTATTAGATATAATTTCAGGGATAATACGAGCGGGTCCTTATAGTCTGTTTATTCTGTTCCAGATCTCTCTACTATCCATGCGAGGGTTTATCGTAGATGAAAAGTTGTTCCATGGCTTTTTTGACTGATCTTTTGACGAATGTTTTGGCTTGTTTGAAGCGTACAAAATTAGTTGTACTAGGATTTCGTTTGAATCAATTGATAGCGGTTTTCCATTTCTTAATAGCCTCTTTGCATGAATCGTTCCACCAAGGTACTGGAGTGCGATTTTGTTTTAGATGGGATATTAGTATTAATAAAGGAATCCAAGGATAAGTTGATGTTATTATAATCTATAGGGGGACATATAAAAGATTCCCTGTTGAAGGTCCCAGTTAACTTTGGTGAAGTTGTAAATAGTCTTGGTATAGTCTTGCTGTAAAATAATATAAAACTAAGCAAGAATACTGCTTTATGTTAAAACTGAACAGATCAAGTTTTTTTAACACCAAAATCTTTAGTGTATTCGGTCAGGAATAATGACGTAACTGAAACATTACAAATCCAAAAACGCAATTAATAGTTAAGATATATATCGTATATCCTTAATTAGCACAACACAATGTATAACAATTAACTCATCTTGATTCATGAAACAAGTAACAAGTTTAAATATGTCATTATTGCACAAACTGAAATACGAAAATAAATTTTCTCTCACAGGTCAAATTTCTTTTTCCGATACTTTTCGCAAAACTTCTTCAAAATTTCTCCTTTCATCGTCTTTTCCCTAGCAAAACTTTTTCCTACCTATTTCCTAGAATTGGATAATTACCTTTTGACTGTGTAGTATTTCCTCAAAGACTTAATAGAGTCATATACGGTTCCCGAAGGAGGTCACGGAACCCCTTGGGAAGATCGCGTTCGTATACATCACGAGCCGAAACGACCGAGCCGTAACACTGACTAACTTTGTGTTAAACGGCATTAGTTTGGTCTGCCACCGCACTGAATTACACACCACCTGTACTTACATATTAAATCGAAAGTCTCAATTTGTTTTAAACGGGTCGTGTGAAATGTACTGAAATTAAACATACTATAATTTGAAAGAGGTGTTTCCAAATAAGTGCAAAATATTTTAAAGAGTTATTCTTGAATAAATTTGAAGCATACAAATTCATACAAACATATGTCTGATAATGTTTAGTGTTTAAGATACAGGGTGATAAAATGTATTATATTTTTAGTTTTTAAAATTTATATTATTTGTTTTTAAAGATAATTTAATCAAATTTGGAATATATAACCCTTTTCACAGTTCTCATGAAAAAATTAATATTATGTGATATAATATACTTATTTAAATACCAGTGTAGCAAAGCTAACTTTGCTAGGGTGTACTTGTTTATATCCTGTGGATCTAGACTTTCTTATGTCCAGAGAGTGGATCTGGACTTTCCTATGCCCAGAGTGTGCACCTAGGTTGTTCTTCGAGCCAGAGGGTGGACCCCGATTTTCAGGGGTGAGACTGATTCCTATAAAAATGGGAAGAGGTACTGACGAAATATCTGTTTCCAGGTTGAACCTCGATAACTACACAAAACGCCAAACTAGCCAGAAAATACCAAATCACAACTCGCTAAAACGTTATCGTGGTACGCAAAACGAAATTCCAAATCCAAATCTCTCAGGATGGGAGCAATAAAACGGGATGGATATTTCTTGACTCTGTTTGCAAAAATTCGCAGGAAAAAGTAGGATTGACAGATAAATTCTTACCATTTTATATGAAGCCTGAAGCCTGCGCTGTATGAGCTTCTTTTTCACTCAACATAGGGCGCGAGACAAAAGAGGCCTTAAATAAGTAGCATTTCGACAAAAGAAATGACAACACAAAAAATAGTGGGCTTAAACGGCATTGCTAACTAATAAGTAGCTGACATTTCTGACTCAAAATCAAATAAGACTTCATTGTTTATCTCTAAAACGAGAAATATGAATTTTCCCACAGCCATTAGCAACACGGTATTAGTTATTCATCCACATTTTCTCCCAAAAATTATCACAGAAATAGTAACCCAACATGCAACGGCTTAAAAGAATACAAGTTTGCCTAAACATTAGCTGGAAAGGTCACATAACTCCAACAAAAAGGTAAACAAACCCTTGAAATTACTCTAAATAAAAATCAGGAAAACTGTAACTAAAATGGATAAATTTAACAATTTAATTTGAAATATTCGGCAACAAAAAATGATATCTAATAAAAAAAGGTAAATAACAATATCCTATTTAAATACAAACAACCTAAGACAGTGACGTAGAGTCGCCAACCTAAAAATCAAGTTAGGAATGGAATTAAAAATTAGAGTTGTATTTCTTATAGGCAAATTACTGAATGATAAAGAAAATAATTAAGTTGGGAAGAAAAGCAGTAGGACCCAAAAATGCAATGAATATTAGGCTGTTATACGAAGGAGAAATGAAAAATGCTTAATGACAATGATATAGTGCTGCCCAAAACGTGAATATTTGCAAAAAGAAGTTAAAATCAACCAAATTAACCATAGAAAATTTAAGGAGAAATTTTAACCGCGACAGCATTTCCATCTTATTGTGAAACTCTTTTTTCTCTTAACTTTTCCTCTAAAAGTCAATAGTTTTTCCACACAAAAAGAAAATACATAAATAAAAAATCGTTATGTATTTACTTTAATCAATTTAATTTCATATTTGGACTAAGAAAAATATACAACATAATAATTACAGAACTTGAACAACAGTAACAAAATATTAATAACTGAAATTACAACAAATGTTGAAAATTACCACCCAAAGTCATAATGCAAGAATTCGACTCCGTCTCATTGAAAAGATATTCGTTGAAATAATCATGGAGTATATCTTATTCTTTCGCATGATGCAATACTGCGATTTCTCAAATCTTCGACATCTTCGACAAAAGATGCATAAACCAAAGATTTAAGGAAACCCCAAAGGCAAAAATGCAATGGATTTAGATCCGGCGATCGTGCAGGTCAGTCTCTTCGATCTATCCAACGATTTGGATACACTGTCTCTACGTGAGCGCGTACAATGATACTGAAATGTGTTCAGGCGTCATCATGTATAAACTATGATTCCTGTCGACTTGAAGAGAAATCTCTTCAAGAAGAACAGGTAACTCTTCCTCGAGAAAGTGACAGTTTTGGTCGCTATTTAATCTTAATGAAAGGAAACATGGGCGAATTAGATAATCCCCTATGATATCAATTCATAGATTTAATGAAAATTGCCGACTCTAAATCAAACAAAAAAAAATCAATCTTATGTTAAGTGAAATTAGGCATTACAATTAATATAGTAGATATTTAGCATCTTAATTTTTATTATCATAGTCTACTTTCAACACATAGTCATTTTCTTAAGCTAATAAGATAAAAAGTAAAGGAAACCAAATCCCAATTGCAGC
This sequence comes from Diaprepes abbreviatus, assembly GCA_034092305.1. NCBI lineage: Eukaryota > Metazoa > Arthropoda > Insecta > Coleoptera > Curculionidae > Diaprepes > Diaprepes abbreviatus. The sequence continues at coordinate 2,952,078 of JASJET010000326.1, read as the reverse complement.
CAATTCAATATAATTGGTTTTAGTGGTCTACTAATGGTTCGTTATCCTCTGACCTTAAAGATTCCACAGGGAATAAACCCACTAACAAACGTTAAACGTGCTTCCCTTATTGGGTTATTGAGTGGCGATAACGGGAACAAGATCTATCCACTTTTCCAATAGTTCAATTTATGTGACAATATATGTATGTTGGTGATTAAAAAACCTATTCTCGTGATAACTAAGTTTAAAAAACTGCATTAAAAGGTAAAAAATAAATTAACAATTATAATAAAATAATAATTTTAGATTTATTGCTAACTGGATTTTTTCCTTATTATTAACAATGTTTACATCTCTTTTAATGTGTGCGGAATTAATTGCGTTTAAATATGTTTTTTTTTTGTATTTTTATGATAAACTAAGAAGAAATATACTTTGTCCTACAACAAATACAGCAATCGATTTCTCGGGAAATAGACTTTTGAACATTTTCAAAATATTTTCAAGATGGTGGTACTTTTGGTTATACCAGAAGTTGATGCCTTCTTGCTTATTTTAAATGGAACACCCTATATGTTAATTCATTTTTAAATTCTACCCAAATTTATGGATATATTTTATATATATTCTATATGTAAGTCTAACTGTTATTGGCATATTTTAAGTTTTATGTTTGCAGGCCTAAAACATAACTGTTAATTTCTCATATATGAAAGCCTTAATAATTTAATAGGGATTGGTATCCTTCTAGAAGGGTATCGACTTTAGTGTTCTCTGTTGATACTTTGATAATAAATAAACACAGGGTGATCAAAAATTAACATTAAATATTAACTTGAAAAAATCGTTAAATGCCAATTTTTTAAAATGTAACAACGTAGTGACATTAAAGTTGATCTCCTTCTAGAAGAGAACCGACCCCAATTAAGTAATAAAGGCTTTCATATAGAACAAATTGATAGTTATGTTTAGACCTGTAAATGTAATTTTTGACTTAAAACTGGAAATAAACACCTGGACAAAGTTAACGCAGCAATCTGAAATTATTCGGAAAATTAATTTATCTTTTTAACCGACTTCTAAAAGAAGGAGGTTCTCAATTCGTCAATTATGTATGTTTTTTTTATGCATGTACACCGATTTCTCCGGAACGGAGACACTGATTTGAATGAAATTTTTTACGTTATGTTCAGGAAGTTGCTGCGGTGGTTCCATATTTTTTTGGACGAAATTGGTGCAGTAATATCCAAGATGGCGCTGACAATATGGCGGCCAAAAAAATTAATTTTGTTTGATTTTCTCCAAAATTGGTATGAGGAAATTTTTGGGGTCGTACACAACGAATCTGAAATTATTTTTAAAAAATTCAATATGGCGGACAAAAAAAATGTAATTTTGTCTGATTTTCTCCAAAATTGGTGTGGGAGAGTTTTCGGGGTCGCATATAATGGATCCAAAATATTTTTAAAAAATTCAATATCGCGGATCCAATATGGTCGATTAAAGATTCTACATCTCCCGATTTTGTCTAAAATCAGTATTGGGGTATTTTTGTTAGTGTTAATTATGAATTTAAAATATTTTTTGAAAAACTCAATCTGGTAGATTCAATATGGTGTCCTAAAAATTTTACATTTTTCGATTTTCTCCCAAATTGATATAGAGGGTTTTTGGGGGTGTAAATTATGAATTTAAAAGTATTTTTTCAGGATTCAATATGGCAAATCCAAGATAATGGACTAAAAATTTTACGATTTTTCGATTTTGTTCAAAGGTGGGACTGAATTGTTTTTGAGGATGTAAATGGCGGATTTCATCCAAAGTTGATACTAGGGGGCTTTGAAGGGTTTAGATTTAGATTAGATTAAGACTTAAAATAATTTTTTTGAAATTTTAATATAGCGGATGCAATATGGTGAGTTATAAATTAAAGCTTATTTGCATTTTTTCAGATTTGGTATTAGAGAGTTTTCGGGGTCGTGTATGAATATGAAGTTAATTTTTTACAACTATTAGGTTGATAAGATACAATATGAGGGACAAAAAATTTTATATATTCCGATTTTATCTAAAATTGATATTGTGGGGTTCATGAAGCATATACAAACTCAATTTGCAGTATAAAATATATCGAGCTAAGAAATGTATATCTTAGGTTCTTTAAATATCGATATTGGAAGGTTTTGGGGCCTATGTTACCAATCTAAAATTAATTTGAAGTTTAAGATAGTGGATTTATTATGACAGACTAAATATTTGACACAATTTTACTGGTATTTGGAAAACTCTAAGAACCAAAGAATTTTTAGTAGTTCATTTTAGGGTGATTTACAACTTTGCATAAAATGGGTACTTTTTTGCCACCTTAGAGTCATTGCGAGGTACACTAATCTCGATTAGTACTTAGTTCAAATAATTTATGGATATCATAATGAATTCTAAAACTAAAAATAGAAAAATAAAATTTTTATAAAAAAATTGAACCGCCTTCTAAAAGTGCGCTAAAAAGTGAAAAATAACTCAAAATTTTTATATGAAATTGAACTTTTTGAAGTCGGCGCCAAATTATTTGTAAACGAAATAAATTACTAATATATACAAATTATGGTAAGAAAGCAACTTCAAATAAAGTATTTTTAATCTGTTTATGCAAATCACGTTTTGTCAGGTATTAATTTGACGCCGACTTCAAAAAGTTCAATTTCTTATAAAAATTTCTAGTTATTTTTCACTTTTTAGCGCACTTTTAGAAGTCGGTTCAACTTTTTTATAAAACTTTTTCTTATGCTACTTTTGAAGTTTATCGAGTATATGAATATTTTGTTTCGTTGTTAATGACAGCAATCACAGCAATTCGTTTAGATTTACAGTTTTAAAGGATTTTTAAAAAAGGAAATAACATGTAGGATATTCCATTTAAAATAGGCAAGAAGGCATCAACTTCCAGTATAGCCCGAAGTGTCTACATTCCTAAAAATCGATCGCGGCAGCCCGTCGTGGGACATCCTGTATATTTGCAAAAAAATCAGTTATGTATAAACTGAGAATTATTTTTTCAATTAAAATATAGTGTAATTAGTGTAAAATATTAAGTTTTGACTTCTTACTCAATGAGAAAGCCCCTTAAAAATCCATTCACTGCAGACAGGTTCTGGGATTTTAAAATTTACACAGCTAACTGCACAGAACTGATTATATAGGTCGGCAAATTTGATAATAAACCACCTGAAACTCCACGTTAACCTGGAAGTTTACAGTAACTTCGCTAGAGTTGTTTCCTAGAAGTTGTTGTCAAGGATATGACGGTAAATACCAGCCAACATAGGATTGGATAGACTCATCGCGTGTAAACAATTAGTATGTTTGAACATACAGCGTAGTACATAAAATAAATATATTTGCATATTATACCGGTTTACTTACTTTGTTGATTTAGGGTCACTGTTGGAAGTTAAAATTTTGATTTAAACTGATCTAAGGTACCGAATTTTTGTTTTTTTTATATGTTTGATGTGAGGTAACCATCTTTATTTTGGGAGCTCGAGAATAGCAAAAAAAAAGAGAAGTATTTGTGACTGAAAGCAGTCTTACTGTTTTTCAAAACGTTCCCAATGATGATCACTACTCTTTTGCATTTGTTTAAGCTAATGCGAAAAGCATTTTCGGTGCTGTAAGGATGATATGACTACTGAGTTTGTTATTCATATACATGAGCAAAAAGAAATTACTACATTCCAAATCAGAACTAGACAGTGAATAACCCATGAATTCCACGTTTTAAGTGCACAAAAACTCACTTGGTTTAGTAGATGTGTGAGAGCTCGTCGTATTCGGTTTTTTTCTCCATTTCACCGAAGTCTTTCGGAAAGCAAACGATTGTGTACCTTTCATAATTGATCATTCTATGATTTTCTAAAGGTATATTTGCGACATGATCAGTATTTTCTAAAAAATTGGCGACTATTTGCTTCGCGGAGCTTCGTGAACAAGCAATTTTGTTGGTTTGAGATTATTCTGGAAAACCTACACGATCGACTACTGTGTACTTTCGTCACCTAGTACAATTTTATAAATATTTTTTAAAGCATCACGATTGTATTTTTAGAGTATTTTATTTCACTAATCAGCATGAGCCCTTTTTGAGCGAATATCAAAAAATGCGGGATCCAACGGGAACATAGCATCTTCATCGCGCAATATATTACATACCTTGATGTTTCTAATGCTCAGGGATGATTGAATTGCATGGTATATCACATGCAGTGGTGGACCTAGCATCTCTCTTTGGGGGGCGGTGATATCACAAAAATACAGTATGGCAAGTGAAAGCAAAATGTCGACGAGGGGAGAGACGCCAGCAATTCTGAATTTAAAGCTCTTGGGGGAGCGATCAGAAGTGAACGCGAGTTGTTGATGGAGGAGGGGAAGATATTAGCAACAGTTACATTCCTAGGTAAGATGGTGATCGCAAGCGAAAGGGAGTACGGGGAGGAAGGAAAGAGATGCCAACAGAATTCACATTTCTGGTGCAAGAGGCAGAGTTGAGTCTATTTTCCGAAATTCGAAGCAATAGCCCCCCCCCTTGAATCCGCCACTGGTTACATGACAATCTTGCGTTTTCAGTTTCCGTGCAGCATCAATATTTTCTTTCAATACAACCGATTTTGGATGATCTTCACGTGACTCATTCATGAGTGAATGACGGTTACGATAAAATTCAGTAAACGAACTATATACAGTAGTTTTTGTAGATGCTTCATCACCATATAAATAATTAAGTTTGTTAGTGCACTTGTTGGGATATACCATGTGGAAAATTGTGAAAAATAATTGCACCAACATGTTCACGAGTTAAGTTCTTTTATTAGCTGAGATAAAGTTTTGAAGTTACTGTAAAGAACCCATCGAGGAACACTCAACTAATGAAATCCGACTAAGACCGGAGGAAGAAAATAATAGAATAGAGAGGAGCTTTGTAAGAAGGAAGAGGATATAAAAATGAAAGAAGTAGAAGAATTAATCAGAATTTTGAAAGCTGGAAAAGCGGCTGGACATGACGGGATATTGGTGAAAATGTTGAAAAATTTGGGAAAAATAGTAAAATAAATATTTACGGAAATGTTTAACAAAACGGACAATTAGAAAATAAGAATACTTAATAAGGGTGACACTAGAGTGTGTAGAAATTACAGAGAAATCACCTTACTGAGCATAATGTTGAAAACTTGAAAAATATTATAATAGTGATTAATGCATATAGCAGAAGAGCAGTCAGATGAAGCACAGTGCGAATTTAGGAAAGGGAGAAGAACTCAGGAAAATATATTCTTCATAAAACTAATAATAGGAAAAACATTGATAAAAGGAGCAGAAGTATAATTGGATATGGAAAAGGCATTTGATAAAGTATCATAAAAAGTAATAAGGGAAAGTCTAGAAAATAGAAATCTAGACAAAACACTAATGACAGGAATCAAAAGTTTATACGAAAATAGTAGAAGTTACATGAGAAAGAATATCAAATAGTCAGTAACTTTTAATATATAAGGGCGGAATAAGATAAGGTGGAGTTATGAGTTCAGCATTATTTTTTATAATATTTGACGATATAACTGAAGCAACAAAGAAAAATAAACATAAAATAAACGTAGGATACCACAAGTTGAGGCTGGTAAATATATATGTAAGGATACATTCGCAGACGATATAACGATATAAACGAAATCCAAACCAAATGTAGAGAAAAAAGTGCACAGATGGGAAGAAAAACTAAAGAGAAGAAGAATAACAATAATAATAAAAAAGACGAAGATCATGCATATAGGTCGAGAAAAAAAAGAATGAACATAAAATTCAATAAAGGAAGGGTCAAACAAGTAGATGCACTTAAGTATTTCGGTGCAATATTGGACAGAAAGGGAAACAAGGAAGAAGAAATTAATGAACAGATACAGAAAGCCACCAATATAAACTACAGTCTCTGTAATACATTCACTGGAAAAAAAATCAGAAGGAAAGCAAAAATGACAATACACAACACAATCTATAGAACCATTCTCATATAACTGGATCCTAACAAATATAATGAAGAGTAAAATATAGGCCTTTGACATACAATTTTTTAGAAAGTAAAAGGAAGAACTAGAAGAGAGAGAATAGGAAACAAAAACAAAGGATCTGGAAGTTTCAGAAATAGGGAAACAAATAGAAAGGATCAAGATAATTCAGGTACTTGAAAGTAATAAAGAACCACAGCAAGCTATTTATTGGGAATCCGGACCCGAAATTGGCAAAGAAACTACTACAAATGAGTAGAAACAAATTAAGGACTATTACGGGTATAATGACGGGACACATGGTCGTCAAGTACATCTGAATAGAATGAATCTATATAACGGAAACCTCGGCTGCAGACTATGTGGACAAGCCGAGGAAACGGTGAAGCATATCATATGTGACTGTGAGTCACTGGTGAGATTTAGACAACAAACTTTCGGGTCAGTAAAATTGGAACCGAGAGAAATACTCACTCATTCCTTAGCGGGACTGTACAGATTGAGCCAGGGGGCTAGGTTGACAAAGTGGCTGTAATGTCTAGGGTGAGCACAATAGGCCTACTCTGGTCGCAAAGCATCCGGCTTTAGGACGGACCCGGGAATAAAAAAAAATAAGGGACACTAGAATAGTAAAATAAGTATGGCAGACAAAGACACAGGGAGCCAAAGAAAGAAACGACCGAAAAAGCATGGAATGATGGTATTACTCAAATATAAGAAAGGAAAAACTTGAGAAATGGCAAAAATATCATATATACATAAGTCTAAACATATAAGATATAAATACCAACACCTTAGGAGAGAAGAGTTATATATATATATATATATATATATATATATATATATATATATATATATATATATATATATATATATATATATATATATATATAAATTCAGATGGTAACTAGAAACGCCAGTAAAAGAAGATATTTAAAACTTAAAATAAATTTGAAAAATATAAAATTTACCATTTCTTAATCTATAAACATCGAAAGCTATAACATACAATTTTCTAATGAAAATCAAAAAATTCCAAACTTACTCTTTCCCACCACTTTATTGTTAGTGCTTTCAGCTAATCTGAATTTTCGGCACTAATAATTCTGAAATCTTCTACTTTTAAATTCATTTGTTCCTTTGGAAAGATGCTCTCAACCAATTGCAACTCCGGATTAAAATTGGCTAAGAAAATGGGTCACGTGCTGAAAATAACACTTAGGAAAGGTTTAATCCGCGATTTTTTCGATTAGTTTTAGCTCCAATTATGGGGAAAATTACCTTCCTGTGGATAATGACAAATTGAGTTACCTGTGACCTGAAAAAATAAATTCGGAAATATGGGGTGAAGAAACGGAAAGAAAATCTCAATTTTAGGGATTAAAAAGGTTAATAAAAAATAATTAAATAAATTGTATCTGAGCGTAAAAAAATGAAGAATTTAAGAAAGAATATACAATTTATAATACCATATATTTAATTGGGTCCTCGAACTGGCAGACCTGTTAGAGAGAACACAATGTTGTTGGTTGTTATAGTTCTGTGGATGAACCTGGATCGGGATTTGTGTCAAGGATAAAAATACTATGAGGGAATAAGTTGAACACTTTACCGATTTAAAGTAAACTGATTTACCTGCTATTTATTGAATTGGAGAAAAGCTAGTTGAGTTTTAGTACGCATTTTACCGTACGTTGTATATTGGTACGTAAGTGTTATTTATTATAAAATTTGCATCCATTTGAAAGCCCAGTTTTGAAAAAAAGGCGTTTTTTGCAAGCAATGATAAAACTATGTAAATTTCATTAGCTTTTGTCAATCAAATTCAAAACTGCTTAAGAGTGAAAAGTTGAGAAAATTCAAAATTGAGATATATGACTTAAAGCATCTTTAATGAGCATCAAAATGAAATAAAATAGAGTTTTAACGTAAAAAGAAAAAATCTTACGAATAAAGTAAGCTATGCAAATTTCAAAAATGGTGTGAATTATTGTTTGGTGTGTAATAAATACTGAAGATATTGGTTCTCCAAATAAAAATTAGAAAAATAATAAAAAACTTAATCGGTTTATACTAATTATAACTATTTGGAATCTATTAGACGCTGTAAATTTATCAGCATAGTCTAGCCTCTTTCTAAGGGATTAGCTACTTTCACAGTGCATTTTAAAATTTAAAATGCTTCTTCATGTGCTTTTTAGGCTTGTAAGCGAGCCTTTAGATGCTCATGGGGACTAACACCGAGAGTGCTATTTTAGACATATACTATGGTCCGCAAACATCGTCTTCAAATTAGCAATATTCCAAGAATAGCTTGTGTGGGAATATTGAGTGCGATGAGGACTGCCTCCACCAGGACTCTAGAAGTTCTGGTGAACCTAATTCCTCTGCACTTATACATACACAGAGAACAAGGCCTTGAGGACTGTGTATCATCTCAGTTGCCTAGGGCATCTCGGAACTTGAACCGACGGCTACCCAAGTATTTGGGAAAGCATGGTGGAGAGGTATTCATCACTCCTTATGCAGACATATTCGATAGCACCGCTTTTAAAACGCAACCACTCTCCTTAGATATTTCTGCCAAGTAAAGAGGATTGGAAGGAGAGTAAAATCTTTCAAGAAATGCAACCTAACGGTATATAGATTAATCTCGACAAGATGAAAAAGTCTTCTCTATTTACAACTTATTTATAACGCTCCACTTATTCTGATGCTGACCTCTTGTTTGAGGATTGAATTTTGCTGGTAAAAATTTACATCAACAGTAAAGCATAAATCAAAGAGCGTTATGTAGACATCAAATCTATGGATGATCCAAAAGCCAAGGAGAGAAAATATCATTGTCAAAAAGAAGAAAACGGAAAAGAAAAACCAAAGCTCTGAAACAAAATCCATTTTTTGCAATATTTAATTTAAAGAAATGAGGAAAAATTCTTGCTTCATTGATTAGTGGATTGGCTAGATTTTTAAATGGTAGTATGCCATTTCAGATCACTTGGTGATTATTGTCCTAAGCGTTCGATGGTTCAATTGTAAAAGAATAAAATGAAAGTTCTCCTAGCAGCTCACGTGGTAAATTTGAGCAATTTTGGCCACCTTTTTCTCGACCTGGAGTGTTCTTACTTGGCTCCGAACTTACAAAGGTTAGTGAATAATAAATAAAATAACAGTAAGTCATGAAAAATTATCAAGAAGATAATAGTGCTCAAAATAGTCTGAAGTTACTAATTTATGATAGAAACAAACTTTGAAAAATATTACTAATTCCATGCTGTATTCTCAACCATAAATGATCAGATTCTACATGGTGTGCTCGTATCAAACGAATCGGATATACATCCACAACCGAACTATTATTGAATATAACCTTATATTTTTCAATAATGACTTGGAGTGCAAATAAACGAGAAATTATTAAAAATAAAATGTTTCGATCAGTTATTATCTTCTAAGTTGAATCAAATAATGTGGTATTTAAACTAAAATATTTTACGAAACCTGTTAAGAAGAAAAAGGTGATAAATTAGAGGACCATACAGAGTAGTGAATGAAGAAAGGATTCGATGTTTACAAACTTTAAATTGCAAGATAAATAATTAATTTTTATTCAGGTCAAGATATACAAATTATATAATATTATTTACCAACATGTAGCATTGAAGCAAGTTGGTAAACTCAAATGCTACAAGATCTGAAGTGCCAAAATGTTCACTATGATATATAATAGTGTTGTATGTATGTATGTGCGCAGAATTGGAATCTGTACACTACGATCTGGTAGATCTATAGACCCCCTATTGCTGCCAAGTCGTAAAAGTTACCTTACGACTAGAGCCGGTTCTCCAGTCCTATTTCCCTCAGGAACCTTAGGATGTTAGAGGGCTTCAAGGTGGGTAGCTCCTCTTCTTCGATTTAATGGGTTCCTAAGAATCGCATCCTAGAGTTATCTAGAGTGCTGCACTCTGAAAAAATATAGATAGAGGTTTCGTCCTCCTCCTCACAGAATCTGCACTCTTCTTCTGTTACCAGTCTGAGTCTCTTGAGATTCCCTTCAGGTGGCAATACTCCGTCAGGACCCCCATCAGAACTCTGAGTTGGTTCTTACTTAAGGTTATGCATTATTTGAATCTCTTCTAGTCGTAGTTCCCAAGTAGTATCTTTGCTAGTCTTAATCCTTGCAGCTCCGTCCAATAATTGGATCTACTGCTTCTTTTTTCTATCTTTAGTTCTTCCAGCATTCGCTGCTACTGATTCCACAGAAAGACTCTGGTGCTAGAAATGGTATCTTAGCCCCTTTTCTCGAGAGCCTGTCTACTATTCCATTCCCCTCTATCCAGGTGTGTCCTGGTACACAAATGAGGGTGACTTTATTATTCTTACTCAAATCTTTTAATTCTTCTAGGCATTTCCAGACCCTCTTGGAGCTGATAACTTGAGAGCTCAGCGCACTGATGGCTGCTTGATTATCCGATGGCTGTAACAGTTTCTCCTTTTTGAATTAAATACATCTCCTAATGGCATGTATTTCGGCCTAGAAAATGACTGGTAACTTGCCCAAGCTCCCATAGTATCTAGTGCCCGGTCCATACACTCCCATTTCAGTTCCCTCCGTTGTTTTGCAGCCATCTGTATACCATATAATGGATTTCGTGTTGAGTTTTTCAATGGTGTCTGTCCCATTTGTTTTTTCGATTCAAGTTTGTGCAGAAGTTTTTCACAAAGTTGAGTTTCTTTTTCATTTCATCTTGGGAATGTCACAGATTAGTTGATTTCTGGATCACCTCTTCGTCATACTCTCTACAAGTATATGTATAGGTGTGAGGTTTAGGATTACCTCCATGGCTACCATTGGGCAGATCCTACAAACCATCAAGGCCTTTGTAGCATTGTTAATTATTTCTTTTTCGTGATTTTTCCAGTGGAGTTTATTATCTAGGGTCAGTTCTAGATATTTAACCTCTGACTTCCACTCAATAACATTCCCATCCATTTGATGGTTTTCAGATTGAGGTTTCTTTTCTTTGTAAAGGGTGCTAGGGTAGTTTTGGTGGGGTTGATGTTTAGTCCCATCTTCTGCACCATTCCCTAGTGTATTCAAGCTTTCTTTGAACTATGTCACAGAGGGTATTCTCGAATTTGCCTCTTGCGGTCACCACCACGTCATCGGCATTGCCCTGACAAGATATGCTGAAGTCAGTCAGATCACAGAGGAGTCGATCTACAATTAAGATCCATATAAGTGGAGAGGCTACTTCTCCCTGAGGGTATCCTCTGGTGGTACAGAGCGCGATAGTGTTCTGTTCTAGCTCTGTCTTTACTTTCTAGTGAAGAGAAGTCGTGCTATCCATTTGAATATCGTTTCGTCCACTCCACGGTCGTCAAGTGCTCTTTTGGCTGCCTAATATGGAGTGTTGTCTAAAGCCCTTTTATATCAAGAAAAGCACATCTTACAGCTTCCTAATATGACAGTGTTAATCAAATCCTTATTTCGTTATAGAGAGTCTACATTTAGTATCAAAACTAAAACTTCCAGCAAACGTTTCTTTCTAGAATATGCGATAAGGTAAGAAAATAATATATCAAATTGTTCTTGAAAACCTATTCTCTCATATATATTATTTTTTTCTATTTCTGAACAGGAGGTATATTAAAAAATCAAGTTTTAAGAGATCGATGTTCAAACGTTCTGTAAGAGCAATTTTATTTGGGAATATTTTTGGTCGTTTCTCATTTACTAAATATTCATATTTTGGAGTTCCGTAGAACGAACATTTTTAAGTTGTGTGGTATTTTATAAATTTTATGGAGGGTAGACAATAAAATTTGTTTGAGCATTATTTTATCTTAACAAAATTTATGTCAAAACATTTCCATTAACATTTATTAACATTAAAACAGCCATATTTTCTATTTTACTTTTTATTTTGTCCAACAAGATTTCATTAACTCCAACTGTTGGCTTGGTTTTACCGGTCAACTCGGAGAAATTGTATTGAATTTGCCGCTTTATGCTCCAATTTTTCTCCCGAATTTACACTTTGATTTGTTTTATATACGAGAAATTTCTTTTTCCGGTTCAAGCCACCGAACAAAATCAATTTTGGACGTTATTGCTTTTAGTTTTCTTTTATTCGATTCGTGATTTTCTGCATGTTGCGTCGGGTTGATTGTTCGGTCGATTGTGGATAATTTTTATGGTGCGAGGAAAAAAATTCGTTAGATACGAAACGAGGTCAAAAAGTTCTGGAAATGAAAGGTTTTACTAAACGATCATTAATATATATATATATATATATATATATATATATATATATATATATATATATATATATATATACAGGTGTGAAAAATCCAAATCGGAACCTGGACCTTTCTTAAGTAAGATAAAGAAAAAACGATATTATTCGTCAAATCAGAATGAGACAGAAAATAAGCACCGTAAGCATCGACATACGTGCTTAAATTTAATAAATTACCAGTGTGGCTTTAGGGCGAGGGGTAATACAATGCTGGCGCGATGAGAGCGAGCGGCAGCATACGCCACGCCCTAGCACAACAAGACAATTCCAAGTTATTTGCTTTCATTCAGGCCGTCGAAGCGTAACTACCCAGTATTGGTATTTCGGTGTTCGCGCCAAATTTTTTTTATTTGAAATGGTAGTTTCTTCCACGGAACAAAAAAAGTAGATTATTAAGTGGTACTATTCTGGTAAAGGTATGGATGAGATAATCGGCAGATATGCATTTACGTGTGAAAATCATCCTGTTCCTTAAAAAAATTAGAATTTCGGAAATTATTAAAACATCTGAGAAAACCGGTTCTCTAAAAATTTGTCAAAAATGCACTGGTAATAATGAGGAGCAACCGGTTTCTCAAATTACTGAAGAATGAACAAATCAGGAGATTGACGTTTGTACTTTAGGATAAATTAATTTTACTTGCAATAGTACCGTAATTGCAGCAGAACTTGATATGAACACTCGAATAGTTCGGAATATTTTAAAGCCAAACAAATATCGCTGTTACAAATTGCGAATAACTCTAGAAATTTTTCCGGAAGATCAGGAAACACGTATGGTGTTTTTTGAGATGATACAAAGGGCTAATAGGAATATAACCCCTGAAATTTTGACAAATACGCGAACCGTATTTTACAATGGACTGGGTTATTGTCTCGCTCAAAGTGGAGGCCTGTTTGAACACCTCTTGTAGACTTTTAGGTGTTTTTGTTGATTTTAAATTTAATTATTTGTTTATTTATTTACAATTACTGAACGTGTTACTTTTATTTTTACCAGAATAAAAGTTTAATTTTGAGAATGGTTTTTAATTTTAAAGTGGTCTATTAGCTTATTTACTTAGAAATTACCGTTGCATCTCGCTAGAATTTTTATTAGAATAAATGTTTATTTTATAACGGAAATATCAATTTTCTTTACGCTCAACGGCCAACAAAATCTATTTTTTTTTGTATTTCCACTATTTGATGCATTTAAAATTATCAATGTATCAATCAAATATTACAAATTCCGTCGATTACGTTATAAGTTTAGACGAAAAGTAAATACACCCTCTCATCAGTTTCAAGGAACTGCCAGTCTTCGTGTCGCACGGAAATTAGCGAAGGTAATATTGCGCGTAGGCGTTCCCTACGATCTTCTGTCCCAAACTAACCTGAAAGAAGTTAGAGTGGCTTAATGAGTCAGAATTTGAGAAAACGGGCCAAAATAATTTCTAGTTAAGAAATTTAAAATAGAAGATTGGCTATAGTAACCTTTCTCTTAAACCTCGGTGATATGAACGGCCAGTCTTTTCTTTTTAAAGTTTCCACTCAGGTCAAAGGCAACAGAGTTGTGGTTGCGTAAATATATTTATATATAACATAGGAAATTCTCTGCTATGCGGACAAAGACCATTGATAAATATTACTCTCATATTAAAAAGTGCCGAGAACTCTAAGATCTTGGTAAAAGATCGGGTCCGAAAAATGACGACAGCGCTGTTTCGTCCTAGTATGGGGCTCATCAGGTCATTGCATCCGGCACAAACTATCATCTCGCATCTGTATCCAATAAAAGTTTTCACGGTTGAGAAAAAGTAAATAAAACACAATGGCGAAATCTCGATGGCTCACTCAATAATATAAGAACAACACAAACGAACAATGTTGTACAATGGCAACATCTCGATGGATCACTCAATAACATAAGGACAACAGAAACGAACAATGTTGTACAAAACCGCCATATGGTGGCGTGACGATAAATTAAAAAAGGAATATCAAAATTCGACACAGGAAACTGCATGGAATTCGTAGTTGGTTTTGTTGCAGAGGCCGGATAACGTAACTTCTATCCTTAGAGTATGCATTTTCAGAGCGTCTTATGGTCAGTAATAGAACTAAATATTTAAACAAGTAAGCCCATTGTTATTAGTTTCTTTTTCCTTTTTTTTTTTATTATTTAGTGAATGTTTCGACATGCCCACGTAAGATAAAGAATATTATTTTTTAGGCATAAAATCCGTGGGTAAAATAACTCATGTAGAAATTTCTGGTTTCAATTCTAAGCTATATATATACAAAAATGTTGTTCAAAAAAAATAATGTTAACGAATTACGTAATAACAAAATATAGCTATATAATGTCAATACCAGTGGGAATCAGCTGCTGACTGTAGTTATTATCTAGTTTTCTTAAGTCTGCCTGGAAACATGGATTATGAATTAAATTAATGTAATGAGATTAGAAGAGGTCTGTTAGATCACCAATAGCTCTGAATAGGAATGAATTTGTCAGAGTTAAACTAATCTGGTGCTATTTTACTTAATGTAAAAACGTCATTATTGAAATATCAGTAGTACCAGGGTGGCCTTTTAAATTTTGGGAATAACAAACAAAAATGAATATTTATCACTGAAAATGGTTTTATTGTATTTCAAAACATATGCCACGATAATCATTGTTAATCACTTGTGTTTAATCCAATCCTAAAACATTTTCAACCCTATAAAGATGATTATATCTGCAAAACATGGAGAAAAAAATCGTCGACTACGTAGTTTGTTCTTCATGGACAAGAACAAAAATAAATCATTGGGGGCCAAATCAGGAACTATAAGACGGAGGAGTGATTAATGCTACGCTTTGAGTGCTCAAATAGTCCCATGTCTGAGCAGTAGTATTAGATTGCTTTTCACCTCCGGGATTCCACGATTTTCTAAAGGTGCGGTTTTGATAGGGCCAGCTTTTCCTAAAAACTCATTTGATGGGTAAGAAACGTTTGATGGTTTTGGCTCATCATGGAATATCCATACGCTCGACTGTTTACTTTCGAACTGATACGCATAGATCCAAAACTTGTTACCTCACGCTCTTATATATATTTCTTGAAGTACCGCGATCGTATTTTTAAACATTTTCTTGCACTAATCGTCACTAGCCTTTTTTTTTCAGTGTTTGTCATATTATGCGGGACCCACATGAAGTTTTCTTGCACTACAATCGATTTTGGACGATTTTCACGTGATTCGTCCGTGAGCTAACGACGGCTACGATCAAAGTCACTCTTGTGGAGAATAATCACACAAAAATAATAATTTTTTGGCTAATATAAAATTTTGAAATTACTATTGTTATGGTTCAATGGTTAAGTTTATTATTACTGCTAATTAATATATTAATTCAATTAATTTTAACTTGTTTTTTGCAAATACTTTGCAAAGTTATGGTCAGGCACAATATACTTTTCATTAAGTACTCGTATCTCTGATAAATTCTTTGAACAATAATGGTATGCTTCATTTGTTGGTTAGTTGCATTCTTGGTTTTGTTACAAATCTCCGTAGTTCTACTTCTAGTCCGTTCTGTTCTTACAGTACAAAGTAATATTTTATTTACATTTAAGTATTACTGTTTGACCACTATTTATGTTGTTTTGCTTGGCATTCACTAGACTCTGGGTGCTTGTATTTATTTCTATTAATATTGAATTTACTGTTACCTTTTTCCAGTTTAACTCGGTTTTCGTGCCCTAGACTTTGCCCTGTTTATGGTTTAGGTTTGGTTTTCTGCCACTGTCTAATTTACATTTACAAAAATTACTTTTGCAGGTGTCCTCTTACGTTATCTCATTTTGAGCAGTTTTCATCTTACTTTTTTTAATTCATTATGTAGTAGTCGTCATATTTTAAATAGTTTTCGCAATATTGGATCTTAATTTGCACTCCTGTTAATGCTTCTCTTTGTATTACTGTTGTTATAAATTTTTTATCAGTACGATACCTATCGAGACATTTTTTAAGTTGTCTTTTAAGGAGTATTATAAATTTCTGGTTCGTAACTTGTCTACCTTTTTCATCTCGGAGCGACATTTAGTCTGCACTTTAAGGAAAACGATAACTGTGCATTTGGCAAGTTACTTATTCCTTGCTAGGCCGGCGAGAAGTGTTTTTCTTTAATTTAAAAACAACTAATAGATTAGTTATTTAATTTTAAGCAGAAAATGTTAATGATTAATGAATTGGCTTACAAATTCATTTGAGCTGACTATTATCATCTCTTTTAAATTTTAGACATGTTAGAAAGGAAAAGTGGGGTTCGTATACATGGGCCTTTGATACAAATAATGCCGATGCCACTTGCTTTGACTTTACTTTTCTTTTTGGAAACAACTGAAAACCTGTAAATTTTTTATTTTAATTTTATATGGCTCATCCTTTGGGATTCTTGGATAAAAAACATTTTAAATTAGTTCAATAATTGAGTTTAGTCATTTAGTTTGTTTATTGCATTATTTTTACAATCCTAGACCAAGACATGAGTTGAGTGACAAGTTGAATCTGGCTCTAGAAGGTGGTTTTAAGTCTTTTCTCATAATATCTGAACATAACTGTATTAGTCGATTTTCAAATTATATATTGAGTCTTAAGGCCGTGTGTGTGTGTGTTTTTTTTATGAATATTGATGAATTTTTCTCGGGTTTCTCTTAGTATTTTATAGCTGTTATTATGATAAAGCTTTAATTATTCTTTTATGTTAATAAGGGTTCATTTTGAGAGTAACCTTTTCTATTTATTGTAAAATTTTTGTATTACCATGGCTCCAATTTATCGAATAATTAATTTATCTAATATATTTTAAAGTAAACAAAATAAAATAGCATCGTGATATGCCTGGTGGCTCGAATACTTTCAATTTGATTTCAGTGTGATTTTTTTTGTTATATTACAATGAGTAGATATTTAAGACTGTCCGAATTGGGCTAAAATTCAAGTGACTCTCAGCAAGAGGTTTTTTATTTTAATTTAGTAAAAAGGTTTATGCTACAACGTGTATTTTGACCATCTATATAGTATTATGGTAAATATGGTGATTTTTCGTTTTGGTCTTGGAGGAAAATTCTATGTTTATTTTTGCCAGAATAAGGCTGATTTTTTTACTAATAATTACAGTTGCTAGCGGTCTCTAATGCTAATTAATATATGTTTTATTTTTATTATTATTTTCAATTATGGGATGGTTAACACAGCAGTCTAATTAATTTTTTTGAAAAGTGAATCTCTTGATTTATTTAATGTTGACTAAATATTGGTAATCATCTGGAATAAGAATGTGCTTTTATTGTAGTTTTATTTATTTTTATCCTTAGCTGCTTGTTGGCTTAAGTAGTATATTACTCTAAATTAATTATTTCTTTAATTATTACAAATAAAATACTAAATTATATTTTATTTTCTTATAGTACTTCAAAATTCTTTCTGTTCATAAACTTTGCTTGAACTTAATGATCCCCTTGTAAATTTTTGTTTTCTCAATATATACAAAGTTAAAAATTCTAAATTTAAAAAATAACAAATTAATCTTTTTCGTTTTTAATTTAGACGTTCTCTTTTAAGTTTTTAGGCTTCATCTTTGTTAACTTTCTTTGGTTTCCCCTTTTTTTCGTGGATTGTTACCAATCTCTAATTATCAGTTTATGAGCACGGATGTATAACTAGTACTTACACACAACTACACGGTTGAGCAGTATTGCAGCCGGATTTGTACGAGATCACATAGCTAACAATGCTGCCTTCGGAATAACGGACAAACATTATTACTTTTGTTTCCTATTTTAAATGACATCAATTTAAGTAATTTTGTAAATTAAAGTTTGTTCCTTCTTTTTTTTTTTGTGAAGTGTTGAACCATTTTCTGGTGTTTTATCCCATGATCATGGAACGTAAAAGGTTCGCTTTCGGTTCGTACTACAGTTTTTAACATATCAAATTTTTTTGATTCTTCTATATGGTATAATGTATCTTCATTAATTTTCATTACATTGATTTTCCCTTGGGCTAACCCGTATTATTGTCTTTTTTACTTTTATTTATTTTACAGTTTATAAATTATGAAATATTCAGTTTCACAAGTTCAAATTTTGTTTAGAGCATATAGCAAATAGCATATTCAGCTATATGCTAGCATTACATTCGATTATTCGATTAAAGTTTTTTCTTTATTATTTATTATCGAGTTTTATGTGACCCACATACTCACTTACTTATATCTATATTCAAATTCTAATTCGTTTCATTTATCTAAATTCGAATAGGAGTGAAGTTGAAAGCTAGTTCCTGATAATATCGTGGAATTTTCATGCATTCAACCTAGCTACAGATGAAGTGGCGCATTGAATATCCCACCCATACTCACCGTCATAGGTATTAGCTTAATATATTTGCTTTATTAGTGTATTAGCAATGCTAGTTTTGCCATTTCCCGAAATATATATTGCTACCCTCGTATTTCAATTTTCCAAAATTAATTTCCTTGTTGATAAAACACTTCAGAAGACGTAAAATTTGTATTGATAAATTCAAATTTGGCATAATATATAGAAAAAGTTATCTACATTTACAGTTACACTGCAGCATAAAGTTTCTGTTACTTAAGCTCTGATTGAAGTTCACTTATTTTGATTTGTATTCTCACAAATATACAACGCAGGAATTGAATCTCAAAATATTATTTTAATTCACCTAATATCGAAAACACCCTGTATGAAATGTCTTCATACTGCAACAATGTAACCGTAATTGAAATAAATTAAATAAAGCTAATTCCTACTTTTCTCATTTACCGGTTCGTGTTAAGAGCCAATCGGAATGCCGAGCGCTAATTCTGGACTTAAAAGTCATGAAAATTCTTTTAAGTTAAAATTCATTTATTTCAGCAAGATGTTCCCAGCCAATTGCGAGTCGGGATTAAAACTGGCAAAGAAAATGACATCACGATTCGGTCATAACAGTTGAAAGTTGTTTTCTTTGGAATTTTCTTGATTATTTTTAACATCGATTTTGGGGAAAAATAAGACTCGGTGGTTAATGACAAATGAAAATAGCGGGAAAGTGAATGGATGTAAAAATAGAGTTGGTTATGTCACGTAATATTTTTTGAACTTACCATGAATTGCTAATTTACTAGAAGATATTGTTATAAAAAATTTAGAGGGCGGCCAATTGTTATCAGGAATTGTTAAAAGTAAATTAGAAATCGCCAAATTGTAATTAGAAGTTTGCCTAAATTGTAAAAGATAGAAAGATGATATTTATCTAAACTTGTCAGGTGGTTCTTGAGTGGTCTCTACCTTTTAGGGCTCATCCGACTCGCTCCCAAAAGGAATCTAGAGTGGTCGGGAAAAATATTCGCCACCTGTTTTGGTGCCCTAAAGGTTAAGGCAGAGACCAGTCTAACACTAAAAACAAAACAGGAAATCTAATTTAACGCCAAAAAGACACCCAAAAAACTTCAAAAATAAATATCTTTTAACGGTGTAAATATAACTATGTGTGGCCCAGCGCTTCTCTGTTTAAAAGAATAAGCCTGGGTCAGTCAGCTGGTTTTTGACATTTCGAACTTAAATGATTAATCTAACCAAACGAATAATTATACCTTAATCAGTGTGTTTTGACTGTAGGACTAAATATAAGAAAATGATTTAATATAAATAATAACTAAATGTATAAAGTGATAATATTAACTGCACTCTACCCCTGTAAATAGGCCTGTTTACTAGAGTTAACAACTGTGCCCTTTTACATACGTGAAAGGTATCAACTGCATGCGGTTGCAAGATTTGATTAATTGTACCATACGAGGAAACACAATATATCTTAAAAAGGTAAGTACACTGATAATTAATTAATTTTATATACAAAAAGAAAAGAAACATATAACGGCTTTAAATTTTTAGACTATACCGAAGGGATTAAACTCTATGATTCCCTGAGACGACACAGACACATAAAACCTGGTTAATGGAGGTTTCCTGACGTCCTGATGTTAGTTAGCTCTGGATCACTCGGTGTACTGGTATGTACAGCATCCAAGGCAGGGTGCCGTAGAGATATCAGCAAGAGGGCCCGAGTGGTCTGGTATGTACAGCAGCCAAGGTAGATGCCGTAGAAAAATCAGCAAGAAGGAAACCAAAGGAAAAAAAGAAAGATGGTAGTAATTAAAACAAAAATTAAAACAAAGACATACCAGTGATGTTAGGTGGCCTTTTTGTGGTGGAAAAGAAAAAAAAAACAGGTTTTGTTCCTCGAACTGACCAAACCAAGTCGACAGCTTTTCCGGTATGCAAAGTAATCTTTTACTATAAATTTGGTCAAGGACCCGAATCTTTAACATTAATATCCAGCAAAAATGCTAAGTGACCTTTCCAGGTGCAACTCTGCACGGAAAATGTCCTTATCACCCTATGATTTTTTCTTTTCCCCAGAAAAACGTCCAAGGCGGGAAAAGATACAGGAATATATATATTGACGTAATGACAATTGACAAGCCTTCAAAACAATGAAAAATAAAAATACGAAATTCTAAAATTATTACAAGAAATTTTGTTAGCAATAACTAAGAAAATTGGGGTATGTTCACAAATTTATACCAATTAAAAAGGCTTTATTGAGGTAGAACTCTTTTACAAGAAAGGTCGAATCAGTCCTAACCTTAAAGTTTATTTTGGTTTGACACTTTAGTGGTTTTTCGTTTCTAGCTTAATAGAATCTCTAATAGTTACAAGATAACTGTCACAGTGGAAAAAATAAAAGGGCCTAGAAGACATGGAAGATCCAACAGGATCCAGAGAGCTCCCACTCAGTAATTTGTCGATCCTGCAGCCAAATGATTATCCGCTCATTTGAGATCTCTCGATGAAGGTAACAATAACCGCAAAATACAATTTAAATTAGGAATTTCTAACTAAATATTCCATACCGAGCCCCTCTGTACAAGACTAATACCTTTCTATATTTTATGTACAAAGAAGAGAAGCCTTACGAACTAAACATAACAACGGCAAGGACTATCAAATAATTACCATCAATTGTGAACCCAATTCTAATAAACAAGATATACTGCCAACGTTTTCTTTCATTCGTAAATATGTTCCCAAAAAAAACACATAAATGATGGAGGAGCTAAGCGTAAAAATTATTATATTTTAGATAAGAAATTAGACAGGGAAACAAAAACGTAACAATATGTCTATCTAAAACAAGTGATGTCGCTATGTTTTCTACTGATTTGCAAAATAAAAGTTTCCCTGTTAAGAACCCATGGCAAAACCGAAAACGTCTATATTTGTTGCTATCTACTGCTTCATCAAATTAAATCGAGAAAAATCTTCCACGTAACTTTGATAAAAGTTGATGTTTTAATCTATCTATTTATTTATCTGTCGCCTCATTTTATCCACTGGGAATGTAGGCCTCCTCATTTTCTCGCTACGCCTTTCAGTTTTTTCTTCTATAAAAATTTATGCTATTCTGCAGAGTGGCCATCTCTGCGATAGGGATATAAACAGGAATCATGACACTGAATTCCAGTGTTGTAACTTCGCGATTGGTGTCTGAGTTCAAGGATATATTGGACAGTCTGACAAAGAACGACTGCACAATTAGACCAGTGTGGGTCCCGGGTTACTTGACTCAAGCGGGAATTAGAACGCGGACCGTCGGGCAAAATGAAGTCAGCAACTGAACCGTATAGATCTTAACCAATTCTACTTGTTCCAATTGACTTTAGTAAAAGTAAATTAAAATTGTTACTGAAAAGCAATGTTATTGAATCGTGGAGACGAGCTCCTGGAATGTATGTCAAGGAGATGTGTTTTTTTCTCAACAGCTCTAGAACGGAATGTTTTCTCACAATCAGATATAAAGAAAGCCCTAAAAAGACAAGAGAAGACCATAACAAAGAAAAAGACCAAGATCAAACAAGGAACAAAGCAACCCCATACAAAAAAAGGAATAACGGACAGAATCGGAAAAATCTTAAGAAAACACAACATACAGCCCATATTCACACCACAAAAAACAATAGCCAACATGCTGGGGAATCCCAAAGATAAGACCAACCATAAGACCAAATCATGGCGTTTACAACATTCCATGTACAGATTGTCATCAAACATACATAGGACAAACAGATGCCTATCAGCAAGAACATAAAAATAGTCTCAAAAACAAACAGACAATCTTAGTTCTATTTCAGCATCATCAAACAACCGAACATACCATCGATTTCTTTCTTCTTCTTCTTTCTAACACAGTTACCCATGCTAGTAGGCTATTGTCTGTTCATTGCCATCACGTCTTCCCCGGACGATGAGGTCCAGCATTCTCGCCTTCGTTTTGGTGGTCTTTTCCGTGATTTTTTTCCTACTGGGTTATTCATTTTTGTGCTTTTAACGAGTCTACCGTCCTCCATTCTCCCTATATGTTTGTTCCAGAATCTTCGCCTTTGTCTAACCTTCCTATGTCCTGTATCCCGCATTGTTGTCTGATATCTTCATTCCGTATTCTGTAGTGTAGAGTTTTGCCTTGTATACTTCTTAATGTTTTCATTTCGACTGTTCTCATCATTTCTAGAGTTCTGCCTGTATCTGGTCTTGTTTCTGCCGCGTATGTTATGATGGGTCTTAGTGCCGTTTAATATATCGTAGTTTTGCTTTCTGTATTAAGGTATTTGTTCTTCCAGACAATTTCTTTTAGGCATTCCGAAATTCTAGCCGCTTTCATTGTTTGCTCTGTTACTTTGTTAAAAAGGTTTCCATGGCTCGTTATTTCTGCTCCCAGATATTTCGACAATTTTGGAGTCGATTTCCAACTTGGTTTGTATTGGTTCTCTGGATGTTACTAAGCATTTGGTCTTCTCGGCGTTGATGGGCGTATTGATTTCTTTCGCTTTCGTGTTAAAATAGCACAGTAGTCTGCAATAAGAACAGCATCATCCGCATAGCAGACGGTATAGAAGAATGTGGTTCCCATTTTGTATCCAGCTGTTCTGAGGAGATTTTCTATTATTTTATCCATTATTGGATTAAATATGAAGGGGCTGAGTGAATCGCCTTGTCTAATTCCTGTGTTTACATATATGTCTTCCTTTGTTATATGTCCTACTCTGATTTTTATTCTGCATTGGATCTTAATATCGTATATAAGGTTAATTAGCCCATGGTTTAGACCTTTTGTTCTCATTATTTCTAAGATATTCTTTAAACGTACTCTGTCAAAGGCCTTGGTCATATCGACGAAGCACATGTATCCAAGTTTATTGAATTCTAAGGATTTTTCAGTTATTTGTTTGACAATGAATATTGCGTCAATAGTCAATCTGTTCTTTCTGAAACCTTGTTGTTCTTCTTGTATACTTATAATTTTGGTGATTTCTTCCAGTATAGTTTTTACGAATGCTTTGAGAATGTCATCAAGCAGTATTATTCCTCGATTTTGAAAAAGCAAAAGAAATAGCACCAGTACAAATCTATAAGATACGGGTCATAAGAGAGACCCTAGAAATCGAAAAAACGAGACAGCTGAATAAACGGGACGATACTTTAAATATTCCTACTACTTGGAAAATAGTAATAAAAAATCAAGAAACAAAACCACAAAAATCAACCAACACACGAGAGAACAGCATACAAGAATCAAGTATTTCGTACTCTACAGAGGGGAGGAGCCTGCGAAGACGCTTGTCCAATCAAAAAGCGAGCTATCTAAACAAAACTCGAAAGACAACAGAGACAACAGTTCTCAGCGAGTAACGAGATGAACCGCACTTGCAAATGCCAAATGAGATTTTGGCGAAAAGTCATGAAAACGATTTTTTTGAACGAAAGAATTGAAACTCGGAATTTACTCATTGTAATAATCGTTATTTAATGTCAAATACCATTCCAGGATTTTTGCATCGTCCAGCTATCGATACTTTGGATTATTTTTAAAAATATATATTTCTCTATCGATACCATTTCATATAATAAAGATCGATACCAAATATCGATATTTTTAAGTATCGCACATCATTTATTTTCAAAACTGCAGAAAAACATGGAGCTTTAAAACATCGAGGCCGAATATTCTTATAATTGTACATGTAAAAATCATAATTATCACCAAACCGAACATTAACATTACTGATTTTTGAAAGCTAAACATACTTTAGTAGTTATTAAAAATAAAATTAAAAAAAAAAGTCATCTGCCGTTTCTCTGTAAGACAACGAAAAAAAAGACAATTAAAAAAACTTACTTAAGTGAAATATTTGTGGGTATATCAATTTATATACTTTCAAGGAGGATCTGAAAATATTCAACCGTATATTTAAATGGATCCTCCTTAAATAAATAAATCTTCTTGAGATTATTATTCTCTATAAATCACTTTTGACCTGCCAGTTTATACAGTTTTGGGGATACCCACTCCGGAGGATATTATATATGTGTAAATTATTTCTTAGGTTCTTTTTCTTAAGGATCCGAAGATATTTTTATAATCTATTCGATGCAATTCTCGGTTATATATTTTACCATTTCACTGTAAAATTATTTTTAAATTAAGAGTAAAAAACAAAATAGTTTTTTGCCTGGTATTAATATGGGAACCCTCTTTATTGTCATAAAATATTTCCTATTTAACAAAATTTATGTAAGCTCTAAGCGAGGTTTTTGGTTGGTAAAATGAGGTTTAGGTTTTAAAGTAGCATTTAAACTGTGACAGTATTTTTAAATAATAATCCACAGAGTCTTTCCGTTATGACAGCGGAGCATCGGTAGGTGCATATTTTTCCGCAAACAGCCATCTGTCAAACATTTATCGGTCAAGCGAGCTTTAGCGTAAGGGTATCCCATAATTACCCTAAATAGTCTCAGTCGGTATCACTCCTGGTAGAGATATCCCTATCGGCGCTGCTAACTATCCTCTAAACTATTCAACAGTTTGACTGTCCGGTGATAAAGACATCCACCTGATTATCTGCCTCAAGCGCCACCCTCTGTATTATTGTGGTAGAGGACCCACTTGCACCGAGCAGCATATTACAGTAAAAAAATGGTAAGCCAGAGGTTATTTGCACTTATTAATTACTGGCTGCCGGCTGCCAATTATTATCTGACATGTAAAAATAGGTACTAGGTAATGAAACTATTGGTTTTAAAACATCAGGTCTCTTTTATTCTATACTTTACAATATGTCCCAAAAACTAACTGACTACCTAAGATGAACAACAACATAAACACAACCAAATGGACGATATGGAGGGCAAGAGTATGTATGTGCGCTGTTCAGGGCACCTCATGTTTATCGAGAGGTAGCAGTACGATAGATGGTAACGCGGCAGTATCATTCACGACACTGTTCACGACGAATCGTACTAATAAATTCACGACGCTCTTCACTTCGCCTCGTACACTATTCACAGCACCTCGTACCATTCGATCGGTGGCGCTATATCTTAGAGGAACCCGGCATCGATCGGCGATTGTCGACGTCTTTGTACGCGGTGGTTCTCTACGTGGCGACCATACTTCAAAGAGATAACCCTGGTCGTGACGGGCAGCCACAGTTGTTATGCGTCCTTAATGACGGGCACTGGTGAGCATCTGGCGGTAAAACATATTCTTGGTCATTACGTAACTAACTACGGTAGGATGGAAAGGAACCGACAGTACTCGTACTTATAAGAGTCCTCGACAACGTCGGTAGGATGGAAGCATATTGCCCTTGCTTATAAGGGTACTCGACAATGTCGACCAATGACGGTATAATATTAGGCAAGGAACTGACACTGCCCGTATTTATATGGGCCTTCTACATTTTTGGCCACTAGCGGTAGGATGTAAGGAAAGCAGTGGATGGTTGCTAGACTAGGAAGATCTGGTGCGGCAGGTGACCCGGACAGTCCGTTTAGACTCTGTATCCAGGTAAAGGACGTGAAGTTTTCAGAGAATTATTGGCGAGTACGGAATTAAATAGTTCTCAGACCATCGATCGGCTCGTGTTTCTACTACGCTGGCGAGTGAAGGAATGAGGAAATCATCAATACAGTACTGCGTTATATGGCTCGGTACTATCATATACGGACGCTCTGAAAAACATCGGAAAATTTTCTTTCTCGGCATGGCGTGGTAAAACTAATTAGAAACCGGTAATATCAAATCTTGAAATATTATTTTCCTACACGAACTACATTTTTCTGATATATAATTAATGAGGTACATTCTGGTAAACATACACATGCCCAAAAAATTAATAACTTCGTTACAATACTTAGTCTTAATTTACATAAAGTAGTTTGTGATCACAGCATTTTTACATCCAGTACCGTTGCGTCGGTAGTATTATTACTCTATTGGTTGTATAATAATCAATCATTGAACGTTGGTCTCTTGTATTATGACGTGTTTATTTGTATTTTATATCATGATCGAAGAAAGTGTTGTTTATTGTAATGTTATTTGGAATCTCTGTGTTACTCCGTTTCTGATTCCGATGTTTAGGTCCCCCATGATTATTATTTACTCAATCGTGCGAATCTGCTCAGCTATCGTCTGTCGTTCTTCGTAAAAATATTATTTCTTTTTTCCTTATTTACTGATATCTGGTGCATACAAGCTTATTAAATGGATGCTTCCTTCATTTTTATTCAGTATTATTTTTAGTATTCTATCGCTAATGTCCGCTCTTCTTTGATATGTTGGTCATATTTCTTATGAATCAACATTCCCACACTTGAGTATCCTCTCTAATCACGATCTATTTTACTGTATACAAATATATAGTCCTTGATTTCTTTTTTACCTTTTTGCTTTTTTCTTGGTTTCTGACAACTCAAATGTTTGGTGGCTTGTTTATAACAAGTTCGACCTATTTTTTTGATCAGAGGCTGTAAATTTCAAAAATCGTACTCAGAGAAACATGGCTACATGTTTGCTGAATAACTGAAAAAAATTATCAAATTCGATAAATATTTCTAGTTAAAGTCTTACCAGAAAGTTGTAAAAATGCATCTTTTGGGAAATCACGTTTAAAGATAAATGACTGCAAAATATAGTTGGAGAAACTTACGATCTCATCGGCTGTATCAGGTCTATAGAGTTCTTCCTCCTCATCAAGGAGCACATTTCTGCTTGACGTCCCAGGGTAATTCCCAAAACTTCCATAATTTGTAGAATCGATGAAAATCCCTCACTGAAAATCATGACGGCCAAATGAGTTGCAGTTTCGACCACCTGCTTGCCTGGATTCAAATGTTTTGGAGCCAACATCCAGATGCATCTGTTCACAGACTCATTATTATTTTGAGTATGGGCGCCCAAACATCTTTCGAAATAAACTTGCAGATGACAAACTTTCGTATATTGGTTTTATTAATATGACAATCCAGGGTGCGAGAGGCGTTCTGTCATGCTAAAAAGTTGTCAAAATCCCATTGGCCTCGGCTTAACGCCACTTGTACCAACTATCCTTGCTGGAGGGACACTTTGAGTATTGGAGATTTTGGTCTGATGAACTGCAGTGCTCCAGAGATGCCTAAATGGCAGTTTTTATTTTTTCTACTTTGCCAATTCGTAAAATTTTATAAGTTCCCCGACTTTGTCGGTTAATTTCCCAACACACCGACACGGATACATTCACATGCATTCACAAAATGTCAACAAACTACCGCTATACCCTTCCGAAAAATAATTTATACCTAAAAGAGAGACGGAGCCGCCATATACCTATGAAGAAAAGTGTATTTCATAAATTCCTCATATGACATATTCCTGATTGCATCTAGATTCGAAATATGTAAAAAAAAATCGATTTTCAAAACCGCAAAGGTAAACGACCCCCTTAATTCGACAAACGGCACATTTTAACATACACACAGAAGACCATTTTTAAAAATATCAACCTAACTTCGTTATATTAATGAGAAATATTCCAATTTGTAAGAGTTCTGTTTTGTGAAAAACTGATATATTTATACGTAATTTCCCCTTTAATTGGACAAACGGCACATTTTGAAAGAAAATATCACGCCAAATCGAAAATAAAGATAAAAATAAAAGATCTTATAAAAATAATTGGATCATAAAAAGCAGGAATTCGATACGTCTCGGTTGTTATCTGGCGGTCGTCAGATCTAATACCACAAGTTATTGTGTCGACCTGAAAACTGAGGGTTGACCTGCGGTTCCTTAGGGATAAGCTGAAGGACACTTTCCATAACAAATCGACGTTAAATTTGTTTCTGGAGAAGAAATTGAAGTTGATTTACTTTTCCTTACAAGTTAAGTGGTGATAAAGGATATCGATTGGCTTGGAAGAGAAAAAAATAATAATTTTATATTATTCTTGGATTTGGAATAAGTATATATTTATCTATACCTAGAAAGACAATATTGTTCCATATCATTATGCCCTTCAACTTCTATCAGATAACGAAAAGCAATACATTTAAGGAGGTTGTAGAATAAGAACAAAATGACTTTTGTAGATTATTGTAAAAATATTTGATAAACTATATTCAGTATAGTTTAAAATAATTCAATATTCCTTAAAATATATTGATTAGTTTCCACAATCTTTAACTGTGTTGGATGATGAGAACTGTATCTACTTCCTTTCTATCTAACCAACGCATACAGGAGAACCCCAAAAATTAAAGCTACAGACGACAATTTTGATCCATTTGATATCATTTTTTTAAAATAGCCATTAATGAGAAAAAAAAGGCTATCTAGCTGGATTTTTGATAAATGGTATAATAAATGTTACAAATAAACAAAACTTTAATATAACAAAAAAAATTCTTCAAACAATTCTTGAAAATACAAAATAATGATTTTTGAATTTACTGTATACTCAAAACGGTGTATATCTTTAAAAATTTAGTAATTGTAACGGTTTTTATTTGCCATTCATCAAAAAAAAAAATGTTCCTCGTAAATATAACTAGGGTCGTTCATTTCGATTTTCTGTCTTCCTCTCGGAGTAGAGAAAAATAAGTTATTTTTAAAATTGAAACAACATTTATATCTATTTCAAAATTTTTAACTTTTGTTATATAAAATTTAATAATTCTACAAAATATCCCATTAATATTTTTATAAAAATATGAATGTTAACACGTTTACCTACTTGGTATCTACTCCAGACACAATAGAAATCGGAAAATACTAAAGGACATGATGATTTTCCCTCCTTATTTCTCTTCATAACAATGAAAGAGATAAAAGATATCCACAGGTCAGGAGCAAGGAACACAAAAAAAGCCGCTGTTATTTACATAACTTTGCCTCAGACCAACTGTGTCTTTATTTTGTCCTTCTATAATAACGGCAAACAATATTATTAAACGCATTTTTGTCGACAACGTTGCGATATTTTTATTATATTACGATATAAAATAGTTTAGACACTTTGTGTCGCTATTTAATATTGTAGTGTTTAGTGTTTGTGATTTTAAACACTTGATAGCCTATAAATTTTAGACTATCGTTATTATAATAAAAACACTTTATTAGTGCTTGTTTTTATTGGATTTATTTAGATTTTCTAACAAGGTATGGATGTACATATGGAAAATTTTAATCAGCTTGATATACCGGTAAGTAACTAATAAAGAGGTTTTTTCTTGTAGTATCTCTTTCGAAAACGTTAAGCAACATTCTGTCGAGCTTTATGAAAATACACAGTATTTCAAACTCATTTAAGTGTACACTATGATTAGTTAATACAGCTTGTACAGAATGTAATTAGAAATATTTAAAATATAATAACAAAGAATAATACAATAGCTGAAAACAAGGGAAACTGTTCCTTGAAACATATGTCTGAAATGCTTAATTTTGGAAGAAAAAAATAACAAGATGGACAAAATAGTACACATGCACAAATTTTTTTGTTATTTTTACAGGGAACGTTTTAGATTTCTGGATATTTATTGGATTTAGTGAAGATTTAGGAGATCATAGAACACGATTCTGTGTTTGTATTATCAGAATTTTCTCTTCTTTTTTTAGAAACACTTTCACTTTTGGTTTCATTTTTTTTTTATTTATTTAACATTTATATGTTTATAAATCTGTGAGAATATGGCATGAGGAATTTTGAAATGTGATCAATAAAAGACTCGGAGCCATAAGTCGTGCGTTGTGTTAATTCTTATCTGTTGAAGCATACATTTTTTAAAATTTATGTATTTATTTTTAAGAAAATTAGGCTATTTGATGAAAATGATTAATTATTTATCTTTTTATTCAATATTTTTGCAGCTTAACTACTTCGCTTATTGCAGTCAGAAGTCATAAAGTTGCAGTCATTAAGTATAAAACACTGAATAATTTCTAGAATATTGTATACTTGCCCACTGTTTCTAAGAATACTGTTTTTTAGTTCCGATTCTATTAGAATAGTCAATTTATTTTTAGTTTTCAATTAGACTACCCTAATATTGTTATACCTAACTGGAGTATTATAATAAAAATAGAACTTTATAAACAAATTGCATATAATTTTTTCAGTTACCGAAATAGTTACCAATAATTTAGAATATAAACGATTTACTTTATAAAATAAATAAATACAGCTTTTATTGTCATAAATTTCATAGGTGAAACATTACAACAACATAGGTTCAGTTATAAAAGTGAACATACACATAAGCACCCACACTTGTACCTTCAGATATCACCCTACTAATCTCAAAATTAAAAAGAGTGTGTCTAAAATTTTTAGTACAATAGTTTCTACAATTTCAAAATTATCAGCTAAAAACAACATATTAAAAAGGCAATACTTATTAAAGAATGTGCTAATACGTAAAGTAAGTTATTTTTAGCAGTGGTACATCTCTTAGTGTAGTAATATAAAAGAGGAAATTTTAATCCACTTTTAAAATCTCTTATATTTAAAATTTCACTTAAAATACCAAACCCATTATGAGCACTTAAACTCCTCATTAAATAGCCCTATACAAATGGGATATAAAATTATCGATATGTGTAAACAGAAGGAAAAACTTCGATTTTAAAATTTTTGTGTATAACATTTTTCTTTTTTAAGAATATTTAGTTTGTGAAACTTGCTTATAAACCATTCGACAAATTTCTGGTTAAATAACCGAAAAAGAAAATAGTAGAATGAGCCACTCCGATCCTGTTACAGTTCTCAAAAAAATGTCATTAGTTTGACGCATTTGTCCAATTTTGACGTAAAGATATACAGCGTTTTAACTATATGTTTTAAGTTGCTTTAAGGATGCCTAGGTTAAAATCGTATTCTATAATTTAAGAAATTATTTAAACAAATGTAATTACAATCATTTGAACAATTTATTCTTATTATTAAACAAACAAAATAGTGTTGGTGCCGGCCGACAGAAAGTGAATTTTATTAATTCACTCTTGTAACTTCTTCTGTGGTTTAATTATGTGTACCACAATTTCCCTCTATAGAAATTTTTGAATCAGGACCGTTTTCTCTCCCAATTTTTTGAAAGACGTAAATTTGGCGTTGCTTGAAAAAGTTATATATACAGTTTTTTTGACAAAATGTAACCGGAAGAGAAATCGATGAAAACTACCAGTAAAAGATTATCGGACAAAATTTTTAGAACGTTAAGGCTACCAACTTATCGTGAAAAAATTGACTTGCATAAATTTAGTGATACACACCTGATTTTTTTAGGATACCTCAAAAAAGATTTGTAGAATCACACTGTAATATTGTCAGACAAAAAATATTCTGATTTTCCAGTCCGACGCGTGGAAATCGCTGCTCCCATGAGGACCCAAAATTTATTAATTCTTGCCGAACAAGAACAAATTTATATATGTAGGTGAAGTACAAGTGTCCGACAAATATATCAAGATCAATCTACTGTCCGACAAAAAAATGGGACAGCGAAAATATGCTTATATTTTGGATTATACTATATCACAGTGAGGTGGTAGGTGATGTTTATTTTATTTTTATCCTTTGGAATGTTGTATATTACTGATGCCAGTAGACTAGCCATTCCCCACCTTCCAGCAAAGCAATGTTAATTCATTTTTAATTTCGACTATTTTTTATAAAAATCTTAATATACTTATTACATCATTAAAATTAGTGATTGTAATTTCCAGAAAATTGAACACGGATTTATATATATATATATATATATATATATATATATATATATATATATATATATATATATATATATGTTTATGCGGCTTTCACGGATTACTCCGTGTGAGATGCAATAGCAGTGGATATATCCACATTATGCCGTTGTAGTGCTGAAATCACATTCAGCAAACGTACAACTATATGCAGCTCCGTGTATAGAATGAAGTAAAATACGAACAGTCAATGCAAACTTCTCTCCATCTTATCCTTTCTGTGTTAGAGGTTGCACAGTTAGAACAAATTGTTATAAAAAGCAATTTATCCTATTTTACCACCATCGAGATGATGGCCTACCTATACCACCATACCGAGAAGAAAGTCAAAAACTTACCCTCCCCGGTATGGTGGTATAGGTAGGCCATCATCTCGATGGTGGTAAAATAGGATAAATTGCTTTTTATAACAATTTGTTCTAACTGTGCAACCTCTAACACAGAAAGGATAAGATGGAGAGAAGTTTGCATTTACTGTTCGTATTTTACTTCATTCTATACACGGAGCTGCATATAGTTGTACGTTTGCTGAATGTGATTTCAGCACTACAACGGCATAATGTGGATATATCCACTGCTATTGCATCTCACACGGAGTAATCCGTGAAAGCCGCATAAACATATATACGCCATCCGGCGGGAGGTCGGCGAAGCCGCGTTCAGTATTTGCATGCTTCCTTCCGATCTGTCCTTTGCACAGCCAGGTGCATGTCGGTACCCTGATGAGTCTAGTAGAGACGAAACATGTATCTCTGCCGTATCACTGTGTCGGGGAGGGTAAGTTTTTGACTTTCTTCTCGGTATGGTGGTATAGGTAGGCCATCATCTCGATGGTGGTAAAATAGGATAAATTGCTTTTTATAACAATTTGTTCTAACTGTGCAACCTCTAACACAGAAAGGATAAGATGGAGAGAAGTTTGCATTTACTGTTCGTATTTTACTTCATATATATATATATATATATATA
The DNA here is from genome assembly GCA_034092305.1 of Diaprepes abbreviatus. NCBI lineage: Eukaryota > Metazoa > Arthropoda > Insecta > Coleoptera > Curculionidae > Diaprepes > Diaprepes abbreviatus. The sequence continues at coordinate 2,918,585 of JASJET010000326.1, read as the reverse complement.
TATATATATATATATATATATATATATATATATATATATTATATACAGACTCTAAGTAGTGAATTATATGAAGTTAGTATAATTGTATTTTATGAAAAATATAAATTCATTTTTATTAAAAAGTAAAAAGAAATTGCAGAAGATAATTATAAAAAATAATTTCGGTTTTTTATTTATTCATCATTATCATTATCATCACTGTCTTCAATATCTGCATCCGTATCGCTGGAAAACTCACGTAGCTCGTCATCCTCGGTTTCAGTTTCAGAATCTGAATTTGTTTTTCAAAATCATCTTATTAATATATTTAAATTGAAAGGTATATATTTTGCTTAATATTCAATAAACTTGAGAACCCATAAGACGAAACGTATGCCTTATCAAGAAAAAGCTATTTTTGAAAAAATTTTTTCAAATGGTTCGTTCATTACTTTTTAAAGTTGTCCTAATTTTTGACAATACAAAATGAAATTGTATATCAGGAACTTTGAGGAAGCATACTACTAAAACAGATTTTTTTTCGATTTTTTAAAAACTATTGCTGTATTTTATTCATTTATTTTAGCTTAGTTTTCATCCTTCCAAAACTGGATTAAGGCCTCCCCTATTTGTTTCCAAATCTCTCTATTCTGGGCTCTTCTTTGCCACATCAAGCCGGCATGTCTGACTATGTCATCCTTCCATCTTATCTGTGGCCTGCCTCTGGATCTTTTCCCTTCATATGGGCGCCATTTTCCAATTTCTGAATTCAAACGGTTGTCTTTTATTCGTTCGTTATGGCCTGCCCATTTCCATTTTAGTGATGCTGCTCTTTCTATAGCGTCAACTGCGTTGGTTTTTCTTCTTATCCACTCATTTCTTTTTTATCTCTGAGTGATATTCCTAACATGTGTCGTTCCATAGCCCTTTGAGTTTTGCGGATTCTGTCCAAATTTGATTTTGTAAAGGTCCACGTCTGCGCTTCGTATGTTAGAACCGGCAATATACAACAATCAAATATTTTGGTTCTTAAGTATAAGGGAATTTTCTGATTTTTCGAAACATAGGAGAGTTTTTCGAACGCCGTCCATCCTAATCGAGTTCTTCATGCTATTTCGGCTGTCTGGTTGTCCTTACTCGCTCTTATGGCCTGGCCTAAGTATATATATATATATATATATATATATATATATATATATATATATATATATATATATATATATATTTATTCACCTGTTCTATTTCGGTTGCATTTACCGTTATAACTTGTTGTTCGTCTAAGTTTGACATTACTTTTGCATTGTTCTATACACTGGGTATCCTACCTTTGACAAGACATGTGTTGAATAAGATCTTTAAATATTCCTTAACTTTTCTTCCTCCTTCCTTAAGAAGTTCTATTAAGACTTTGTCATCTCCCACTGCTTTATTTCTTTTCATATCTTGTATGGCTTTATATATTTCATCCTCTGTAATATCTGGCAGGTCTTCAGAATTCACAGTTGTTATTATCTTTTTTAAATTCTTTATAGTATTAGCCGAGGGAGGGTTTCTTGGGCTATATAGATCTTCATAGTATTGTTCAATTATCTTTATTATCTCCTTTCTATCTCTTACTTCATCGCCCCGGTTCTTTAGCAGAATTATCTTCTTCTTTCCTACTTTAGACTTCATTCCCTTTAGACTTCGGTTCTTTTCTATTATTTGTTCTATGCGTTCTTCTTGGTATTTTCTTAAGTTGGCTTTTATTTGTTTTCTTATGGTCTTGTTTTTTTCTGCGAACTCCACTATGTTTTTTTTTTATTTTCACTGAAAAGTTGACGTCTTTTCCTTAATAGGTCTTGGGACTTTCTGCTAATTTTAGACTGTTTTTGTTGTTGATTCGCGGCGACCTTAGAGCTTGTTTCTAATAATTCATTGGTTATGACTAAATTCAATTCATCTAATTCAAGCGCTTCCAGATAAAATTCATTGGCTTCATTGCTGTATATATCATTAAATTAACAAAAATGTAATGCAGAGCAACAAATAATTATGGATTATGAGATATATGTAAAATTATTATAAATTATTCGTACCTATCATATTTGGAGATATTTCTTCAAATGAAGGGCTTTGAACCCTTCAAACCAATAATGTCGATACAGGTTATTGATTAATATCCACCCGCAATTTTCTGGTTAGGTTCAGTAGGACATTTCATGTGGACGTTACACCCTACATTGCTTATATATATATATATATATATATATATATATATATATATATATATATATATATATATATATATATATATATATACCTCTTTACCTTACTGTAATAACTTTTCTTTCGATGGGGGCGTACTTGAAGCATCTAATCCTCTTAGCATCTTTTCCGATACTGATTGAGTTATATGTTTATTTCCTTCTTAAATAGCTCAAACTGCCCAAGATTGGCATCATTACCCTTTAACGAGTAAATCTTAGAAACATACTCTTCTAATCTATATTATAAAAATGGATCCCTATTTCCCTTGGTCATGCCATAACTCGAGAACGACTTTACTGATTTTCTTCATCTTTTTTTTTAAGTTTTCTAATACTTTGTAGAAGGTTCTTATGAAATGAATATTTAAGAAAATTGCTCATAAAATTGGAAAATTAAAGAAAATTGCGCATAGAATTGGAAAATCACACGAAAAGTTGACGACTATTTAAACTTCAAGCGTATGATGACAGTTCTTATAATCACACATTATAAGTTTGGTTTGCAATTGACAGTTCGCGCGCCGTAAATATCGTTTAACAACTTCATCGATCACGGGTATCTATCGATCAAAAATTTTCATTTCTTAGTACATAGTCCATTCGATCGGAACATTTATCCAGTTTTCAGTTGGTTCAGTGAGTTTTTTTGAAAAGAGGGTCTGCAATGCCACCAATTAGACGTACCAACATAGGTCACAGAACTCGCAGTTCTGCAAGTAAAAGATATATACGAGCAAGTCAAACTGACGAGCAATGCGAAGCGCGAAATGAAGTTGAACGGAATCGATGGAATCGAAATCAACAACGCTGCATTCAATTATAATGTGGTAATCGATTACAGTTCACAGCAAATCATTGTTATTGGACGAATGAACGTTGTGTGTCCACATTGAAAGACACTTAAGTTTAAAAATGAAGCCGTCCGAACGATATGCCATTCGACTTTAAACGGATGCAATTCCCAGTGCGGCTTGCATTTGCAATGTCGATAAATAAATCACAGAGGCAGTCGTTAAGTGTTTGTGGCATCAATCTCGAAAATACATGTTTTTCACATGGCCAACTGTATGTGGCCTGTTCCCGTGTCGGAAAGCCATCAGCACTATTTATTTACGCGCCACAAAAGAGAACTAAGAATGTTGTGTATCAAAAAGCATTACAATAAAAAATATTTTTTATTATTACTAGCTTCTCCCGCGTGGACGTCGTTAATTTTTTTATAAAATTTTCAAATTTTCATTCCATAAAAACCTTCTACAATGAGAAAACTTTTTAAAAAAAGACGAAGGAAATCAGTAAAGTCATTCTCAAGTTATGGCGTGAGCAAGGGAAATAGAGATTAATTTTTGTATATATAGAATAGAATAAATATAGAATATAGAATATAGATAGATAAAAGATGAATAGATAAATATATAGATAAATAGATAATAGATACATTTATTCCAGTTCGAATTGAATATTCATAGTTAAGATACGACAACGTCTGTTGGGTCAGCTAGTTTTTTTAATATATTATTTGAAGTTGTCATTTCAGCAGGAGAAATGTCAAGAAGGTAGATAAATGCGCTTTAGAATTTTAATTGTTTCATGAAAATATGAAAGGGTCTCTTCTTTTCTTTTCTATAAAACGCTGGATTAAAACCGTTACCAGCAAATCTGTGGAACACCGTTAGATCTTTTGATAATTGTTCTCCAAGCTTCTCGTAAATTTTATTAATATTTAAAACGGATTGTTTTTAATGGTGCTCAGTTCCACTGTGATTTCAACGTTTTTTTAATGTTTTATCCAAAAGTTATGAAATTGCAATTAAATAAATTTACGATCTACCTTGCAAGGTGGACATAATTTTCATATCAATATCAAAACATAAGGTGATATGCAATCTAGGAATGAATATTGAGTTTTCAAGATATCGATAACTTTTACGTGTCAGACTGGAAAATCGGTAAATATTTTTCATCGGTCAACTCAATAATCAAATTTTACATATTTTTACTGAGCAACCCTGAAAAAATTAGCAGTGTATTCAAAAGTCAGGTGCATATTCATTTAGAAACTCCCACGTACCAAACATCCCTAAATAATAAAATACGAAAACTGTTTCTTTTTATTATAAGCTTAAGGTCATCTTTTTCTGTAGGACAAATTATTTTTTCTTTCTGTGCTTCATTTAAAAACAAAAAATTGAAAAATAAAATGATATTAATAAATTTTGGGTCCTCGTGGGACGAACGATTTCCACTCGTTAGACTGAAAAATCCAACTTTTTTTTTGTCGGACAATGTTACAGTGTGATTCTACATATTTTTCTTGAGGTATCCTGAAAAAATCAGGTGTGTATCATTCAATTTTTTCATGTCAATTTTTTTCTCACGATTAAATTGGTAGACAGCTTTAATGTTTCAAAATTTTTGTCTGACAATCTTTTACTCGCGCTTTTCACTGATTTATCTTTCGATAACATTTTGTTAAAAAACTGTGTGTACGAATTTTTCAAGCAACGCCAAATTTACGTCTTTTAAAAAATTGGGAGAGGAAACGGCCCTCATTCAAAAATTTATAAATAGGGACGGTTTGGTGGACTCGGCATAATTAAGCTACAGAAAAAGTTATAGGAGCGTACTAATAAATTTCACTTTCTGTCGGCCAACACCAACACTAAAAATTAAATGATAATTTTTGCATTTTCTATGGTGTCTTAGTTTATTTCACGCATCTCTAGAGTAAAATGGAATTTTAAATTTCCAAAAAAATTTTTATAGAAAAAAATAAACAATTATTATAAACAATTTCATATAAATCGATAATGAACGAAGCGAACTAAAAATTTAACCATAATTTTTGCAGCAGCTTGTTACAGTTTTGTTATTTCATGAACAAAACTATAAATAATTTTACCAAAATACCAACAATCAAGCCAATACTCACCATAAATTAAACTCTTATTTTCATCAAGTAGTCTCTTTAATACATATAAAATAAAAGCTAAAAGTTTTTGTCACTGTCACACAAAACCGGTTTTGTAAAAAAGAATCAAGTGTGCCTAGAAATGTATCAAACACTCCACTTTTGCCACTTTCATCAAGGGTGTAGTTAGTTAATCTTTTGTTTTTTTTCTTGGCGCTCTTGAGTGTCAGTAGAGAGAGTCTGGGCCAAGCCTTGGTTGTGAAAACTGGCAGAAACCCAGAAAGCAGAGATTTTTTGCTGATTTTCTCAGAGTACAATACTACTTTTATTTCTGTTTGCAGCTAAAATCATAGTTTAGTGCGTTAAGGCATCATTTGTCAGATATTGAGGATAAACAAAGTTTTTATTGTATTCGTTTTTCGTTAAGTACACTTTAGTGAAAGTGATCTCACCTAAGAAGTTAAAACACCATCTTTGTGACCTTTAATACTTGGTGCACCCTTAAAGATAATCAGGTACATGCCACGAACAGTTCTTATTATAACGGGATTTTGCCATCCTGTCTAAAATTGGATTTGCCTGCCAGAGCCGACATATTACACACCACTGCTCCATAGAGGCCATCGGTTATCCAGCTAGCCGAAAGTGTTTGGATTTAATGACAAAACTGCCTTTCAGGTATTAGAACTTCGTAATAAACAGTAAAATTACCGGTCTTAATGTATACTTTCCTTTTTCCCCTGTGATTGGGAACTAATAAGACTTTATGCGAGCAATTACAGGACACTTTATTTTTAAATTTCATTTAAAATACCCTGTAAACCGAAGGTATACGTATATACTAGGTAATTTAAAACATCACTTCACATATTAATAGTCTAACACTTTTAATTAGGCTTAAGTAAACATAATTTTAGACTAAATCGGCATACTAGATCATTCGTTAGTGCAAAATTCAACCGTACTCAAAAAGTAAGGTTAATCAGTCAGCCGATAGTGAAAATTAAGGCCGGACCTACATCTAAACCGACTTGGCGTATGGCGCAGATGACGTCATACTTGTAGTAGGGTTGTTCATTGTTTCTTTGTTTTTTTTTGTTATGATCCATTTAGCAAATAGTCACATATTTCTTTAGTTTAAAACTGTAATTCAAAATCCCTTTTTTTTATTGTTATATATAGATTTTAATTGTTTTTGGAATCGGTGTGTTTTATTTTTGGATCCAGTTGTTTCCTGTTTTCGATAAGATCATCGCTTCTTCTTACCGACGGGCCTAAAACAGGTGGCGCTTTGGATTTAAATACCCCCCCCCCCCTAATCTCCGGCATGCTAGCCTAGGCACTGCCCTAAAAGAAGGAGCGATCAACACTAAAAAATATCCACCTGTACAGAAGCATTAAATATTTAATTTTCATTGATTCTTTTTCATTTTAATTCTTTTTCTCTCACGCGGTGTAGCAAGCTATGTATCTTAATTGAGTTAAAATACCACTAAATAAAAATTTTGAACTGAAGTTCTAAAAAAAATAGAAACGAATCTTTACCAATTTTTTTTGCAAATTTATTGTCCGTTTTTAGTCTAGAGACATATAAAACAACTTAATTCACACACAGTTACTGCAAGAATTATAATTCTATATATTTTTTTATTATTTAGTTGCAATAAATTGGTCATAAAACCCTTCAAAAAAGACATTATAAAGACACGGTAAAAACTCGAGATTGTACAAAATTCCACCATACTAATTCAACTGGTCATAAATAAGTTCTAAAGTAGTACAAAAACCAACAAAAACGACAGAATATAAAACATCACGAACAAATAAATCTTGCTTATTCTCAAACATGCCGTTGCGGGTGTTTATCGAACGTACCCAATACAAAATCTATAACATCCAAGCAATGCCGATACCGTATAAAAAAATTGGCCGTCATATATCTTAGACGGTCTTTTAAAAATAAATAAATCTTTTTAAGATTATTGTCTACTATAAATCACTTACACCCTGCCGAGAGATACCCAGGCAGCGACAATATATGGGCAAAATATAACTGGTCCCTGAAGGAGTGTTTTGCGTAAATACCCAAAATGTATAAAATCTTAGATAGGCAAAATTCTTCTTTCGAAATTTCTTGCCTTATTTTTATAGTCGGGTAAAATAGGCTTTGAGATCCTTTATTAAACTCACTTTGAATAAATATACAAAATGCTAAAAAAGTTCCATTCTGTATTACGACTTTAAGAAATTATATTTTCATGATGATTTAAATGGATATACAGGGTTCGCCAAACTGGATAGAGTTTTAAAAATGTTTAGAAACCACATGTGACATCTTTCTAAGATTCTAGTCACGATCATAACAGATATCAATTTGATTCTTTAAAACATTTTTGAATTTACTTCGGAAATGATCTTCAGCTGCCAACGACACAATCTTGTTATTTTCAATTTTCGGGAGTAAAAACAGTTTCATGAAAAAATATTTAGACACTAATACTAAAAATTTGTAGCTTTAGCGATAATTTCTCAGAAAATAAATGCGTTATTAAGTTCGTACAATATTGAAATAAAATTATATAGGGTGGGTAAAAAAATAAGTAAAACTTTGTTTAAAAAAATATCAGAAAACCGATATTTATAAATGAAACATCTTATATTCTCTAACTGTAGCGAATAGAATATTTTGAAATTATAACATATTTTAAGTGAAAAATGTATTTATAAAATAACTTTTATTATCATTTACTAGGAACATTTGAAAATAAAATAGGAAAAAAAAACAAAAAAGAATAATCAGTTGATAAATTATTTAACACTTCCACTATTAACGCTCCAACATTCGAGTATTGAGGTTATAACGTGGTTGATTGTTGTTACTTGTATCTCCCTGGCACCTCAAGACAGACGTTTTTCTCTTATCCGATCTTGTAATTCTTTTTCAATATCGATTTGGGTTTGGTAAACAAATTCCTTTACTCCCTAAAGATAAAAATCTAGTGAGGTAACATCAGGTGACCTAGAAGAAAACGGTCCTAAGTGACAAATCCGCCTGTCTTCAAACATGTCTGTAAGCTCTTTACTAATTTCATTGCTACAGTGAGCTGATGCACCATGTAATTGATACCAATAGTGGCGCTGTGACTCCAAAGATAATTCGTTAAAGAAATCGGAAGAAAATTTGTGCTGACGACCTTTCTGTGACAAAATATGGATTTTCTATTTAAAAATACTTTCATCTGTTCAAATATTTTTCTTTCACAAAATTTACATTTTCTTGTTTATGTATTAGGATCATTTCATAGAGTTCTGTTCATTTTTATGGATCATTGAGTGTTCTTTCTACGACTTGTAAGAACTGTAAAGAGAAAATACTTGCAGTTAGATATATAACTACATTTATACTAAGGTAACTATTTGGTTCTCCACCATCTAAAAAAAACCTTATATCACAAGTACTGTGTTCTAACAAGTTTAAAGTCTAGTCACTATCTCAGATTGCAAGAAAATGACAGGAAAGGGTGGAAGCCTGTACCATGGCAGTACACTGCTATCTGTAGACCGATTTATACTCACTGGTTCTTGTTAATACCGTTAGATAAGCGCACCTAACCATAGAAAAAGATAATTCTTTAAGCAACTTATGTCAGACAAAATCAGTTCAATAATAAAACGTATAATAATTTCGACTATATTACGTTAACCATTACAGTTGTTTCCACACACAGTGTCTTCTTCATAAAACTCTTACCTATACCAGGTAATTTACGAAACAAGTAGCCAAACATTTAACCCATAAGAGATTTAAGATTGCATAAAAAACTAATAACACTTTAGGCAAATTAATAAAAAATAATAAAACTAAACTAAAAAAAATGTATTTATAAATTAAAATATGAAAGTTTCTCTAAAGTATACATAGGACAAATGGGCAGGAGTTTCATCAAAAGAATAAAAGGACATGAAACTAGTAATTTAAAAACACACTAATTCTTACTACGCTGTACATTTGAACAATATACTTTTAATGACTATTTTGATATTTTGCATTTGGAAAATAAATCCTTAAAATTAAATTTATTACAATGCTTGAAGAATACATTGTGTGTTGAAACAACCAAAATCAAGTAAGTTTGTAACCAGTTTAGGAAAATAAGTTCCTCTGGGTTGTCATCGTTGGGAGTATATGTCAAAAAAATTATCAATGGCTCTAATCAGATTTCTCTGGTTTCTGATATTACGTTCTAGCGTGTCAAACTTTTCTTTGTTAAAAAAGTTTATTGCTTTTTTAAAAACGTTTATTAAAATGTCAAAAAGCGCACTCAAAATCACCCTTAAAATTTGATTTATGACAGGGAAAAGAATTTCTGTTTCAGGTTCAAAGCCTACTAAACAAAAATAGTACAACACTTTGAGTACATTTTTAAGTTTCTTGTTACGATTTTTTAATACTTTTACTTTATTTTGAAGTAAAAGGATTGTTTAAAATTTTGGTTTATTTAAATTTTCATAAAAAAAGTGTTTGACCGCCTGCCTATTTCTATAGTTTTCGAGAATGAAATGCTGTTTTCACCAATTTCGAACACGCTGTATATCGTTTGTGACCACTGCATCATTTCTGGCCGCTTTCATATTTACATTGAGATGTTAAGCATTCTATAGCTACCATAGTATTATATATGTTATATTTAGAGTATTTTAGATACGTTGACAACACTGTGTATACTTTCTTTTTTCGTTAAAATTAGAGTTTAATCTGTCAAAACAATTTTCGACCATTGTTTATAAGAGTCTTGAGAAGAACATTTATAGATAAATTCGAGATATTTAATTTTAATCAAATATTCTTGCATTTGCAAACTTGTTTACGAATTAGAAAACTTAGTATTTTATATAAATATATTAATTTACAAATAATAACTTTAAATATGTATAAAATATTCCATGGCTAAAAGTGGTTCAGCACGAATATAAAAGCGCGATATTTCGTCACAGAATAGTCACAATTTATGCCTTACTCAGTTTTGGTTCTTATTTCTATTTATTTAATAATGATTTTTTACGCTTCTCATTAACTATTTTTTACTAAAATAATTAGTCGATTAAACTGCATTCTAGAACACAACAAAATAATATTTCAAATTTTTTGATATGGATTAAAATGTCGATTAAGATGAAGAAAATTGTTTAAAAAATTCAAAATAAAAAATGGTGAAAAAATATTTAAAAAAATATATTTGAAGTATTCAGAAATAGATTCAAAAAGGCCATTGACTCGATTAAAGATAAGGCTGCTATAGCAAGAGCTAGTAAATTATGCTATATTCCTAGAAACTTCAGTCATAACTGCTGATAAGCGGATAGAAATAATGGAAACTAAAGATAAAGAAGAATTATTGTGGTTATTTTTCCTGAATATAATTCCAGTATCTACATATACATTCAAATAAATAATGACAAATTATTATTAATTTATTAATTTTAATAAACGTTCAATATTCAGTTTTTTTTGCGACTTCATTAAGCTTTTTAAAATATTTGTTTCACCAGTGAATTATTGTAGAAACAAGAAAAATGTGTCAAACTTTGGAACGTCTTTTAGAAACAATATTTTTATATGATTTTACTGGATTCATTTCAAGAAGGTTTCGATTATTGTTAATTTATACTTTTTTCCTGAAAAAACTTTAAAAATATTGAAAAGGAGGGAGAAAGCAAGAAAAATAAAAATAAATATAGAAGACAAATTAGAAAAAAAATGAGCTGCAAAAAAATCTCTAAACTCAAAAAAAAACTTCTAAATAAAATTAAAGTTTATTTAAATATAGAGCAATAGATTAATTTGCATTAAGTTTGATACTTTAGAGTTTTTAGGAATTAACCATCACAGTTTCGATGAACACCGCAGAGAGCGCCATCAGCAACACTCCACCTACATATAAAACTTTTTTATCCCAAAAAAGTTATACATAGAAGCAACCATTTCTAATATAATCGACTTTAAATGTTTTATTGCGTACTGAGACTTGCTTTAGCCCCTTTCACATCTTATTTAGGCTTAGGACTGGTCCAAGAAATTTGGAGCGTGTTTGAGAGCCAACAATCTAACATTGATAAGTATCGTTATCAGTTACAAAAGAATATTTTCACTAGATTTTATCTGAAAAACCTTTAAGGTTTAATTTTAAAATTCAAAATGTTAAATTTTTCGCTATGGGGGAAATGGTCGGGAGTCCGTGAGAGTAAACAGAGAAAGAGCTCCGAATAGATGCGTACCGAACCACCTAACATTTTTCTATATTGAAACGTGTCTTCGAGAAACCGATAATTTTTCTCCTGTGACGATTGGTTATCGACGGAATCTTACGACTACGATACGGGTACTTGAGAAAGAAATTTTAGGATGAGTTAAAGAAACTCCAAGTCTGAGCACAAGACACGTAAGTTTGAAACTTAGAGTTTCTATAAATACAGTAAAGAGGACTTTAAGACAACAGTTGTTCAGTACAAAACCTGTTACCTCTGGACCTCGAATTGTGACTAGGCTTCTGTCGATCATAAACAGAGAACATTTGATTTAAATTTTTCAAAAAGAAATTTGTTTACTGATGATTGTTGCTTTACAAAAAAGGTATGACAAATTTACATATTGAGAATGTTTGTTATGACGCGATCAATTGGAATTTAAAATTAATGTTTGAGCGGGGGTCATTGACAGATTTATTAACGGATCTGTCATCTTATTACCCCATTTAAATAGTTTGAATGGCCTTAAATACCTAGTAAATTGACAAAATTAGCATAACGGTATTCCCCTACACTTCATATTAAAAGTTAGAAATCGTTTACATTATTATTTTAAAAATCAATAGATCGACAGAGGGAATGATGCTCCTACAAATTGACCAGCCCGCTCACCGGATTTAACACCTACGAATTTCTTTTTATGGGAAATTTTTATTAACTAATAACTAAATAATAATTTATATGCTTTTTCAACAAATAACTTTACACTCTTTGGCTAAAAGTGAGCCAATTAATTGCTAAGAATACCACTTCATGATCACACCTGGAGTAAAAAATTTTATTCAAAGACACTTACCTAATCGATTTATTTCCATTAAATAAACTATTTAACATTATTTAGTTCTTAATAAAAGAGATGAAATCGCTTAAAATAAATACACACCATACTTTTACTTTATACTATTTTGTTTATTTAAATTCAGTTAATAACTCCATAACTTTATATAAAACTGAAACTGTAAAAAAGACAGCTGGATCTTAAGTGTATTTGTAAAAAATATTACTCGACCCTAAGGCAGTATTTGTCGTAAATACACAAAAAACATAAAATTTCAGATGAAATCGCATTTTGTTGTAAAGCTACTTGCCTTATATTTTTTTTTATCGTTTGTTTTGAGTTGTGCCCAGGGGGAACTTTTTGCAATATTACAGATATTCGCAGCAAAATCGTTTCACGGAATGAGATATCGATAAGTTTTTTAATATATGTATATTGAATAGCAAATGTTTAATACAAAAAATGTTTGCATGAAAAGGAGTAGATTGGCTTGGAATACAGCTTGAAAGGTTGACATCGCGCAGTAGATAAAAAAGTTATTTTTATTTAGAAATCTAGATCGATTTTGAACAATTACTTGTGGGAGTCACTGTTCTTGTGCTTTACAGAAATATTGTATAGAATGATCATGCATAACCCCCAAAAATATTAAACGATAACCAATTAGTAACAATTAAACAAGTAATTAATTTAAAGTAATACGCTGTTTAAAACTGTAAAAATATATAAACCTACAATAAAACTCCAGTCAAACGCTGAGTGATGACCAATACTTAATTAAATATAAAATAAAACCAAATATTTACTTTAAAAAATAATCGATTATCCAAAGGGTAAAATTAAAATAGATAATAATTAGGATTTCAAGACACTGGTTGACGCTAATTATTAGTAAACAAATCAACCTCAATCTGGCAAAGGCAAACGCAATTTTAGTTAAGGTCCAAGGTAAAATATGAAATCAAAATTTTATCACCACACACACACACAAAGTAGAAGGCTAGGAGATATATTTTGGCATAAACTTTTTAATTAGTTAAAAATAGATTAACTTCTTAATGGTAATCACTTGATTTTTATCTTAAATTAGCCAGTCTTAAACATATTATTAATGTAATAAAATAAAAAAATTCTCTCTGAAGTCAAACTGAAAATATTCGAGGCACCACACATCACATTGCTATATTATTTTATTTTCACCAAGTTTAAATCCATGGAGATTAAATACAGTTCAAGTATACTTTAAAATATATTTCTCGATAACCTGGAGCTATCGTGATACCCCAGAGAGCAAACAAGTACCAAAATATAAGAAATTTCACAATAAAGAATAAAGGCTAATTTCAAAGTTACCCTCACTAATAGCAAAAGAAAAACAAGGCATTATTAAAGTAAGAGCTATCAAATACTAAGAAAATATTCATAAAAAAAAAACAAACGGCCTTAAAACCCAATATACAACTTACCAGTCTATTAATGCAGTTGAATTTAAATATGTGAGAAAAAATAATTAGAATTAAAATAGTATACTCATTAAATTCACTCGTAAAGAATAAATTTTAAGCTCAAACTTAAAGAAATCTAAAACATATGAAAGATTGTTTTAATAAATAGCAATTTATGGTTCTTACCTTGAGTTTTTGTGTAAAGAAGAATTTGTTCATTGAAATGTAAAAACTGCTAAGATCCCCGTTTTCGAGCTTATTACGGTAAAAATAATTCATAAACAGCAAAACAGGTAACAAATAGGAGAACAAATCAACTAAACTCAATTTCTGGAATAATTTTACAGATTGTCAACCCGAAAATCCTAAAAGAAGAACCATATAAATTAAGATGAAAAATCTAGAGCTCCTTTAATTGTTCCAGAAAGGAGAAGTAAATAACCTCGTCCTTATATCAAGGACCTAAGTGTGCGCGCAACACTCTCTCCTTCGGACAGTTTCAAAATATTGCCACGTTTGAAACAAATGACAGCTCAAAAATGACCAAGGGTAACAACAGTTGGCTGAAATAATTTGGGTAAATAAACCAATTCATTAGTCATTAATATTTTCAGCTCAAATTTAAATATGTAACCGATTGGTTATTCTTCAATTAAAGAAATATATTCTCTGCCATCCATTACCGACACAGAATAAGTTACCTGCCAAATTTCAAATCAATCTAAAACATAGAAAAAATTAATTAAGATATGACATTTACCACGCAATGAATTCAAATAATGAAGCAAAACAGTCCAAAATGAGCTAACGCAAAATGCAACACCCTCATAAAAGATTACTGTAAAATTTGACAGCGATATAATAAATTTAACCCCAAAAAGGAACTGATAAAACTAGTTTCAGGAAAACTACGAAAAAAAAAACAGAATAAAAGGAAATATTTACATAACAGTAGGGAATAAATCGCAATTTAACTGGAAAAGGGTAAGTAAATTCAACAACAATAGAAATAAATACAACCACTCACAATATAGTGATTGTCAAGCAAAACAATGTAAATAGGGACCAAACATTGACAATCAAATGTAAAGTAAAACCGTACTTTACTGTGTAATAATGTAGCCAAACTTCAGGAAGAGCTGGGAAAAAATTCATAAGGAAGCTGTACTATGAGTACAGTAGTAAAATTAAAAATGCAACTAACCGACACTGTGCATTCCTTTGGTAACACGTATTGAAAACTTACAAAAACTTAACCAAATCGGAAAGGAAAAAGAATTAATTGAAGGAAAATTAATTAGTAGAAGAGAACTAAGAAGACGCCATAACTCCTATCTGATGATATCTACTGAATTATTTACTACTGCAGCAGATAAAATCAGATAGGCAAATGTGATCGCCTACGTTTTCAGAGAATAAGCCACACGAAGAAGAAAATGAATACTTATAAGTAATATATTACATTTAGATTCTCATGTTAAATAAAAAAATAAATTAAACTATCCTAGTAAATCAATGTGTTTATTATGTGAACCCCATTTAAAATCTATTATGTTCAGGGAAAGGCTGTAACCCCAAGAGTATTTCCAGCCATATATCTAAAACGGTCTTTCAAGACAAATAAATCTTGAGATTATTGTCCCCTATATTTCACTTTTAGCATGCCTCTTTAAATCGGAGATATCAAAGTGGATACAATATATGTAGGAAATAAATTCGCAGGTCACTAAGTCAGTTTTCTCGTATTTTCTTGAAACTTATTTATCAAAAGTTATTGGTGGTTACGATGAAAAATTGCAAGTAAGAGTCACCTTAAAACTATTGAAAATATATGTACGTAAAATTTTTCGTAATAATTGATCGAATAATGTCCAGTTTTCGATACTTATGCAAGATACCTCTGTTATTATTAAAAATAGAGACTTTAGGACCCCCGGTTTCCCCCTCGTATCCTAGTTGACACCTAAATTAATGTAAAAATGAGAACAGGTTAATGCAGAGTTTGTTTATAGTAAAATCCATTAGCGTTTGTCTGTGGGCGAACTGATGCTTGTGACTCAGATGCGGCCGGTTTTGTGTGTACGTGGAGCGTGTTCGTTGACTGGATGGTTCTGGCCAGAGTTTGGGGCCGTATCGCCTAGTTATGATTCATTTCTTTACCACCAACTACCTACTACTGGTCGATGTATCATTAGTAGGTTTTTCCAAATATAAGGCAATCGCTGACTGTCGTCTCTGCTATTTGTGTGTTTAACAAGTGTTGGGCCAGTGCAGAAGAAATTGTTTTTTGCTTGGCAGCGTTTATATGCTCATTTCTTCTGGCGCTTATTGTCGATTAGCCTGGCCCACGTAAGATGGGCTGCATTCTTCGCATGAAATTTTGTATACTTTCTGGTATTCTAGAAGGATTTTTTCTTTAGGTCTTGACAGAAGATCCTTTACTTTACAGTTTGTGGTAAAAATTGTTTTAATGTAGTGTCTCTTGAGAATTTTTGTGGTGTCTTTGACATAAGGAAGAAAAGCTTTGGAGCACTTCTCTTTGCTTTTATTAGGGCGACTTGCAGTACGTTCATTTCATTGCGGTAATTTTATTGATCTGTAAGAGACTTAGATCGAAACTCAAGTGATTTCATAAGGACAAATAATTGGAAGAAAAATCGCGAAAGCCACCAGGGAGTATACGAAACACCATCTGGAGAATGCAACTCATCTTACGTAGGTCAAACAGATAATTTCCTCTGCATTGGCCCAACACTTGTTAAACACAGGATATAAAATCAACTTTGCAATAACAAAAATGCTATAGAGATATGAAAACCTGTTCTGAAGAGTCATAAAAGAAGCCATCGAAATTGCAAAGCGGCCTAACAGCCTTAATAGCATAGACGACAGTTAGCGGTTGCCTTATACTTCGAAAAACCTGCTAACGAAACATTGACCAGTAGTGGGTAGTAAAGAAACGGATCATAACTAGACGATAGGGCCAATATATATATATATATATATATATATATATATATATATATATATATATATGTGTATATATATATATATATATATATATATATATATATATATATATATATATAATATGTGCAGATATAAAAAAATTATGGTCTGTAAGCAGCATCCGTAGCGTCTAGCTACCTAAAAGTAAAATTATTATTTTATAAAAAGGAAGCGAAACTGAAAGTGATGTTTTCATAAAAAATAGTATATGTAATGTTTAAAATTTATGTAGTATATGATACTCTGTCTCAAAAAAAAAAGAAAAATGGGAACTTCCTGCTAAAAACCTAACCTATATTTCTTTTTAAGCGTTTCGTAAATTCTTTACACGGTACAAAATCTAATAAATTTATGTACTCCCTTGGGAAGATACTTGCATAATTTTTTTTTATCGCCGCTAATTTAAGTACTTTGGGGGAGTTTTTTGCGATATAGAATATTGTTTAGGGGAAAAAATTGTGGCTTCGTCGAAAATGATTATCACATGCGACGAGATTAGACTTTGATGGAAAATAGGCCATTTTGGGTTACGAGTATAGGAAATTTGGTTAATATTATCTTTAGAAGATAAAATTTGGTATAATCTATACTAAAATTTGAAGTACAATTTTACAGAGTGTCCAAAAATTATTTTACATACAAGAATGTAATTGTTAAAAAAATGGGATCAGGATCTTAAATAAGAGCTTTGCCATAATTACATGTGTGAAAGGATCTTCAAACCTTCCTATACAGGGTATCCGATAAGAATAGAGGGTGTCTCACTGTGATTATCCGTTAGAATTTCTCAAGAAATAATGCGATTTGAAACCTGAAAATTTATATAATGGATTTTCGGTTACGTTTTCTTCAGGCGAAATAACAGAGATATTGTGCGATTTCTGGTTATACCGAAAGTAGTCTAAAACTTACTTATTTTAGATGTATTACCCGTATATTTTTTGTATTCCATTCTTCTGAAAGTCTTTTTTGCATTACTCTAGCCGTTTTTGAGAAAAAAACTATTTTTCCCAAATTTGGCCTTTAACAGACTGTTGCCTAAAACCGAATCTTCATCCAGCCCTTTGCGTCCACTGCTGGACAAAGACCTCCCTCATTCTTGTCCATTGTGCTCTATCTTGTGAGATTTGCATCCAATTTGTTGCAATTCTCTTGAGATCGTCAGACCAACGATTAGGGGGTCTTCTTCTACTTCTTTTGTCTAATCTCGGCCTCCACTCGAGTAATCTCCTCGTCCACCTTCCATCACTGATTCGGACGACATGTCCGGCCCAGTTCCATTTGAGTGTGGCAATTCGGAAAATTACGTCGGTAACTCCTGTCTTTGATCTCAGGTCTTTATTTCTAACTCGGTCACGCAGCGATATACCTAGCATTGACCTTTCCATCTTTCTCTGAGCTATTTGCAGCGTTTTAGAAGTTACAGTTATCAATGTCAAAGTTTTGACACCGTAGGTCATAACTGGTAACTAAATGCCGTTTCAAAGATAAAATAGTGAAACCAGAATTCCAGTTGTGGCTTTAAATATTATTGATCTCGATGATGAGTTGTCTGAAAATGACATATTAGATACAGGCAAGTGGAACAGTAACAAATTTTAAACTACTATGGTTACGATTTGTCTCTTAAAAATCATTCACTGAGTTCGCAGACTAAAACACCACACCTTTCACTAATGCTTCCAATACCTACATTAACTACTTATTAACACAGCTAAAACACAATCTTATTATTACTTTTTAATGTCTTCATTAGTCAAATACCACTATACAACTAACTCTACTACCCTTGTCCTATACCAATTTATATACCTATAGAATCTCCTATACAAATCTAGAACATAATAATTGAGATCTATCTGAATCTAAAGAAATATGACGCATCACATCGGAATATTTGTATACGAGTGTGTATCAATAAGTTTTTCTTTGTCGTTCATAACATTACGTTGTTGACTCATTTACCACATAGCCAAGAACATTCTCTATCTGTACTAGCTGGAACAGTTGATTTATTCCTGGCGAGTGCAACAGAATTATAAGTCGAACATGCAGAGTTTTTAACGAAACATATCCTAGCTTAACACCAATAAACAAAGAAACATTATGAAAAATCATCTTAATTATGATAAAATTCTATACAAAATTGCGGCTATGGACAGTAAATACTGATAAACAATAAGTAATAATAAGAAACAGCAAGTAACAAATTAAAAGAATCATAAAAAAGAATCTGAATTTAAATGTTCCATATGATCCCCATTTACTCTTAAACGCTTTCGAATGTTAGATATAACAGCTTCTGCAGTAGCTTTTGTTATTTCAGCTGAATTGTGCTCTTGAAAGTAAATAATTGAAAAATTGTTCTGTTTCACCAGCTAAGTTGTTTTTTACTAAAAGGTAGCATTTAAGTGGAAATGCATCATTACTAACCATATCAAATTGACAAAGTGGTCCTGCGGACAATAGTGGTTCATCTGTAAGAAAATCAGTTCTGCTGCTTGCAAATTATTGGCCTAATACCTATCTTTCGAAAATACCTTTGCCACTGTTTCTATCATAATTACGGACATCTATCCATTTCAATTCATAATCTGCATCGACTAAAGCAAGAAACACAATGGAGTGAGAGGTTTTATAATTGAAACGAGAAGTTCTGGTGTTATTTCGACACTCTACTTGAACATTTTTACCATCTAAGGCTCCTTTACAATGAGGGACGTGGCACTTTTCGGCAAAGTCTTTGGACGAACTGTTTCCAGTACTGTTGGTTTGGTTTAGGCAGGCATTTCCCATATTGCATAATAGTATTCTTTCACAATGTGTCCCATTGTATTAAATCCAATGGAAAACTCAAACTATCGATTTGCATGAATTCCCTGTTGCCAAAAATCTGAAAAAGAAAGAAAAATGAATCAATTATAATATCAACTACAATAAAGGGTAAAATTTAATGTGTTTTAAATAGCAGTTTAAAAGATGAAAATTATTTACAATAAACTTTTGTTGGTATTTATTTTGAATTATAGCGTGCGGGTGTTCATCAGTCCAAAAATGTAAATTTATTGAGTTTATTAGGCAATCTCTTGTAAAACCAGCTTCATCGCCAGACAAAATAAGGTTAGAAAAATTTAAATTTAGGTTATGTTGCTGCATAAAGCAGTTGGAGTATTGAAATTTTGTTGGATAATCATCCGGAGACATAACGTGTACTTTTTTAACGTGATACGGGTGAAGTAACTGTTCTGTTAGAGTTTAATGTGCAATCCATTTTGTAACATAGTGTTGCGTCGCAAGTCCTTGTAAGAGAACAAGAGTTCATTGTGATTTTTAATTATATTAACATTTATTAACTCTAAATAAAGTTCTACTAAATGGAAGAATTATCTTGAGTCCCTCTGTATAACGATTTGGACCGTATAAATGTCTATCCAAAACTAGTCACAATGTGAAAATGGTTAAAACCTTGGAGTTTTTTTCCACGGGTTCTTACACGATCTTTTAGTATAAGTGTAGAATAGTTACTGATTACATTTGTGTAAAATAGTTATAAGTGTTGAGCTCTGATTAGTTATAATACTAAATTAAATTAAATTCGGCGCATGGATGACTTATGCCATCTATGAATCAGGGAGCCGAAAGCTTGCAGACGCTCGGAAACGAAAACTACCCTCCACGGGTGGAGATCCATCGCGAAAGTACGTCCTATTGGTGGAAAAGCACGCATGTCGGAACCAACGCATCTAAAACAGGGGAGGTTCCAAGGGATGAAAGTTGAGTTTGATTTTTAGAAATTAATTAAACTCAGTTACAACCTGGAAGTCGTTAGAGTCGGTACCCTCGTCCAGTGGCGTAGAAAAATTACGTGACGGAAATATTCGGCGGGAATGAAGTTTTTCTTTGTTTTGAATTTCACTTAATTTGGGAAGTTAAGGGAGTATCGTGTGCTACTCGAGAATTTGGGGTTTTCAATACCGTCTGATTAAGTAATATAAATAGCTGTTTCTTCTTTGTGTTTTATTATTTTTTCTGTTTAATGTTTTAGTAAGCTATTTATACGTGTTTTTTTTTAATTGGGTTTTACATTTTTGGTTAATAGAACAGCCAATAAGAGCAATTATGCTAGTTTTTTTTCCGTAATTGTTATTAGTTTTAAGTTTTTCATTGTAAATAGTTCGTTTTTTCTATTTATTCTTGTTAATAGACTAAGTGTTTTGAGAAATTTGTTTTGTTTAATTTTAATCCAAAAACCGTGACGCGACTAAACTCGCGGACGTACTGCTATGGGAGTTGTAAACAATACATGTCATCTGTCCAGCTAATTAGCAGCCTTGCCTGAGTCCTGAATTTCTGAGTTATGGTTGTAGTAAGCTTAAATAACCGTAGTTGTTTGGAACTAAAGCTGCAAGAGAGAAGATGAACGTCCAGACTTCCAGAGTGTCTTTATTACTGTGAAATTTAATTATAGGTTATTAAAATAGCTACAAATTAATATGTGGCAGCAAAAAAAATATAGATAGAACGGCTAACGCTACCACAATATATCATTAGCAGGAGTCTAGGAACAAATTTTTTCACCCTCTCTTATACTGTTGGGTTGTCAATAATATCTTGCAAAATTTTGTCATCTATGTGACAGTCTCCTACTCTTCTGCGAGGGCCCTCACCGTGGCGGTAAAAATGACCCTGGATAAAATATTTAAAAAATTTATTCGTTAACTCTAATAATTATTTTCTGATAATTTTTCCTTTTGGAAGGTTTTTGGATCTGGCAATGTTCGAGCTGAAAATATTTCAGCATAAAGTTTTCTTGCCTTTAAAGAATTTGACAACGTTTCACCATAAATTAAATGCAAATCAGCGTACTGTGCATAAAAATATTCTTCGAATTTTTAAAATTATTTTACTTGAAGGCAGTTTTGACAAGTTCCGTCAAGAGTAATTCATTATGTAGGTATTAATAATAACACCTGTTTGTGTTTGGCATTAGTACCTTTGGATTTTTTGTATAAAAGTGATTTTTCTCGAAAACCGCCAGTTTTATAGATATAAACTAAGAGTATTTTTTTGAAGAGGAATGATCAAAGTATTTAAAAAATCAGTTGTCAGCTCTGTAAAATGACACCTGTCAAAAATAAGACCCAACAAGTATGGTTGCAAGTTCGTTTCTGACTTCTCTGATAATCTAAAACATAATGAGTCTTTATGGCTTCTATAAAATATCAAAATTTCATTAAATTGTACAAGTTGGTTCAAAACTTAGAGCCGATAAGATAAATCGCTAGGTATCCCTTTAGGGCTCTGTAGCTCCGTTAAGGGGAACTTTAGGATTTTTTTTTCTATGACAAAGTATAGTTATTTTGACCTCCCCTGTACGCTTCCGAAAAATTAGGAGTTACTTACCGGACACCTTGTATAAAAAATATTATTTGACATAAATTTTTTGGTGACAAGTCGATAACAACTTGTATATGTCGCATATATATAATTTTTAAATAATTTGTTCATATTCACACAATTTTCCATGAGAACGTTTAAAATAATACCCTACAATTTATTCCCTCAATGATTAATTTCACATGTAATAATTTATTTTGTATGAAAGCATAAATAATGCAGCAATTAAGGCAACACCTGCACTCTGTTGGCCACAATTTAACATACCCTCCAAAAACCAACGCCAAAAGTAATATTTTAACATGAGAGCAAGCGGTGCTTAGCAACGCTATTAGTAGAAAGTAAAAGTCAGAGATTTTACTTCTGTTTGGAAAGTGGCCTGGATATAACTTCGGTTAATTTATTGCTCGAGGACAAGAAACTGCGTAAATTTGATGCGGTGTAATAAATGTTTTGTTAATAAGCAACTAAGTTCCAGACTGTATTGAGTTATTAAGAATTTGAAAAATATTATTTTTTTATGGTAATTAGTTTTTTCGTTAATTATACAGAGTTCAGCAAAACCATGTTACAGGATCTTTCTTACTTCAGGAAAATTTGACCGTTAATTCCTACATAAGTTTGTGACGAAATAAAATAATACTTGACCTAATTAATTTGTTTTATGATGAACATAATGACCTGATATTTAGCAGCGTTTTGTTTTAATAAGATGGAGCGCCAACACATTCTGGTGGACATTTCAGAGACCATTTAAATGAAATATTTCCTGGAAAGTGGGTAGGTTGATGAGGACTCAATGAACGACCTCTTAGGTTACTCAGTCTAATCTCCCTATACTTCTATTGGGATCATATATAGATTATAGTTTATAGTACAAAACCGAATCCTTTAGAAGATCTTGGAAACATAATTTAAAATGAAGTGCAAGATATATCTTATGAATATTTTGCGGAACATGCTTTTTTTCCAGCGATGGAATACTTTGCTTTTAAGCACCGTTGAACAATGACCTGTAGGACATTTATATCCTCAACAGTGTCAGGTATATGTGTAGTACATTCCCAACTAAACATTTTTCTGCCCAAAATGGGAAGAGAATTATTTGAAGTGAGACTATACGGCCTCCCCCCTCCAATGGTTCTTGTGCAGATGCAAACATCTGTTACTGTCGCCATTGGGTGGGAAACGTATGATCATTTATACTAGTTATACCAGCTGTAGATTAAAGTACCAGTATAGAAGACATCCAATACCCAAGCTCCAAATACTCGTGCACTTTGTGCAAAGCTTGACTTTGTAGTCCACGTGAGTGCCTTTGGCACACCTCGACGGTCTTTTGTCCCTTCATAACTGAGCTCATCAGACCGGTGACGCGGAGTCTTGTAAACCTTTTGCGAGGAGAGAGTCCTTCCCGTTGAAGTCATTTTCCGGTACACAACCGGTAGACTATGTTGTGATGGAATGCTTTAAAGTTAAATACCGTTGAACAGTGACCTGTAGGATATATCTGCCCCCAACAGTATCAGGCAACTCCATATTTGCAGTATATTCCCAACTATATATTGTTCTACTTAAAATAGAAAGAGAATTACTTCAAGTGGGACAATAAGGCATCATCCCTTCAACGGTTTTCGTGCAGGTGCAAATATTGATCACTGCAAGGTCAAGCTTTGCACAAACCATACAGAGATATGAAGCTTGGGTATTAGATGTCTTCTATATCGGTGCTCTTATCTACAGCAACATCCAAAAAATTGTGATTCGCTAAAATACGTAGACAATCCTTTTAAATTAAACTTATGGTACACTCAAACTATGCCCTCTCTCTCTCTCTCTCTCTCTCTCTCTCTCTCTATATATATATATATATATATATATATATATATATATATATATATATATATATATATATATATATATATATATAATTAATTTTACCTTTGTTAATTTCCTCAGGAGACGTCTATGAAAGAAAGTCTGGAACTTTTTAGAGAATTCTATTTCCTTATTTTTACCATGGAGTGTCTATGGTAGAAGGTCTAGAAATCGCCGGATTATTCCTTTTTTGTAATTTTATTACACCATGTAATATGGAAATACTCCTAGAAAATTAGGAAATCTTTCGGTATCGATAAAAAGGGTATATAAAGGGTCCTGATCGGCTTTCGGGGACAGTATAGTTTGAGAGCTTTTCGATGCAACTTGAATTAGTTTGATCAGTGTCATAATTGAAGTTGACAATAAAAGGCTTTTGAAATAATCGAGTGTGTTCAATAATACGGTCTGTGTTCAAAGGTCGGCCGTCCGGAACAAATTGGCGTTGGAAGTGCATCAAATCCAGAAGAGGTTAGTTCAAGTTAGAAAATTAGAAAAAAGTGAATTGAAATTGTGTGCCAGTGGAAACGTGGAAACAGAAAGCCAAAAATAGAGCAGCAACTTCAAATTAGTTTAAATCAGATACTGATGATGATAAAAGACATGAAAATAAGCCAAGAAGAATGAAACAAGAATTGAAAGAAGATATGAAGAAAAGTCTATATGAAACAGGAATTAAAGACAAGTCAGGATGACATGAAATAGAAATTAAAGACAAGCAACGATGATGTAAAACAAGAATTGATGACCCTGAAAACAAGCCAAGAAGATATGAAACAGGAATTAAAGACAAGCCAAGATGATATGAAACAGGAATTAAAGCCAAGTCAAGAAGAGATGAAACAAGAAATAAAGACAAGCCAAGATGATATGAAACAAGAAGTAAAAAGAAGCCTGGAAAGCGTGAGACAGGAACTTATGACAAGTCAAGAAGATATGTAACAAGAACTGAAGGAAAACATTAAAAAAAAATCAAGACGATATGAAGCGTATAAAACAAGAAATGCAATAGGAAATTAAGACAATTCAAGAAGATATAAAGCGCATAAAACAAAAAATGTAACAGAAGATTAAAAAAATTAGACAAGACGTAGATGACGTAGTAAATTTTCGTGAGGCTAAGTCTAAGAATTTTTAAATAAACGAAACATACATGACAATAAAAATTCAACCGTTTGTAGCAGAAAAAGAATTTGTTGTAGGAAGTATGGTCAAGAGGGGTGTGTATAAAGCCATTGTACATACTGTCCTGTTTCTGACAGAGATCCTGATGGCTATTGGCTTCATATTGCTAATATAGGTGATGAAGTTCGAAGGAGTGACTTGGAGGAAGTCTTTGCTCCTTATGGTGAACTTAAAGAAGTATGGTTAAGTCTTAGTATCCCTTGTTTTAGACTTGCTGTTTATAAATATAAAAAAATATGCTGCAGCTGTCGTCAAGGCTTGCGATGGAGTTAAAGTATGCAGTTGTCGTATTAGTGTGACTTATGCCAGACCGAGAAGGCGTCAGAGTCACCGGTACCATTCAAATAACATGCGTTGTTACCAGTGAGGATACAATAGTTACTTTTACAGAGATTGCCCGAAAATTACTACTGGTGGAGGCGATAGAAGGAAGGACCGTTACGGAAGAAATAGAAGGAGTACTCGCAGCGACCGTGGAGAACGAGACGAGAGGGGCCGTGACCGCGAAAGGGGCTATGGAAGAAGAACTTTCTGCAGGTCATCCTCGAGAGGGTACGTCGAGAGGGACCACGATCGCGAAAGGCACTATGGAAGAAGAACATCCTGCACGTCATTCTCGGAAAGGTACAGAGACGACTGTAAATCTCTACTCTAATACTAAAGAAATTTGCATTATTATTCAACGTACATTGCATGAGATTCCGGGAGATAGCGCAGTATGATATAAATTGCTTAAAGGAATCAATTTTCTTATGGTGAGATATACAGGTCTGTCCTGTACTGACGGGACTGAGTTTAAAACTGATCTACAGATGGCGGTTCCCTACTTCAGGAAAAATTTACAATTTTTCCTGATAGTTTCCGAATATTTTGAACTCATTAATGTTGATGATAACGTATCTCAGATTCAATGAACATTAGCTGTATATTTAACGTACATAGCCATTTTAAAAAGTAATGATCAAACTTTAAATTTAATATACGATTATGTTAGATTTTATGCAATCAGTTAATTTAGATTAATGTAAATTATTGAATTTAGTGAATTACATTAAATGCATTTAATAAAAGTTTGTGAAATTTGCTTCCAGCACATTTATATTACATTTAATGCATTTTCATTTCATAGTGTACACTGTAAAAAGGTAGAAATTTTTCCCATAGATAGTGTACTGCCATCTGTAGATCAGTTTCGAACTCATTGGTTCCCGTCAGTACAGGGCAGACAGGTACACTTCACCATAAGAAAATTGAGTCGTTTAAGCAACTTATATCATACTAAATAAAAAGTTTAATACAAGTTGCGCCATCTCCCAGAATATTATGTAATTTACGTTGAATAATAATGTGAATTCCTTTAGTATTAGGGCATATGTGAATTAATTTTAGTGTACAGAAGTTGAAATATCTTTTCAGTCACTTTCTTGAAATTTAAGATACCATTTAATCAAATTTAATATACAACGAACTGAAATTTGAATGAATTGCTTCAAATTCAAAGTAAATATAAATTATTCAAGATTTTTGGTAAAAAATCATTAAATTTAATGTCGAATGGACATCAACTTTGTATTAACAGTGTGGTAAATGATGGTTATAACATCAACAAGCTGACAATTTTCTCAAAAAAAGTTGAAAATCCTTCTGATTTAAAATTTTGTTACTTATTCTCATTCATAAATATATATATATATATATATATATATATATATATATATATATATATATATATGTATATATATATATATATATATATATATATATATATATATATATATGTATATATATATATATATATATATATATATATATATGTATATATATATATATATATATATATATATATATATATATATATATATATATATATATATATATTAATTTGTAGGTAAAAACCGCAACACTATATCTTTGATAATAACTCCAGTACCCCCTGAAAGTGTCGAAAATGAGACTCTCTCACGCGTAAATGTCATTTATATGAAAATTTTCAAAATCGATGTATCAGCAAAGGATATGATGCTCCTGCAAACTTGCCACCCCCCTTACCGAATCTAATGTCTATAGATCACGTTTCATGGGAAACTCTTAAATAGATGATATACTATAGATCTGTAAACAGCGAAGAAAAATTATGAACACCTTTTGTGCAGACCTTTTAGAGACATCCTGTATAATTTTTTCTTGTCACGTCATGGTTCAGTGGAGTAACTACTGAAAAATATACTGCACCATGGTCTGGTGTTTTCTAAAACAAATGTACTATTTATTACATTATTTACACATTGTGTTTTTGTTTCTGTAAAATAAAGGCCTTATTTATTTATTTTATATAAAATCATTTCTCTTAAGTTTTTCCATGTTGTTTTCGAACACCATGTGTAATGTCAAGAAAAAACCCTTTTAATTATCCTTGATGGAAAAACTATCGATCTCGAAAAGCCATATCTTTTTAACGGCTTGCCACGAAACCCTCGCCGACTGAAATGGTGAACTTTGTCTCCGTAATCCCTCTTCACAAATGTTTCCTTCAAACTTATAAATGTGGCGGCTCAATTTTTTATTAAAAAGAATTTCCATTTCAATGTAGAATCTATGCGGCACGATGTAAATCTTGTTCGAATGGCTTGGCTTTAACTAAAATTATTGGCAGGGATAAAATTACAAATTGAGAAATGTTTTTGAATAGGAAAAGTGTTGTAAAATGCGAGTCGCGGAAGAGGTTCATATGCAAATCGGTAATAACTTATTTAGATGTAATTTATTCTAGAAATTTGAGTCGTATACTCTATTGCGCAATACGGGCCAATACTTAGTAACATTACTGATTCTGAGAAAATAATACTTGTATTGTTATATAAAAATTATATTAAAAATGAATAATTAAAACAAATATTTTGCTCCAGGTTAAATTAATTAATATACTGTTACTTTTTCTAATAACAAAGAACAATACAAAATTTGTACAACGAAAAAGAATAGGCATTTCTTGTAGATTTTGGATCGCTGGATTCGAGCCTAACCCAAAAGTTTTATAACTTCAAGAGTATTGGTCCCAGCGTAAAAATTCCAACGGTATCTTAAAATTTAGGTATGATTCTTCAAAAATCCGTTACATTTATCTCTACAACGCATAAACATAGGTGTGAAACAATATCATTAGAAAGTAAAAAAATTGAAAAAATTTTGATGATATTTGTACTGTTATAATTTCAAGTGCAAATATTGCAGAATACAAAAACCAAAACTGTTTGAAAGATTGTTCCTTCACCTTTAAAATGAGCGATAGGTAGTCCAATTTGGTCCATTTGGACCAAAGTTAGACACATTTTTATAAGGAAATATGCTTTTCTTTGAAACGCGTATATTTAAAAAACTAAACAAAATAGAAAAAAAAGTGTAAATAGAAAAAACACGCGTCTTTGTGCAAATAATACAGATGTATGATTTAAAAAAGATCGAAAAAAATTTCAAAATAGTAAAATTGATGTCAAAAATTACACGATATTTTGTTGAAGTTAAAGAAAAACACGTTTATTTGACAAAGAGACAATTTTAATTCATATTTACATTTACTAGGTACTAAGCCTTTTAATGAAAACAATAATAAATATCAGTCATTACTAACTAATTAGCGGTCAGTTCTTAAATATCAATATGCATAGAATTCAAAATTTAAACCAATAAATAATACAAACAAGGAATTTTAACAAACAACTATAACGAAAAAAGTAAATATCAATTTGCTGGATAGTCTAATAGTTACGTCTCAATATTTTTCTCATCAAAGTGGTAGCCTTTGCTTTTAATTACAGCCTGGCAGATTCTTGGCATTCGCAAGATTAATTTGTTGAGTGTATCTGCCTTGATTTTTTTCCACTCGTCTTGTAAGATTTCCGATAAGTAAGAAACCGATGTCGGGCGTTGCTTTTGAACAGCTGTTTAATTCAACCGATAATAATTATATCGGGTTTAAATCTAGGCTCTGTAGCAGTCACTCCATGACATTAAGCTTCTTTTTTTTCAGACTTTCCAAGTAGCTTTTGCAGATATCTACAGTGTCTTGGGGTCATTATCATGTAGGAAAGTAAAAGGAGTAGCTACTAGACAAGTACCAGATGGCAATACGTTCTTGTGTAGAAGTTTTTATAGCCTTCTTTATCAAGATTCGTTCTACTTTTACAGGGTCACCAACTCGGGATCCGGCTAAGCAACCCCAAACTATTACTGATCCACCTCCACGAGTGACACCAGGAGCCAAAAATGTTTCTTGTGCTTTTCTAAGCACATACACTTTTCCTTTCGATCCAAAAACTGCAAACTTCCATTCTTCGTTAAAAGCACCTATTTCTACTGAGCAGTGCTTCAATTTTTTTATTGTCTTGCCCATTTTAATCTCTTTTTTTATATTTACGAGTGTTAGCAACGGTTTTTTAGTGGTAAGTCGTTCAAAAATTCCATTTTCATGAAGTCTTTGACGTACTTATACTTTCAAATTATAATATAATAATTATAATTTTCAAATTTTTATTAATTTTCACAGTTGTATCAGAAACACTGAAACTTCAGTGTGAACAAGATATCTGTCTTCTTTAAGAGTTGTTTCCTTCAGATATTCTCTATTACGTCTACGATTAAAAGAGTCAGTTTCCAGTTTTTGTAACCAACAGTACGTCTACTTATTTTCGACTTTCCTGTAATTTGATTTTCTTTAACTTCACCAAATATCGTGTCATGTTTTCATTAATTTGACAATTATGAAATTTTTGGTGTCATAAAAAATGGGAAAAAAAAATTCTTTAATTTTTTTGAATATATGCGTTTCGAAAAAAACATACTTTCTTACAAAAATTGATCTAACTGATAAAACGTCAAATTTGCCCCATTTGGACCAAAATGGACCAAATTTGACGTTTTATCACTCATTTAAAAGCGAAACAATACTCTTTCAAACTGTTTTAGTTTTTTAAATCTACAATATTGGAACTTAAAATTATAACAGTATGAATGTCATCGAAATTTTTTCAATTTTTTTACCTATTTATGATACTGTTTAAAAAATATGCTTATGGGTTTTAAAGATAAATGTACGGTTTTTTGAAGACTATTACCTAAAGATGTCTTTCGAATTTTTACGCTGCGACCATTTTTTTTTGAAGTTATAAAACTTTTTGTGTTTTCAGATTTTCATCTGGGTATGGCAAAAACATGTGCCGGGGAGTGTATATTTAAGGTTATGTATTATCGCGACATTTTGTCTTCTACAAAAACTATATATAGCATCTTAAAGCATAAGTCTCATTCTTCCAAATGCCGTTGAGTTTGAACAAATATCTTGTTTCTTCTTCGAGATATTCAATTTTGAAAATTTCAAGTTGCATTAATTTTCAATTTTTGGAAACCTTCACCTTTCGTGACGGATAAGATTTTAATCGACAATTTTAATAAACCATAAATGTTTTGAGGCTATCCAAGCATCGCTCAATCCAAATTTATCATTGGTTTTACGAAATAAATTTGTTTAAACAATTGGTTTATAGAAGCATTTATTTAAAAAATAATTAATTTTGCAATACTTTGTTTAAACAAATTATTTCCAGCAAGACAGTAATTCAAAACACACAGCCAAAATATTAAAGAATCGGCATACTTCTTAAGATTTTCAGGTATTAGAGCAGTGGCCGTCACAAAGTCCGGACCTAAGCTATATCGAAAATTTATGGTCACAAATAAACTGTGATTCTTCACCGTCGTCGTAAAAGGTATTATGAGAAGGTGTACATGGTTTTTATTTACCAACTAAATGGTGTTTTCAAAATTGTTCAATTAATGTTTGTACAATTCAGCGGTTATGTTGTACGACAAATTTTATACGCCATTGTTCCAGTCCGTTACTTGAAAAATATCAATTTCTCGCGTTTGAAAATGCAGCGTATACGATAATTTTCGCAAATAAAATAATTGTTCCATATGGTGCTTGAGAGTGTTTTCTAAAAATATCTAATTATGAAAACTTAAAAACACCCATCCATCAAGAGACTACAAAACGCATAAACACAATGAGGGTT
The DNA here is from genome assembly GCA_034092305.1 of Diaprepes abbreviatus. NCBI lineage: Eukaryota > Metazoa > Arthropoda > Insecta > Coleoptera > Curculionidae > Diaprepes > Diaprepes abbreviatus. The sequence continues at coordinate 2,887,380 of JASJET010000326.1, read as the reverse complement.
CAAATTACTGCTATAACGCTTTAAAAACACCATTGTTTTCAACAAACAAGAATTATTTTCATAAAATAAAGGTTACCAAAAATAACAAATAAAATCCAATCAGTCTTTCCCGATAATTCGATAACCTTTCTCCTTAGAACTTTTCCTGACTTCCGAAAGCCGAAGTGACGATATATTACCTCCAATCTAATTTCTCTTTAAGGTTACCGCTTTGGAACCGTGAAAAATCCTTTTTAAAAAGGGAAAAAATTCCTCTTTTTTTGAGTCTTTTTTATTAGCTTCAGCTTAAAAGTGGACCTCTTCATTTATTTAAGGATTTTTGGCTAAATCTGGATGATTTAGCATATATAATCCTGGATTCCATGATGCCTAATCTTTATGGACTTATTCGGTGCGTCGGGAAAATTCAAGATAATTTTAATATCTCGGTCGGATAAAGATCAAATCTTTATAAATCGGTTGAATACTTAAATTTGGTTTTTGTCTTGAAGTTTTAAAAATGTTTTTGACCTCAGTTTTTGCGTAAGAAGTCGGATAATAAAACAAGATTAAAATCTGTTTAAAGAATTTAAGTAGATTAATAATATTGGGCTATTCTCCTCACAAAATCTATAGTATCAGAGATAATATCGTGTACAGGGTTTTCCCAAATTCGCTACTTTATGGGGTTTCATTAACTATCAAAATATTGACATACAGTGTGACCATTTAACTCCGCATCATATGGGATTTTTTTTAATAGCTTTATTCCAAATTTGACTGTGACATCAATTTCTGTTCGGATTGAGATGAAAATTAACCACAAAAATAGTAGTTACGTGATTAGCATTATCTGTCAAATTTTAATTTTTTTCAACAAAAATTCAAAAGTGGGGTTATATCTCAAAATATTGAAAAAAGGTATTAGAAAAAGTTTTTTTAAATGTAATTTTTAGCTCATTTCCAATATTTTAGCTGTATAAGATAATTTAGATTTTTTGCCTATTTTTTGTAAATTGCACCACTGTTGCAAAATAAGACTCAACGCAACCTACATAAAACTTCTTAGTTTTCACAATGCTTTATCCCAGACATATTTTGCTTGAAGTATCGCCATATTAAATATGTGCTTTTCTAAAAAATCCAAATAGGGTTCTTAAAATTTGATCACATGTGATGCAAAGTTTATTTATTGATTTTTTGAAGATAAAGGGTTAAATTTGAAAGTCGCAAACTTTTAAAATATTCTGTAATTTTCCTATTTAGAAAAATATTTGAAAATTATTAAGAACTTTTTTTTTAGTGTTTCAAGAATAGTATTATGGTATTGTTGGTTTTAATACAGAATGTGGTTAAAACCATACTCATAGTAACTTGGTTATTGTAATTGAAATACCCTATATAATTTTAGATGTAATTTAGAGATTTTAAATCTTAGTGTAACCATTGCCAAGATTCTGTAACATCAATAAGGAAAAGGACAACATCATTGACTCTCGGGCATTATTGTCTCTTTATACAAATACAAAATTCCATACTACTGATTCTAGAAACTTGCGTTTATCGTTTGATTTTCCCGAATATTGTTCAAACTTCAGTTGTCATCACAAAGCACAACCTAACTTTATGATTTTCCTTTTAATTTGTAAATATATTCGTGGTTGCTTTGCGGTGTTTTCAGTTTACAAATTCAATACAATTTAATAAAATACAAATGCAATAACCCCCGTATAGAGATTTTTAATTAACGAAATCGCTGCATTGTCTCGGAGATTAAAACAGGTGTTTTAGGACCAAAGTGATCACTCTTCGGATAACGGTGGAATGGTTTATTAAACTTTTCTATTAAATAAAGGCTAAATACAATATGTATTTATGAATAAATAGAATTCCACATTTAACCAATAGTGTTGGGGATAGCCAAGTATAGCTCCAAATAAGAATTCTAATTATTTTAAGGTTTTTGGCGACGAAAAGATATGGAAGAAGTGTTTGTGGAAAAAATTTGTTATCTTCAAGTCAACTGGTAATTTCTTGATGTCTTTCTAAAATGACAGAGATCATTGTAATTCAACTGAAGAACCAGTGGATAAAATTTGCCATGGATACATAAGAAGACAGGAAAAATAAGTAGGCTTTTTGGAACACACAGGTTGTCAGGAATAATTGGAAGTATAGACTGCACACACATAGCTTAAAAATATTACACACTGATGCCAAATTTCCTGAATCATCCCGCGTTTCATTCATTTAGAGATCATCCGAAATTAGAACTTTTCTTGAAAACAACTTCAACAGAGATAAGTAGAGTAGATATATTAGTTTTTTAGTTCACTAATCTATTTAGATATTAAATATATACTTTTTTTTGATTTATATATTACGATTTTTGTTTTTGTTTTGCTCAATACGTAATTGATATAGTGAATAAAAAAAATATTTTTTATTGTTTTAGGTCAAAGAAACTTATGGCTCCTAGGTAATTTAGGCTACCCCCTTCAGTTTTCGCTTGGTATCCCCATTCTCAAAAGTTCTTGAAGCCAGTTCTCTTGAAGCTAGCTTTTTAAAAGAATGCTATTAGTGTTAAAGTAAGCTTCTACATATTTATTAATTAATTAACTATGTTAAAAAGGACTATTGATTTTTTTATAGATTTGCAATATAATTTAGTAAAATAATTTATACAATGTGGTTACTTAGTTTTAGTCGTAGGCATAATAGTGAGACTGTGTAAGACATTTATTATAAATTTTTGGTTATCACTATTTGTGTAAAATGAATTTGTATAAATTAATATTTAATTATATAAAATTAAAGGAACAGAGTTCCTACGCATTTGTAAATATAAAATGTAAAAATGAAATAATGTAATCGATATTATTCATAAAATAAACATAAAAATCGTTATATTGTGTTTTACGACAACTGACAATTTCGTAAATAGTTTTGATTTATAAATCATGAATTTTAAGAGTTTTAAAGCTACGGATAATGAGTTTTTTTTACATATTTGAAAATTTTTAAGTTAAAATTTTGGCGCGCTTGTAAGTTTACAGAAATTTATTCAAGAATTCCCTAACATTTCTTGTCGCATAAGAATCGTGAAACATAGTGTGTCAATAATAATATTTATAATGCAAAACTATTGACTTGAACAATATTTTTTCATCCTATTTAATATGTTTTTTATGCTTTCAATAATGTAAAAATTGGCATAAAATCTGTAACCAAAATTTTGTTTCAAAAATACAAAAATTTATAATTGGGAAAACCCTTGTTACAATAAAGTAAAAATATTTTTTAACTAAATCTGGATACAACACAATTTTGTATTTGCAAATTTTATATATGAAAAAAAAATAATATACTTTCTTTTACCTACCCTGAAGAAAAATAAAAATTATATTTGATGTAGTATTTTGTCAACAAAAATGTACAAGTTAGGTGACCTGAAAGAGACAAAACATTAGAGATAAATTCGGTTTATATTCAGAGTTGTTTATAGTTACTGGGCATATCGAGTTGCTAAAATGTTTAGTCTATAAATCGTAATATTTTATTTCCCAGTGCTCATAAAAATTAAAAACTTATTGTTTAGAGATAGTTAAGACTTACCATGGATAAAATTGAAGCATATAATTATATGGATTATGCAACTTAGTTATTAAAAATGTAGTATTTATGTTCTTGTCTAAGATTATGCTATGAGGAGACGGAAGGCAGGTGTACTATCTTGCGAAGTGGTAGATATCTGTTGAACTTCACGACGTTTCGGCTAGTAGGTATCTCTAGCCGTTTTTAAGTGAAACTAAATAAATCCCTAGCTACATGACTATTTATACTAAAAGTAAATGCAGTGGAGTGTGGCTGAGATGGGTGTAGTCATGCCTGTTATGGGAAAATCCCATTTTTTTATGCTGCATTTAGTTCTAGTTTAAGTTAAGAACTCGCAACATTTCGTAGAAATTATACGTGAAATAGAAGAGCAACCGGAAGACTATTTTATTAGTTTTGACGTGGAGAGTCTATTAACCAACGTTCCAGTTAAGGTGTCACTAAAAATTATAAGAAAGAAACTAGAAGAAGACCAGATCTTAGCAGAAAGAACATCTTTACTACCGCACGCTATTATAGACTTGTTGAAAAGTTGTTTGACTCCTATTTTCAAGAAAAAGAAAAATTCTATATCCAGGATGATGGACTACCGATGGGATTTTCACTATCACCGGTGGTCGCAAATATTTTCATGGAATGGTTCGAGATGTTTGCAATTGAATCCACAACTAAGAAACCAAAGTTTTGGCTCAGATACGTAGGCGATACGTTTATTATTTGGAGTGGAAACTACGAAGAACTTCGAAACTTCCTTTTTCATCTCAACAATATCATGATTATTATTCATCTAATCACTCCAACAACACCAAACAAGGAATTATAAGAAATCTCGTAGATAGAGCCTTAACTCTCTGCAACTCCAACGAGAACTTGATGAAAGAGATAGGTTACATTAAAAATGATCTGACAGCCAACGGATACCCAGTATATCTAGTGGGTAAATTTCTAGAACAACGCAGAAATAGGACAATATCGACAACGAATGAAGAACAAAAACCAGTTTTGAACATCCTCTATGTTAAAGGCATTTCAGAAAAAATTATAGGGATAAGAAAACGATATAAAGTCAACGTTGTTTTCAATTCAAATAACTCTCTGAGAAGTCGGCTCACTAGGGCCAAACCAACAACTCAAAGGGACTGGAGAACTGTGTATATCAGATACCATATAAATGTGGCAATTCTTACGTTGGCAAAACAAAGAGACCTCTTGACGTAAGGATCAAGGAACACCAAAAATGCACATCTCGCGGAGAAACAGAAAAAATCTGGTGCCGCCAACCATGTTTGGACTCATGGATACCACATAAAATGGTCCAAAGCTAAAATACTACACCGAGAACAACATTGGAGAAAACGGAAATTCAAAGAAGCCGCGGTTATACATCAGAACCCGAGTTGTTTTAGTAAACCATCTTTAGATATAAGAGAAGTGTGGAAACCAATTCTTAATAATTGTAAACTAAAACTAAATGCAGCATAAAAAATGGGATTTTGCCATAACAGGCATGACTGCACCCATCTCAGTCACATTCCACTGCATTTACTTTTAGTATAAATAGTCATGTAGCTAAGGAATTTATTTAGTTTCACTTGAAAACGGCTAGAGATAACTACTAGCCGAAACGTCGTGATATTTAACAAAAAAAAATAAAGACAATGGAAGTCCAACAGATATCTACTACTTCGCAAGAAACATTATTGTCTATGACCTTCAAACAAACACCAAGTGTACTATCTCTTACAATAGTAGTCTAACCAACAATTACCAATATCTTTTCTTCAATATCTAATATTGGTGCAGGTAGTTTACCACCACTAGTTTTTTGTTCATTAATGAACTCTTAATTTTTTTCTGCCTTTCCATTTTCCAAATGACTAAAAAGTAAGTAGGTATGTTTTAAAAATATATTCATTCATTGCTGATATAGTTAATAATATAAATATCATATTTACTTATTAATGCTAAATTTTCTATTTCTTCCTCAGTATAGGTATAACAAAAAATTGTAAATAAAAATAATAGACAGAAAGGCCCAATCTTAAGGTTACGTTTGAAAAACTCGATCCCAACGATGGTAGAAAAGGAAAAATCTTTACACGGTGTCAAAGATGAAGATAAATGCCAAAAAGACACATAAATCTTTCACTATTCCTTTTAAGTTCAGGTGTTATTCTGTTATAAAGATGAGAATCAATCAAGCGTACAGAATAGAAGAGAAGAAATTCTTTTCCTTATTTTTGTTACAGAATCTCTGCCACAGTTTATAATAAAATAGAAAGGTAAGCTCTTTGATACTTCTAGTTACAATGCACTAAGGAAAAGCGATTATTTAAATAGAATGTTCCCGAATAGGAGGATTATATCCACATTATACTGCTGAAAAGCTGAAACCACGTTCAACAAGCGTATAACTATATACAACTTTATATAAAAAGGAAGTAAATAGCGAACAGGAAACGCAAAGTAGGTTCCCATTATGTCCTATTTATCCTATTCCACTACCACCGAGATGCTATGGTGCTAAACATGACCAGAGACCACAATAGAGGTGGCTAAACTCCTCCTTGGGAGAATCCTCTGACTGTGCTAATTGTCGTTACATCATTGCCTATAGATGTAGTGATGATTCTGCTTTTTTGGCATTGATTGAATTCATATTGTTAAAGGAGGCTCCATTTGCCTTATCTCCAGAGCTCTGATTATGGGCCCTTATGGGGTGTTGCCAAAAGCTCCTTTCTACATCCATGAAAGCACTCAAAGAGATCTCCTTTGCCATCAGTGTTTTTTTTAGATTACCCACTAGACAGTTCAGAGTACTGACTGTGGATTTGGCGGCCTAATAAATTGTTTTTTTGATGATTATTCGTCCAAATGTTGTCATGACACGTATCGTCTGAAAGTTAGTACTAATACTAATAAATGTGTTATAGAGTCCCTATCTATGTACCAACTTCAGGAAGAAGTAAATCAACACATTTGTTTTCCTTAAATTTAACTTGCACTATCTTATATTATAAAAATGACCTTCAGAAATTTGGCCGTTTTTCTTGTTCCGGAAAAATAATTTAAATGTAACAAGCTCTATTTATGATACCCTAAATTTAAAAATAAATGAAGATAATTATAGAATATCCTTCCAAAACTTCTGTAATTGTCTTACCTGATAAAATATTTATACAAACATCAAAGGTTTAAAAGTCGTTTGTCCCAAGATAAATAAAGTAAAGCTAAGCACCCACAGGCTTTTTTTCGTAACTGTTCATATCATAAATATTTTTCGTTTTATACTCACGAAGTAACTTTACAAATATTTAAAAAATGAATTCACATTAAAAATGTTCTTTTGAAAAAGAAGACAATAAAGATTCTTTTACTTTAATTAGAAAAAATATTGTTCGAAACTAGTAAATAAAAAAGATATTATTCTGCGAATGATTACTAGTTGAAATAAGGTATTGATTTCCACTTTGAAGACCAACAGAATTCTTTTTTCCGACGGGATAAAGTCATTATAAGACAATTCTTTTCTAGCGTTCCACGTAACTAAACAAACAAAACTACTAACTAGATATTGTTTTTGAAATAAGTAAAAATAATCATATTATTATTTTAATATTATTGAATAATACTAGACCATGGCCAACAACACTTATAATACAAGGACTCAGCGTTGATTTGTGACATCGTCACTCGAAGTTATAAAATTACATATTATTATTCGTTATTTGTTGGATTTAAGTATGTGTTTACTTTTAAATTTACTTATGAACTCTAGATAATCCTTAACTAAACACTTTAATATTTCATTTAAGTAAATTATGCGTTATCACGGATAACAGCATTCTTCATACTTTACGGACTATTTTACTAATTAGCCCATTATATCTATATCGAACAACTGGATATACATTCCTTTTCAAGGAGATAACTTTGGATAGTTTTAACACTTTACTGGGAAAAGAAAATTTCATTGACTTACCCTGTGACATTTCCCTAAAAATGATTTTTAAAGATCACTCTGGATTTTAGGCTCAGTGTAAGCAATGAGCATCTTGTTTTGGCAGAAAAAGCCACTATAGTTTTATTGCTCCTTTGTAAAACATATCTATGTGAGAAAGGTTAAATCCAGAACCTGATCTAGGAATCAAACTTTCAGACATCGAACCAAATTTTGAATTTCGTTGTTTCACCAAATATGTACAAATATTCTATATAGCCCAAGAAACCTTCCCTCGGCTAATACTATAAAGAATTTAAAAAAGACAATAACAAATGTGAATTCTGAAGACCTGCCAGATATTACAGAGGATGAAATAGATAAAGCCATACAAGATATGAAAAAAAATAAAGCAGCGGGAGATGATAAAGTCTTAATAGAACTTCTTAAGGAAGGAGGAAGAAAAGTTAAGGAATATTTAAAGATCTTATTCAACAGATGTCTTGTCGAGAGTAGGATACCCAGTGGATGGAACAACGCTAACACAATTTTGATATACATTAAAGGCGATCCGGCGACTCTGGACAATTTTAGACCTATATCCCTTTTCTCCCAGTTATACAAAACTTTCATGAAAATCACAATTAGCAGATTGACGAACAAATTCGACACATATCAATCTGTTGAACAAGCAAGATTCAGAGGGGGATATGGAACATGCGATCACCTGCATACACTAAAAATATTAATAGAAAAAACCAACGAGTATAATCAACCTCTGTACATGGCCTTTGTTGGCTACGAGAAGGCTTTCGACAGGGTAGAACTATGGGCTGTTGAAGAAGCTTTGGTAAATAACAGAATAGACTCGAGATACAAAAATCTATTGAATAATGTCTATCTAGACGCAACGATGACAGTACAACTTGAGGACGAGCTAAAGACGAACCACATCCCAATCAAAAGAGGAGTAAGACAGGGAGATACAATCTCACCCACATTATTTACAATGGCCCGGGAAGACTTGTTCAAATCATTAAATTGAGAAAATAAGGGGATAAACATTAATGGTAGATTCCTAAATCATCTGAGATACGCAGATGATATACTCTTGATCGCATCCGACTGGGAAGAGCTGCAGTCAATGATAAACGACCTCCATGAAACATCGCTCTAACGAGGATTAAAGATGAATCTCAGAAAAACAAAAGTAATGTCAAACTCAGACGAACAACAAGTTAGTCCACAACAAGTTATAACAGTAAGTGCAACCGAAATAGAACAGGTGAATGAATATATATACTTAGGCCAGGCCATAAGAGTGAGTAAGGACAACCAGACAGCCGAAATAACACGAAGAACTCGATTGGGATGGACGGCGTTCGGAAAACTCTCCTATGTTTCGAAAAATCAGAAAATTCCCTTATACTTGAGAACCAAAGTATTTGATTGTTGTATATTGCCAGTTCTAACATACGCAGCGCAGACGTGGACCTTTACAAAATCAAATTTGGACAGAATCCGCACTCAAAGGGCTGTAGAACGACACATGTTAGGAATATCACTCAGAGATAAAAAACGAAATGAGTGGATAAGAAGAAAAACCAACGCAGTTGACGCTATAGAAAGAGCAGCATCACTAAAATGGAAATGGGCAGGCCATAACGAACGAATAGAAGACAACCGTTGGAATTCATAAATTGGAAAATGGCGCCCATATGAGGGGAAAAGATCCAGAGGCAGGCCACAGATGAGATGAAAGGATGACATAGTCAGACATGCCGGCTTGATGTGGCAAAGAAGAGGCCAGAATAGAGAGATTTGGAAACAAATAAGGGAGGCCTATATCCAGTTTTGGAAGGATGAAAACTAGGCTAAAATGAATGAATGAAATGACTGAATTCTAATGAATGTATTTTTCAAATTCTATATTATCGTGTTCATTTTGTATTACTTCTTATTTGTAGGCTAAACTATCATTTTATTTTTAAAAATGTTTGTTTCTAAATGTTTTACAATTATGTCTTAGTTTTTTGTTATGAACTGTAATTTAATATAGAAAATGAATTTTAATAACCCAATTTAACTGTTTAATTGTTTGTTCCTAATGATTACACAGGGAGTTAGATAATTTATTCCAGTTTTTAGGAGGGATTCGCAAGAAGAAAAAGGTTTGAAATCGCTGCTACAGTGTAAAAGTAATTTTCTTTAAAAATAGATGTTTTCGTTATATTTGTTACACTCTTTACCATATTTTCTTTTAGAAAAAGTGTAATCTTATTTTCCCGCTAAAAGAATCTAAAGAAGAGTTATTCGACTACGAAATTAAATTGCAAATAATTTCATCACTTTGTACAATTTAAAATTTCTATCCAACTCCGTTCATTGAAAAGGCAAATAAGTTTCTAAAAGCAAATGACGTTTTCTAAATTTATTTTTTCACATTTTAGAGTTCTTTAGCTATTTTGTTTTACTAAGGGAATACGAAATGTCCCGTTCTTTAACTCGAAAACTTAAATTGTTTTTTTTTTTTCCGCTGGCTAAATGCGAAAGTTTTAAGGAAGAGATTTGAAACGATTATAACAAAAAGTAAGTTACCTCGAGTCAAGTTTAACGTAAGTTAATTAAATATTGAAAAATAAGTGCTCTTATGCATCGTTTTAAATTTAAGAATAACTTTCCGAAGCTTAACCTAAAAAACGAAAAAACTTCTATTCTGTGAAATTTAATTAACTGCGTTAGAATTTTAATTTTGTATATATAAATATTATTTTCTTTATTATTGAACCATATATTATATCCTTTTTTCTTTATTTCGTCTTTCCTTGGGTTTAGGTTCTTTATTTAATAAAAAATACAGCAATTGACGTTTCGCCCTTTATCCCTTCCTAAATATTTTTTTTATATAATTAATACATTCACACAAAAGAAATTGAATCGAGCAAAAAAATTTATTCTAAGGCCTGATAAAAGCAATAAAACAGTAGATTACGATTCAAAAATGAACAACTTACTACAGGACGAAAATACATATAAGAGTGATCCAACCAGGCGCGGATCCAAGGGGGGGGGGGCGATCGCCCTCCCCCCCCCAAGAGCTCGGAGTTCAGGAAAATAGACCCGATTTTACCTCTTATACTTTTACCTTTTTTTTCTTCGCAAACTACCTGTGTTCTTTAGTCCGGTGTCTTTGGCAAAATCTATTAGATACATTTATTTTTCATAGGAATGGGCTAGAAATTTGATAATCAAAAATACTGGTCTATAATAATGGACCATTTGGGTTGGATAGCAATAGATATTTGGATGTGTGAAGTGTTAAAAAGGATTTTAATCCTTGTCATAGGCATCGGAAGGCGTCAAAAGGAGGTCTATTTTATCACTAAATATTTATGGCATAGAATATTATTTCAGTAATAAACTTAAAATAAAAAGTTTCTATAATATTATTTTATTTCTTATGATTTTTTAATAATTCACATATATTAGAAGATATAGATAATTTTGACATATTTAACACCAATCACAACTGTAGTTTTATTATTTTTAATTTTGGCATAGTTTGAGTTATTTCTTAAACCATCTGCAGAATTACAATTAAACACTAAAAAGGGATTCAAATTTCATTAATTTTTATATGTTACAGAAAATTTAAATAATAAATTGTGTTAACGCTGGTAAACATTACGTATCTTATTCGTCATCAAAGTCATTGAAGCTATCTTCGCTCAAATTAATTATAATTGATTCCTCTCTGACCGACCATGAGAGCGAGTTTCCACATTTTCTTTCATTCTTTTATTATATGGATTTTTCGCAATTATCTGCAGTAAGTTTATTTAAAAAAATCTTTCAAAAGTCCAGTTAAATTATTAATTTTTTAAGTTGTGTTATTTCCAGCAACTCTACCTTATGTTTGAGAGAGATATTTCCTTCACCAACGGACATTTTCCAGACTATCTATAAGAACAAATTTCCTATCTGGTTTTTCCCAACCAAAATTAAGTTCTCTGAGCAATTTCCAGAGCCCAGTTCTTTTAATTTCAGGCAAATTCCGATCTTCATTGATTTTAGTTAGAATTTTGTCGACGGTTGAGATCTGCTTCTCATAATAAAATGTATGTACAACTCCTTTTATTACAGTTTACATCTCTTCTTCCAACGAGGTTTTTTGTGTGCCTGTGATCCAATATAGCTTGGAACTACTAACAATTCCAGTCGTTTTTTTCTCCGTCAGTGTTCGGCACATGATAGATTTTCGAACTCCTGTTATATTGGAACACATCTCAACAGAGCTTTTAACATTATTATCTAGATATTAATCTCTTAAGGCATCATAAACATTCATCGTAATAAGTTTTTCGTTGAGGAAAAAATGCCCCCCATCTTTTGGGTATCTCACTAATCTCAAATAAAATATAAAAACAAGCACAAACAAAATAAATCACTAAAGACACACTGTAAGGTGTACTTTACTCACTGACAGAAATTAAATTGAACTATCAGAAATTTTATTGTTACAGTAAATTTATAAAAGCTTATAATATTTAAATATAATTAGATTTACGGCAGTTCTCAGTTACCGGGGGCACTGAAGCAGGTACGTTGGAGGTTTCGGTAACAGTTTTATTACTTTCCCTAGTTCTTGAATAGAGTATAGGAATGTGTATGCTTGCGATCGCCCCTCCCCTTCCCAAGGACTTTGAGTTCAGGAACATAGAACCGATTCTGCCTTTTATATTAGGAACGTGTATGCTGTTGGCACCCCCCCCCCCTTGACAACTTGAATTTTTTTTTATGCGATGGCACCCCCCCAGGAGCTTTGAACTCAGGAAAATAGACCCGATTCTGCCTCTTATACGAGGAATCTTCCCACCCCCTGTCGGAAACTTGTTTTTTCTTGGGATCGTCCCCCCCACTCTTCAAATTCAGAAAAATAGCCCCTTCCTGCCTTTTACACTAGAAATGGGAATATTGCTGGTGTCTCCCCTCCCCCCGTCGACAACTTGCTTTCGCTTGCCATACTGTACTTTTGTGATATCACCGCCCCTCCCCCCCAAGGAGAGAGGCTGGATCCGCCCCTGGATCCAACTCTACCTTCGTAAAAAAATTACTCAATGTAAAAGAGCAAACTGAAAAAGATGCAAAAAGGCTAGCCATTCACAATGCTATTCTTCCAAAAATATACGGCCTACCAAAATTACATAAAAATGATATACCACTAAGACCTATTGTTTTTTGTGTACAATCGCCATTCTACCGTTTATAAAAATTCTTATCGGATTGCAGTTCAAATATTTCAGGAAAAACGATTTTTTTATTAAAGATTCATTCGCCTTTAAAAAAATTATTGATACAATAAACTTATCCGAAAATTACAGACTCATTTCGCTCGATTTTGTATACAAACATATCAGATCAACTTGTTCACAATATTTTAGCAGAAAAATGGGAAATTTTAAAGGAGCATACATCTCTATCAAGAAGTAATTTTATTGATACTGTTAGCCTCGTTCTAAATACAAATTACTTTCAGTACAAGAACACCTTTTACAAAAAACTCGATGGATGTGCTATGAGATCAGCAATTTCATCTACCATTGCTCAGTTAGTAATGGAATATTTAAAGGAAAAAAGTTTTAGAAAAATTAAATTTTAATATAATATTTTTTAAATGTTTTGTCGGTGATTGCATAATAGCCGTGCCCCAAAACAAAATAAATGAAATTCTCCAAGAATTTAACAGTTTCAATGAAAAATTACAATTCACGTCTGACACAGAAAATAATAATAAAATAAATTTTTTAGATATGACACTTATACGCAAAAAAAACAAAATTTTAATGGTTTCTCTAATCATTTAAAAACTCAAAAAAATAGTTTATAAACCAACATATAATTTTTATTATAACCTAATAACAACAAACATAGAATATAAACAGCAAAATTATGTAGCATTACCTTACACTAGTGGGCTGTCAGAAAAAATAAAACATTTTAAAAAACCATGATGTTGTCTTATGCCACAGGTCACATAATAAATGAAATACACTGTTCACTAATTTAAAAGTAAAACTCCTCTAATGAATAAATCAAATGTAGTATATTCGATCCCTTGCACAAGTTGTCCCAAAAAATATATAGGCATGACGAGCCAAGGACAGATTGAATGGCCATAAATATACGAAAAACGCCTCAACAGCGTTAAACAACACACACAGGATGAAAAACATACTTTTGATTATAACAATATCATAATAAAAAACAAAGATATGAATTACCAAAAATTCCAAATAAAAGAAATGATAAAAATTAAAAAAGATAAAAATACTGTTAACGACAGAACGTATATAGGAAATTTGAGCCACATTTATACCAGCCTAATTTAAACAAAAATATTAAGTATTCGATCCTGTTAATAAGCATCAAAAACTGAATATCCTCTTAAAAATAAAATTAAATGTATTCTTTTTTTTTGTGCATTGTAAAATATAAAAAATATATAAAAAATAAAACACAATCGCATTCCATGTATCCTCAGTACCTAAATAGACGATGTAAAGGTCGACTTTCATTAATAATTAATAAACAAAATGTTAGGGTATGGACCGGTAAAATTAAATATATATTTTTTTAAGATTTAAATACTGTTTTAGAGTGTTTGTTTATTTTTAAAATTGTAGATATGCTCCTGAGTGAATGTTTTAATTATATAAACATATTTTTAGGAAGGAAAATAAATCAGAAATTTTGAAAATGCCGTAAAGGGTCAAATGTCAATTGTTGCATTATATATATATATATATATATATATATATATATATATATATATATATATATATATATATATATATATATACAGTGCCTTCATTTCAAAACGAACCATCCTTAATAACTTTCTTAAATAGAAAAATTTAAAAAAAAGAAAAAACACGTCAATTTAGATATACAGGGGGAAGTTTAATTTTGCATTTGTTAAAAGTCTGTCAATCACCTCCTCAACTCCAGCTAACCTCACTTTGATATGTCAAATGGGAACCCCCACCTTGTGACACATCATTGTAAGCAGCATAAAATTGTCTATCCAACCGTATAAAAAAAAATTAAATCGGTTGACGTACAAGCGAATAGTGTGCAAAAATGTCTTGTAATAATGCATAATATATCGGCCTCGAACTTTGGTATGTCAAATGATTACCCTATAGTGTGATACATCATTTTAAAGGACCTACGATCTGCTATCCAACGATGTCAAAAAAAATTAAGTTAATAGACGTTATAGGCAATTAGGATGCAAAAATGTGTGTTAAATATAAGCAGTTTATTCAGTTTTATTCAGTTGAAGAAAATTATTTTATTAAATGTTCAAAATGTGCGCCGTTATTAGCGAGACAATAAAAAAGCCTATTTTGAAATTCCCCACGAACATTGGCAAAGGTTTCTCTGCTAATTCCTCTACATTCCCGAACAATTCGATCTTTTAAATCGTTAATATTTTCAGGTGGGGTTTTATAAACCTTGCTTTTTAAATACCCCCAAAGAAAAAAGTCTAGAGGGGTTAGGTCTGGAGACCGTGCTGGCCATTCAATTGCACCACGTCTGCCAATCCACGTCCCTGGAAAATGTTCATCAAGCCACTCTCGAATTGCCAAAGCGTAGTGCGGGGGAGCTCCATCTTGCTGGAAATGCAAATTATTTTCATTTAGTACCATAACAGCATTTTCATCCACTTGATTTTCTAAAGATTGCACAATGGCAGGGTATATTGTGTTTTCTAAAAGGTTTAAATAAATTTGCCCAGTTAAATTATCTTCCAAAAAAAATGGCCCGATGATTTCATTGCCATAAATTCCTGCCCACACGTTAATTTTTTCGGGATATTGAGTATGCCCTTCTCGGAAAAGGTGCGGATTTTCATTATCCCAGTATCTGCAGTTATGTCTGTTAACCAGTCCATTTAGAAAAAAAGTTGATTCATCACTAAAGCAGATATTCTTAGGTAAATGGGGGTCCTCGTCAATTCGTTGGCACATTAATTCGCAAAATTGAATTCTCCTATCAAAATCGTCTTCTCCGACTTCTTGAAGAATTTGAATTTTGTAGGGAAAAAACTTATTTTGTTTTAAAACTTTATGCACAGAGCCAGCAGAAATGTTGGTTAAATCTGCGACCTTTGAGATGGATAAAGTTGGATCTATTGCAAACTGTCCAAGTACCTCGATTTGGCATGCTTCATCTACAATCCTTTTCTCAATATATTTTTTATTACAAACGGATCCCGTTTCTTCAAACTTTCGTACCAATTCGAGTACATATTTATGGCCCACGTTTTTGTCTTGATGCCTCTCGTTAAATGCTCTGGCGGTTCTACGAGCGCACCGATCTTCAGCTCCATAGAGAAAAATTATTTCTATTCTTTCGGCTAGCGTATACACCATTTATATTCACGTTTCAACTAGGCGTCACAATGACAATTTTAACAATAATAAACAACTGGTGTTTAAAGATCTTAAAAATTTTATTTATTGCAGTGATTTTTTGTACCTATCAGGTACCGCAAAAAATATCATTGAAATAAATACACTAGATTGATTAGACTGCAATGAATTTTGCGATGAATTTTAAAACAGGCTTAGTTTTTTTCTCGCAAATATTTTAACTGTTTATTATTTTAAAAAAATATTTATTTTAAATTTAAAATAATATTTTACTCTATGAAGTAGCCATTTGACATAACAAAGTTTAATGTGATAAGGTGTCTATTATTACCACACATCTTTTCTTACTATTCGCTTGTACATCAACAGATTTTGTTTTTTTTATTGGCCAAATAGGAGATAGTATGCCCTTTAAAAAGATGTATCACACTATAGGGTAATCATTTGACATACTAAAGTTCGAGGCCGATATAAAATGCATTATTACAAGACATTTTTGCACACTGTTCGCTTGTACGTCAACCGATTTAATTTTTTTTATACGGTTGGATAGACAATTTTATGCTGCTTACAATGATGTGTCACAAGGTGGTGGTTCCCATTTGACATATCAAAGTGAGGTTAGCTGGAGGTGAGGAGGTGATTGACAGACTTTTAACAAATGCAAAATTAAACTTCCCCCTGTATATCTAAATTGACGTGTTTTTTCTTTTTTTTTAAATTTTTCTATTTAACAAAGTTATTAAGGATGGTTCGTTTTGAAATGAAGGCACTGTATATATATATATATATATATATATATATATATATATAAAACTGAAGATTCAAAAATTTCTGGTATAAAAAGAGATGTTCTGTACACTCTAACCCAGAAGTTTATATATATATATATATATATATATATATATATATATATATATATATATATATATATAGATCTATAAGAATAGTTCATAATGAACTTGTAATATTTTTTTCACGTGTTTTTTCATATCCGGAGGATATCCCACATTTTTTCCGGACACCCTATATATATATATATATATATATATATATATATATATATATATAGAGAGAGAGAGAGAGAGAGTTAGAGAGAGGGTTAGAGTGTACAGAACATCTCTTTTTATACCAGAAATTTTTGAATCTCAAGTTCAGATTTATGTTAGAATTATGCTTCTTTTAATTTTTTAACATATTGAAATATAATTATTAAACTAAAGTATATTTTCATCTGTTAAGATCAATAATTTACAGAACAATCATTTCCCGGTAAATTCGAAAAATTCGCGTTAATAAATCAATTTTCCATCATGGGAAAACTTCTTAGAATCGTTTTAAAAGGGAATAGTAAGTAAATTTCAAAGAAATTGCACATATATCACTATAAAATATTGTTAACCTAATAACGTAGCCTTTGACAGCGATGACGTTAGAACGCAGTGACGTTATTCACCTTGGTTGGTGTTTTTTGTCACGAACTTGAGAGTGATTTAATTAAATTTTTATTAGTAAATGAAAATTAAATTCCTTAAAAATAAAGAAATATTCCTTATTTTTTAGGATTTTTATTATGGAAACTACCGTTATGGTCAGAATGAACAGAATCAATCACAGAGCAAGGAGAAAAAAGAATGTCAATTCATTGAATTTTACAATATTATGACGATATGTCGTTGTAAAACTTCCAGAATTCAATTGGGAAATCCCCCAACATCAAAAAAGTCCTTCGGTTCTAACGCACGCTAATCTGACTGGTGAAATGTCTTGTCCTTATTCGTCAATGGATTACAATGTCCTAAAAGTTAACAAATAGGGATTTAGCAGGACTTTTTCATTAAACAAAAATATTCTCTATTTTCCGAAAGGAAAACGCGACAGCCCAAACGAGGATGACGCCCGTCTAAGACAAAGCAAATTACATTTTTCTCCCACGTTTGTGGCGAGTTTAACAAATTAAATTTGAATTCGAGTTAGGTTAGACAGTGTTGTCTTGTAAAGATTAAAATAAAATTTATAGTGAGAAGGACCAACAATGTGGAGTTTTTTTATTTAACATTCTGGGGAAAAGATGTACACTAGGGGATTCATCGGGACCTTACAGTGAATATTTGAGTTAAGTGAAACCATATTCCCGAATAGCCTTGGAAACACATTTCAAATGCCGATCTTTGTGAGCAGGCTAAAGAAGATTCGATACCCGTCTTATACTGGTCTTATTAGTGACCGAAAAAATGGGGTAGGTTTTTTTGTTCCTGAAAGACCACATCTTGCTATTAATTATTTCGTCTTTAGTAGTAGTGTGTGTTCAGTACTTCCTCCTACATTAGCTTGATGTTTTCATCCGAAACTGCCTCACATGGTCGGACTTGGCAGAGTTAGGTATTTAATTGATTTTCTTCTGAATGACATTGCTTTTCCCATTCTCAGTGACCTTTCGTATCCATTTTCCATCTCTTTGTCTAGCCGCGAGTCCAGCCAACAACTTTTCTAACAACAACAGTAGGTTGAAACGAAATTTCTCGATGATGTTATGCTCCGACGTCCTTCAATTGTGCATTATCTTCGATAATAAGATCTTGATATAACTTCCACAACTTATCTGCAGTTAGGGTTCTTAATAAAATATCCAACTTTTGATATATTAATAATTTTAAATATATCAGACTTTTGTATTTAATGCTTTATATATTGTAACGAACTTTGTAGCATTGTACATTGCATAATGTTAGTTTGTGTTTGTAGTTTGTAGAGTTTTAAGTATATTTTTTACGAGTTCATAATTTATTTACTTAATGTTACCTTTGTTAATTTCCTCAGGACACGTCTATGAAAGCCGGTCTGGAAGATTTTAGAGAATTTATTACACCATGTAGTATGAAAATCTTTCTAGAAAATTAGGGAATCTTCCGGTATCGACCAAAAGGGTAGAAGAAGATTCCAGATCGGCTTTCGGGGACAGTATAGTTTGAGAGCTTGTCGACGCAACTTGAATTATTTTGACAAGTTGTTAAAGTTGTAGCGATAAAGAGATTTTGAAATAATAGAGGTTATTCAGTAATACAATGTGTGTTCAAAGATCGGCCGTCCGGAACAAATTGGTGTCAGAGGTGCGATCAAATCCAGAAAAGGTAAGTTCAAGTAAGACAATTAGAAAAGAAAGTGAACTGAAATTGTATGCCAGTGGAAACTAGGAGACAAAAAGCAAAAATGGAAGAACAACTTCAGAGACTAGTTTAAATCAGGTGTTGATGATGATACAGGATATGAAGACAAGCCAAGATGATATGAAACGAGAATTGATGACACTGAAGACAAGCCAAGAAAACATGAAACAAGAATTGAAAGAAGATATGACGAAAAATTAAGACGATATGAAACAAGAATTAAAAATAAATCAAGACGATATGAAACAAGAATTAAAGACAAATCGAGACGACATGAAACAAGAATTGATTACACTAAAAACATGACATTAAGAAAAATCAAGAAAGTATAAAAGAAGAACTAAAAACAAGTCTGGGGAACATAAGACAGGAACTTAAGACAAGTAAAGAAGATATGAAACAACAACTGAAAGGAGACATTACAAAAAATTAAGAAGATATGAAGCTATAGAACAAGAAATGCAACAGAAGATTAGCAAAACTAGAGAAGACGTACATGGGGAAATACAACATGAGGTGACAGGAATCCACAAACTGAAGAAAGAATCATCAGAAGAATCAAAGTTTCTCGAGATTATCGCAAGACTAACAAGGAAATTTTCATGAGGCTAATGAGGGAGCTGCAAGAATTTTTGAATGAAAGGAAAACACATGACAACAAAAATACAATCTTTCGTAGTAGAAATAGAATTCGTTGTTGGAAGTGTGGCCAAGAGGGGCATCTACAAAGCAACTGTACTCGCAATAATGTTCCTGACAGAGGCCCTGATGGCTATTGACTTCATATTGCTAATATAGATGATGGTGTTCGAAGAAGCAACTTGTTGAAAGTCTTTGCTCCTTATGGTGAACTTGAAGATGTCTGGTTCAGTAATAGTATTTCCTGTTTTGGATTTGCTGTATACAAAGATAAAAAAAAATGCTGCAGTTGCCGTCAAGGCTTGCGATGGAGTTGAAGTATGCGGTTGGCGTATGCGTTGTCGTATAAGAGTAGTGCCAGACCGAGAAGAAGGGATCAGAGTCGCCGGTACCATTCGAATAACATGCGTTGTTACCAGTACTAATACAATGGTCATTTTTATAGAGATTACCCGGAAATTACTGCTGGTGGAGGCGATAGAAGAAAGAACCATTCCGTTTCCTATGATAGAAAGTCTTGAAATCGCCGGATTGTTCCTTTTTCTTGTTTTTATTACACTATGTAGTAAGAAAATCGTTCTAGAAAATTAGGGACTCTTCCAGTATCGACCAAAAGGGTGTATAAAGGGTTCAGATCGGCTTTCGGGGACAGTATAGTTTGAGAGCTCGTCGACGCAACTTGAATTATTTTGACATGTTGTCAAAGATCGGCCGTCCGGAACAATATTCGTCTAACAAATTTGCAGTAAAACATATTAGAAAAAGCAGTGATTTTTCAAATCATTATATTATAGTTTTTCTCACCGATGTTTTTACCCTTGTTTAAATAATGATCTTTCAAAGATCATAAGTAGATATGAGAGTAAAAGAAAACAATCCAACAAAGGGTGGAACATAACTTGTTTACTGAACGGCCGCCGGATGATGACGCCACAAATCAGCGCTGTGTCATTATATTCTAGGGGTTGTTACTTAAACCCATTGTTAATTTCTCCTTGCCATTCTCTCAATATCTATAACTTTTGTTCTTGTTACGATTTCTTCATTTGATATTCGGTTTATGAGTAATGCGCTAAGCATGGCTTGTTCCATAGCTTTCGCAAAAATTAGGTTTACCTGGATAACTTCAAACCAAATCAAAAAAATAATTTTTATACAACATTCCTAACGCTAGCGTGGTAAATTTTGATAGAAAACGAAAACTATAGAAATAAGATTTATAATAAATATTTCCATCTATCTCAGTAGAAATAATTTTAGTTTCATATCTTAAAAAATATTCAACTCACGACATAAGAATAATAATAATTTTTCCCAAACCTTGGACTGTCCTGACTATCCTTGGGGATCGAATTTCCCAGAAAATTTCCATAACAAGTCACCGGTAAACGTATTTCCTACGAAAGAGACCTCGAGATGGAAACAAGAACGATGCACGTCAAAAAGAAAGAAAATTACATTTTCCACTTCCGGTAGTGGAAAATAGGAAAAATTAAATTTGTATCAGGGGTTAGTTAGACAGCGGTATTTTGCAAATGGTAAATTGTAATACGAGGATTAAATTAGGGCACCAGAGTGCTGCTGTAGTTTCCTTATTTTAAAATAATTAAATTGTATATTGTGTTTGTTATTAACTTAATATAAGTAATATTGTTGTTGTCAAGTAAATGTTAGACTTCCAGTGTCTACATTTTTTATTATATATCACGACGTTTTAGCTAATAGTTATCATTAGACATTTTTAGGTAAAACTAATTAAATTTTTAACCTAGATAATTGATAAAACCCAAAATTTTTTAGAGATTGTAAGACAACAATAATAGACAGAAAGGTTAAGATCAAATATTTACATATAATAAATTAGTAACCATAGTGTAGATTAGAGTATAAATTAGAAGTTAGTATAGTTTAAGGTGTTTTGTTTAAAATTTAGTATAGACGATTAGAAATTGTTTAAGAAAAATGTCAATAATTACCAAAATGCTTGACTAAGCATATAATTTTAGAACAGATTTTTTTAGCAAAGATTTGACTAATTTTCCTCTTTAGAGACAAAAGTTCAATAAAAAACTGTGTTAAGTATATTGAACAAGAAAGAGGAAATATTATTGTAAACTAATATATATTTTTATTTCAACTGTAAGTGAGTAAATGCGTTAAAAAACTAAGAATCAAGTGTCACTCATCTATTTTGGTCTCAATATAAACAGTCACACATTGATACAAAAAGTGCGTGGAGGGTAATATTAGTGCGGAATTTGAGCAAAAAACACTGTGATAAGTGAAAAACATTCATTACTGTTCAGTATCCAACAAGAATGTAATCGTTTTAAGGTTTGTTGAACAAAATATGTGGAAATTAAAACCATGTATGGTAGAAATCTGTAAAATATAATACAGATTTATCCAGTTCATAACATAGATTTAAGTTTTTTGTTAGCAAATTTAGGATTAAAATGTCAAGAAAATGTTGTATAATACGTGGATAATAATATCCGAGGAAATAATAAACATTTTAGACTTTTTTCGAACAAAATTAGAGTAAAATATCCATAAATTTCAATGTGCAAGCCTTTAATTTTTATCAATTTTAATATATAAATAGTATGCTAAAGTGGTTTTAATGTATATCAAAGTATCAAGAAAGCTCTAAAATTTATTTATTGCAACCTCAATAATGCTCAATGATAAAATTTTGGTCCATATATTCATCAAAACATAAAAAATTCCAATAAAAATTGGTCAAATTAAAAAGCATTCATAAAACGCAATTCTTCAAGGTGGTAACATTTATCAAGTTATCTGGTGTCATAAATCTGACCAATCAGGTGGAAGACGTTTCAAATGTTTCGGTTTCTTTTATATAGCCGAGGCGTAGGAATTACGTCAGAGATGAAGTTATCCTGTTGCTAAAAGCATCGCGCCTATCGTGCTCCCGAAATTTACCTAACCTCAAATTTTTCGTTCGTTTTCATACGTCATCCGAAAACAAAAGCGAAATATTTTGTTTTTTATTTTTAAAAGAGGTCATTTGTTTGTTTTGTTTTAAGTTTATAATTTAATAAAAAGTAATTAAAAGTATCGAAGTTTGTTCTATGAATAAAATTTTCAACTCTCAAATAACAACAAATACGAAAAATAGTGATTCGAAGAATATAAGAAAATTTAATTGGTATTTTTATAAAGAAGAAAATATTTGTACGAGATTTTGGAATAAATATTTGTAATTTCCCTACTTGACAGGAAACTACTACAAAATATTTTGGATATTTTTGCACAAGAAAATGAGTGAAATAATATATTGGAATTGTATTTTATGATATTGGGACCAAGGTACAGACAAAAAAAAACAAGGTATTTATAATAGTCTAAGCAGATGAAAGCTTTTATTTGTTTCTAGACATTAAAAAACTAGCATCAATAATAATCTAACTTTTCACAAGATTAGAAAAAATTAAACTAATAAATGATTATGGTTATACTAACCTGATAATACATAAATAATATTCATCATCAATAGTAGATGTCACTATATTAATTAACCACTTGAATAACATCACAGCAAACGACAAATTTTAAAAAATATACCAAATTTCATGAAATTAACCACGTTTTACAAATAAAATTGCAGTAACGCCATCTAGTGGACGGTTGCTAAATTAAAATAATAAAACGTTGCTAAGGAGTGATACAGGTTGTTAAAAAAGACGATGCATGGTAAATTAAAATAAATAAATGACAATATTAATAGGAAATATAGTTGCATGAAATATTATAGCATTGTTCATATAATTTCATCCAGAATTGTTGAAAATATGTGCCATTTATATATATATATATATATATATATATATATATATATATATATATATATATATATATATATATATATATATATATATATACCATTTTGATCTTAATTAGTCCAGGCGGACTTGGCGGGACCAAATTTTCTCCAGATATGTTCTTCTAGTGTTCTTTGATCCTTACTTTACGTGTATTTTTTTTTCGCCAACATAGGAGTTGCCATACTCATATGCTATCTGATACACACAGTTCTTTATGTCATCTTTGAGTTGTTGGTTTAATCCAAGTAAGCTGGCTTGTCAGAAAGTTATTCGAATTGAGTCATAGTTGATGTTATATAGTTTTCCTATTCTTCTAAATTTTTCTGAAATGCTTCTAACATATACAGGGTGATTCAAAAATCGATCACGAAACTTAAGGGGGTGATTCTACTTGACAAAATAAGGGTAGAGCTTCATATAATTTTTTTTCAAAATGTCATTCGTTTTCGAGTTACAAGCCGTCCAAGTTCAAGTTTTTATTTTTTGTTTTTTGAATTACTCGCTTACAGGAAAACCGATTTGACTAATATTTGAAAGATAGGCTAAGTCTTCTGCGCTTCATCATTTTAGTAACAATTCACATTGATTGTTTGCCGCTAGAGGGCACTTTACCTACATTGAAAATTGTTTTTTTGTCATAATTTTTTAGTGTTGACAGCTACAGTATTTTTTGGCATAATTTCTGAAAGACTGATGCCAGGCCTTTAAAAAAGGTGCTCTTTATTTACATCGCTAAACCCAACGGTTTAGACGTAAATCACCCTTAAAAATTAAGTGGTAAATTTACTTTTCTCATTTCATTACCACCAGCTACCAGGTAAATAGCTATCAAAGTATACTAGAGCTGTCAGTTTAACATCAAATAAATTCGCTTTTTAAACTATTTAATTTATAATCTTAAAATAACTAATAATGGCTTGAAATTATTAAAGATAATCCAGGTATTAGTACTAGAAAAATTGGGAATGAAGTGCGGCTCTGTCAGGCTAGTTCATGGAGGATACTAAGAGAAGAACAACTCTACCCGCTTCATTCAAAAAAGGTGCAGGCTCTTTATGACGATGATCGGCCGAGACGGTTGGAAATGTGCAATCAGATCCTAGCTAAGTATGAACACGATAATCGATTAATTGGCTTCATATTATTCACTGACGAAGCTGGTTTCACTCGTGATGGCATAACAAATCTACATAACATCCACACATATGCTTACGAGAACCCAAACAATGTGGTAGAAACGAAACATCAGCGTAGATTTTCACTAAATGTGTGGGCAGGGATAATAGGAGATTACCTTATTGGTCCTCATTTCTTTGATGGCCCATTAACTGTTGACGTATACTTAGGTTTTATCCAAAATCGTCTCCCATTGTATCTGGAAGATGTGCCATTGGAAGTAAGGGCCAACATGTGGATCCTCCAAGACGGAGCTCCGCCCCACTTTAGTATACGTGTCCGACAGTATTTGAATGCAACGTATCCTGAGCGATGGATAGGACGAAGTGGACCATTGGCATGGGCAGCGAGGTCACCAGACCTTAATCCTATGGATTTTTTCTTTTGGGGTCATTTGAAACAATTGGTGTACGATATTCCAGTAATCAACGTCGAGGATCTTCGCTTCAGGATAATCGAAAAGTGCCAAATTATTAAAGAAACACCAGAAATTTTTCATCGAGTTAGGCGACATTTTTTGAAGAGTGTTAGGAAATGTATGGAAGAAAATCGGGGACATTTTGAGAATCTTTTTTAGTTTGTTTAGTACTGTTTCATTAATTTTTATCAATTAAATGTGTATCGCAATAATCCATAACATGAATATTTACTGATTAGCCATTATTAGTTATTTTAAGATTATAAATTAAATAGTTTAAAAAGCGAATTTATTTGATGTTAAACTGACAGCTCTAGTATACTTTGATAGCTATTTACCTGGTAGCTGGTGGTAATGAAATGAGAAAAGTAAATTTACCACTTAATTTTTAAGGGTGATTTACGTCTAAACCGTTGGGTTTAGCGATGTAAATAAAGAGCACCTTTTTTAAAGGCCTGGCATCAGTCTTTCAGAAATTATGCCAAAAACTACTGTAGCTGTCAACACTAAAAAATTATGACAAAAAAACAATTTTCAATGTAGGTAAAGTGCCCTCTAGCGGCAAACAATCAATGTGAATTGTTACTAAAATGATGAAGCGCAGAAGACTTAGCCTATCTTTCAAATATTAGTCAAATCGGTTTTCCTGTAAGCGAGTAATTCAAAAAACAAAAAATAAAAACTTGAACTTGGACGGCTTGTAACTCGAAAACGAATGACATTTTGAAAAAAAATTATATGAAGCTCTACCCTTATTTTGTCAAGTAGAATCACCCCCTTAAGTTTCGTGATCGATTTTTGAATCACCCTGTATATCTTTGTCATCCTGTGGTACCCTATCAGAAAACATGGCTAATACTCTTTCCAAACACAACATAAAAGTAGCCTTTAAATCTCAACACAATCTGTCCACTATCCTTTACAATGCTAAAGATAAAATTAATAAATTTGATAAATCAGGAGTTTATAAGTTAAAATGTTCAGAGTGTGATAGCTTGTATATTGGACAAAGTGATAGAAGCTTTAAAACTCGCTTTTCAGGACACCACCTATCATATAGACTACAAAAAACAGACTCGAGCTTTGCCAACCATTGCTTACAATACAGCCACAGTTTTCCTGATTTAAGCCACACTGACATGTTACATTATTCAACAAAGGACCAAAAGTTAAACATTCTTGAATCTTTAGAAATATATAAACATAGTAAAAATAAAAATGTAAATTTGCTTAATAACCAGACAGAACTTGGGTTTTCCCCGTTATTTGTTGTCGTCAAATAATAATTAGTTTCCAAAATTTAGTACCTCCCCTTTGTAATAATGTAATTTCTCAGGTAGTTTTTATTTATTGTTAAATGTGCTCATGTTTTTTTATTGAATACTTAGTCTACCTTTGTAATTCAGTTTGAAAATGACTCTGTAAGATGAAACTGCAGTCACTGTTTTCTTAATAAATTTTGTGGTATAAAACATAGGAGTTCCTTTTAAACATTTCCCGAAGATGATTAACTACCACATAGTAACGGCTACCAGCATCAACTTCATAATATGTTATTATATTTTTCAGATTATGTTAAATGTTGTACTTGATATCTGCGTTATGAAAGAAACTTGCAAGATTTTTATTTTCAATCATGTATCAACTATCATCGATTTTCTCTCAAGCTCCCACCTTTACAATATTTTTTTTTGAACAACCAGTATATGTTACATTGAACAAAAAGAAAAAAACTAATTCGTAGAAATTAAACTAGGAAAAGTAAGCTTAAAATTTACATGTCGTAAATATATAAGCTATAGCCGGTTACAAAATGGTATATCAAATCAAGAAATATAAATCTTAACACGCGTTTTTAGCGATGTAAATAAAGAGCACCTTTTTTAAAGGCCTGGCATCAGTCTTTCAGAAATTATGCCAAAAACTACTGTAGCTGTCAACACTAAAAAATTATGACAAAAAAACAATTTTCAATGTAGGTAAAGTGCCCTCTAGCGGCAAACAATCAATGTGAATTGTTACTAAAATGATGAAGCGCAGAAGACTTAGCCTATCTTTCAAATATTAGTCAAATCGATTTTCCTGTAAGCGAGTAATTCAAAAAACAAAAAATAAAAACTTGAACTTGGACGGCTTGTAACTCGAAAACGAATGACATTTTGAAAAAAAATTATATGAAGCTCTACCCTTATTTTGTCAAGTAGAATCACCTCCTTAAGTTTCGTGATCGATTTTTGAATCACCCTGTATAATGTCCAACACTACTTTTTGTTTCCCATCCATTGATGATTTTGTCCTATTTCTGCTTTGATACAGAATCTTATCCTTCAGATTTATTGGATATCCGATGGCTGTCAAGTTACTTTTAATATGATCTACCCATTTCATTAAGTTCTCGTTGTAGTTGCAAAAAGTTAATGCTCTATCTACGAGGTTTCTTACAATTTCATGTTTGATGTTGTTGGAATCGTTGTATGAATAGTTTAAATATTTCCCTCTGTGTGGATTTTCTGTAGACTGAGTTTTGATTTTGTCAGCAATTTATTTCAATCAAAGCATATAAAAATGATAATATATATTGTACTTCTCTTCCTCCATAGTGAGTTTAGTGGTTGGGCTAATATTGTTGAGATGAGAAAGGAAGTTTTGAACTTCTTCGTCGTTACCATTTCAGATAAAGAAGGTATTGTCTACGTATCTAAGCCATAATTTTGGGTTAACCTTTTACAAAATCAAATGCAAGGGTCTTGAACTTTTCCATGAAAATCCTTGCAACTATCGATGAGAGTGTAAATCCTATTCGTAGTCCATCTACCAAGATGAAGAATTTTTCATTTTCTTGGAAATAGAAATTGGTCAAACAGTGTTCCATCAAGTCCATGGTGGAGTGTGGTGGTACAGATGTTGTTTCTGCTAAGGTATGGTTTTCTTCAAGTTTCTTCCTTATGATTCTTGGTGACTCCTTAGCTGGAATGTTGGTGTATAGATTTTTCACGTCAAAGCGAATAAAAAGGTCATCTGGTTGTCCTTCAATTTATCGTATAATTTCTGTGAAATGTTGCAAGTTCTTGCTCTAAGATGATGTATTTCTATGTAATGGCTTTAGGACTAAAAAACTTTGCAGGCTTAGAAATCGGAGAGTTACAAAAATTCGTGGTAGATCTTTGAGGCATGTTTTATTTAGATATCTTTGGGAGTCCATAAAGATGTAGAGTTTTGCTGTGGTGTGGCGTTAACTTAATCTGAATTTTCCAAGGAATGTACCTTTCAAGTTTCTTAAAAATGCAAGAGGAGATAATTACTAGCCTAAACGCAGTATTTAGCAAAAAATGTGCTGTGTAATGAATATCAATTTAGCTGTGCGTGAGTTGTGTTAGTTTGGGAACATGGGTTATGCTATCTGCTATATAATGGATACCAATCTAGCTGTGCATGGGGTACGAGGTTTTGGCAGCTTGAGTTTCGGCTCAAAAATTTGATCTGCTTGCCTGTCTGCTATGTAACGGATATTCATCTAGTTGCACGTAGGGTTTCTTCTCTTACAGATTTATTTAGTGGATTTTTTCAATTTAACCTTCAAGTGGCCTTGGAGTGACCTTTGGTTAACCTTGAAGTGTTAAACAAACCACGAATTCAGATTCAGTTTCCCCAAATGTCGATATATCTTCTTTTACAGATCTATTTAGTAGAATTTTCTCAATTTGATCTTGAAATGACGCTGAAATGACCTTTGGCTGACCTTAAGGGATTAAATAAATCACGAATTGGGATTAAGTGACCCCAAAAACCTACATATCTTCGTCTTCAGATTAGTGTAGTGGATTTTTTTCAATTTGACCTTAAAATGACTTTGAAGTGACCTCTAGCTGACCTTGGGGATTAAACAAACTACGAATTCGAAATCAGTGACCTCAAGATGGTACGTGTCTACTTCTTTAAATTTATTTAGTGAATTTATTTCATTTGACCTTGAAATTACCTTGAACCTGACGTGATAGAGGTTAACGGACCTCAGATTTGGATTCATGGCGTCTAATTACATAAAAGTAAAAAATGGTCGGGTCAAATATGCATCACTTTTTTTATAGACCTGTGTAATCATTCACATATAAATCAGCCAATTATGCAACGTTGGAACTACTGGACGTGGTTATATACCCTCGTACGAATTTACAACAGATATTAAAAAAATAGAGTGACTGAATTGTAAAAAAAAATCTATTACAGAGGCTCTATCTTTTGATTATTTTCCATAAAATTCCTATATAAAGATTTATTTGTTGATATTTTGATACAAATCATTAGCAAAGCCATAGGGACGGGGCTCTTTGGAAGATCTGTCTTTCAAAGCAGCTATTTTCAGTTTAAAACTTTTTGTGAATTTGTAAATATTTTTATTTGCAACACTGCAACTATGTGCTTAGTTTTTTTTTATACTGACCAGTAAAAATTCAATTTTCAAACCTTAGATAAACACTTAAGCTTTTAACAAAATCTCTCTTTATCCCCAACGCTTTGAAAGTAAAATTCAGTTAAGTTTTCCATTAGTTTTTCAAACTTTAAAAGAGCTTTTAATTTAAACATTTTCATAAAGTAACGCGTTGGATAACACCAGTAAATTTCGCGGAATTTTCTCTCAAAAATAAAACTTTTCTAAATTAGTTACTCTGTTGGCGTTGTGGATAAAATGTCACTAAAATAAGAGAATTAACGCTCACATGTTAGAACACGTAGGGGAAGGGGGCCCAAAGCAGGTCACTTAAGGTTTATTTTGAAATAAATGCCACATTTTTATATCTAAACTGGTTTTATTTGAATAGTCTGCATACTTATTTAACAAACTTGGAAAGTAACACCATAAATCACGCAACTTTTAACAATTTTCTTAGTTATAACGAAAAATATACAGTGTGTCATTTGACCTGCTTTGCCCGGAGGGTATGCCCAAAGCGGGTATGGCATCTCGGCAAGCGGATAAAGATAAAAATATTATCTTATACTAATAAATCGTCAGTCCGTTGTCCGTACAGGTAGCTACAGTACCTGGTGGTGCTCCATCCAGTAATCAATCATTCATACGTTTACGTTCAAATATCATAAACGGTGGTATAAAAGCAGCAGCATTGCAGCAACATATGACCGTCATCAGTTTTCCTCTTTCGGTGCTGGAAATTACACCAACTTGTTTTTTTCCTGTTTTAGTGAGCACTTTAGGAGGTCTGTTACTGGTCGTCAGAACACCTGTTTCATCTACATTATAGATCCTTTTGCAATCAATTTTTTCTAAAAGATTTGAAGCAGTCATCGCCTGCAGAATTATTTTTAAATGGATGTGAAATGTTGTTGGCTTCTGCAAACTGATAAACTAGAGCGCAAAATTCCTGTCTAGTCAGACCAAAAAAGAGATTGTCCATGTGAAACAAATACTCAAGTAATTCAGTTTCTTGACTGGCTGAAAATACGCTGCGAAATCTTTCAAGTTTCTTTTCCGCTGAACCTTTTTTAATGTGCCTTTGCAAAGTTGATAAATTTATACCATATTTTTTGGCTGCGCTTCTGATGGATGTTCGATTTGCTTCTTCCATGGCCAGCTTCATAGTTGCTTTACCCCAAGATGCTTGTTGAGATTTTCTTTTATATTTTTGTACCATCTGTAAAATTAATAGAAGTCAATCAGCCACAACACAAACCTTAGATCTAAGAACGTAAAAAAGTACCATTCTATTTGTAGTTACCAGGATAAAGCATGGCAAATGGGTACCTGCTTTACCCGTACCTCCTTTGCCCAAAGGCTCATTTTTTAAAAATGTGTAAAATATAACCTCAATGTATGAGTGAGAAATGTAAACGCTTTTTGCGAATTCCAAGCTAGATTCATGCTTAATGACAGACATATATTAAAGGAAACATAACTCTAACCATCTTCGAATAATTCAAATTCACTTACCTGGATATTTTTTAATAAATTCCACCAAAAAGAACATTTATCGTTCTTGCCAAAACCACGCGACTCCGACGCCTTGATTTGACTGATTCATGTCGGAGCGTGTTCAGATGTTTCCGTCGCACTCACACATATGTGCAATTTCATTGCACAGATACGTATTTACGCCGACCTGCTTTGGACGAGGTACCTGCTTTGGGCCCCCTTCCCCTACACGAAAATAGAATTTTTAAAATTCTTTTTAATATATATTTTTTGACGTCGAATTTAAAAATAAACTGTTCCAGTTTAAATAGCTATTATGTTAATAATTTAGTCATAAGAAGCAAGGCTAAAAATAGCGTAAAACGAGCATAAAAAATATTTTTACGCTCACTGCACTTCATATTTGATCTTTTTCACTTAAATGTGTCATTCTTTCAGCGTCTCTAGAACAGAAATTTAAATAAGTATGGTAACGTATTGTTATAAAAAAACTTAAATTGATTGAAAGCGTTATTTCTTTACCTCAACAAGCAAAAACATACTCTCTGAATACATTATTCTAGAAACTAAAATAATGCACATGGATCTGGAGAGGTCTGGACAACAGAATAGAACTAGTCCAAGAAACGAAGCAATTTTTGGGAGGTAAAAATGATTCAAATACTGCCTGCGATCTAATTGCAGAAATTGATAGGGGAGGTTAGTAGAAATGACGTCTCATCTTGTATCTCAACAAATTTTGGCTGGAACATTTTTTTTTTAACAAATAGGTCGAAAAATGATTTTTTCCCCGGTTTTTTGGATTTTACGGAAAATATAAGGGATTTAGAGAAAAATGTTCCATAGACGAATTGTACATCTTGAAAATATCTTCAAAATAAGTTTCTGTTTATCCAAATCGGTCTGTAAATAAAAAAGTTATTGCAAATTAAATATTAAAAATGCCTTATTTTCCAATTGTTAATAACTTTTTTAATATTTATTGAATTGTTTTCAACTTTTACTAGAATGTAAGTTTTAAAATGCTTAAAAAGTGTACGGAAGTTGGGCGCTGTCGGTCCAATAATTTTTGTAAAATTGCAAATTAAACATTAAAAATGGCTTATTTTTCAATTGTTAATAACTTTTTTAATATTTATTGAATTGTTTTCAACTTTTACCAAAATGTAAGTTTTAAAGCGCTTAAAAAGTGTGCGGAAGTTAGGCGCTGTCGGTCCAATAGTTTTTATAAAATTGCAATTGTTTAGAAAAATGAAAAAAGTGACTATTTTTGATTGGCAGTACCGTCGTTTAGGAAACTGCTACAGAGTTCTGTCAGTGCTCATGCTCTTCGTAAAGACCTAAGCTATCATGTAGTAAAAAAAGTAGATATTTGTTATATTTTGTTTATGCAAAATCGTCATGAAGATATGGGTAGTTTTTCGCTTATAAATAAATTAATTAACATCCGCATTTTTTATCCGATTTGTTAATGAAGCATATCATTGGAAAGCTGGTAAAATTACACGAATTTTGAAAAAAAATCTCTACGACCAATAGGAGCCGAGTTAGCAATTTTTTTCAAAAAATCACAAAGCGATTGTTTTTTTATATTAAGAGCTGAATTTTTTACAGTTCATTAATAAGAGCCTAAAGTATATAAAATCATTCAATTGAGGTTAATTTATACGAAATTAACCCTTCAGGAGATCGCTAAACTGAGGGTACGTGCTGGACGCCAGATAAGGTAAGTTGGAAGGGGTTACCGAATCTCACCAGTACAAAGTGAGAGCGCCTCTTCAAATCGGCGCGCGCTTGAAAAATTAGCAATATCTCCGCTTCTAAATAACGCAGAGCTTTTATTCTTTGATTTTTTTGGGGTAGCTTGTCGAAAAAATTATATTGTGAACATGTTCAAACTCCTCGAACCACCCCCACCTCTCCGAAAATTGCTCGGGATCCATACGAGTCTGACTGTGCAGCCGTTCCTTCTCATACCATTCAGTAAGTCTTTGCACTTAAACACCAGTCGAGAAGTTATGACACTGAACTTCAATACTAATATCGCAGTCTTACTCTCTGAGCATATATTTATTACCCTATTTCTGTCTATATCCCTCTCATAGAGATGGGCACACTGCAGAATAGCATAAATTTCCGCTGTGAAGATTGTCGCACATTATCCTCCTGTGCTCCTATCGAATATTTCGGCTCCAGCTCTTTCATTTTGTCGAGATCCGTCAGTATACCACCAGC
This sequence comes from Diaprepes abbreviatus, assembly GCA_034092305.1. NCBI lineage: Eukaryota > Metazoa > Arthropoda > Insecta > Coleoptera > Curculionidae > Diaprepes > Diaprepes abbreviatus. Next base: position 2,853,996 of record JASJET010000326.1, on the reverse strand, counting down.
ATCAATTTTTTGCAGGATTTTGCTCTCCCTCCCAATCCTCTAGAAGTTGGGTTTTAAAAGCAGCGTCAGCTTTACAGTTATTTCTGAAAATTTAACTGCATCACGCCTAGCATAGTGATTAAAAATAGACTAATGACAAATAAAGATCTTCAAAATAGTTTCATATTATTTACAGCAATTTTCAAATTCTTTTATTCGATTCTAGCAGCCCGCATCTTCTTTTAAGATCACCCCAGTCCTGATTGCAATATTTTTTATTATAAAACTTCTTCTTTTCTTATGCTTGTCTATCACCGAAAGTTGGCAATCATTCTGGCAATGATAATTTTCTTTGTTACTGCTCTGAAAATCTCTGTGGTGGATGTTGCACAGCAGGTCCTCAAAGTCTTTAGCCAAGATATTCGTCTTCTCCCGATACATCTCTTATCCAGCACTTTTCCCTGCAGAATGCATTTCAGCAAACCATATTTGGCACTGTTTCTCGTGACGTGTCCTAAATACTCCAATTTTTCCTCTTTGCTGTGTACATTGTCTCTGTTTTCTTATTGGAGTACTCTGAGTTCAATATTTTATCCATCCAAGATATTTTAAGAATTATTTTATAGGTCTAAACTTCAAACGCTTCCACTCTCTTTGTTGTTGCCTCAGTTAAGGTCCAAGACTCCACTCCGTACGATAAAATAGAGAATATGTAGCATTGGAGAAGTCTGATTTTCATTTTCATCTTCAAATTATGTGATGTAAGAAGTTTAGACATTCTAGTGAACGCTGCCCTGCTTTTTCAATTCTGGCTTTTATTTAGGAGTTTTCGCATTGCTCATTTAGTATTGAGCCTAGGTATATTTATGTTGTCACTTGTTCCACTGCTTTTTTATTTATGGTTAATTCCTTGCTGATTATTATGATCCTTGTATTATTGGTGGTAACTCCTAGGTCATATTTTGTACTGAGTTAGGCTACTTTGTTCATTAAAAGTTGTATCTATTGCGTGTTGCCGGAAAAAATGACATTATCGTTGGCATACCTGAAATTGTCTACTCGTTCGCCATTTAATAAAATTCGTGCTTCCATGTGTTCTAGAACTTCTCAAAAAATTGCTTCCGTATTCAGATTGAATATGAGAGGTAACAATATACATCCCTGTCGGACTGTCCAAAGAATTTTCACATCGTCTGTTTTCTCGTGATTAACTTTAACACATGTTGATTCTTTCAAGTACAGGTTTCCGATTTCCCTATTTTACAGGTCTTTTGTCAATTTATTATGCCTTTTGATAGTCTTTAAAACAGGCATATATATTACAATTTATATCCCGGCAACGCTGAAAAAGGATCTGTATGCTCGCGTTCCAAGACCTTTCACGAAGCCAAATTCTCTTGGCGATATAAAACTAATTATCCCAAATTGCATTTGGCCGATTTAAGTCCCATTCCTCTCTTTAAAGCGCCCCATAATCGGTACAATTAAAAAAATTTAAAGCCTTGTTTTTTTCTTAACAAATTTGCGAACTCTTTAATATTCAACGGAGAACCATTATTCTATTTTTTAAACCTCTTTCGAGCTTTCTGAAACATAATTGGACAATTTCTATTTATCCCGAAGTACCTTATCCCCTTCAGATTTCTAATTTCCAGACCCTCCTGAATAACACAATTTTACCCTTCTTAATTTTAATTAAATAGCAGGTAAAATAGGCGACATTGTCACACAAATCTGCCTTTTCCTTATTAAAGCTTTTGTTTTTTACTTGTATCTACGGGCATAAACTCTGGAGGTAAACGTAATGAAAAAAACTTTGTTTTTTTTTCTCCATTTGCGATTAAATTTTATATATTTTTTTTTCATCATAAAATTTCCCGAGTTATTCTTTTGACGAAAGTAAAAGTACAGAAATCTTATTTGTACAAGTTCGTTACTCATTAGAAAGTTTCGCAATAAAAAACGTCCAATTATCAGATTTGTTTTGGTAGAGCATGGTCGCCAAAATATATATGAATATACAGGGTGGCCTGATATTGTGACAAAGTTTAATAACTCCGTTTCTATAAATGTAAAAATTACTTAAAATAAAAGTGATATATTCTTATACACTTTGTTTCCCACAAAAGTATTATACAATACTGAAATTAGCTTTATATCTTTTTACTGCGTTGCCCAATTAATGAGAAATATCAATAAATTTTGAGAAAAAACATGACCTTAACAAATTTATAATATTTTTCTATTCACATTAATGAGAAGAAAAAAACTTGTAACTGTTACAGATAAAGGTTAAAATAATTGTCTGAATTTATAAAATAATAGGAACATCTGGTCTGCAGAGCAATTCAGTTTTAGAGGAAGCCATGGTGGCATTCAGCAGACCACCAGGCTGGCATCGCTCATAACGCAGGGATTCAATAGGAAGTTTCACACACACTTTTTTGATATTAGCAAGTCCTTTGACAATATATGCTATAATTGATTTATATTTAAGCTTGAATGAATGAATTAATGAAAAACAGGTGATAATACTAGATTATCGATACCTGGACCTCCATGGGCCCTTTACATCCCACCATAGCTGCAGGTTATTCGAAGCCGATCGCGCGCCTCGTTAGTTGCTTCCGGTAACAAAATTTTATCACCGAAATATCTCTGTCTCAGTCCGTTGAGTGCTGGGCACTCTCTGAGGATATAGTCAACATTTTCATCCTCCTCCAAACACCATCTGCACGTCGGGTAGTCTTGGACACCGATTCTATGAGGATGACCCCTGAGGTGACAATGTCCTATCAACAATTCCATCACAATTCGCAGCTCTTTTCTTCCCAAGGAGAGAAGCTCCTTAGTACGTCGTGTGCTAGGCCAAGTTATATGTTCCTTAGCGTACCTCATTTCAAGAGCTCCCTTCCATGATTAAATAAATTTGCTTTCTAGCAACAATTTTAATTCTCTTTTGCCAATAGCAATTGGGACAGGTAATATTAATTGGGGTCCATACGGTTCAGTTGCCGAACCCAATTTTGCCAGACGGTCTGCTTCCTCATTCCCGTGTATGCCCGAGTGATCCAGGACCCATATGAGTCTGACTGCAGCCGTTCCTTTTAGTAAGTCCTTGCACTCAGATACCAGCCGCGAAGTTACGATACTAGACTTCAGTGCCAATATCACAGTCTTACTCTCTGAACATATATTTATTACCCTTTTCCTGTCTATACTGCTCTCACAGAGGTGGGCATACTGCAGAATAGCATAAATTTCCGCCGTAAAGATTATCGCACATTGTCCGAGAGGGTAGCACTCTCTGAGTCCTGTGCTCCTGCCGAATACTCCGGCTCGGTCTCCTTCATTTTGTCGAGATTCTTCAGTAAACCACCAGGATACATTTTTCGGAAGATTTTGTTCCCCCTCCAATCCTCTCTACTTGACAGAAATATCTCCAGGGAGAATTCAGGTTTTAAAAGCGGCGTCATATAATCTGTCCGCATGGGGAGTGATGGACACCTTGCCATCACGCTTTCTCAGACATCTGAAGAGCCGCATGTTCCAATTCCAAGGGGTCCTAGTCCACTGAGACGATAAACAGTCTTTACGACCTCGTTCTCTATGTATAAGTGAAGAGGGGGCAGGTTCACCAGGACTTCAAGAGCCCTGGTGAGAGCAGTCCTTATCGCACTCAATATTTCCACACAAGCCATTCTGTGAACTTTGTCAAGTTGAAGAATGTGTTTACGCTTTGTTGTACTACGCCACCATACAATAGCGGCGTACGTTATCATGGGGCGGATCACCATAGTATATATCCCAAAATAGGACTTTAGGTGTCGAGCTTCAATATCATCCAGCTCAGTCGTGAGTCCAGAATTACTCCCAGGCATTTAACTGTTACCTTAAATTGAAAAGTCCTTCTCACCAATGTAATTGTGGGAAGTCTCCTCTTTTTCCTCTTTTTTTGTAAAGAGTACTGCCTCGGCCTTTTCCCGATTTATTCCGAGCCCTTCACTGTGGTACCATCGTTTTGCGATCCGGAGGGCCCACATCATAGACCCCTCCAGGTCCCGGATATTTATTTAAGCTTATAAGATTAGGAATCCCCAACTATCTCGTGGGATTTTTTAAGGGCAGAACATTGGCAACATCATCAGATGATGCTATATTAACTGTCAGGTCGCTTAGAGCTGGGGTTCCCCAGGGTTCCTAGGGTTCTACTCTGTCCTCCACTCGTTTTAACCTATATACATAAGGCATTCCTCGGGACCAGCAGAGCAAGTTATTTTTATTCGTTTGACGATACTGCTTTTGCGACCTCCTTAAAATCATATAAATAAGGTTGAAAGATAGATGGCAGATTGGAAGATATTACGTCCTATCAAAATACATGCAGTGATGTTTACTTGAACTAGATTTGCGATCCCAGACTGTCCATCTATCTCTAACACTCAGATTCCCTGTCTGATTGACAGGAGACTTAACTGATTTCTTAACGCGTATTACTTACTAAGAAAATCCAAAGCTTTTTTGTTCGCTCTATATTTTTTGCTAAATCGCAACAGCAAGATTAAAGCTTTAATCCACGATTTACAAAGTTTTATCTATTCGATCCTGTTCTTTGATGCTCTTACGTGGATGGCTACAGGCAGATCAAGATTCAGTAGGCTACAGAGCTTTCAAAACAAAGTCATTTTTATGATCTGTGGAGCCCCACTCTATATTAGAAATACTATTATCCATAGAGACCTTGGGTGTGAAACTTTTGGCCCTTTATCACAGGTACTATAAATGCTCGATCTCCATGTATTTCAGTCTAATAGCCACACTAGACCGTCTTGAAAAAGCGATACAAACACTGTTGAATAAATGCTTATACGAAGGTAAAGTACCAGAACAATGGTATAACGCATAAGTCGTACTTCTCTTCAAAAAAGGGGACACAACAAATATAAAAAATTACCGTCCTATCAGTTTATTAAACCACCTATATAAACTATTCACCAGCATCTTGACAAATCACCTGACTGAAAAGCTTGACTATTACCAGCCTGTGGAGCAAGCCGGCTTTCGATGTGGATTTAGTACGATAGATCATATCCAAGCCCTACGCACAGTCCTAGAAAAAACCGAGGAATATAACATTCCTATACACCTGACATTTGTAGATTTTCACAAGGCCTTTGACCCTATAGAAACATGGGCGATCTTGAAATCACTTAATAATGCTAGAATTGACTCCAGGTATACCACTATCATACAGAATATATATAAAAACGCAACTATACAGGTTAAAATCGACGAAGACACAAAAACCGAAAAATAAACCTTATGAGAGGTGTGAGTCAGGGAAACGTCATCTCTCCGAAACTATTTACGCTAGCTTTGGAAGATGTCTTTAAAAAACTAAATTGGGATGAAAAAGGTTTGAGAGTCGACAGTTTTTATCTTAATCATCTTCGTTTCGCCGACGATGTTGTCATGTCTAGCAACCCAGAAGAGCTAAAACAAATGCTTCAAGATTTCAATGAAGAGGCGAGAAAAGTGGGACTTAAGGTGAACTTGGGGAAAACTAAGTACAAATGTACAAATAGAGATTCAAAATGAAATCATAGAGAATGTCTAAGAGTACATCTATTTAGGCCACGTCATGAAACTGGGCAAAGAAAATCAAACTGCGGAAATAACAAGGAGAATAGGGTTGACATGGGTTGCCTTTGGAAAGTTGCAGTACGTATTAAGAGATAGAAACACACTAATCAAACTTAAACGGAAAGTGTATAACACGTGTGTCGTACCTGTTGCTACTTATAGCATGGAAACGATAACACTAACCAAATAAAACGCAAATAGACTCTGAGTCACTCAACGCTCTATGGAGAGACAAATGTTAGGAATCTCGTTACGGGATAAAATACAAAATCAAGTAATAAGATCAAGAACCAAAGTAGTTGACGTCATTGAACGCATATCACGACTAAAGTGGCAATTTTCGGGGCACATAGCTAGACAACAGCCCGATAGGTGGACGAGTAAATTACTGCAATGGCGACTGCGAGAAACGGACCGAAATCGTGGCAGGCCACAATGCAGATGGGTAGATGATATAAGATAGTTTGCTGGAAAAGACTGGCTCCAGAAGGCGAGAGACAGATTCCAGTGGAGGACCATCGGAGAGGCTTATGTCCAGGAGTGGACGTCAATATGCTGAGAAAGAAGAAGAAGAAAAAGCCACACCACAACAAAATTTGATAACTGCCTTGTTATTTTTGGACAGTCTGTATTTTGAAAAATAAATTATTTTAAGTATTGTGTTAACTTGGTACTTTTTTAAAGAAAATATTTACAATAAAGAAATATCTTTTATTAAAAGAAGTAAAACTCGTTTTAAAGAACGAAGGCAACGCTTTCGTGAGATTTTCCGTAATAAAAATACGCAATTTGAAATGAAATCAGTTATTAAATTCACAGGAAAAGTATCTTTTCTGATATTTTAATATTATTAACAGTAAATATGGAAATAAAAGCCAGGAGATAAATTTAAATTTTTCTTCAAATAATACGCGGCTAATTGAAATCTTATTTGAATATCAAATTAGACTGATAATTAAAAAAAAATCAATATTCACCAACAGAATGGAGTCGTTATACCATAATTTGGTATTAACGAGAATATGTACTCTAGAACGTAGTTTCAGATCAGGTGTGTAGTGTATGCTAGAGGAGTTTCTTCTTGCGTTCACAACAGAGTCGGAGCACTCGACAGAGTTCTGTGTATCTACATCGCTCCCCTTACGCGTTCAGAAATAGCAGTTCCAACACTTATTTTAAAAATTGTGTTATTATTACAGCAAATTGGTGTATGTATATTTTTGAAAATATTTTTTTTTGAACGTAATTCATCACTGAAATCAGAAACAGAAAAACCGACTAATTCTCTGACAGGCAACGGATATTGTGCTGAAGATATTAGACGTTAATAAACATAGAAACCCAACTACTCAACAAAATATCATAAATATATTACCTATTGACAGTATTGTCTTGCCCTACATACACAGAACCACCGACAAGATTGCCAACTTGCTCCGAATATCAAACATTTGGACAATTTTCAACACACGTAAGAAAATTGAGCCATGTTTGAAGTCACCAAACGACGTAATAACATTACAAACTGAAGACGTTTCTAAGATACCTCACTCTTGTAGTAAAGTGTATGTGGGGGAAACAGGACGGTCTATATCTACTGGGCTTAACGAATATGAAAGATCTATTAAAAAGAAACAAATGTACAACTTGCAGTAGTTGGACACCAGCACTGCACACGTTGCACCTTTAATGTAAAAGAAACTAAGGTGCTAGCATCAGTATCTGGTTTCTCTAAACGTACAATGAGAGAATCAACCAAAATTTGTAAATATCCAAATAATAATAGAGATTACAGAGGTTACTGTCTACATCATACGTGAAAAATCGATTATAACGCTAGATGATGGTTCGCCGAGTACCAGTCGGGGACAAATATTAGGCTGTTGCTTCTAGATTGTCACTCAGTGTTCTAATCTTGTAGAGTAAAGATACCTAAAGATACCTCGTGTAATCGTAGGCGAAACATCGGATAATAATTCTAATTTGACACGGTCTACCCCTAAAAACCACGATTTTCACAAATTTTCTGTGTTATACAGTAGCAGAGGGCAAACCTACTAAAACGTTGCATAGGTAAAAAAAGAATTGCTAGTACACAAAAAATTGCTAGAAATATCAACTATTTATGGCCATTTATCCTTTAAAGTAACATCAACATTACTTAGTGGTTTATTAAAACAAATCAAAAATAGAGACAGAAAACAACCAGTCTGCCAACGCGTTAAGGCATTTTTATATTGTCAAAAATAGCAAAAGTACAAAATAAAGAATTACTAGAAATTAAAACCATAGTGAAAAATTCGTAAATTTAAATAAGCTGGCGTCTTTCACCCATGGCGTTAAAAACAAATCAGCTGATGAGTCACAACATTGATGAGGTATACTTTTTCTATTGTTCCATGTGATTGTGGTGAAATGTATATTGGAGAAACCAAACGACCACTAGAAGTTAGAACTAAGGAACATAAAATTCATACACAAAAAGGGGAAACGTCGAGATCAGGTATTGCAGAACACGCCTGGGGTAAACAACCCTATATAAAATGGTCTGAGGCTGCAGCAATATATATGGAGCCCATCATGAAAAAAAGAAAATTTATAGAAGCAGCGTACATAAAAAATAATAATGGAATCTTCAGTAAACCGAGTGTTGATATACCTAATCTTTGGCAACCACTACTTTGTAACATCAAATCATTGAGGTGTGTACAGTGAAGCGAAGTTTTGCGCTTCAGTGGACCCAGTCCCTATATAAGCTCGTAGTCTTAAGACAAAACATTCAGTTTATACTTGATAACGATTAGAGATACAATTTAATCGAAACGTCGTAAAAATAAATAAAAATAAAGGCAATGCAAGTCCGACAACCACATTTTAGTCATTCTTCTATGGTCACAGATAAAGAAATCCATGGTGGGCACCCATAAGTGAGAAAAGGCCATAAGAAATTAAGATAGGTGCCAAAGAGTCAATTTTGAGAAATTCATTTACTGATATTTGCACACAGATTTCTGCTTACAGAACTGCATGTTTACAGAGTATACAGAAATATAAAAAAATATTTTTTAGAAAATTATTTGTGTATAATGCCGTTAAACTTTATAATATTATCGAAACTGTATATAAATATTATTATAGGCAAACTTTTAAATTAAAACTTAAAAAAAATTACCTCCCTAAATGAAGTCATTTATTCAATGTTCCAACTAATTCCATGAAGATATTCAATTCTTTTTGTTTTTCTTTTCTTTTATACCTCTTCCGGGTTGTTACTCAGTTTGTAAAGAATGTTTAATTTTAAATAGGTTTCACAATAAAACTCATTTTTAGCTGATTGGTCATTATTTAATAAATAATTTTGACATATTAGTTAATACGTAAAGAATTATGTAAGTAAAGGATACAATCTGAGTTAGGTGTAAAATAGCAGTTAGCTAAACTCTTGCCTTATTTTCTTGCAATGTAAGAAGTTATTTATTTATTTACTATAGCGCCATCTCTATGTCACTTTTCAAATGATCCTCGTTTTCTAAGGTTACGAGCTACCAATGGGAATACCGCACTCTTTTCCTGTTAAAATTGTAAATAATAAAACTAGAATTAACAACAACATTTTAATAATTAATAACTTATTAGCCAATAAAATATTCCTTACTAAAACATTTAACAAACCGTTAAATATTCAGGAAACCAAGTTTAACATTTATTAAACTTCTCCAAGTACCTTATTCCCTTTAGATTTCTAATCTTCAGACCCTTCTTGATAACATAATTTTACCCTTCTTACTTTTAATTAAATAGCAGGTAAAATGCTTATTAGCAATATCACACAAATCTGCTTAAAACTCCATTTGTACTTCCGTTTATACTGTTTCTGGTTTCTCTTTAATAAGATAAAAATCACAAAAGAAAAAATATGATTAATCTCTATTTTCTTCTCGCTTTTATTTATAAAAATTAACCCAAAATTAAAATACCGTTAATTACTGAACTAAATAAATTTTCGCTTAAATTTTAAGCTCAATATTTTTTTCTAAAATTTAAATCTTATGGCAACAAAATTTTACACAAACCTATTTACATTCGACTAGCATGCAATAACGCAAGGAAAATAAAAAAAGGACTGCAGAAAAAGAGCACACAAATATTCCTGCAAGAATTTCGGCACCAGTACAGAATACTAACTGCAGGACTTAAAAGTGGTTTCGGAAAGCAGAGAAAGATTTCGAGTGTTGAGGTGCAACACCGAATAAATACATACCAATCAGGGGTGGCGTCGGCATTTAAAAGATGTGGAATGTGTAGAGAACAAAAATTAATTAATTTTTTAAACAGGAATATAGATGAAAATATATGACTCAGTACTAATCCGGGAGTACATCTTCTTATGAAAAAGTGCATATATATATATTACAAAATATATACAATTTATCCTAACTGTGCAACCTCTAACACAGAAAGGATATGATGGAACGAAGTTTGCATTCACTGTTTCGCATTTTTATTTCACTTACATACGGAGTTGCATATAGTTGTACGTTTGCTTAATGTGATTTTAGCACTACAACAGCATAATGTGGATATAACCACTGCTAATGCATCTCACACGGAGGAATCCATGAAAGCCGTATAAACATATATAAGCCATCCGACGAGAGGTCGGCGAAGCCTCGTTCAGTGTTGCATGCTTCCTTCCGATCTGTCCTTTGCACAGCCAGGTGAATGTCGGTACCCTGATGAGTCTAGTGAGAGACGAAACATGTATCTCTGCCGTACCACTGTGGCGGGGAGGGTAAGCTTTGACTTTCTTCTCGGTATGATGGTACAGGTAGGTCACCATCTCGATGGTGGTGGAATAGGATGAATTGTGTTTTATTACAATTTATCCTAACTGTGCAACCTCTAACACAGAAAGGATATGATGGAACGAAGTTTGCATTCACTGTTTCGCATTTTTATTTCACTTACAAACGGAGTTGCATATAGTTGTACGTTTGCTGAATGTGATTTTAGCACTACAACAGCATAATGTGGATATAACCACTGCTAATGCATCTCACACGGAGGAATCCGTGAAAGCCGTATAAACATATATATATATATATATATATATATATATATATATATATATATATATATATATATATATATATGTATATAAAGGTTTAAAAAATTATGTTAAACTCCAAAGCTGTGTGATCTTTCTGTGCCCTGACCATCTGCTTCTGACCACGTTGTTTTTTTTTTTTAATAGGAAATGCAGAAATAAGAAGTAGACAAAATTGGTTCCAGTTACATCTATAAGTCATTTCAATGCGATTAAATACACTTCCCTTTCCAAAAAATTCAAGGTCGGTCCAATAATTCAGTAAAATGTAAAATGCACGTAAATGTAAATAGTTTCTTATATCCTTTTTATTCACAATATTTTTTTTAATCTCTTAGCTTCTTAATTAGTTAGCTGATTTTTCGGTCAATATATATTCTGTCGTTGTCGAAAAATAGAAAACACACCAAATGACTAACAAATAAACGATTAATGTCTTTCGTTTAAAAATTCCAATGTGGAAAAGTATCTTTTATCTGGTAGTAACTCTCTAGGTTTTTTTTTTAATTTTATGCAATCTTACTTATTGGTTCTACACTCAGAACTAGGTTTTCCAGTTAATAATGAAAAGATTTTACATTAAACTTTGTTTTATTAATAGTAAGATAATTTTCACCTCGCCATTCTTTAAGTTGAGTTAAATCTTCATTGAGTACTACTGGATGGTCGCATCATCTGAAAACAAAGGAAATGAACCAAAAATGTGTATAGTTTGAGAATAAATTTTGTATAATAAAAAAAAACGGTACAAGTACCGACCCGTGTAGTACTTCAGAAGCAAAGATTAAGCAGGAGGACACATTATTATGAAAAACGACAAACTGTTGACGACCAATCAAAAATGATTTTACTCATTCCAACGTTCTATTCCTAAATTCATATTTTCGACTTGTCGAACAGTTCTTCGTGATTCACACAATCAAAAGCCTTAAAGAGATCACAAAACACTGCTGCGGTAACCGCTTCCCCATTAATTAGCAAGTGAAGTTTATTCAAAAATTTTGCAATAGCATCATAGTTTTTTTTTTGAGTTTGAGTAGTGAACATAACCCGATTCGCTCGATCCCCCCACTCCTCGACCTTGACCTTGACCTTGCTTCACCCCTCTTTGGCCCCGCCCACATGTCCTTGTCATTGACCTTGAAAGTGCACGTGTGCTTTGGCCTTGGCCTTGTGTTCAAGGTTGTGTGTGTGACCTTGACCTTGACCTTGGTCGAGACGACCTTGACTTTGTTGAAGGTCACCTTGGGTGTGTGACCTTGAAGATATGTTACGTGGTTGGGGGTGACCTTGAATGGTTTTATATAAGGTATGGGGCAGTTTCATTCATCAGTTGGCTCTGACTTGTATAGGTAGTACATGTGTTAATATTTGACAAATCATGGCATATGTTTGTGAAAATTGCGGTTCTAAGTTTACTAATATTTATAATATGAGACGTCATCAAAGAGAATCGTGTGCGGCGAGATTTAATGAAGTGCCTGGAGGAAAACGGCTCCGAATTGAAGAGTATACATCGACGATTCCGCTAATTAATTGCGCTACATGTAATGTAGATGTTCCAATAAATCATATGTCGGTGCATAAACGAACACAACAACATAAAAATAATTCATGTTTGCCGGTATGTCATGGTGTGCAACTCGTTGAATGTGCCTTCAAAAGGAGAATTGCAACCTATCGGGTTAGCAGTGATATGGAGCATTCCGATTACGTAATGTTCTTTGCAGACATTAAATCCAAGGTGGTGGAACTTGTTAATAATTTATTGCGTGTGCATCATGCTTTAAAAGTTAACATGACAGCTGTTGGCGAGTACATGCTTCCATCACAAGAAATATTCAGTGAAAAATCCTTCAACACTGCTAATCAAATAATTAGTGTAGAAAGTGATTTGGATGCCGTTTACCATTCTTTCACCGAATTAATAAAAACGCAGGCGACAGAGTTCCAGGAGAAAGATTCAGGTATGGAAAAATCAAAACCCGATATATTAAACTGATTTTTATATATTATTTTTCTTGTTATAGGATGGGCTCTTGTGCGAATTTTATACTTGGAAGTTGGTATCAACAAGTATATGCCTATGGGTGGCTCATCATACATCAAGTTGCCGTGTTCTATTGAAAAGAAAGGAGCTGTCGTCAATGTGATTAACCAGGACGAATTTTGCTTTGCGTGGGCTGTAACATCAGCATTGTTTCCTCCAACAGCAGAGCCTTCACAGAAGACATCCTACCCCCATTTTTCTAGAGTGCTAAATGTAACAGGTATGGATTTTCCAGTAAAATTACGTGACATTAAAAAATTTGAGGAAATGAACAACATATCAATTAACGTATACGGTCTGGAATCTAAATATGAAAATAATGAAGTAATACATGAAGTTATTGGTCCACTGAGGTATGCGTCAAAAAAGTTGGATAGGCATGTAAATTTATTGTTAATTACAAAAGACTGTAGTAGTAAAGATGGCGGTGAACATTTTTGTGATACGACTTGTTCAAAGAGTCATTATTGTTGGATTCGGGATTTATCACGTTTAGTTTCAAGTCAAATTAGTTGTCAACAACATAAAATATATTTCTGTGATGGTTGCCTCATTTATTTTAGTACACCGTCAGCTTTAACTTTACATCAAAGCTACGATTGTAACCACATTTTCACGCAAACACCCTCAGTGGATTTAAAAATCGATAAATTTGGAAAGAGTGTGCCGGAAAATATTTTAAAATTCGAGGGTATAGAAAAGCAAATGCGCGTTCCATTCGTGGTTTATGCAGATTTCGAATCTGTTTTAAAACCCGTTGAAACGGTACAACCAAACCCACAAAATTCTTACACTGTAAAAAGTTTTAAACATGAACCATATTCTTTTGCTTATTTAATTAAATGCTCTTTTGACGACTCACTTTCGAAATTTGAGCTATTTCGGGGGAATAATGCAGCTCAAGTCTTTGTGGATCGTATCGAGTGTGATTTAAGGGCTCTATACAACACATATTTAAAAGACATTAAGCCTATGAAACCGTTAACGCCTGAAGAAAAAAGGGAGTTTAATGATGCTAAAATATGTGGTATATGTGAAGGCCCTTTTGAAGAGGGTGAGATTAAAGTACGAGACCACTGTCACATAACTGGTGCAAAAAGATTTGGTGCTGCACATTCCGTTTGTAATTTAAATTATAAATTACCCTCTTTTATCCCTATCATATTTCATAACTTAAGCGGCTACGACAGCCATTTATTTATAAAAGAGTTATGTAAATATGGGGATAAAATTGGTGTTTTGGCTCAAAGTAAGGAAAAGTACATATCATTTACCAAAAGCATTTATGTGCACGATTATTTTGATAGTAAATGTGGAAAAGTCAAGAGGAAATATTTAAAGTTGCGATTTATTGATAGTTTTAAATTTCTGTCAACGTCTTTGGAAAATTTAGGCAGCGGTTTAAACGACGACGATTTTATTGAAACGCGGAAACATTTTTCAAATATCAACCAATTTAATTTGATGCGTCAAAAGGGTGTTTTTCCCTATAGCTTTATTGACTCTATAGAAAAAATGGAAAATACATGTCTTCCAAGTAAAGATGAATTTTATGATAATTTACGGGAAGAACATATTAGCGATGAAAGCTATAGAAGAGCAAAAAAAGTATGGCGCTTGTTTGGGTGTAAACCTTTGGGGGACTATTCGGACGTGTATTTAAAATCAGATGTGTTGCTATTGTGTGATGTTTTTGAGCAATTTCGGAATAATTGTTTAAAATTCGATAAACTTGATCCAGCACATTACTATACCCTTCCAAGTTTATCATTTGATTGTATGCTACGTATGACTAAGGTAGAGTTAGAGCTCTTAACTGATATAGACATGATACATTTTTTTAAGAAAGGTATACGCGGCGGCATAAGCCAGTGTATAGAAAGGAAGCACATCGCTAATAATATTTTTTTACCAGACTATGACCCAACAAAACCTTCTTCATTTATAACATACCTTGATGCTACAAATCTATATGGTCATAGTATGTCACAAGCATTACCATATGGTGGTTTTCGATGGTTAAGCGAGCGCGAAATTCTGGATTTAAATATTATGGCTGTTGGTGATGATAGTTTACATGGCTACGTTTTGGAAGTGGATGTGCATTATCCGACTGAGTTGCATGATGCACATTCTGATCTTCCATTTCTAGTAGAAAATATCATACCGCCAACAGAAAACGCTAAATTACCGAAATTAATTCCTAATTTACAAGATAAAAAAAATACATTGTACACTATAGAACTTTAAAACAAGCCATCGCCAACGGCTTAGTGGTAATGCAAACCCATCGAGTATTACAGTTTAAGCAATCAAAATGGCTAAAATCGTATATTGATTTTAATACCAATTTACGTAACAAGGCCACCACAAAATTTGCGAAGGACACTTTTAAATTAAAAAATAACGCGATATTTGGTAAAACTATGGAAAATGTGGAAAATCGAAAGGATATAAAATTAGTAACACATTGGGAGAACAGTGTAGGCAGAAATGGAGCTAGAGCACTAATATCCCGCCCCAATTTCAATAGTAGCTCGATATTTACCGAGAACTTTGTTGCTATACATATGAATAAAGTTAAAATATTGTACAATAAACCAATTTATATCGGTTTTTCCATATTAGATATATCAAAGACTGTAATATACGATTTTTATTATAATTTTATTAAATCCAAGTTTGGCGGTGATGCTTCGTTACTTTACACCGATACTGACTCGCTTATATTAAAAGTGTATACGGAAAACTTTTATCAAACTATATCAGAAAACCCCGAAAAATTCGATACATCAAATTACCCCGAAATTAATAATTTCAACATAATTAAAAGTAATTCTGTAGTTGGTAGAATGAAAGATGAGTTTCCTGGTGATCCGATAATAAGTTTTTATGGTACCGGCGCGAAGGCTTATTATGTAAAGTCCATTAATAATGAATTAAAAAAAGCCAAAGGTATCAAAAAATGTGTTATCGAGAAAGACCTTCATCAGGAAGACTACCAAAGAATTGTTGAACGGGGTGGTTTGATATTAAGAAAGATGAAGACATTTAGAAGTGAATTACATAACATTTATACCAACATAATAAATAAAGTAGCATTGTCACATAGCGATGATAAACGTTATGTAATTCCCAGTTCAACCAAAACTCTACCTTGGGGGCATGCAGACATAGATTTTTACAAAACAGACCCGGAAGAAAACTTAGCAAATTTAGTCACCGTGTTGGAATCATTTCTAAGTCAGGACAGCACGTAATCTGGAAAATCCATATTTCATTATTTGTATTGTTTTTATTATTTCTATTAAACATACAACATTAATATGTAACGATAGTATTGTAATTTTTTTTTTTTTTTTTTTTTTTTTAAATAAAAAACATGTATTCATTACTTGATTGCTTTTTTATTGAACCTTTATTTTAAAATTATAAATATAATGAAGTGTCGACAAATAACAAACTGTAAAAGTTATTGTTGAAAAATTTGTCTAATAGTAAATTAAACGCACAAGTCTACGAGTAAATGTTTAATGTGAAACAGGTTTGCTGACAAGATCCTCCATAGTCTTTTCAATTTTCAACATTCTAGAGTTAAGTTCATCACGCAGTTCGTCTTGCCTAAGTTCATATATTGCAATAACAGTATCATCAATGTATCCTCTAAGTTCTTGACCGGTTTCAATTAATTTCTTGCGTACGTAACCTTCAAGTTGGTTTCTGAATATATCTTTAATAACAATTGTTGAGTCATGTAAAGCTTTCTGCGTATCTTGCACACACTGAGCAAGGTTATTATCAACATAATTTCGTGTGGTCGCATCGTCTCCTTCAAGAGGTTCTGCTAAATAGCACAATCTTTTGCTTCCCATGTCGTAATCTCCATTAGGTGTAAGTTTAAAACCTATTCCTGAATTACCTCGCATAAAGTTAAAATCCTTAAATTTTCTTTTGCGACCGAACTTATCAATAGTGTTTACTTCTGACATTGTTATGTGAGACTGATTTGAAACCATTAGATTTCACCCTAATATATGGTTCTATTTCATTAATAAACGGACTCTGCAGAAAAATATGGATTGCAAAACGTATTTTAGGTGATGTTTAATAAATACACATACAGATTCATTTTACTATTGTTTTATTGAAAAAAAAATTAAAATATAACAAAAGATTGAGTTTACTTTTTATTATTAAAAAAAATAAAAAAAATAACAAACAAAAAAATTAAAAATTAAGAAATAAAATACATGTTAATTTCTTCTGTACAGGTAAGCTTCTTCTATGACCCAATTTCTTCTCTGGATGGCACGTTCATTAATGTCCTTGAACTGGTAGTAAACTAGTCCACAAAAGCCGCATTGTACAAATTTAACCCTGAAAAGGTCAATGTAGTTGAAGTCGTACGTAAGATCATTTCGCCAGCAGATACCTAGTCTTTTACAATGATGACAAGTTAAATAAAAAGCTTTTGGTATATGACTGTATGTTTTGGCTGCTTCACTAGGTTGTTGATCGGTTGGCAACATGATGTTTGAATATGTTGTACTTTTCAATCGCGGTACTCTAATTATGTATTACTTTTTAAAATAACCTTGATAGGACCAAAAAAAATCCTTGAAAATTACAACCTCGAAAACGACCCTGACATTGACGGGTACTTTGACCTTGGCCTTGGCCTCGCATCTAACAAGTTTAGTACTATATTTATATGCTTCTTTAAAATAACCTTGACAGGGACAAAAAAAAAAAATCCATGAAAATTACAGCCTTGAAGACGACCCTGGTATTGCCGGTTACGTCGGCCTTGGCCTTGGCCTTGCATCTGACAAGTTTAAATATTATACTTAATGCATCAAACAAAAGGAATAAAGGCGGTGTAGTGGGGGAAATGGGCATAAAAGCAGACTTGCTGGCTCGAGCTCTTCACAGTTCGTCAGAACAGCAAACAGTACAGTGCTAAGAAAAAGTTAATTGTGTTAGTTTGAATATCGAAAATGTCTAGTGTACGGTCTCTTTTAGATGCTCTTGACGTGAGCTGCGGTTCACAGCAAGGCATGCTGGATAACATGAGTGGTTTGGAAGTGTTAAGTCCGGGGGTGTTCGAGAACTGGAATGGCGTGGAGCATGAAGATGCCGAAGACCGAGCCCTCAACGATGGTCGCGACGAAGAGTTAGTTCAGTCGGCAGCGCAATTCCTGGAATGCTGGACGGAGGAGAAGGAGCCAAAGATAAATGTGATTAGTGATGTGGTTGTGCGAAAAGCATCGCGGCCTAGGGAATCTTCTCCGAAAGCTTCGAAACTGAAAAAGCTCTTGACTATGCGGAAGTCGGAAATCGCCGATAAAAAAACATTTTATTCGGCGATTAAAGGTGTGGGACAAGGGAAGAAGAAAAAGTTTAACTTTAAGCGTCCCTCCACCCCTGTTCCATTACCCGACTTCCTAAAAACAGCACCAAAAGAGCCATTGTCAGTAGAAGTGGAAGTCATAGAGGGCCCCGATGGACCAACACCACCAACGCCACCAACACCGGCCAGCGTAGAGAATGAAATAGTGTCGGAGGTGAAGTCTTCCCCAGCGCCAGCGCCACTGTCGCCGATATTGGGGTGCCGGAAACCCATGAAGAAGCGGTTTAAGCGTTGTTTTGAAGGCGATGAAGTTTCCGCTGCTTCGTCGTCGTCGTCGTCGTCATCGTCTTCACCAAATAAAACCGCGTCTTCTTCCGAGCCATCACAACCGGAGTGGGTCGAAGACTTCACCAACTCTCAGAAGACCAAATTGACAGACATTTACGAAATGAAAAAACGCTTAGTGAAAGAAGTGGACGAGTGTGACAGTGACATTATAGAACTTGAAAAACAATTAGAGATAAAAAAGGTGAAATCTGCGCGGTTAAAAAGACAATTAGAGGACTTTAATAAATTATGTAGTAGGTGTTAGGTAGTTGTAGATATTAGCTTTTAATTTATAGTATTAAGTTTGTAAATGTATATATATATATATATATATATATATATATATATATATATATATATATATATATATATTGTAGTTAATAAAAAAGTGTTTGATCAAATTTTTATATTTTATAATGAGAATAAAAATGACTTGAAAATTTATTTTTGTGTGTTATTTCATATAGGCCCTGTCCCACATAATATTAGGTAATAAAAAAAAAGAGTGAATAATCCACTAAAACTACGCAATAGCAATAGTTGTAAATATTTTCTGATAATATTTACAAGTATGCTAAAACATGGTTCGGTTTATGAAGTTAAGGTTCTGTCGCCAGAACTTCTAATACTTTGTATCTCAATATTGTATGTTTTTATGAAAAAAACATAAAATATTGGTTACAAAGTATTATAACCAACTAAAACTACGATCAAATTATTTTGTGGTCCTGAAAAGGACCGTTTGGTTGTAAAACATGCGACTCTTTTATTGAGTTGTGAAGTCGCACGGCCCGTCATCATCAGCGGGGGTGGTGGTGTTGTCCTCTTTATATTCGATGATGAACCGCCAAAGTTCATCCCATCTAGGATCGTTCGGCTCCCACTCCAAACAATTCTCTGTGGTAGAATCTACCACAGGGCATTGGATGGGTTGTTGTTGTTGTTGTTGAGTCGCTGACATGTTGAACTAAAATGATTGTAATAAGTATTGGCGGTCGTATATATAGAGACAAATTAATGGTGGGGGGTGAAAACAAATGTCGTATTACGTATTGAGACCAAAAGTTGTTTGTGGTCTCAAATACGAACGAACGATTTAGCTGGGTTCCACCAGCACTTAAAGTTTTAATACTTTGTATCTAATATTGTATATTCTATACATACAATATTAGTAACAAAGTACTAATATGTACTAAAACTACGATCAAAGTATTTTGTGGTCCTGAAAAGGACCGTTGTTGTGTGCCCTTAAAAAGGGCCAGGGAGAGTGTGGGGCTTATGGTGCCCCATCCTCGCTGGTCGACCACCAGCTTGACGAATCGCAGGGGCCTTGTGGGTCGTCGGGTGTTGGTGATGCTGGAATTTCCAGCACCGCATCTTCCGTCGAGTCCGGCTCTGGCTGCGGCGACGGAGTTTCCAGTCTTTGTAAGACCCAATCGCCCGCATCGTCTAATTCCACTAGACCCGGATCATGGTCATATACTAGCGGAATCGGCTCATCCAAGTCGTCCCAACGTAGGACGTCAATTTCAAAATCCACCTCGTCGTCGTCGTCGAAGACTTGCAGGTCTCCAACGTTGTCGGCTACGGTGTCATCACTAAAGATGGATGAGCCTCGGCTGGCGGGTCTTTCTTCCTCCATGTTCATCGTATGAGGGTTGATGAATATATGACTGTGTAACTGGCCCAGTCTCATATATATATAGAACTACCCCCACCCCACCAACGGATTCTAAATGTTATGTATTGGTGAGAGCTTATAGAATTATTGATTTTTTCAAAAACTTTAAATAAGGAATTAGATTTGTTTAGACCATAAGACTTATTCTTAATATTTTGTGAAGAATACATTACAAAAAAAAAATAATAGAAACCTTGTTTGAACTGTTAACATTTTCATAGGTTCTCAAGCATATAACTTGGCACTTAAGCTACGAGACAAATCGTCGTTAAACGAATATCTCGCCCCATAAGTGACGATTACTAAACTACGATCAAAATATAATGTGGTCCTGAAAAGGACCGTTTTTGTGGCCCTAAAAGGGCCTGGGGGGAGGGTGGGGTGCCTACCGTGGAGTAATACCCAACGATATTAACACCGACCTAGGTGCAGCCCTTGGTCTTCTCATTGGCGGCACCGTCGTCGTCGCTGGTGGTGTCGGCGTTGCAGGCGGTGCCGAAGGTGCCGCTCCTGGTGCGGTACCCCCGCACTCCTCACACTTGCATATTTTGCCGGGCACGAATGGCCTGACAATGCCAATGATCCTTTTTGGTATATCTTCCATCTTGCCGATCGAATGTGTAATGATGAAATAATTCTAATACCGGCCTCTATATACATTCAAAAAGTTGGAGGGGGTAAGGTGGAGTGCATATATGCATTATATAAGTTTGAGAATAATATGATTTTATAACTCACCGTATCTCTCTGGAGGTGGTGGTAGACTTAGAAAAAAAAAAAAAAAAAAAAAAAAAACCCTCCCCTACAACTTCCACATACTCCCGTTCGGCGGCCCTAGCCTCCTAACTCGAGAATTTCAATTTTTTCATCTAAATTTTTTGTCATTTTTAAGATTTTCCAAATTTTTTTTTCACCATTGTATTCTACTCAAAATTCTAGGTAATTAAAGTGCTTTTATTTTTTCTCTATCTTGAACGGTTCCCGAGCTACAGCGCTTTAAAGAATTCAAATTACTAACTTTCTATAACCCTTTTTTTCAAATTTCATTTTTTCGAATTTTCAAAAATACTACAATATGTAGAAAAAAATTCTCTCTTTAATTTCCCAATACCGTTTTTCTCTAAATCTTCAACTTTAGCGCGTATTCAGCATTTTCAAAAAAAAAAAAAATTATAATTTTTTTTACACCATCGCATTCTCCTCAAAATTTTGGGCTATCAAAGTGCTTTTATTTTTTTTCTATCTTGAACGGTTCCCGAGCTACAGCGCTTTAAAAAATCCAAATTAATAACTTACTATAACCCTTTTCTTAAAATTTCATCTTTCCGAATTTTGAAAAGTACTACCATATGTAGAAAAAAATTATCTTTCTAATTTCCTAATATCATTTTGCTCCAAAACTTCAACTTTGGCGCGCATTCACCATTTTTCAATTTTTTTTTGAAATTTTTTTTTTTTACGTTTTTACTATCGAGAAAAATGCTTGCTTATAGTACTCGATTTCCTCTATAATTTTTTCTTATAACTTTTTTCCCTATTCCTAACCGTTACTTTCCTACAAATTTTCTAAATCGTTGTTTTCATATTTTGCCTTAAAAATTTTTTATTATGTTATTTAAGCTCTTTTTTCCACTTAATAAACCACCATTTTCTAAATTCCCGTACTCTTTTATTAAAGAGCGGGCTTTTCCGCCAGCTTTTTTTTTTGGTTGGGTTTCAAATAAATATAAAACTACTACTTCACTCATTACAAATTTATTGATTCAAGAACATTATTTTGTGTTACATATAATAGATACATTAAAATATAGATTTATTGGTCACCGAACCGTTTAATACATTATAACTAAAAAATGAGTCGTGAATAACTAATGCGTACACTTTAGTGTCTTTGGGGAATTTATTCTTTCTCGTTTGGAACTCCAATTTTACATCCACTGTCGATGAGTTAATCGCCTCTGGTTGATGACTGCAATTGATAATAAAAACGGGGTTTTTCATATATTCCGCGAACGTTATCATCGGATCGTTTATCTCGCGCCCGTAGTAGCTGCTTTGGAAGTTTTCGTAATTGTAATAGGCTGCTGCGTACAGTTTCTTGGCGAAATCTAAATTCCATCTTTCGTATGGATAAACGGTTGAATTCAGATACAGTCTAATGTCGCATACGTCGGCGTGGGTAAACTGGGTTGCGTTTTTTTCTTTCTTGTCGCAATTATTGCTGTCTTGAAACCCGACGATTATATAGCGCGGTCTTTCAAGACTTGTACTCGTTCTCAAGGCCCACACGTCGGAAGATGTTTGCCTTAAAGCTGGTAATTCGTACAGATCCCATTTACGATATGCCATTTGAATACTGGCATTGTTTCCTCCTTTATTAATGCGAGACAGTATTTTCAATTTTTGCTTGTCGTCTGGAATGATGTGACGAATTTTCCATTCGATTTTGTCGATACTAATTTCTGCCTCTACTTCGCCGACGTAACAATTGGTAAAAGTGCGAGCTATAATCATAATAAGCTCTTGTTTTACGTTGAAAACACCTTTTGCGTAATCTTCGGCGAATCCCATAAGATATTTTAAGGGTAATTTCCCGGAGAATACGTTACTTGCCGTGTCTACGATATCTTGGTTTGCTTCGTCGAGACCCCATCCGCACGTCATGAGAGATCTTTGTTGCAAACTTCCGAATGAAACCATGGTTTTTAATGTCGTCGTAACTCCAGGTTTACGAACCACGGCGACCTGCTCACCTCCCATCTCGTAGCGAATTTCATCGAACAAAAATGCGAGGGCATTATTTGATAAAAAACATCTTTTCGTTGCGTCTATGCGTTTAAATTTTCCTTCAATATATATGTAACTTTCGGCGATATCCAGTATAATATCTTGAAAATTAATGGGGATACGGACTTCATCCGAATTGTTGAATGATGGAGATCCGTATGGTTTATACGTATGCTCTTCTAGACTAATAATGGAATTGTCCAAGATGGGCTCGGAGAAAACCTCTATTTTATCGCTGGTGGTGGAAATCATTTTCGCACTTTAAGACCGATTGATTTTAAAAATTTATAGTCTTCGGCAGATAACTGTTGAGATGTTTGTGATCTAACGTCTGGACGACGACTAACCTTGACGTTAACTCTTCTTTTACTTTTATTATGTTTCGGCGGTTCCCCCATCTTAGTCGACAGCACACACAATTGACGATTGAAGCAAAAACCCATTTTTATGAAAGTTTCTTCAGTTTCAATTTCACGATTATTTTCTCGCCTTGAAAATTGATTAGATCACCGCTATCGTCCAAGATGCGAAGAGTAATGTTGTCGATAAACTGACGTCCTGCCGGCATTAACGGCATATAAATATTATTTTGTGGTTCTTTACTGATTTTGTAACCGGGCTCCACGTCGATATCGAATTCGAACAAGGTATGACCTTCCACCGAATTCATATATGCTCCGGAAATTATATTACAATCTACGCGTATGATGCGTACTTTCATTATTTCCACCATCTCGGTTGATTCGTGCTTTTTGTCTCTTTTTAACACTGTATGATTAAATCCTAACATTTTACCGATACTCGCCTCTCCCCGGAAATCTATAGTATATTGGGATTTCAGTTCACATTTCAGCGTATTATTATTAGCGACCAAGTAAAAGATTCCATCGTTCTTTTCTTCAGTTGAAATCCTCAAAGCCTCCAACATAGCTTTACCTATCTCATCTATTTCATAGGCCCCAGGTGGAATCTGCAATTGTATCGACTCGGTGGTGTAACCCTCCTTCATGTAGGCAAACTTATTGTTGCTTTCGTCCACATTAAAAATTGAATTGTATGTGTAAAATCCCAGCAATGCCAGACCATATTTGTTTTCTCTATTTAATTCGACTGGTGGATAAAAATCGGCGCTTAAGACGCTCGAGTGTCCTGTTAGTGTGAACGTATAAGACATGACTAACCATTAAAACATCACACATCTCGGTTTTATTCTTAGCGGCAACATTTAAAAAGATTCATCTTCACACCTTTTCTCACTGCATTAGATAGTGATGTTTTTATGCTATTTTCTGCTTTTATGCGCACATCGCTGATTTTGCAATAACAACAAAATATTTTTCTAGCTGTAAGATCCTCATCAGACGTAACCTCGTTTAAATTGCTGCTGCTGCTGAAATAATGTTTGCAACCGCACTGATATTTTAATATATCGATATCGCTTTTAAGGTGCTCGGGCAACTTTTCCCAAACGAATGGAATTTCATTTGGGGCTAATGCAATCATCACTTCCTTGGGCATGTTTTCTAACTGTTTCACGGTCATTTCCCTTAATCCACCGGCTAGATGAAATGCTTTCAGTGATTGCAACATTTTAGTATAGTTATTGCGATCCATTTGCGGTGTTAATGGTGACGATGATGATGACATCTTTTACGCTGATGATTCGACAAGAAACTTTAAGCACAAATGTCCACACCAGACTGTTCCAAAATCCTGCTGACGATCGTATGTATAGTAAATAATTTTTGATGGTTCCGATCCCGTTTGTAGATATCGTACCAATTCGATCGGTGGGGGTAAATCGCCGAAGCTGTCATAATATGTTACTTTAGAATTATTTTTTCTATAAGCTACCCAATGAGTCCCTGCACCACGCGTACTATCCAAATTCACTATTGCTGCTTCGTAACGTCGAGGACCTTGTCTAGGTAATAAATCCCTCATATAAACGCCTCGAAAGTGTCCTATTCTTTTCTTTTTGGCATATTTTTCTATATCGATGTTAGATAGTGGTCTTCGAGGTAGGGATTCAATTAGTTTTTTGATCCACGATTTAAAAATAATCCCATACCTTTACGATATGGCTTTAGAAACAAACCATTTCCTTTCGATTTTAAATACAGGCCGGCACCGGTTTTATCTTCGCTGCTTTTTTTTACTGCTTTTATGGCGCGCACAATTCCCGCTGCCCCACCGGCTAATGAACCCAAAGCTGATAACCCGGCAAAAATTGGTATTAATGGTAATATTCCACCAGTTTTAGGAATCGGTATTATTCCCGGTGTATGAACCTTCCTTTTGCCACCTGCCGCTTTTACCGATCTACGTGCTGCCGACAGAGCTATGTTAGATGCATTCATGACATTTTTTTCCAACACATTTTTACTTCCGGCTTTTAATAATTCCCTTCGAACTGCTTGTCGAATAGCTGTTCCGAAACTGGCTTTCCGAACATGTCGATTTTTATTAACACCTTTCCTTTTTGTATGACGCGTGCCTTTACTAGATGTTTTTTTTTGTTGATAGTGATGATGGTACACCCATACCAAAACGTTGTTTTCCTTTCATAATGTTTGTAACTAACCAAGCTGCTGTTTTTTCACCTAAACTGGAATCTTTCGATTTTACTCTATTCCAAGCACTTTGTTCGAGCTCGTAATCCGCTCGATGTCTCGCACTTATGTTGTCTTTATTATGTAAATAGGCTAAATCGTGTTTTTTGCATGCGGCATCCAAAGGATTAATGCCTGGATCACCTCTTGTTACACGTTTTATTACTTTTGTTCCGGGTCCGCAATATTGATAACCAGGAATGTGTACCTCGAATGGTAATTTATTTATTAACGAATTCACAATACCGTATCCAGTTTTGTTGGAAACGTGAGACCGTCCACTTCGTTTGACGCTCGGCATCTGAATGACAGTTTTTGTGAAAAATTGCCTATAAAATATCAAATTTTCCTAAGATGCGCGTTATCGATCTTAAACAAAAACTTCCTATTGACAATCTCGATGAAAAAGTCGGACTTGGATTTGAAAAGAAGATAATGAAGAGACACGGTCCTCTACTTCCTTCCTCTATTCGCGGCCTGTTAATTGGTCCATCCAATTGTGGAAAAACTAATGTCATGATTTCGCTGCTTACACACCCCCTTGGGCTACGTTTCGAAAATGTCTATATTTACTCGAAATCTCTGTATCAACCGAAATATGAGTATTTAAGGAAAATTTTAGCGCCCATCAAAGGTTTAGGCTACTATGCCTTTAGTGATTCCAGTAATATTGTGGAACCGTCCGATGCAAAACCAAACTCTATATTTATCTTTGATGATGTTATATGTGAAAAACAAGATGTTATAAGATCGTACTTTAGCATGGGACGTCATAAAAATATCGACTCCTTTTACCTAGCGCAAACATATTCGCGAGTGCCTAAACAGCTTGTGCGAGACAACGCCAATTTTATTATTATGTTTAAACAAGATGAGTTGAATATGAAACACATATTTTCCGACCACGTTTCACCGGATCTAACTTTTACTCAATTTCAAGAAATGTGCTCAAAATGTTGGAATAATAAGTATGGATTTTTAGTAATTGATAAAAACAGTGATGTGAAATCGGGAAGATACCGCAAAGGATTTGATAGCTATATATTACTGTAATAATAAGAGAAAACGCTCAATTGATTGTTGAAACGTCCTTTGTTAACATCATGAATAACGCGATCGACTTAAAACGTAAACTAGTGGAAGCTACCAATGCCGTCAGAAAAAAATTTAAACAAATTAAAGCGGCTAAAGAGTTTAATGTTGTAGAATTGGAAAAGTTTTACGAACCCATTTCTAAGCCGTTGACAACTATATCTGATGTGGTTAGGCAACGTCCGCAGCAGCAGCAGCAGCAACAACAACAGCAACAACATTATCCAGCTACAAAGTCACATAGTCTCAGTACATCAGTGCAGTCGACTCAAATATCAGGTTTTCCCCAACCTACACATTCCTTTCAAACCTCCACACCTATTCAGCAGCAGCAGCAGCAGCATCGCATTTCAAAAGAAGATATTAGCCAATCGGTGTTTGATACACCCTCGACATCAACTAATACATCTCTCGCATCCGCTGACACCACAACTTCCGATACTTTAAACGCACACTTGAAAGGATTACGTTCGAAACCATCTCTATACGATACTGTATATGGTGTACGTTTTGGTTCAAAAACAGATCATAACAAAAATTTTATTGGTAATTTAGAGGTGCGTTTTCGAAATGGAAATATTGTCTTATACAAAAAAGGGAAAAATATTGCAGAATATGGTGGATCACCGGCACTTTATGATTTGTTATTTCTTAAAACACCCCCAAGTGTAGGCAAGGAACAACAACAATTAAGTGATAATGTACTTTCAACGTACAAGGAAATTTTGGAATCAACGAATGCTGTCTACAACAATTTTAAAAAAAGTGATGGTTTACGGGAGACCAGATGGAACAAATATTTACGAATTATTAAACCTCTGATAATGGGCACAAAATTAGGTGGTACTATTACAAGAAAAAATCTCTCGGAAAAACTACAGTTACCCACAAAAAAGAAATTATCTTCGAAAAAATTTCAATATGTCTACTGGAACAAAGCTAAAGAGTCGGTGGATCGTTTACGTTTATTGTGGAGTTCCAAAATGGCCGGTCACACTGGACACGAAAATGAAATTATGTCAATCATAGAGGAATTACGAGAAGAAGATATAATATATTAAGCTCAATATTTAATGATATTATTCAGTTCTTCCTTCGATCTGAAACCTTTAGTATTACTAATAATATGGAGCCCAGTCTAGAAAAAATCAAGATTGTTAATGAACTACATAGAACGGCTAGAAAAAATTTTGTAAGACGGCGCACGATAATAAAAGGATACAGAGATTTGTGGCAAATTGATTTGGCTGAAATGCAACAGTATGCTGATGAAAACGATGGTTATCGTTATATTTTGGTCTGTATAAATTGTTACTCGAAATTTGTCTACACCAAAGCCATAAAAAACAAGACTGGTATAGAAGTTATTAATGCGATGAAAAGCATCATTGAAGAGGCATCATATACACCAACAAATCTGCAAAGTGATCAAGGAAAGGAGTTCTATAATACAAACTTTCAAGCCCTGATGAAAAAATATAATATAAATCATTATTCCACTTACAGCACAAAGAAAGCTGTAATTGTTGAGCGAGTCATAAGGACTTTAAAAAATAATTTATATAAACAATTCTCGACAAGAGGATCTTACAAATGGATACATATATTATCGGCAGTAACAAAAACCTATAACCATTCGAAACATCGCACCATTGGAATGAAACCTGCAGACGTGCAAGAAAAAACACATATTAAAGCATATGATTATTTAAAAATTGTACCTAAAAAATTTAAGTTTTCCATGGGTGACATTGTGCGTATTAGCAAGTACAAAAGCTTATTCGAGAAAGGATATACGCCCTCTTGGTCAACCGAATTGTTTAAAGTTGTAAAAGTTAGCGTTACAAATCCACCTACTTACTTGTTGGAATCGTTAGAAGGTCAGCCTATAAGAGGGTGTTTTTACGAATCAGAACTACAAAAAACAAGCAGTCCTGACGTTTATCTAGTAGAAAAGGTCCTTAGACAACGCAAGAAAAATCACATCGAACAATTATTTGTCAAATGGCTAGGATTTCCCAACCACTTCAACTCTTGGATAGATAAAGCTAATATTGTTTAAATAACATATTGTATGACTATATTTTTTATTTAAAATGTAAAATAAATAAACAATATATTGTAAAATAAAGTTTTTTATTTCAATCTTCATTATTAAAAACAATGACAATAAAACATCATACACATAAATAACATTTCAATATTCTTGGAGGGAAGGTCCAATTCACCGACGACTACGACGTTATCTTCAAGGCTATGCCACTCGGAGTGCGTTCTCCTATTCTTTAACCTGCTTTTTTTAGATTTTTTTTGAAGTCGAGTCGTACGACAGTGCGCTTAATGAGTCATTTAAAGGCTGATGATAGAGTATTTTCTGCATAACTTCAATTTTTGTTTTAAGCTCACTATTATTTTTGTATATCATGGGGAGGACATCCTTGTTAAATATGTCACATATTACAACTGCAAAATTGTAAAACTTTCTATTAACAAAGTGTTTTGTCACAGCATCGTCATCATTTTTAGGTTCGCCTAAGTTGGTTATGATTTTTCCACCCATATCATACTGCCCATCCGCTGTAAGTTTAAAACCAATCCCTTGTGGCCCAGATAATATATGATATTTTTCATTATATTTCTGACGACCAAATTTATCAATTGTGTTGTTTCCTCGACTCATTTTCAATCTTTACTAAACTATTTTATTTTTATTTGCCCTACTTATATTAAATATTTCAGCTGAGAAAAAGAAACACTGCCTATGATCTACTGGGTTGGTATGTTTATAAAAGAAATAAAATAAAACTGTGATTGTAACAGATATTTATTTACAGTTATTTAATTGCACAAATACAAAAATTATAAAAAATTAATTTTCCATGTCTTCGTTTTCGTTGCTCAAAATTCTATCCCATCCGACACTATTTCGATCGTCAACGTCTTGGGCTGTTGCTGTTGCAGAAACCAATTCATATTTTGCAGCAAGCTCACCTGGTAAATGTGGAATATTGACGAGGTATTCTTTTAATTCTTCTTCAACCATTTCAGCACAAAATGTATCCATGTCTATGGAACCATATAAAAATTTGTCGCACAAGTGTGCCCCAGCCATAAAATTGATTGTATCCCTGATCTCGTTCTTATATTGATCTTTGGTTACATCAATATGCGACCAATCATTTACGCTATCTAACATATCGTGAGCCCTATTTCTTAATTCTCTCCCCAACCAAAATATGTATCTATCTACACATTCGTTGGCGGTCGTCGTCGTCGTCGTCGCATCAGCAGACATCTTTAACAGAAATAATGAACACGCGTAAGTATTCTGAAATGTGCAACTATATTTTAAATTTAATTACATCCTTTTTTTCAAACAATTTACATACAATTTACTCCAATGAGCCAAAACGTAATAATGTTCGAGTATTGTTTCCAAAAACTCTAGTGCCCTGCCCCAAATAAGTTAGAGTGTATTTATCTTTAGTTTTACTCATAATATCTACAATATCTTCAGATAGTGTTTCGGCCACACGTTTTGGTAAAAAAGTCTCAAATGTGCTATTATCACCGTCATCGTGTAAAGCCACTAAAAGAGTTTTACCAAATCGTGTAGTCATTGAAACCATCTTTACAATTTTATACACTTTGCCTACAATCATTTCGGTAACCTTTTTTTTCTCTAAAACCTCGAAATCTTTGCTAAACATTTCATTAATTTCATCTAGAGTTTCTTTTGCAATACTCATTATTGAAAAAAATGGTATATAAATCCAAAAATTACCGTGAATATAAAAGCACTTTCAGAACACTACACGAACACAATATTTGATGTTTATGCCACTGATATCTGCGACGGTTTGAAGTCACTTCTTCTCCCACGAACCTTTATAGCGGGGTTTCAAGGTCGAATTGTAACAATGGTGGGGGTAGCTTAACGATAGAAATAGTGGGAGGAGTATTCAAGGTCAAATGACGTCACACATTTAAACTGGTATAAGGATAACTTCAAGGACAAAATATAATGAAACAAATAACTACATTTTATGTACTTTATTCATTGATTTTTTTCTGCCATTCTTCTATGCGTTTAACATTATCACCTAAACCTAATTTCCTTAATTTGTTCAATAATAATTGTTTGTTTTTATCTCTTAGAAAATTCTTACAAACTATACTAGCTAAAAGACACACTTCGGCATGGTCCATATACTTAAAAAATACACTAAAGTCCTGAGCCTCTGAATCTTGCATTTCATATGCGTAAAATTCCGAACAGGCTGCAGAAATTAGAAATTCCTCGTACATTTCTCGCACTAAACTTTCCATATTAACTACTACTACGTTAAACTTAAGTCCTACACTCTAATTTCATCTAACACAACCGGATCTGCAATGAACCTAATCAGTTTTTCCAAACAGTCACTAAACCCCAACTTTTTTATCTCACGAACAAAGTCTTGTAAATTTATTGTTTTGCTGCAATATTTACGACATGCATTCGCAGCCTTTTCATATTCATAAGCCAAATCACAATAGCGCGACGCCCATTCTGCTCGACTTTTCATTGCATCATTGAAATAATTATTAGCCGTTTCAGTGAACTCATCGCCCAATTTTTTTACTGTCTCTTGCAAAGCACTATTCATATTATTCACTCATTTTTACATTCACGACACTTTTTTATTGCTGGTGGTGGCCCATCTATATGATGACGATATATTTGTTCATTGTGAATGTAACAGGGTAAGCTTAACTGTACTTCCTTGTTACACCGATATGACGCTGGCAGCTTATCCCAAATTTGCCGTAAACTCAGCGTATCAACGCAAGTTTTTAAATATTCGAGAGGAAAAAATGCTAGATCCTTCTCTTCAAAATCACACAAACTTTTTAAATTACTCTGATATAAACAAATTACTCTGCCGACTTGCTCTATAATTTTTTCTTTAGATAGTTCCGTATCTGACATTTCACACTGAATGAATGCAAGTAGACTCACACAATTTATAGAACAATTTGCAAGGTCAAAATCATTTCAAGATCATCCCACACTATTACAATGCACAAATAACTACTTCAAGGTCACACACCCAAGATGACCTTCAACAAACTCAAGGTCGTCTCGACCAAGGTCAAGGTCAAGGTCACACACACAACCTTAAACACAAGGCCAAGGCCAAAGCACACGTGCACTTTCAAGGTCAATGACAAGGACATGTGGGCGGGACCAAAGAGGGGTGAAGCAAGGTCAAGGTCAAGGTCGAGGAGTGGGGGGATCGAGCGAATCGGGTTATGTTCACTACTAGTTTGGATTCCAAATTGCTTAATATCTGAGGTATATTAAGAAAACTAATCAAATGCTTTTAACAAGTTTTTCAGTGGCTTTTGACAGTGTAGGAAGTAACAATACTGATATAAAATTGAGTGGAGATTCAGGATCTCCCCATTTAAACATTGATAAGATTCGGGTATCCTTTAGGCAAGTGGTAAAGATTCATTTTGTGAAAGATAAAATTATGGTTTGAAACAATATATTTAGGGTTATATCCGGTGGTACTAAAATACCAGAATGGAACTTTCTTTTACCGATCCTAAGGAGAAAAACGATAACAGGTTAAACGCACGTTATTAACTTAAGTTTCTTTCTTTTGTTTTTATTTTAATATTCAATATATATATATATATATATATATATATATATATATATATATATATATAATTAAATAAATGATGAACT
The DNA here is from genome assembly GCA_034092305.1 of Diaprepes abbreviatus. Classification (NCBI taxonomy): domain Eukaryota; kingdom Metazoa; phylum Arthropoda; class Insecta; order Coleoptera; family Curculionidae; genus Diaprepes; species Diaprepes abbreviatus. The sequence continues at coordinate 2,821,628 of JASJET010000326.1, read as the reverse complement.
GGTAGAAAATATATCTAAAACCCTAAAAACTTCAAACACAAACTAATACTATGAAATGTACAACGCTATAAAGTTCGTAACATTGCCCCCTTCCAAGCCTTGATCGTCCCGATCAACCTTCTTGATCTTGATAATGGGTCAATCTCTCTAGATGCACGACTTTCATCTTCGCATGAGGGCTGAATTCGGCACACCAGATCGTTTAGTCGAGTCGCTACGTTGTACGGACTTTCCCGTAAGTTTTGAAGTTTTGGTGAACGCCCTTCGATTATTTTCGGGTTGTACAACCAAACTCTTTCACTAACCATGAATCCACCAGTATTGACTTTGAGGTCATAGCGGGTCTTCGTTCTGTCGCTTTCTTTGTAACTTTTGACGGACTTCGTTGTGTAAGACCTGCAGCTGCTTAGTAACTTGGTTGGAGTAGTCTTCCCAAGTTGCTTCAGAATCGGGTGGACGTTCAGTAAGCAAATCGACTGGAGGACGTAATTCTTTTCCGAAAACTATGGTAGCAGATGTTTTTCCAGTGGCTTCGTGAATAGCTGAAGTTATTTTGTTGTTCATTTACTTGTATCCTGATGTAATTCTCCAGCGTTCTGTTAAATCTCTCAACCATCCCACTTCTGACATCAATTTGTTCCGGACGGCCGATTTTTGAGCACACACTGTATTATTGAATAAACTCTGGGTTTTCGAAAGCTTTTTATTGTCAGCCTTAATTGTGTTACTTGTCAAATTTATTCAAGTTGCGTCGACAAACTCTCAAACTATACTGTCCACGAGAGCCGATCTAGACCCTTTACATTCCCTTTTGGTCGATACCGGAAGATCCTCTAATTCTCTAGAAGGATTTACATACACATAGGGTAATAAAAATATGAAAAAGGAATAATCCGGCGATTTCTAGACCTTCTATCATAGACGTTCCATATTAAAAATAAGGAAACAGAATTCTCTAAAAAGTTCCAGACCTTCTTTCATAGACGTCTTCTGAGGAAATTAACAAAGGTATTTAAGGACTCGTAAAAAATATATCTCAAACCCTAGAAACTACAAACATAAATTAATACTATGAAATGAAAGTTCGTGATAATATATATATATATATATATATATATATATATATATATATATATATATATATATATATATATATATCTTATTTCTGAAAGCAGCCTGATGAGATTGGAATGATCTGTTTCTAAACAAAGTCCTTGTCACCATTTTAACTCAATTCTTTTATTTCTAAGATTCTAGTTAAATACTTTAGATATGAAAACAGAATCAGTTATGAAAATACACAACAATTAATTCTTTTTAAATTAGAAGTTCCTCAGATAATCAAAACGAAAATGCTGGTGTTCTAATAAATATAACTCGTTGCAAGAAGAACAGCTGTCATCTCTTTCTATTGAATTTTATTTCTTTGCTTTATTATAAGGAACTGAATTGGATAGAACAGGTTTCTATAAAAATTTATTTCATTTTAAATGTCTCCACTTGATCATTCTGATTCGATCGGCTATTTGGGACATAAACAAAGTCATAGATCGATATTGATCCAGACTAAATTTTTATAAACGTGATGATTATTCTTTTCTTAATGAACCAAGAATTATGAACGTCATCTCGATAACATATTTCAATATTATACCGTTTAAATTAAGAGACAAAACTTCTTTTAATGAAAGACTTTGTATGCTCTTATTTTTTAACCATAAAGCTGAAGTACGTCCCTGTATTATAATATGAGAACTTCGAAAGATTTTTATAAAAATACTGATATAAATAAAACATACTTTTTTTCTGCGAAGGTGAAGCCATGAGGAAAAATGTAGGACAACATGCTAATGCCGGAGCATTAAAAGATTTGTACGTAGTTTGTAAAGAACACTGTTTTATTTTTCTATTAAATATTTATTTTAAGTGACTTATTATGTTAAATTATTTATTTTTATTGAAAAAAAATTATATAGAGATTCAAACGGAAATTTTCTTTAAAGGAAACTTGACTCGAGATACTTCAATGTTGATCAGATAATAGTATAGAGGCAGATATACAAAATAGTATAATGCCAAAAGGATTGATATATAGAGCGCAATTAAAATTATGTTAGTATTATTCCTAACTTATTTATTGATTTATTTATTTTATTTGTACTACAGATTAATCATTAATTAAAGGACAAAGTAGAGCATATATTATACACTAATTGATTATCTAAAATTTAGAGTTAGTTCAAAAAGTCCCGAGACTAAAATATAAAATAAATTTTTTTGGAAAAATTCGATTTTAATCGTTAATATAGTGTTGCGTTAATACGTTCTGTTGATGACGCCAATCGTCGTTACGTCACCGTAAGATGGATTCCGCTGCTCGAACGATGGTAATCGTAGAATTTACCGATTTTCCTGTCATAGATCTCAAATCGTTGATCGAGGATACGATGAGCTTGGATGTCCTCGGCGTGTTGTTCACGTTCGGTCTCTACATTGATAGTAAAACGCAAGCTAGTTGACAAGATGCTAGGATTGTCTCTTTCTGTGTTTGTTTTTTGTCTCATTCGTGGTTCTTCCCGATAAAGGGAATGTTGTTCAAAGATTTTAATTAAATCTCAAGGGGAATTGCTAGAAACCTCTGAAGAAGTTTCAGAATGGGCTTTGGTGGCCGATCTGTGTCAAGCGCAATCCCCGAAGGGATTGCTGAGATGGGATTTGGGGTATTAGAGTGGTTCGCGTGTGATGTTTTCATCATCTTACTTTTTCAGAAACAAAATTGCAAGAAGTTTGTAATAACGGTTGACTTTGTTCCTCTTTTTCGTCTCTTAATTAATGTTTTATCTGGGCTATACTTAATGGGAATGTGATCAAGTTTGGGCTATAGTTTATTAAATAAACTACGTGAAGTGCTAACTTTGAATAAATTAGTAGAATTGTGATTTTTTTCTTCAACGATGTCTTTTTTTGCTCCTTGGCTGCTATGTCTGATTTTATTCGTCTTTAGTTTTCCAACAGTTTAATAAGTAGGCCATTGTGCGATATTTTATCGAAGGCCTTACTGATGTCGAAGAAGATCGTACCCGTGTGGAAGTTCCCATCGAAACCCTGTTTTATCATCGATGCCAGTCTGGTGGTCTGCTGGATGCTACTGTGACTTCTCCTGAATCCGAATTGCTCCGGAGGCAAGATGTTTCTCTCAGTTATAAAGTCAGTGAACCTTTTTAGAATTATACGTTCTACTATCGTCCCTAGGTTGGAAAGCAGACTAATAGGCCTATAGCTATTATTATCTGTGGCGGATCCGCCTTTCTTTTTAATAAAAATTACCTTAGCCACATTCTACTCTGAACGAAAATGACTTGACTGTATAACTGCATTTGCTATATTCGTTATAGCCAAGAGGGTCTTGTCCGGAGCCCTTCTCAGGGCTGAGTTCGGCAAACCATCCAGGCCCGGCACTTTTTTTAATAATCAAACCCAAAGTGATCCCTTTGACCTCCTCAAGGCCCACGATTGGAATACCAAGATCAATGAATTGAACAGACTTAAATAAACGAGCAGTGTGATCAATTCTTTGTTCTTTTGCAATATCAGTTCTGGGGATTGGCCTAAACTGTTCATTAAATTTCTCTGCAAATGCTTCTGCTTTATCTTTGGGATCAGTTAAAATGATGTTGTCATTCTTGATAAATGGCAAAGGTATTTTACTGCCGTTTGTTAGATTATGCGTCATTTTAAATAAACTACCTTTTTGCGTTTGCAGAGTTTCCAATTTTCGCGTATTCGTTTCTATAACATTAAAGTTTCCCATACTCAACCTCTTCGACAAATCAGGGACTTTCAAAAGCCCTAACACAACCAAAACTGACTTAATTCCTTTGAAATTATCCCTTTATTAGGGAGGGTCACGCCCAATTTCTTTTCTAAATTAAGAAAAACTTGGACAAAAAGTTGTGGCTTTCTTAAAACGTGAATATAAACACAAAATATTCCCACAAAAGCCGTGATTCACAAAACAAACAGCGAAGTTAAACAAATCGAAATTTGCATACTCTTTTCCAGAAACGAAAGACCAACAAACATACAAATTTTTTGGCTGACTTTCGCGGAAACTTCTTCTTCTTCTACCTTCTATAATAGGTCCCTGACCTGTTCCTTCTTCGATTTTCCTCATTCTGGACTTAAATTATCGCTCCACCTTTTCCGCGGTCGACCTCTACTGCGTGTTCCACTAGGCGATTTACCTCGTGCGATCCTTACCAGTCTAACCTCTGTCATTCGGCTTATGTGTTTGTTCCATTGTGTCTTACGTTGTAGGACCCACTCATTAATGCAGTTTGTGCTGCATGATTGCCCGAGGTTATCGCTTTTTTCTCTGTCTAGTAGCGTCTTTTCTGTTATTCGTCGAAGTATTCTCATTTCTGTAGTCTCCAATAGTTGTTTCGTTTTTGTCGTCTCTGGCCGTGTTTCTGAGGTGTATGTCATAATAGGTCTAATTGTGGTTTTGTAGATCCGAACCTTTGTTCCCTGTTGTAAGTGTTTGTTTCGCCAGATCACGTCGTTGAGGCAACCCGCCACTTTGTTTGCTTTGGCCACCTGCCCTCTTACTTCATCTTCGATGTTGCCATAACTAGTTATGTCGATTCCTAGATATTTGAAACTCATTTCTTGTTGTATTATTCGACCGTCTAGTTCTAGTTTGCATCGAAGGGGTTCTTTTGAGGTTGTCATACACTTAGTACAAACAAAAACACTCTCAAACACTTCTAGTTGCAACCTAAAAAATCTAATTTCATTTCAATGAAATGAGTTTCCCTTATTTCAATTTTTGCAAAGACACGTAGTGCACTTCAGCTCATTTTTTATACTCGTTTTTTGGTTAAATTATTCCCCTTTTTATTATTATGTAACCAAAAAACTTTCTATTTTTCTAAATTTAAGAACTATGGCTCAAACACCAAAAGTGTCCAATTTAAACAGCAAGGAAGGTGAGGCGGTCTGGATATTCTCTGGGTCAGACGGTTACGGTGGGTCCTCTCCGGCACCACCTGCGTGGTGCCCTTCCTTTCAACAACGACAAGCAGAACAAATCTTATTAGACACAATGCAGTCAAATCTTCAGCAGTTTGACAACCCTGTTACGCATGACGTTCCGTCCAGCAGATATGTTGACATCACACCCGAAGATTTCGAATTCGCGTCGCAACAAGATGCTCGTTCGTCGATTGTGCCACACCTTCCCCATAGCTTTTTGCGCCCTTCTATCCCTGGGTTACGACCTTTGGGTGATAGAATCTAATTACTAGCGTTTCTGGGACAAAAGATTCGCTTCGAACGTACGTCCGCGACTTGCCTCTATTTAAATTCAGCAAGCTCCTCCGTCGAGATTTCATCAACCTTTCCGTAGGCCAGCTTTGATACATCACGAAGATTCGACCAAGAACGGTACCTAGACAGGCCCGGCAACCCTATAAATAGATCATTTACTGACGAAACCGTGCACTGGGGCTGCAGAGGGTGACCCTACTTCAATATGATTTTGGTTAGATTGCTTGTGTCGTCCTCTGTAACGTGCCTCTGAAATTACATCTTGATGTGGTTATCATAAAAACCCCAAAAGAGCAAATTTAGCTCAGATTCAGCTATTATTAATATACACATTTACAAAAAAGTTAATGGTAAGTTGATAAATTATAAGATAGTCATAAAATTTTAATGACTATGTAGTTATTTTCGTTACACCTAAATCCGTAGAAAAACAACTAAATATCTCGGTTTATGATATTGGGAATTGGGTAAAACGCTCTTTTAAAATGAAACATCCATGATATTATTTACGAAAAGAATCACTAGCAACATTACTGAACACAAAAATCAGTTTTGGTATGGAATTAAATAAAATAAGGCAGTTATGACATATCAAAGATAGGAAAAATGATTTGAGAACATTAATATTTACAGTCATCGACGAATTTTTTGTTGTTTGTCCCACTGCGCGCTCGGTCAAATTTTCACGGGAGTTTCGTGCTTATCACAAACCGTAGTCTCGGTTTTATGAATATAAATTAACGGATCTCTGCCTAAATATCCGCCAAAAATATTATATTCCCGGTTTAAAGCATTAACGCATATTACTCTTCATACAGTACTAATTTTCTAGGTTAAAGGGCACGAGAAATTTTCAATTATCTCTAAAACGGAGACATAACCTTAAAAGTAAATTTTGCGACCATGTTTTATTCAACGTCTTAAAAGGATGTTATCTATTTTAAACTGAAAAAGGTCACGATTTAGGATCGTCAGACATCTGGGGTAAAATTTTCCGTAGTTCCGGTAAACGCTTTGTGGAAGAAAAAATGGTTTAACAAAATGCAAATTGGCCGGTCTTTATCATAATTTTCGGATTTCGTTTCGGAAAGAGCTTTTTATTCATATTATCGGATCAGTTTAGTGAGGGTAAGGGAATATTTTCTCGTTGCAGCAACGTTTTAAATAACTTTTATTTACTGATATTCAACTGCTTGACAAATTGCAGTTAATTCATAGCAGCAACTTCTTAATTGTTCCTAGAAAACATTTGAAAAATAAAGCCCCGGGAAACTAAAAACACTAACATTTAAATTTTGACATTTTATACGGTACAATAGAACTTTAGAACTTCATCCCAGCAAAAAAAAGGAAATAACTTATAAATATTTTCAGTGCGATCATTTTTACAACTTTCTACGTGGTACGTCTCAAAGTGCATCGATGAACTTAATTCTTCATATGGCGATAAAGCTTCTACAAAAACTACTCTAGCTGATTTAGTAACTTCAATCGTGGCCATCGTTCGTTTATAGATGAGTCGCGTAAAAGTGATTTAAAATCGGTTGCAGTGAAGGAATCATCGATGCTGTATGTGAACTGATGATGTCAAATTGAGACATCTTTGGGTATTAATAACACTAGGGTATAAAATAAGCGTTGGAGCCCGCATAATTTGACAATCGCTCAAAAAAGGCCCCTCAATACGTCCATACATTTATTAGTACCAATCAATATTGGTACTAATAAATGTTCAAAAAATGCTATCTCGGCGCTTAAAGAAACATTTAAAAGATCATGAGCCTGTAATGGAACAAATGTTAGTTATTTTTCATTGTTCAATGTCAACTATATTTTGTTAAAATAAATAATTAAATAATCACTCTGTGAATAGATATTCCGTGGGAACAGGGTATTTATATTTTTTATCACTATCTACGAAAGTCTAAAAGAAAAATAATAAGCTTAACTTTTATGATGTTTGTCGTTTAAATGTTTTCTTAAAAAAATACATAAACTCAGTTAATTTATGAAGACCTTAAAGACCCTCTCTTAGAATTGCCTATAAATCTGTCTAAGTAATCCTGTCCTGATTATGTAAGCAAAACCAGACGTGTTAAGGGTAGTTTTTAACATATGGTATATGAAATACCGTTAAAATGTATTAAAATATTGAACGATTTTCCCATTATTAGGAAATGAAAGAATAATCAAATAAACACTACTGTAATATAACGTTTGACCTGTGTAAGGGATCTAATATGGCGACTGTTTTTCCTGATTGCAAGAAAGAACGAATTAAATACCAGCAATATGAATAAAAGGGCACTCGGGTTTTTTCACAGACGTTATATTATCTTATTCCTTTAGTTATAGAGAGAAATACCGTTAAAATGTATTAAAATATTGAACGATTTTCCCATTATTAGGAAACAAAAGAATAATCAAATAAACTCATTATACTGTAATATAACGTTTGACCTGTGTAAGGGATCTAATATGGCGACTGTTTTTCCTGATTGCAAGAAAGAACGAATTAAATACCACCAATATGAATAAAAGGGCACTCAGGTTTTTTCACAGAGGTTATATTATCTTATTCCTTTAGTTATAGAGAGAAATACCGTTAAAATGTATTAAAATATTGAACGATTTTCCCATTATTAGGAAATGAAAGAATAATCAAATAAACACTACTGTAATATAACGTTTGACCTGTGTAAGGGATCTAATATGGCGACTGTTTTTCCTGATTGCAAGAAAGAACGATTTAAATACCAGCAATATGAATAAAAGGGCACTCGGGTTTTTTTCACAGACGTTAAATTATCTTATTCCTTTAGTTATAGAGAGAAATACCGTTAAAATGTATTAAAATATTGAACGATTTTCCCATTATTAGGAAACAAAAGAATAATCAAATAAACTCATTATACTGTAATATAACGTTTGACCTGTGTAAGGGATCTAATATGGCGACTGTTTTTCCTGATTGCAAGAAAGAACGAATTAAATACCACCAATATGAATAAAAGGGCACTCAGGTTTTTTCACAGAGGTTATATTATCTTATTCCTTTAGTTATAGAGAGAAATAGAATAGTTTTATCAATTGTGTTTATATAAAAATTAAGCTTAAGATGCTCACAGGTCAATTCGTGAATCAAGCATCCGGTATAGAATAGCTAACGCCCTCAGCATGTAACGATCGAAACGTTCGAACTTTAAGGGAAAGAAATTGACGTTTACCGGGTTCCATCTTGTAATTTGGGTACAAACGGGAAACAAGGGGAGAGGGGGTGGAAGATTCGAAGACACTCTTTTAAGGAATAGTAAATTTTAGTCACAATTTGAATGTCGGTTAGAACGGTACCGTGACTACCAGTGCCGTAGAATAATTACGTCACGGGTATAATCGCCGGGAAAGAAGGTTATCTTTGTTTAAATTGGGAAATTAAGGAATTATCGTGTATTTTAGTGGGACATTTCGCGATTTTCATACGGTTTGATTAAGTAATATAAATAGCTGTTTTTCGCGTTCTATTTCTTTTTTTTTGTTTAATATTTTGTTAAGCTATTTATACGTGTTTTTTTCAAAATTGGGTTTTACGTTTTTGGATTAAAATAACGACCGAGAAGAGCAATTATGTTGGTTTTTCGTACTAGTTATTAGTTTTAAGTTTCTCATTGAAAATAGTTCGATTTTATTCTATTTATTTTGTTAATAGACTAAGTTGTTTTGAGAAACTTGTTTTATTCAATTTAATTAAAACCTACACGCGAATTAAATCGCGGGCGCGCTGTTGCGAGACCTACAAAACAAGAGATGTCTTCTGACAAACTAATTAGCAGCCTTTCCTGAGTCCTGAAGATCTGAGTCATGGTTGTGGTAAGCTTTAATAACCGTAGTGTTTGGTACTAAAGCTGCAAGAGAGAAGTTGATCGACCAGACTTCCAGAGTGTCTTTATTACTGTGATAGTTATTTGTAGGATATTAAAATAGTTACTAATTAATATGGGGCAAAAAATGATTATAGATAAAATGATTAACGCTACCTCAATATGTCATTGGCCAGAGTCTATAATCAAATTCTGTCACAAGCCAATACCAACAAAAGATGTTCGCGCACGAAGTATTTCGAAAAAAATGGTCGTAGATTTTTTCGGAAAAACTGGCCATATCGCAATCATGCCTTTAGGGATCGGTAGAACGGTCAATTCTGAATAGTACAAAACCATTTATTTGGCGGCAGCCTTCAGTGATTTTTTGAGAATTCAATGCATGGAATTGATGGACCATCCACCTTACAGCCCTGATTTGGTACTCAATAATATCTTAGTTCCTGTACATGAATAACAAAAATGCTTTTCGCATTAGTTCAAAGGCAAACAAAAGTATATTGATCATCTTTGAAAATATTTTGAAAAACAGTAAAATGATTTTTAATGATAAGTCTTTGGTTTTGTTTATTTTTCTCGAAATATTTAAATATTTAATTGGATACTCCGGAAATATCCATGAGAATTATTGTTTTAATTTTTACTTAGGTGCAGTGATAGATTCCATCAAGTTTCAGGGGGAATTCAATAAATTACATAAACACACACATACATGCACATATATAAACAATATAACATAGATATATGTATGTACGTACGTGGAGATGGAGATGAGATCTGCGATTTAAGATATATATTATGTACAATTTCGAAAGTTTGTCTCATATTTCACTTTTCTCTACTCTGATATGTTCCGGTACCCACAAGACGGTAACTTTATTATTCTGGTTTAGTTCGTTTAGTTCCTGTAAACATTCTCAGACTATCTTGAAGCTCATTACATGGGAATTCGGCGCATTGGTGGCTACTTGACTATCCGATCTCTTTTTTGCAATGGTTTTCTGTTAAAATGAATGACTGGTGACATATCCAAGCTTTCGTGTTGTCTGAAACAGAGTTTATACACTCCTATTGCATTTGTATACTATTTAATGGAATTTTTGTTATGTTTTTCAAGAGTATTTCTGTCTCATTCACTTTCGCAACCCAGCTTTGTGTTGACGTATTGCACAAAGTTGAACTTCTTTTTCTTTTCATCTGAAAGGATGTCCCAGATTTTTTGATTTCTAGAGAAGAGTTTGAATTTTCGCTTAGTGGCTTCATCCTTAATCATCTTATATACCGTCTTCTTCGCCATACTCTCCACTAGCGTATGTAGAGGTGTAAGGTTTAGGATTCCTTCCATGGCGACCATTGGAAAGGTTTTTTAATGCTCCAGGTTATACAAGCACAGGCTACTCTTTGAACTTTCCAGAGGTTAGTTTCTACAAACCATCAATGCTTTTGTAGCCTTATTGATTATTTCTTCTTCATGTTTGTTCTAGAAAAATTTATTGTCTAAGGTTGGGCCCAGATATTTAACCTTTGACTTCCACTCAAAAACCATCCATTTTGATGGTTTTCTGATGAAGGTTTCCTTTCCTTGTAAATGCTACTAAGGTGGGGTCTCATTATTTAATACCAGTATGTTCAAGTCCTCTCTAAACGATATCTCATAGAGTATTTTAGAATTTGATCCTGGCGATTATAACCAAGTCATTTGCATAACCCTAACAGCATATATCACAGAGGAGTCGAGTACTCGCCGTCCTGGTGATAGAGAAGGCGATAACCTGCTGTTCTATATATGTCTCTGTTATTTTAATGAAGAAAAATAATGCCATCCATTCGGATGTCGTTCCATGTACTCCTGTTGTCAAGTGCTCTTTGACAGGCTCATGTGGAGTGTTGTCCAAAGCCCCTTCTATATCCAGAAAGGTTCATACTACGATTGGCATCGCAGTGTTTTAAAAGTATTAAAATTTAGAAAATACATTTTTACCATCCGTTAGAAAATGAGCTCTTAATTTTTAATGTCAAAATCAAAAGAACTTTAAATTTTAACAAATTCTTCTTCGAGCATGAAAAGTTTGCCATAGATGTTAACCTATGATATATTAATAAAATAAAATTGAATTTGTATATAACATATGACATTTTGATGCATTTTGAAATATAAGAATAACTTAAAATAATATATTTTTTGTTCTTTTCTTTGTAGTATTTGTCCCACTGTGGAATATTTTTCAGTGTTATACTTCCGAAAATGGGAAAATTAAACAAAAAGCCTAGTAAATATTTAACGGTTGTTAGATACGTCCAAAGTAAGCTTTATAATATTTCAGTTTAGAGTTTTGTTTGTCGCGCCGTACGACAATAAAACTAGCAACTTAATTAAAATAATATTTTACATACCGAGATAATTAATAAAAATACCAAAAAATTGTATTAATAAACGTTTTAATAGGAAACATAAGAACGAAATAAGTAATTTAAGAACTTGGTAGGAACAAAATACGTAAATTTATGTTCCATTTACTGCCTGTGATAATTTTGAGGATTGAAGTATTAATGTATAACATTGACTGTGGAAAACGTATTATTTAGTAGTTTCCGAAATTGTAGTGCCTTCATAGACGATAATAGTAACAGTTCCTTATAATTTGAGTATAATATGATGGTTTCAGATTTTTGGACGAACTTTAGGAGTGTTACTGTGAAGATTTAACTTTTAAGGAATTTTGGAACAAAAAATGTGATAATGTTGGGACAGATTCAAAAAAATGTTTGCTCCTTATTATACTAATATGACCAAATGTTTTTTTAATCTTTCCTTTGTCTACAATATCTTTTCCCTAGCTCCCATACTGGTCATATATTGAGTCCCCAATGACTTTCCTTTGTTAATATTATTTTCGAATACTTGATCCTTTAATATTTAGATTTTACTTCTCTTTACTCGTAAATTAGCATCAATGTATTCTTATATTTCACAAAATTTTACATTTAATTTTCTTCAACAATCTTTTTAATAATTGTTTTTGTTCATGCTTTTGTTTTTCTTTCGGTGCTAGTTTTTGTAGTTGCGCTTCAAAATTTTTATTATATATCCATAATTAACATATCTTTAATAGAGATCATATAATATTAGAGAGCCTTTTATAGTTCAAATAGCAACTAAAAACCGAATTATTGACATCGTTTTAACAACTATCTTATTTTATTGAATTGTTTTTCTTCTTAAATGTTTTTAAACCAGTGTTTAGTTCGTATAACAACTAAAAACCTATTTCGCATGATTTAACAAATCATCTTTACATACTGAATTGATGAATTTCTTGAATTTTTTCAAACCAGTCTTTTATAGTTCGTATGGAAACCTAAAAGTGGATTATTGACATAGTTTTAACAATCGTTTTGCAATATTGGATTTATGTGTTACTTCAATATTTTTAAATCTAAACTAAAAAGAGATTGTTGAGATAGTCTTAACAATCAATTTTACTGAATTAAAGTAAATCCTAAATATTTTCAAACCTGTGTTTTAAAGTTCGTATAGGAATTTTTAAAATGTCTGGTTCACAGAGTTTTAACAGTCATCTTGGATTGATGTTTTCCTTGTAATTTTTAAACCTATATTTTATAGTTTATATAGTAACTGAAAACTAAATTGTTAACATAGTTTTCAACCATCTTATTATAATAAATTCAACTAAATATGAAGTATTTTTAAACCAGTTTTTTATTGTTCATAGAGAAACGTAAAACTGAGTTGCTGATATAGCTTTAAAATCCTCTTATTATATTGAATTGAGGTGTTTCTGCAATATTTTTAAACCTGTATTTTATAGTTTGTATAGCAATCGAGAACTAGACTTTTGACATATTTTTAACAATCATCTTATTTTACTGAATTAAAATAAATCTTAAATATTTTTAAACTTGTACATTTCGTGTACAAATTTAAAACTAGGTTATTGACAAAGTTTTAACAATCATCTTGTTGTATTAAATGATGCATTTTTTAAGTTTTTTAAGCTTTTTTTATAGTTTACATAACATCTAAAAACTTGTTGTTGACATCGTTTTAACAATCTTTTTGTTATGTTAAATTGAAATAAATGATATATATTTTTAAAACAGTATTTTATAGGTGATATAAAAAATTAATATTGGATTGTTGATATAGTTTTAACAATAACAATAACAACATTTTTAAATCTGTATCTTATATTTTCTATAGAAACTGAAAACTAGATTGTTGATGTAGGTTTAACAACCTTCTTTTTGTATTGAATTGAGGTAAATCTTTGATATTTTTAATCAGTGTTTTATAGTTCATATAGAAAGTTAAAACTGGATTGTTGATATAGTTTTAAGAATCATTTTGTTATATTGAATGGTATTTCTTTAATTTTTTTAGACTTTCATTTTATAGTTTGTATAGCAACTGAAAACTGGATTGTTGACATAATTTTAACAACCAAATAGTCACATTGAATTGAAGTAAATTTTAAATATTTTTAAATATGTGTTTTGTAGTTTATTTAGCAACTTAAAACTGGATTGTTAACAAAGTTTTAACCACCATCTTGTTATAATGAATTGATTTAAATCCTAGATATTTTCTATACTGTAGAACTTGTATAGCAACTGAAAATTGGATTGTTGATATAATTTTAACAATCATCATGTTAAATTGAAATACTATTTGTCCTAAATATTTGTAAATTTGTATTGTATAGTTTGTATTGCAAATTAAATCTGGATTCGTTCAGTAACTATATACTGGATTCTTGACATAGTTTTAACTCTCTCCCTCCCTCCCCTCTCTCTCTTTATATATATATATATATATATATATATATATATATATATATATATATATATATATATATATATATATATATATAAAGATAATCATGAAATTTTTCGTTTGTTTTCCTACAACTTTTTTCATTATTGGAATGCCCATGACTTAAAGTTACCAATGTTTTTATGAAGAGATTCTATGCCACATAACTTAAACAATACTCAGTATCTTTATCAGCAACAGCAAAGATGCTGATAGTCAGAAACGCGTATGGAAAGAGAAGAATAGCGGACTTTGCAGTAAATGAACTATATACCTGTTTTTTTTATTAGCCACATAGAATGCTTTATATTTTACTTATTTTTTAAATATACTTTCTTATTTCACGATATAAATAACTTCCGGCTAGATTGAAGTAAAAAAGGTAAAGTAAACTTCAAAATAACCGATAAACCCGTTATCTAGGCTACGATCGTGTATTTCTCTAGCTCTAATATAAATTCTAAGACTTAAACTATCCTGCTTTGTAAAAGAGACTCTAACAAATTGGTTGAAAATGACTTCAAGTAATGTGAAACTATTTCCAGCGTGAGTTTTTGTTTGAGCCAGTGTACTTGGCTAATTGTTAGTTTCTTGACTTTTCGTGGTATTTCTGAAACTAAAGATATATTTGTTTGAACAAAAAATATCTCTAAAATTTATTTAATAGTGTTATAGTTTCTGTGTTCACAATTTAATACTTTTTTCTTTTTAATATTTATATTTCTTTTTATATATATATATATATATATATATATATATATATATATATATAAAAAGAAATATAAATATTAAAAAGAAAAAAGTATTACTTATTTAATACTTTTTTCTTTTTAATATTTATATTTCTTTTTTTATATATATATATATATATATATATATATATATATATATATATATATATATATATATATATATATATATATATATACTATAGAAACTCAATATGAATAGCGATGAATTGTTGATTCTGATCATCTTGAAATTATAATATAGTAAATATTTAAATGCCCCAAGCTGTCTGGACATCACAAGAAGAAACCTGTCAATTTCTATATGGGTAGATTTGCTATAAGGAATTTTATTTTTATAGGCATGCAATATAACGTGACAGCATTTGATCATTGACTCCTGTAAACAGAATATCTTGGGTAGCTTTGGCCAATCTGTCTACAATCATATTGTTGTCCCATATTAATTTGTAACTATTTAAATACTCATAAATAATTATTACAAAGACAATGGCCCGAAGTATGGACGTTCCTCTTCTCTCTTGCAGATTTAGTTTCATACAACAACAAGTTATTCAAGCTTACCAGAACCATCAGTCACAAGTTCAGGACTCAGGAAAAACTGCTAACTAGCTGGATAGATAATATCTCTTGCTTTGGGGGTTTCACAACAGCGCGACGGCGAGGTTGGTTGCGTAAAGGTTTTTAATTAAATTAAACAAAACAAGTTTCTCAAAACACTTAAATCTATTAACAAAAATAAATTGGAAACGGAATGATTTACAATGAGAAACTTAAAATTAGTAATGAATAATAATAATATCAAAGTAACTAACATAACTGCTCTTAATAGCCGTTCCGTTCTATTAGTAAAAATGTAAAACTCAATTTAGAAGATAAAGCATATAAATAGCTCTCTAAAATATTAAGCAGAAAAATTAATAAAACGCGAATAAACAGCTATTTATATTACTTAATCAAACAGTCTTAAAGTCGCTACATTCTCTAGTAAAATATTACAAGATATTTCCTTAACTTCCCTACAAGAAATACAAAAACAAAACAAGGGAAACCTTCTTTTCCGACGAACAAACACGTCACGTAATTACAGTGTTCTTAACTTGTACCCTGCTAGTATCATCCTATTCACTCCGTGCATCCTTGTAACTGTAAATTTAGTTCATTAATAGTTCGAATAATTTGTCCTAGAGGGCGTCAGCCATTCTGTACCGAATACTTAATTTCCGGATTAGCATCTGAGCGTCTTAATCTTAATTTTTATATAAAAATAGTTAATCAAACTATTTTAGGTTTTCCTCTAAAAAGAAGGAATCGATGATAACGTCCGTGTAAAAAACTATTCACTCTTGTAGTAGTCTACAAGTACTTAACTCTTTCTTTCTTGTGAATAGGAAAAAACAGACATTATACAAACTCCCTTTACATTCGGTCAAACAATAAATGATATTATAGTGAGTCAGGGGCGGATCCAGCCTCTCTCTTTGGAGGGTAGGAGGCGGTGATATCACAAAAGTACAGTATGGCAAGCGAAAGCAAGTTGTCGGCGGGGGGGAGGGGGAGAGACATCAGCAACATTCCCATTTCTAGTGTAAAAGGCAGGGTCGGGTCTATTTTTCTAATTTTAAATTCTTGGAGAGGGGGGGACAATCACAGGAAAAAACAAGTTGTCGACGGGGGGGGGAGGATGCGGGCAGCATAGACATTCCTAGTATAAGAGGCAGAATCGTGTCTATTTTCCTGAACTCAAAGCTCTTGAGGGGAGTGGCTGTCTCAAGAAAAACGCGTTGTCAATGGGAGGGGAGTACTAGCAGCATACACATTCGTAATATAAAAGGCAGAATCGGTTCTATTTTCCTGAACTGAGCTCTTGGGAAGAGGAGGGGCGATCGCAAGCATACACATCCCTATACTCTATTCAAGAACTAGAGAGAATAATAAAACTGTTACCGAAACCTCCAACTTACCTGCTCCAGTGCCGCAGGTAACTGAGAACTGCTGTGAATCTAATTATATTTAATTATATTTAAACATTATAAGGTTTTACTGCAACAGTAGAGTTTCTGATAGTTCAATTTAATTTCTGTCAGTGAGAAAAGTACACCTTACAGTGTGTCCTTAGTGATTAACTTTGTTTGTGCTTGTTTTTATATATTATATGAGATTAGTGAAATACCCAAAAAATATGGCTTCCACATCTATATTTTTTCCAAAATCGTTAAAACAGGGCATTTTTTCTTCAACGAAAAACTTACTACAATGAATGTTTATGTTGCCTTAAAATATCAGTATCTAGATAATAATGTTAAAAGTTCTATTGAGATGTGTTCCAACGTGACAGGAGTTGGAAAATCTACTATGTACCGAATACTGAAGGAGAAAAAACAACTGGAATTGTTAGTACTCCCAAGTCATATTCGATCACAGGTAGACGAAAAACCTCGTTGGAAGAAGAGATGTAAACTGCAATAAAAGGAGTTGTACATACATCTTATTATGAGAAGCAGATCCCAACCGTCGACAAAATTCTAACTAAAATCAATGAAGATCGGGATTTACCTGAAATTAAAAGAACAGATCTCGGGAAATTGCTCAGAGAACTTAATTTTTGCTGGGAGAACCCAGATAGGAAATCAGTTCTTATAGATCGTCCGGAAAATATCCATTGGAGAAGGAAATATCTCTCTCAAATAAAAGATAGAGTTCCTAGAAATAACACAACTTACAAAATTAGTAATTTAACAGATCTTTTGAAAGATTTTTTGGAATAAAGTTATTGCAAAAAATTTGGAAAAATCCATATAATAAAAGAATAAAAGAAAATGTAGAAACTTAATCTCATGATCCGTGAGAGAGAGGAACCAATTATAATTAATTTGAGCGAAGATAGCTTCACTGACTTTGATTACGAATTAGATACGTAATGTGTACCAGCGTAAACACAATTTATTATTTAAATTTTCTGTAACATATAAAAATTAATTACATTTGAATCTATTTTTATTGTTTAATTGTAATTCTGCAGATGGTTTAAGAAATAAATAAACTGAAATGTCAAATGTCCTAAAAATGTTAATAATAAAATGACCGATAGCCCAAAAAAATTTTCACATTATATGGACGAATTTATTTTTTTATATATGTTTAACTTCTTGTATTTTTGACAATGGGTATTTTTGAGAGAAAAAGGCTACGTTTTATTCTGAATGTGCCTAAAATGATTTCTATGCCAAAATTAAAAATAATAAAAATACAGTTTTGATTTGTGTTAAATATGTCAAAATTATTTATATTTTCTAATGTATGTGAATTACTAAAGAATCATAAGAAATAAAATAATATTATAAAACTTTTTATTTTAAGTTTATTACCGAAATAATATTCTATGCCATAAATACTTCCTTCGGACGACACTTCACACATCCAGATATCTATTGTTATCCAACCCAAATGTTCAATTATTATAGAACGGTATTTTCCGAAGAAAAAAAAGGGAAAAAAATGATTTATTACTCTCTCTAGTTCTTGAATAAACTATAGTATAAGAGACCAAATCGGGTCTATTTTCTTGAACTCAAAGCTTTTAAGGGGGGGGGGCATCGCCCCCACTGCCCCTCCTCCCTTTGGATCCGCGCCTATAGTGAGTTATATGATTATTCTTTTGTTTCCTAATAATGGGAAAATATTTTAATAAATTTTAACGGTATTTTCATTTAACACATGTTAAAAACCTCCCTCGGCTCTTATCTCTTCGGCTTTAATTACATAACCAGGGTAGGATTCCTCCGACAGATCTATTTGTAAATGTTAAAAAGGGTCTTTTATGTTATCACAAATTGACTGAGTTTATATATTTTTAGAAAAACATTTAAACGACTTAAAGATAATAAAGTTGAGATTATGCTTAAGTGCGATAATTGATTTATTTTTCCTTAAGAGTTTTTTGGGTGGTAATAAAAAATATATACTATCCCGTTCTCACGGATAAAATCTATTCATAGAGTGAATATTTAATTATTCATTTTAGCAGAATGTACTTTACGTTAAACATAATAAAATAATTAGTGTTTGTTCCATTACAATAACAGAAAATAAATATAATCCTATTTTTTCCTCCAAAATAGAACTATTTTACTTTAAGTTCCAAAGTGATTCAACAAAACTATTTTTTCTATATATTTTGTGGCAGAGGTGGCTCCCAAAATTATCTTCTAATTGAATAATAGTATATCCGGAACAGCGTAACGTCATTTTAAAGTTCAAGTGATTAAATATACGATTACAATGATCTTCTATCTTCTGTGAGCAGAGTTATTCTTCTGAAAGAACGCTGCTATAGAAGAATAAGATAATAAGAACGGGAGCTACTGGCACCACAAAAAATTCGGGGCTCGATAGGAAGAGTTGTCGAAAATTAAAAATATCGTGGTAATTAGCAGGAAAAAAAATCAAAATTCTTTAATTAAAGAAGCTTTGGATAATTGGCAAACTACCAGAGCAGCAATTGTTTTCCATGTTTATGTTCAATTGGAATTAGAATACTGTAAAAGTGAAGTATTCATTGAGATAACTTTTGAAGTTTTAGTATTCAATAAAATTGAATATGCTCGCCGATATAGTCATGTAACAAAAGATTTGTACAATTTTAAGAGTAAGTTCGGTTTATAAGCTGTAAAAACCAACATATGTACTTTATTACGTAATAAGATTCAAAGCTAAAAGTTGAATGTTCATAAAATAATAAAACAGCTGTTTAATGGGTTTCAGGAAACTTGTATATGTAAAGTAGAGGTTATATTCATGCAGCAATTGTAACAAAGAGTACAATATTATCAGTTAGATGAAGTAGAAAGGATTTACATAATGGTTGGCGTTTGATCTGTTGAGCTAAAGTGAACAGAACATCCTCTAGAACCTGTAGAGATACATGAAAAAAATCTGTTTATTTCTTCAAGAATAAAATATGTAAAAAAATTGGCTAATTTATATTTAAATTACTAATTTAATTAATAAATAAATAGCTGCAATTTTTTATATGAAAGAAATAAGCTTGCCCTTTGTGGTAAAATATCCTCTGGTTTAAAGTTAGGGAAATAATTTTATTTATGGATAAGATTTGGCCTTCATTTTGTAAACGTATTTTTTCTCCGTTTCTCAATTACTAGATCCTACGTCAAGATGTCAATTTTCATTTTTCTTCGATTTTATTTATCATGGTATTATCTTATTTGGATTTTTTTTTCATTGCTCGCGGAAGAAAAAATTTAATTTCACTCTATTTCTAGCACTTTCTTTGATTTTTCTTTGATTTTCGACAGAAAAAATTATGACATAATTTAAGGTTATGAAAAACCTTTGACATTAAGGAGTTTAATAAAAATTATTAGTGCTTCGGTGGAGCTATGATCTCTTTTTTAATGTCCCTTTAATCACCAGCATAATGCGCAGGAGCACCATTTGATCTAAACTAAGGTTAAACTTGCTAATATGCTGATTTTCCTAAAGTTTTGGATAAAGTGCCTTATTATATTCCGTTCATTAAATTGCAAAACATTGGTTTTTATAGTAACCTATTAGCTTGGCTTTAAACATCCTAATTATCGTAGCCAATTTATTAATTTTAGGAACGGTTTCTCTAATAATGAATCACACTTGAACCTCTCTTGTTTTAATTTTTATTGATGACATTATTTCCTACTTTTTCATTTCTCAATATTGGTTGTATACTAATGACTTAGAAATTTATAAAAGTGTCTTAACGTTGCAGGTTTGTGCCTTATTGCATTGAAATCGAATAAAAAATTTATCGAGATAATGGCGAAATAACTCTCTTTTTTCCACTATTATATAAATGTTAATAACTTTAACAATAATGGTGACACCTTAATGATGGGTCTTTATAAGTGCGCTAAAGTTCAACTAGATCAGTTGAATATTTTATGAGTAATGTCAATTGTTTGGAATTTGTAGAAAAATGCGCTACTTTAAACAAAATGTGTCTGGAATGAAGCATTGTGAAAACTAAGGAGTTTTATGTAGGTTGCGTTGAGTCTTATTTTGCAACAGTGGTGCAATTTACAAAAAATGGGCAAAAAATCTAAATTATCTTATACAGCTGAAATTTTGCAGGTAGGCTAAAAATTGCATTTAAAAAAACTTTTTCTTATAACTTCTTTCGATATTTTAAGATATAACCCGATTTTTGAATTTTTTTAGCAAAAAAATAAAATTTGACAAAGAATGATAATCACGTGACTACTATTTCTTTAGTTACTTTTCATCTCGATCGAAACATAAACTGTTGCTAAAGTCAAATTTCGAATAAAGCTATTAATAAAAAAAATCCTATATGATGCAGACTTTACACACTCATATATATATATATATATATATATATATATATATATATATATATATCTGTTTGAAACATTACTGTTATCTGAAATAAAAATAAAAATAATTTTTGAAGTATAGTAATGAATAATTTTTAAATAAAATTTTTATAAAAAAAAATTTCCGACTTCTAAAGTGCGCTAAAAAGTAAAAAATAACTATAAATTTTTATATGAAATTGAAATTTTTCAAGTCGGCGCCAAACTTATACCTGACAAAATGTGATTCACATAAACAGATTAAAAATAGTTTATTTGTAATTGCTCTCTTACCATAATTTTTATAAATTAGTAGTTTTAGAAAGAGTTTGGCGTCGACTTCAAAATTTTATTTTTCGATTTTTAGTTTTGAATTCATTAGAATATCCATAAATTATTTGAACTAAGTACTAATCGAGATTAGTGTATTTCGCAATCATTTCAAGGTGGCAAAAAAGTATCCATTTTATCAAAAGTTGTACATCATCCTAAACTGAACCACTAAGAATTCCTTGATTCTTAGAGTTCTCCAAATACCAGTGAAATTGTGTCAAATAAATATTTAATCCGTTATAGTAAATCCACTATTTTCAATTTCAAATTAATTTTAGATTAGTAATGTAGGCCCCAAAACCTTCCAACATCGATATTTAAAGAACTTGAGACGTAAATTACTTAGCCCGATATATTTTATACTGCTTATTGAGTTTGTATCTGCCCCAAGAACCCCGCAATATCAATTTTAGAACACATCGGAAAATGTATAATTTTCGGTACCTCATTTTGTACCTTATCAACCTAATAGTTATAAAAAAGTAACTTCATATTCGTAACATACAACCCCGAAAACCCCTTAAAACCAAATCTGAAAAAATGCGAATAAGGTAAAATTTTCAACTTACCATATTGGATCCGCCACATTGAATTTCAAAAAAAAAAAAAAATAACGTCTTAATCTAATCTAAATTTAAACCCTTCAAAGCTCCCAAGTACCAATGTTGAATGAAATCCGGAAATTTAAAACTTCTAGACTGTCACATTGGATTTGATACATTAGATTTTCATAAAATAATTTTATGTTCGCTATTTATATCCCCAAAAATGATTCAGTTCCACCTTTGAACAAAATCGAAAAATGTGAAATTTTTAGTCCGCTATATTGGATTCGCCATATTGAATCTTGAAAAAATACTTTTAAATTCATAATTTACACCCTCAAGAACTCCCTATATCAGTTTTGGAGAAAATCAGAAAATGTAAAATATTTAGGACGCCATATTGAATTCACTAGATTGCTTTCCAAAAAATATTTTAAATTCGTAATTACCACTAACAAAAATACCCCAATACTGATTTTAGACAAAATCTAGAGATGTAGAATCTTTAATCCCCAATTTTAGATCCACATATTTATTTTTTTTTTAATAATTTCAGATTCGTAATGTGCGATTCCAAAAACTTTCCTATATCAATTTTGAAAAAAATTGAACAAAAATTAATTTTTTCGTCCGCCATATTGAATCTGCCGTATCAAAAATTATTTTAGAATCGCTATATGCGGCCACGAAAACTCCCCTTTACCAATTTTCGAGAAAATTGGACATAATTGATTTTTTCGTCCGCCGAACTGAATTTTAAAAAAATAATTTTAGATTCATTATGTTTGACCCCGAAAACTCCCCTGTACCAATTTTGGAAAAAATCGGAATTTGACTTTTTGACCGCCATATTGGATCCGCCATATTGGATTTTTTAAAAATAACTTCAGATTTGTTGTGTGCGACCCCGAAAATTCACCCATACCAACTTTGGTGAAAATCGGACAAAATTAATTTTTTTTGCCGCCATATTGTCAGCGCCATCTTGGATTTTACTACACCAATTTCGTCCAAAAAAACATGAGACTACCGCAGCAACTTCTTGAACATAACCTAAAAAATTTCATTCAAATCGGTGCCGCCGTTCCGGAGTAATCGTTGTACATTCATAAAAAAACATACATAGTCGACGAATTGTAAATTTATTTAAAATAAAATAACATACACTTTATAGTTTAACGTTTCAAGAATCCATTTCACTTTTAAAAATGTCTCTAGAGGCATAATCTTCTGAGCAACAATGGTTTAAACTTTAGTTATCTTTAAAAAACTATTGAGATTACTCATAAACTATCCAACCGATCCCGCTGAACTCTTCCGCACTTATAAATACCCACAGTGGCTTCATCTTCAAGGTGCTATATGTCACTTCCTGCCATTATTGTAAAGGTTATTAACATTTTCGCCATTATTTTGATAAACTGTTTATCGATTTTGACGTATAAAACATGAATTTAAAATCTTTTCAATACCTACAACTTTCACCATTACAACTTTTCCCTAAAATGTCATCGGAAAATTCTATGGACAAAAAATGAACTTTCAGACTTCGGCTGTTAATTACAAAAAAAAAAACAGAAGTGATCTAACAGTACTTGTTTACGTATTCTTCAGATATCTGTAATAATTTTTTTTATCTTCTTTTAGACAAATTAGAGTAATTAAGTTAGATTTAGACTTCATTCATCCAGAAATAAATTAAATACAAATTTAAAATACCTATAACTGGAAACTATAGCAATTTTGACATCTTCAAGAAATAAATACAATTATTTTGTTACATAAAACCTCCTCTATAAGGTTTTCGATATTGTGTCCGAACACCTCGTATAATTTATTTTGCTTTTATGAAGTGGCAAATATTATCTTATGTGTTATTTAATTTTTATATCAATAGTTCCCTAAAATATCAAACAAACTTTCAATGAAAGCAAAAAACCTTCAAAAACTTTCTACACTTCAATAATAAAAAGAAAAAAACACACCAAAGTTGCGGTCAGGAATCCTGTCAGGTAAATTGATATAATAAAATATTAACGATGTACCAAAATCTTGAGTTAACTTTGTTCACCGAAACTCGCTAAAAACTTTCTCTTTGTGTTGAAAAGGCTCGAAAAAAGATAACAGCTTATCGGAAAATTCGCTGAGTTAGAAGTAAAGTTTCCAATTTTCCCAAGTAAAATATGAAAAAATAATTTTCCCGGCCCTCGGTAACTTTTCCCTTAAATCGCAAAAACTTTGGCGAACGAAAAGAAATTTTAAAGTTTGGCATTTCGGAATCTCGCGAAATTTAACTAATTACGCAGTTAATTTGTTTCTAGAGTCTGAAAAATGTGACGGTGTTTTTCTTACTAATTTCCACTGAAAAAGGGGAAAAGTTTAGGCGCATTAGTGAAAATGTACGGGCACTTTCCATTTTCTAACGACCCCAAACGTACCAGTTACAATCTATTATTTTTGGGGCCGGACATAAATTTGTTTTATGAAAAATGGAAGCTCATCAACAATTTTCAATTTAACCAGGAGAACTAGAAAAGCTTCCTCTCCAAAATGAAAAAAAAATATATTCTAACTTCACCACACTTGCGCCATCCATACTATAACAACTTTATTCCATTAGAAGAAAAAGATTGCTCTTGGTCTATAAAATAAGCATTAATATTAAAAAATATATTCTCTTAGGAGCATTTTTAACTCTCTTACTAAAAAGAAGTTATACAAAATGGTCTAGTTAAAAAAAGAAAAATCCTCGGGAAATGGATTGAATTTAGGCTGCTTTGTGAACCCGCATATTACCATAAAAAGAACAACGTTCTTTTGATATTAACTAAGACATTTTCAGTGTATAATTTTGTTAATGTATTGAAAGGTGGGCTCGAAAATTCCTGACACCCGAACAAAACTGCTAATGCAGCAAAATTTTCCATTTGTGAATACATACCCAGATTTTTTTTCTAGGATGGAGAAAGACGATGGGATTTGGATCCCTCTCAAGAATCCAGCAAAAAAAAATTATAGTATATGTAATGTATTTAATGTTAGGACTCACATCTTCCCCTTTTAGTGATCCTGGGGAAATATTCGGTGAAATGCACCATTTATTAGTATGTTGAGAGGAAGCACTATTAGGTATCTTACCATTTTTATTAGCCTCACTGTCAAGCCATATGTCACACTGCTTCTTTCGTCCTTTAGTGTCACGAACTTCACTGAAAGTAAATGCATCAAAACTAAGCTCCCCCAGAAACACAGGCACATTTTTAAAAACTCCAACTAAGAAACGTTATGGTCAGTTATTTTGATCGTAAGTTCAGTAGGTATGTTTGCAAAGAAGTTGTTAAAGTCATCAGATAATATTTCAATGTCCTTATTTACCCTCTTCTTACCTCTATTTTGGTTTATAAACCTTTCACATAGTTTTAGAAGGTTTTCTGGCAATTGGGATCACTATTGGCATGTTTGTTATTCGGCTTTTAATTCATCACGGTCATCTTCCTTGTATACTCTGTAGAGCACTAGGTTTCCAGGAGTATTGTGCTGCTTCTTGAGTTCATTGAAAAACCTTACTGAGTCTCCCAGCTTCTTCAACTTATCTTAAAACCAGCCCACTCCATAATAATCATTTGATATATTGTTCTGGACGGCCGATCTTTGAACACACTATATTGTTTCAAAACTTTTTATTGTTTACTTCAATTAGCATACTTCAACTTATTTCGACGATGTCTCTAAATAACCTGCTCTCCATGGTTGCCACGAGTACTCTTTCTATCTCTTCCGTAACAGACCTTTCTTCTATCGCCTCCATCAGCAGTAATTTCCGGGAAAGATCTGTAAAAGTCACCGTCGTATCTGCACTGATTACAACACATGTTATTCGAATGTTACCGGCGATCCTGACCCCTTCTTCTCGGTCAGGAATGTCACTCCAGTGTGACAACCGCATACTTCAACTCCGTCGCAAGCCTTGACGGCAACTGCAGCATTTTTTAATCTTTGTAAACAGAAAATCCAAAACGGGAGATCTTTGAACACACTCTATTATTTCAAAAGCTTTTTATTGTCATCTTCAATTCTGACACAAACAATTCAATTTACTTTGACGACGTCTCTAACTAAACTCTCCACGAAAGCCGCTCTTGACCCTTTATATAACTTTTGGCTGATACCAGAAGATTCTCGAATTTTTTAGAAGGCTTTCCATACTACATGGTGTAATATAAATAAGAGAAGGGAGTAATCTGGTGATTTCTTTACCTTCTGTTGTAGGTGTTCCATATTAAAAATAAGAAAAAAAAATTTCTAAAATGGTCCAGATCTTCTTTCATAGACGTCTCCTAAGGAAATTAACAATGGTAAAATTAATTAAATAAATTATTAAATCGTTGAAAATAAACCTAAAACCCTACAAACTACAAACACAAACTAATACTATGACATGTTTAACGCTACAAAGTTCGTTATATTGCCCCCTTCCAAGCCTTGATCATCCTGATCTTGATAATGGGCCAGTCAGTCAAGACTATCATCTTCGCATGAGGGTTTTTCTGAATTCGGTACAGCGTATTGTTTAGTCGGGTCACTACGTTGTACGGGCCTTTCCATGACTTCTGAAGCTTTTGTGAACGCACCTTGGTTCTTTTCGGATCGTACCACGATACTTTCTCCCAACCATGAATCTACCAGTATTGGTTTTGAGGTTATCGCGCGGGTCTTAATTTTATCGCTTTCTACTTGTAATAGTCTCTTTACCTTTCCGAGGATGACCTGTAGGAGGTTTTTCTTCCATAATCCCTTTTGCGGTCGCGGTCTCTCTGAACGTACCCTCTCAATGATGACCTGTAGAATGTTCTTCTTTCACAGCCCCTTACGCGGCCATGGTCCCTCTCGTCTCGTTCTCCAGGGTCGCCGCAAGTTATCTTTCTATCTCTTTCGTAATAGTCCTTTTTTCTATCGCTTCCACCAGCAGTAATATCAGGACAGTCTCTGTAACCAGCGACCCTGAGCCCTTCTTCTCGGTCTAGAATAAGTCACTCTAGTGCGACAATCGCATACTTTAACTTCATCGCAAGCCTTTGACGGCAACTACCGGATTTTTTTATCTTTGTAAACAGCAAATCCAAAAGGGCTGATCTTTGAACACACTCTATTGTTTCGAAGCTGGTACCAGAAGATTCTTTAATTTTCTAGAAGGCTTTCTGTACTACATGGTGTAATAAAAATAAGAAAGGAGTAATCTGGCCATTTTCAGACCTTCTGTCATAGGCGTTCCATGTTAAAAATAAGGAAATAGATTTTTCTAGAAAGTTCCAGACCTTCTTTTATAGATGTCTCCTGAGGATATTAACAAATAAAAAATTAATGAAATAAATTATGAAATCGTAGAAAATAAACCTAAAACCCTACAAACTACAAATACAAACGAATTCTATGAAATGTTTAACACGATAAAGTTCGTTACAACATTTTACATTTTCTTAATAGTTTATTATGATGCAACATGGCTGTAGATCAATATGCATTCTAGGAAATTTCCTGAAATACATTGTTTTGTGCTCGTATATAAACTAGTTTGCCCTCATTATGTTTAGGATAATAATATCAAAATAATCTCTACGAAAATCCTCTAAAACTATTAAACAAAACTTCATGATTTTTATGAACATTTAATACTCCAGCCTGGACCTTATGATGTGCTAAAGTGCAACTGCTGGTTTTTACAGCTTATAAACCAATCCTAAAGGTTAAATTGTACAAATCTTTTGTTACACCACCGGAGTGAATACTAAATTTTATAGAATAATAAAAGTTTAAGGGTGACTTGCGACGAAGTGTTACATTGTGAAGCGTAATTTGGAATCGATGTTTACTGCCATTGACAAAAAAGTATTCTTTTCGAATAACCAAATATGTCGTCGAACATGTATAAAATACTTTTCTTTCGTACGTGTTTTGGAAATTCTGTCACAAAGTTGATAAAAATTTACAGAAAAATAAGTTA
Organism: Diaprepes abbreviatus; assembly: GCA_034092305.1. Taxonomy (NCBI): domain Eukaryota; kingdom Metazoa; phylum Arthropoda; class Insecta; order Coleoptera; family Curculionidae; genus Diaprepes; species Diaprepes abbreviatus. Next base: position 2,793,592 of record JASJET010000326.1, on the reverse strand, counting down.
ACATATAAACTAAGTACTTTTTTAGTTTGCTCAACCACTAATAAAACTGGTATCGAAAAATAATGAAGATAACAGTTTCCAAAATAAACGGTATCTTCGGATATATGGAGTTAAGCAAATACAGAATGCAAATGAGCTCTTTTTTGCCATGGTGCCAGATCACAAATACGTTGACTATGTAGCGACATTGCAGTTTAAGTTTAGGGCGGGATTCTTGAAGAGTTTCGAAATAGATCGTGAAAAGATTTGCTGAAGATAATAATGAATCCATTGCAGCGCTATCCATATGTTTGTTTATCTGTTTTTCGAATAAAAATTAGGCGTTCTTAAGTCAGTGTCTGTCCATAACGTGAGGGAAATCTTTTCTTTGGTATATTGGGTCCAGTACTTCATCTAACGTTGTGCTTAGATACAGGTATTTCATGTAGAAGCTTGGTATGATGCCACCTATTGCAAATTATACGAAATTTAGAATAGTTATAAATTTTTTCGAGTTTCTTAGGTGAGATACGACCTTCCCCACAGCAAGATATGTTTGCAGTTTGTGTGTGGGAAAATTACCAGCGCTGGCAATGGAGATTAAGCAAGTATTTGTGTGTATTTTGTGGATTTTTCGGAGTTTTGGGCGTTTATTGGATTCTTCCCGTGGTATCAATTTTGATATGGGGTTTTAAAGGTGAGTGAATGATCTTGGTCTTAGTTGTTTTTTCAAGTTATGTGGTAGGATCTCTTTACACGGGTTTGTGGCAGGGTCTTTAAGGATATTTTTAATTTTTTTGATGTAGTCTTTGATATTTGGTAATATAATGATGCTTTTATTTTAGTCTTAGCAGTAAGTTCGGCTCTACTGAAGTTATATATCGTAGGAATCGATGTTATGAGGCTTGTTGATATATTCGTCATACATTAACTACTTCTTAACACAGCTAAAACACAACTTTCTTATTACTACCACTTAATATCTTCATTATTTAATACAACTAAATATACGACGCGGAATATTTATATATGACGGCGTATCAATAAGTTTCTTCTAGTCGTTGGTAACAATATTAAACAAAAATTTTTTGTCATTATTCTGTGCTAGCTTTTCAAGTGCATTTGTTTTTGCGCGAAACGGGATGCGTGTGCTTGCCTCACTACGAATTTCACTCTGGTTCTCTCTTCATACTAGTTTCGCCCACCTAATGGTCTAATCAGTAGAGCTGTAACGAACCGAGAGCAAAATGTATAGAAAACAACTGTCTCACCATATTATAAAATATCGGCAGGATATTACCCACAGAATTTGATGCCGAACAGTACAAACGAACATCTGAATATATATATATATATATATATATATATATTGCGATGATTTGTTGATTTCGCTACTTCGCAACTTGTACGTCTATATTGTTGTTATTTGAGAAAAAAATCTATTGATAGCATATATATATATATATATATATATATATATATATATATATATATATATATATATATATATATATATATATTATTAGAAAAGTCAAACCCGTGATTCATAAACACAAGTATAAACTTTATTAAAATAATACAAATATGTCAGTTGGTGCAATTTTATGGAATATTTATAAATCACCTTATCTATTCCTAATTAAAATTTTCAATATTATTTAATGTGCACTGTTTCTCTATTGTTGGATTTATGATAATATTAAGAGTGATATTGTTACAGTGCAAATTAAACAATTTATTTTATTACTAACTACAAATATTCATTATAAGGTTGGTATATATCTATTTTATAAAACTATTTTCAGGTAAGTCTAAAATTTCTAGTTCTTACACACTAGATAAATACCTTTTATACTCCAGAATTTTTTTTTATCTATGTCCAGGTTTCTTCCTTGTTTTTAAAAAACTTAAAAATCCTTTATCCTTTTGCCAACTCATGGAACTTTTCTTCTTATATATCATTAATTTATTAAATATTTTTCAGAGCTGCTTGCTTAGTGATATTATTTAATTGTAAATTTGGTAAACATCTTTTCCTTTTTTTAAAAATTATCTTTTAATCTCCAGAATTTTTTTATCCACTTTCTACGTTTCTTTCCTTTTCAAAACCCAAAAACCTTTTTTTTTTTAAATAAATGAGCATTTTGAAGTTATGTAACTTTTAATGAATAATACTAGCGATGTTTACTCTCTCAAGGATTAATCTGCACTGTTCTTTTGTTTTTTTAAAAATAATATATGAACATTTTGAGATTATGTTGCTTTTTACGAATAACACTAGCGATGTTTACGCTACAACTGACTGACCTGCATTCTTTTTTGTTTTTTAAAACTAACAAATGAACATTTTGAGGTTATGTTGCTTTTTACGAATAAGACTAGTGATGTTTACAACTGATTAATAGGCACTCTCCTTAAAAAATGAATTTTCGCTATTATAGTTAGCGGTGACGTAGTATAAATTTTTGTTTTAATTTTTTTCTGATTGGTCGGTCATCTTACGTGGCAACTAGATGGAATTTTAAGCTTTTAAACACGAAATCAAAATGGATTCCTTATTGTCAATTTATGATGAAATTTTGATATTTTATTGATATTATGAACTAAATATTATATTTGATGACAATAAATTATGATTTATGTAAATTTTGAACTTTTCTTGACATTTTGATATATCTACAATTTACTTTTCGTTATTATTTAGCACATTAAATTGATAAATAAAATTTGATTACTGGCCCTATTTATAAAATGGGTGTTCAAGATTCTCTTCTTTGTGGATTTCACTATAATGTGTTAAAATACCGTTTTTAGTCACTGTTTCTGGTCAATAACACTTCACATATTATTAAAAATATCTGTTGTTTATTAGTTTATTTGATTTATGTCTTTTAGAGTAATATATGTTTATTATTCTTGCTTTAAATACAATAATGGCCAACCTTTCACTCTTTTATACATTTTATCATGTCATTACAAAATTATAGACATTTAATGTCTTTTAAAGCATGATTTAAATACAAAGTCTTACATACTATAACTAATATCTACTCTAGAATCTACACTTACCACATAAATTCATCAATTAATTTTTTATGTCCTTTTTTGTTTGACATTTTCATAATTAAAAATTGTCCCACCTGAAATAAGGTGACTACGTACACAATATATATATATATATATATATATATATATATATATATATATATATATATATATATGTATATATATATATATATATATATATATATATATATATATGTATTGGGCATACAGCTTATTTTCTGCAAATTACATCCCTATTTCCTCCCAATACTAGTTTTGACCACCTAATAGTCTCATCCGTGGAGCCGTAATAAACCAAGAGCAAGAATCGTAGAAAATAATATAATTCTTACAAAATATATGTTCATGAGTTGTGAAACAAAAAATAATTCCTAAGATTCTTAATTGTAAAACCGTCTTTTCTCATTAAGATGAAACCTTGTGAAGTTCAATATCTTAATTAGAAATGGAGATATCAACTAAAGTTGAGGCGCTGCGCCTGCTTTTTTTTCATTCAATATAAAATAACTTTCATTCTAATTATTATCTGTTAAATTCGGGAAAAAAAGGAACATACTTGGAATCGAAATAATAATCGATTTCACTTATAATAGTAATGTTTCCGATTAAGAAACGTGGAAATATTCAATTTAAAATCATTATAGACAATTAATGCATCTTTGAAATTTACAATCAACGTTTAAAAATACTTCAGAAAAACGTTGGTGCATACGGATAAATCGAAAAGTCAACGAGACTTTCTCTGGCTTCCCGTCTGACGATAAAACGTGAAATGTGATAAAGTATCGAGATTAAAGCAATAAAACAGGTGTAAAAATATAAAAACCACTGTTACGAAAGGTATAATGTATACCTCTAAAAATAGCGATACGTGATCTTTTGATGGCCTTTTATACTATCAATCAAAGCAAATATTTGCTTGTTCATTTTAAGAACTCCCAGTTTTCATTTTTGTTATGTACTTTTCAATCACATTTTGTTTGCATTCATGCAAAATTCAATAAATAGGGCGCTGGATTCCATTGTGGATTTATATTTGTTTTGCATGTTTTATATTAAGTTCTGTAATACCTTTGTCAGGAAAAACAGCAGTCGACAATTTTAAAACATTTTCGATTTAAAAATTTAAAAAGTGAAGTAAAAAACACCTTTTTTTAATTAACTTATATTTAATTGTACACTTTCTTAAAACTCAATTTACAAGCAGCACTCGTCGTGTAAACTCTCGCAATATATTTCAAACATATAATAAGTATAGTAGCTAAAATACTCACTCCTGCCCAATAATCGTTCGTATCTTCTTTTTCTTCTTTCTCAGCCCATTGACGTCCACTCCAGGTCATAAGCCTCTCCGATGGTCCTCCATTGGGATCTGTCTCTCGCCTTCTGGAGCCAGTCTTTTCCAGCAAACTGTCTTATATCATCTACCCATCTGTGTTGTGGCCTGTCACGATTTCGATTCATTTCTCGCGGTCGTCATTGCAGTAATTTATTCGTCCACCTATTGGACTGTTGTCTAGCTATGTGCCCCGCTCATTGCCACTTTAGTCGTGATATGCGTTCAATGACGTCAACTATTTTGGTGCATGATCTTATTACTTGATTTCGTATTTTATCCCGTAACGAGATTCCTAACATTTGTCTCTCCATAGAGCGTTGAGTGACTCGGAGCCTATTTGCGTTTTGTTTGGTTAGTGTTATCGTTTCCATGCTGTAAGTAGCAACAGGCAAGACACACGTGTTATACACTTTCCGTTTAAGTTTGATTGGTGTGTTTCTATCTCTTAAAACGTACTACAATTTTCCAAAAGCAGCCCATGCCAGCTCTATTCTCATTGTTATTTCCGCCGTTTGATTTTCTTGGCCCAGTTTCATGACGTGGCCTAAATAGATGTACTCTTGGACATTCTCTATGATTTCATTTTGAATCTCTATTTGTACATTTACGTCAGGGCTCATTAACTTAGTTTTCCCAAGCTCATCTTAAGTCCCACTTTTCTCGCCTCTTCATTGAAATCTTAAAGCATTTGTTTTAGCTCTTCTGGGTTGCTAGACATGACAACAACATCGTCGGCGAAACGAAGATGACTAAGATAAAAACTGCCGACTCTCAAACCTTTCTCATTCCAATTTAGTTTTTTAAAGACATCCTCCAAAACTAGCGTAAATAGATTCGGAGAGATGACGTCTCCCTGACGCACACCTCTCATAACGTTTATTTTTTCGGTTTTTGTGTCTTCGTCGATTTTAGCCTATATAGTTGCATTTTTATATATATTCTGTATGATCTAGAGTCAACTCTAGCATTATTAAGTGATTTCAAGATCGCCCATGTTTCAAGTCAAAGGCCTTGTGAAAATTTACAAATGTCAGGTGTATAGGAATGTTATATTCCTCGGTTTTTTCTAGGACTGTGCATAGGGCTTAGATATGATCTATTGTACTAAATCCACGTCGAAAGCCAGCTTGCTCCACAGGCTGGTAATAGTCAAGCTTTTCAGTCAGGCGATTTGTCAAGATGCGGGTGAATAGTTTATATAGGTGGTTTAATAAACTGATAGGATGGTAATTTTCTATATTTGTTGTGTTCCCTGTTTTGAAGAGAAGTACGACTTGTGCGTTATACCATTGTTCTGGTACTCTACCTTCGTATAAGCATTTATTCATCAGTGTTTGTATCACTTTTTCAAGACTGTCTCCGCCCATCTTTAACATTTCCGTTATAATTTGATCCTCGCCTGGGCATTTTCTATCCTTCATCTGTTTTAGTGCTCTTTTTATTTTATCTAACGATATCTCCGGCAAATCTGATCCTACATTTCTTATTTGTTTTACTGTTTTTGTTGGATCTGGATCCGTATTGGTCGAGGAGTATGCTTGGTGGTTTGGCACGAGTCTATTTCAGAATCATACTCCAAATTTGTTGAGCCAGTCCTAAGATTGGATAAAGTATGAAGGGGCAAATCTCAGTACGTAAGAAAACAACTAAATTGTTTTCTCAGAAACGGTTGCTCAAAGATACATGGACTAGGTATAACATTTTTGGATGAAGGGTGAGTAGGAATAAAAATTTTTAATTAAACACAAAAAAATAGGGAAGGTTTAGATGTAGGGGAAGTGCTGCTGGTGGCGCTCTCTGCATATACATAAAAACCATAAAGTAACAAATTTAGTGCAAAACAGACTATTATAAGGATAAATATTAACAATTTTTTTTAAAGATTATGACTTTGACACCTTGTAGTTGAAAAACAATCAACTTTTAGACTAAGATAAATTAGGTCAGATCCTTTTATTTTAGCCTCAGTAATTTATGCTACCGTTTTGTACAGACCTTTTAGAGACAACCTGTATTTTTTCAGATTTTGGTTGATAAATATTATATTTAGTTTTCACCCACTAGCATTTCTATTACACATAACTTTGTGACAAAAATAACAAAGTTAAATCATATTTACTGCCTAACAAACATAACAAAAAATTACTCTCTAATTACGAGTTCATTTAAAATGGATATTTTGCTACCAGTCAGCAATATTCGAACAATATAAAAATATCATTGGGACAGATGAAAACGTATTTAAAATTGACGTTTTTTCAGATGGGAGAGGAGATTACCATTCCGCTGTCAATTTGTCTAGTGTTGGAAAAAACGGAAGTTTTTTGATTTGTTGCCTCCAAAATACAACAGTGAAATGAGATGATGTGTGTTTTAACGAAATTACCGTATTAAACCTGTCGAGATTGAAAAAATAAATAGGTAGGTTTGTATTAAATAAAAAAAAATTGAATTTAACTGTATAGAACTTCAAAAAATAAAATTTGTTTTTTTCCGTTATGTCACTAATAATAGTATAATATATAAAGAGATCATAATAATGATTATATTCTGAAATAGAAACTGAAGGCGAGTGTACAAATCATCTAAATCAACGTTTCCCAATCCCTGGGGGTTTGCGTGCTTTATAAAAGGGGTACAATCTATAACGTGGCGAATAGCTATGTAGCTGGCAATGCGAGTACATTTTCGAACGAGCCGGCAACTTCTACTATTGCGAACGAAGTCTTTTATCAAAAGCTCACGAAAAAACGGCAGGTTTTATCTACGTTCAGAGGAGTGAGATTGTTGTCAGAACACCACTGCTGCATTTTCAATGCAGTGTTTGTGCAGTTGTGAGACAGTCCCGCCATAGAAGTGCCCAGCAAAACTACCCAAAAAAATAGGTCAAAAAATAAATTTCATCAAATCAAACTAAGATATATTTAATAATTTTAATACCCTTGAACTGACAAACTCCAGGGTAGGCTATCTAAAAAAATTTTTCGTTTTACCTGTTGATGATTTTAAAATAAAATGTAATATGTTATACAAAACTTTTCAGTGTTTTTGGATGTTTGAGTGTGTTTTAAATGGTTTTGTTTTTAATGTAAATAAATCATCTGTTTATGGAAAAAAAAAAACTTGAAAAAACACAACCATACATACATATATATATATATATATATATATATATATATATATATATATATATATATAGATATATATATATATATATATATATATATATATATATATATATATATATATATATATATAACTAATCACCTTTCTATTCAACAATACATATTCCTCTTTTGATGGCAAATTTTACAAACTTTTGGCACGCCTATGGGAACATCCATCTCCCCTATCTTAGCTGCATATGTGATGGACGTCCTGCTGGACACGGTTCTTCTCATTTAACCTACATTTTATAAAAAAATATGTTGATGACATAATACTTTCCCTTTCAGAGGATCGTATCCACGAGATAATAGAAACCATTAATAGTTATGACCCTTACATACAATTCACTATTGAAAAAGAAGATGAGAATCATCCAGTACCTTTTTTAGACACTAAATTCATACGTTCCCCTGATAACGCAATCTTAATCGACTGGTACAGAAAACCATGTAGTTCAGGTAGATTCCTGAACTACAATTCGTACCACAAACAGTCAATAAAAGTGAATTTAATCAAACAAATGAAAAACAGGGTCCTAAAAATCTCCGATACATCCTTCCAAAATAAAAACTTAAATATCCTCTTACAGCTGTTCACAGACAATTCCTATCCTCCAGCTTTAATTAAAAAACTGCTGTTTAGCACGTCGTCATCACTAGCAGAAACAATTAATGATGATACATCAAATTATACCAGTAACATGAATGATAACATAAATTTATCTAACAATTATCACCCAGCTACAGCAGAAGAAATTCTAACAAACACAGTTAAATTCACCTCGTTGTCATATATTAGGGAGATAATGCCCAAACTTTAAAGAATTTTCGCAAAAATTGATAATATTAAAATTGCTAACAAATCTATACTTACAATAAGCTCTGTACGCTCAAAACTAAAAGACAAAACACCATTTAGTTTTCAATCCAATGTTATATACAGCATTCCTTGTGCGGATTGTGACAAAGTGTATATCTATCAAACTTCACAATCACTTAAAAATAGAATTACATTACACCGAAGCAATTGTATACAACATCCTGAAAGATGTGCACTTGCTGAACATGCTACCAATCACTTATATAATATGGATTATGGGTCAGTGAGGATACTTTGAACTCAGTCAATTATTGCCAAGATGCTTTTCTTAGAGATGGCATTTTTCTCGCAAGAACCGAATAGCTTAAATAAAAAAACTGATATTAAACATATTCTTATCTTTTATCGTTGGATAACTCTTTATCTAGTTCTACTAATATTACTAACAATAATGATAACAGTTTTCCTTAGATATGAACGATTTAATATTTCAGTATGGCTGACCAGGCATTGCATAATTACCTTTAATTGCAATCGCAACCTAATAAAATTCATTAAAACAATTACTAATATTAGATAGCCCTGCTGACTCCTAATCAATTTTTCTATCCCAATAATTTCAGTATGACTTGCCATTTACTGCATATTTACCCTTAAATGCAGTTTCATCCCAACAAAACTTGATAATAATTGGATAAGGTTGGCAACCCTACTGACAAGTGACAAATTTCCTAACTTCATAATTTCAAACTCATTTTACATTTACATATGACTCGGAAAGGACAAAATGGTTCCTCCTGTTTTTTTATTTTATTTTAACTTTTAAAATCAATTTTATATAACAAGTTGTTGTAAATTGGTCTGTGACCCTAGTTTTGTGGTCTCTTTTACGAATATTAATGATCATAAAACCATTTAACATCTTAGTGAACATCCTCAATTAAAGATATAAGTTATTAAAATCATTAGGGAAAATCTATCTCACTAATTTCCCTTTTTTTTTGTAACTATTGTAGTCTCCCTGAAGATGAAAATGATAATAAAGATTTTAAAGATTTTCGAAACCTTGGATTAACTTTAAAGAGTACTCTTTATATATATATATATATATATATATATATATATATATATATATATATATATATATATATATATATATATATATATATATATATATGAATAATGAAGGCGAAAATAACATTTTGGGATTAGTATTAGTACTAAAAATAAAATACCTAATATAAATCGCAATGGCTAAAAATCATATCCTTAACAGTCTTTTTTGCATTTTTCCATACAACATTCCTTTTTCATAACTATTCTTTTTATAAAACACATTAAATTTTCAGAGACCGAAACCAATTACATTTAATAGCCCTCTCTCTCTTTCCTCTTACCTCAATTTAAGTGAAGTTGCGCGCTTACCGCATTACCCTTGTAAGTACAACATAACATAAATTAGTCTTTTCAGTCTACTTAATGAAACTCTATACGCTACGGTTGCTGCTCACACCCTGCTTCCGCCCAGAAAGTCCTGAATATTTCCTTCAAGCACCTCTGAATCAGGTTGTTACAAATGCACCGGGGTCGTAAGATGTTTCCGCTTGCTCTGTAATGGTTTTTATTCTTTTGAAACGAGGTCTAGAATTTTCTTTACCTTTGATTGACGTAAAAGAATATTTTTGTTAAATGGCTTTAAATTTGCTAAGGAATAAAATTTCGACGCGTTATTAAATTTATTAATAAATGAAAAACAAATTCAAAAAATATAACTAAATAATTTGTTTATTAAAAGCAAATTTACAAATACATACATACATACATATATATATATATATATATATATATATATATATATATATATATATATATATATATATATATATATATGTTATATCGTAGATTTTCACGGATGGTGGAATGAATAGTTCTATGAGATTTTGGCGAAACGTCGTGAAAACGATATATATATATATATATATATATATATATATATATATATATATATATATATATATATATATATATATATAATAAAATAAAAAATTCTCGGCTATGCGGACTAAGACAGTGGATAAATATTACTCTCATGCTAAAAAGTGTGGAGAACTCCAAAGAACTAGTATGGGACTCATCAGGTCATTTCATTCGGTACACACCATCATCTCGCATATGTGTCCCATAAACAGATTTTATGGTTGAAAAATAGTAATAGTAATAGTAAAGTGGCGACGCACTAACGAGCATTTGGCCTCAAAAACCGGACAAAAAGGAGAAATGCAAACTAAACAAGTAATCATGGAAATTATTTTTTTTGTATACCTGAATAACCGTACTATCATATAATTATGATAAAGTGGCCCCTCCCCGCCTCTACCCTCCGCACAGTTAATTGCAATCTAAGATTCGTTCAATACGCACGCATTCGTTCTTGATAGATTTTGTTTAGACTTGTGTTTGGTGTTTGGTATTTTGTAAAGTGAATATTAAAAAAAAAATTTTGTGATGAAATCTGAAAAACAAGATATGTATTTAATCATAATATATATTATTTAAAAATATAATGACTGTTTAGTATATTTATGGACATAAAACAATAAGTAAGAAAATTTTCTATTTTTTTTTTGTTTTTCTTTTTAACTAATTAGTGTTTTTGAAAATGTTCCGAGCTAGGTCGGGCTACAATTCTTTTTTTATAATAAACTATAGACATTAGCCATATCATAACAGTCAAAACATTTTCCACATGTTTCCACCTGTTAAGAAAAAACCGCTTTGAGTTCCACTGTTTTTTTTGCAATAATTTTGGTTATTTTTTACTTACATATATTTTTCTTATAGGTACAGATTTGACATCAAATGTTATCGAGGTATATGGGAAAACGCTATACATGCTTTTTAAATAAAGCACATCCAGAACACTTGAAGATAAGGTATCATTTATAGAACATAAGCTCCGCGAAATGATGAAATGTCCCCAAAACGAGTACCATATCTTAAATCACGGTTTAAGACATTTTAATAGTGATTTGAAGAAGAGATGGACATCATCTAAGTATATTGAATAAAGATTTTTGAAAAAAAAACGAGAAATGGCTTAATACATCAATTCCGGTACATAACTGGGACACGAATTCAACTGGACTCCCAAGGAAGCATTTCTAAGAATTACATGATCGTAGTAAACGACGAAATACTAAAGAACTTCGCGAACAGGTACCTGTTGAGGATCTTACCTATGCAACCAGCGTAAGTCAACGAATGTCTGGAAATGCTGCGGTCTCTAAACTTATAATAGATGCAACTTCAACACCAACAAGAGCCAAACGTTACAGGAAGGTAATAAATACTGCTCAGAAATCGATAGTAAAAAATTACACACCTGAGCAAGCTTTGCAAATCTTTGTTGAAGGTGACTTTACAAAGAGGCAGTGGGAGTTGTTACACGATTCTAGTAAGGGTATATTTCCTTGTTATACTCTAATTAGAGAAGCAAAGAAACTCTGCTATCCAAAACCAGAGTTAATCCGAGTTACAGAGACGAGTGTTGAAATTGTGTTTCAGGATCTACTTGATCACACAGTAAAGAGACTTTGTCTTTATCTTGAGGATGTTCATCAAAGCTGCGATGCAGAAGAATTAGAGAACCTAGAACTTATAACATATTGGGGCTGTGATGGTTCTCATCAAATTCCTTATCAACAAAAGTTTTCAGATAAGCTCGAACGATGACTCGTACATATTCCAAAGCTCATTGGTGCCGGTAAGACTGCAGTCACATATTGGGGATAGAATAAAAATGTTATGGCAAAATCCCACACTATCATCCACTCGATTTTGCAGGCCAATACGCATTCGATTTCTCCAAGAAGCTGTGGATATTACGAAGGAAGAAATAAAGTATGTCGAAGATCAAGCAAATCATCTGCTGAAGACCAAAATAGAAAAGTCAAATGGAATTATCTTCGTGCGTCATGTTTTGCTCCCAACTATGGTAAATGCCATGGTGTGCAATGCAGAAACTGGTATTTCATCTACCATAAAATGTTATATATGTGGAAAAACCTCCAAAAATTTCAATGACTTTGAAAATACAAATTTGGAGGTTCCTCAATCATTAAGATTCGGTTTGTCCATTCTTCATGCAAGAATACGGTTGTTTGAAACAATTTTACATCTTGCATACAAACTTCCTCTAAAAAAATGGCAAGCCCGATCTGCAGAAGAAAAGGAAGTAGTTAAGAGGACCAAAGAAGAAATCCAGAAAGCATATAGGGAAAGAACGGGATTTATAATAGATATTCCAAAAGCTGGTTTTGGAAATACAAACTCAGTGGCCTTGTTTAGACATTATTAAAAAATTAAACAGAATCCATCTAATCCAATTTTGATCGCAAGCGGTTTTTGTCAGAATATGTTGAAATTTTTTATTTGACAACTATTAATAAAGTCGGTAGAAAACTTTAGAATGTCAAACTTTGTAAAAGAAAGACTTTTTATGGGAAAGCGTACAATTACCCTAAGTCAACATATAAAACGATACCCATTACGTTTTTTTTAATATTACTCCCCTCCCCCTCCCCACCCTAAGTCAGCGCCCCTTCACCCTATTAGTAAAATAATGCCAGAAATGAAATCGGAGCACCTAAAAACATATAAAACGATACCCATTACGTTTTTTTAATATTACTCCCCTCCCCCTCCCCACCCTAAGTCAGCGCCCCTTCACCCGATTGGTAAAATAATGCCAGAAATGAAATAGGAGCACCTAAAAACATATAAAACGATAACCACTACGCTTTTTGATATTACTCCTTTTCCCCTCCCCACCCTAAGTCGGCCCCCTTTCACACGATTAGTAAAATAATGCCAGAAATCAACTAAGCGCCTTCAAAAATCTCCGGATATTGATTTTGACACATCTAAAGTCAAAAACAACGACGTTATTAATTTTGTCCGGTTTTTGAGGCCAAATGCTCGTTAGTGCGACGTCTCGATGGCTCACTCAATAACATAAGAATAACACAAATCAACAATGTTGTATTAAAACGCCATGTGGTTGCACCTTGGTAAATTAAAAAAGAAATATATCAAAACTTGACACACGAACTTGCTACTGCAAGGATAGAGGTCGCTTTATCCGGCATCGGGAACCAAACCAACGGTGAATTTTACAGTTTAAGTAAAGTATTGCACCAATAATCTCCCTAAGAGACCTGTTGTGTGTTTTAAAGCCAAGAATTGTAAAGAAAAAAGAGAAGTTATCGTCGGTGTAATTTTAAAATAAAATAAGAAATTCTCGGGTATGCGGACTCAGACCGTTAATAAATATTACTCTCAAAAAATAACTAATAGTTATTTTTTTAGTTAAACCTTGAGATAATTTGATAAAAAAAACTCGAAAAAACGTTTGTCCTATAAAATGGATGTTTCGTCCGAGGCATTTTCCACTCCAAATATGTCCAACTAAGGAGGCCATAAAAATTTATTACTAACCAGCTGATTTTTAACAATTGCTTAGTAAATCTTCTTATAATTAAATGGCCACATTGTCTTACAAATTAAATGGAACGTTTTCAGCGCTCGGAAATTGTCTACCTTAATACTTTATTAATTACTAACAACTCAGTTTTTTTTCTTGGGGTTTGGAATAAAGTGTAGAACATTATTTCACTACAGAGCCAGTGGTATATATTGATAAAAAAAACTTTAGTATAGTGCTTACGCGCTGTTACAAGTAGATACGTAAAGGGTGTTTTTTTATAGAGGTATAGAACTTTAAGTTGGCAACACTTTTTTAACTGGCAGCCATTTTGTCAGCTGTCAAGTGATTTATGTTTAGTTTGGTTTGGCATTTCAACATGAATAGACTGACGCCTGAACAACGCTTCCAAATTGTGCAAATTTATTTAGAAAATCATGGTTTTGTTCGAAATACGTATCGCGCACTACCTCAACATAATCGTCCATCAGAGCAATTAATTCGATTAACTATGGAACGTTTTCGCACCACGTTTACTCTAAATGATAATACGCATCCACAGAGATGTCGTACAGTGCGTACAGAAGAAGTCATTGCTGCTGTAGAGCGTAGCGTAGAGGAAGACCCGAATCAGTCTATCCGCCATCGTGCACAGGAATTGGATATGTGTCCATTCACTTTATGGAAGATTTTGCGGAAAGATCTTGGTTTGCGTGCTTACAAAATTCAACTCGTGCAAGAATTGAAGCCACACGATCACCTAGCAAGGCGTAGATTCGGTGAATGAGCCCAAAACAAGATTGCCGTTGATCCTGATTTTCATAAGCGAATTTTGTTTAGCGATGAAGCTCACTTTTGTTTGAATGGATACGTCAATAAACAAAACTGCCGTATTTGGAGTGATGATAATCCTCAATTGTATGTTGAGACACCGTTACATCCAGAAAAACTGACTGTTTGGTGTGCTTTATGGGCTGGTGGAATCATTGGTCCGTACTTCTTTAAAAACGATGCTGGTCAGAACGTTACATTCAATGGTGACCGCTATAGAGCCATGATTACTGACTTTTGCGTTCATTAATTGAACAACCATGATGTACAGGAGCTGTGGTTTCAACAAGATGGCGCAACATGTCACACAGCTCTTGCCATAATTGATTTATTGAAGGAAACGTTTGGTAACCGCATAGTTTCACGTTTCGGACCCATGAATTGGCCTTCAAGATCGTGGTACTTAGCGCCGCTAGACTATTTTCTGTGGGGATATGTGAAGTCGCTAGTCTACGCTGATAAGCCCGAAACGATTGATCACTTGGAGGACAACATTCGCCGCGTTATTGCCGATATACGGCCACAAATGTTGGAAAAAGTCATCGAAAATTGGACTTCCAGATTAGACTACGTCCGAACCAGCCGTGGCGGCCATATGCCAGAAGTCATATTTAAATTATAATGCCAGAAGGTTATCTTTCGAATAAAGTAAATTTCATGTCAATTTAAAAAATTCATCTTTGTTTTATTCTATTTAAAAGTTCTATACCTCTATAAAAAAAACACCCTTTATATACGTATATCTAGATATACGTACTATACAGTGTGTTTCCAAATAATTGCGAAAAATCTTAAAGAATTATTCTTAAGGTAATTTTAAGTATAAAAGTTCTTGCAAACATTCGTCTAATAATACTTAGTTTCTAAGATACAGGGTGTTAAAATTTATTATTTTTAGTTTTTTAAAATTTATATCATTTGTTTTTAAAGATAATTATGTCAAACTTGGAATACATAACACTTTTTACAGTTCTCACAAAAAAGTTGTTATTATGTGAAAAAATATGCAGAGTGGTACTTTTTTCCGGGCCTGTAAAATTTGTGCCCTCTCAAACTTTTTTCCTAGTGCCACTGACTCGACTTGATTACTCAGTTAGCTTTCCGATTTTATTGTAAAACTTTTCTGTCTTTTAAGTTTTCCTTTAAGAGTCAGTAGTTTCTTATCCTTTCGCAAGACACAATAATGCGATTTCTTAAATCTTTAACATCTTCAATAGGAGATGAATAAACCAAAGATTTGAGGAAACCCAGGTAAAAATCCAAAGGATCTAGATCCTCGACCTATTTAACGTTTTGGATACCCTGCCTCTAAGTGATGACCTACCTACATTGATACTGAAATGTGCTGAAGTGCCATCATGAATAAACCATAATTCTTGTCTAACTTGAAGAGGAAACCTTTCAAGAAACACAGGTAACACTTCCTCGCGAAAGTGTGAGTCTTGCTCGTCATTTAATCTTAATGGAAGGAAAAATGAGTCAATTAGATACTTGTCTATGACATAAATCCATACATTTAATGAAAGCTGATGTTGATAATTGGCTTCAAGAAATGCATGCGGATTTTCTTCAGTCCAAATGTGATTTGGCCTTTACTCGCTCGATATGGTAAAGATACAATTGGTGTTCTTTAAAAATGCGGAATACTGTGGAATTACTTCTATTTAATATATTCGCAATTTTTTTCGCACTTGTCTTACCTTCTGAAGACATTCCCAATCAGAAGTTCGTTTTATAAATGTACCATTTCTCGTAAATGTTAAAATTGTCACTTTATCTGCAGAAAGCGTCACCGAAAAACCATTTATACAAATCTGCAGGATTCAAATGACATTACTTCTTGAGATATTTTAATAGACGGCCACCGTGAAACACCCTTTATAGTACTCACAAGAGAATGTTCACAGAGGTAATAATCCAATTTCTTTCATTATGTGATATATTGCATTATACTATAATGGACTTTGTAGCCTTATACTTTTCATAGTATTAGTTTGCCTTTGTAGGTTGTAGGATTTTGGGTTTATTTTCTACGAGTTCATAATTTATTTCATTAATTTTATCTTTATTAATTTCTTCATGAGACGTCGATGAAAGAAAGTCTGGAACTTTTTAGAAAACTTTATTATTTTATTTTTTACATGGAACACCTATGAGAGAAGGTCTAGAAATCGCCAGATTACTCCTTTTTCTTATTTTTATTACACCAAGTAGTATGAAAATCCTTCTAGAAAGATGTGGCTTTCTGGGACAGTTTAGTTTGAGACGTCGTCGATTTCACTTTAATGGTTTGACAAGTTGTCAAAATTGAAGTTGATAGTAAAGAGTTATTAAATTAATATAGTAACATCGGCCGTCAGGAACAAATTGGTGTCAGAGGTGGGATAAATTCTAGAAGAAGTTAAAGGAAAAAAATTAATTGAAATTGTATGCCAGTAGAAACTAGAAAAAGGAAGCAAGAATGGAAGAACAACTTCAAACTAGATACCGATGAAGACATGAAAACAAGCCAAGAAGATATGAAGAAAAGCTAAGAAGCTATAAAATAAAGCTAAAAACAGTTGAAACAAGAATTGAAAGAAGATATGATGAAAAATCAGGAGGATATGAAACGAGAATTAAAGACAAGCTAAGATAATATTAAACAAGAATTGAAGATAAGCCAGGATGATATGAAACAAGACAAGCCAAGATGATATAAAACAAAAATTAAAGAAAAGCCAAGATGATATGAAACAAGAATTAAAGATAAGCCCAGATGAGATGAAACAAGAATTGATGACACTGAAAACAAGCTAAGAAAACATGAACCAAAAAATGGAAGAAGATATTAAAAAAAAATCAAGCAAGTATAAAACAAGAACTAAAAACAAGCTTGGAGGACATAAGACCGGAACTTAAGACAAGTCAAGAAGATATGAAACAAGAACTGAAAGAAGACGTCAAAACAAAATAAAGAAGATATGAAGCGCAAAAAACAAGAAATGCAACAGAAGATTAGCAAAATTAGAGAACACGTACATCGCGAACTATAACATGAGGTGACTGGAATCTAGAAATAGATGCAACAATTACATTTGCAAATCGAGAAGGTAGCCAGTAGAGGTATAATAAAGATAGATGGTGTTTCTGCAACTAGTGTGATGAAGCCACCTACCTTCGACGGAAAAACACCTTAGCTTATCTATGTGTGTCAAGTCAAAGGCGCCTCCGCCAGCAATGATTGAACTCCACCGAAGAAGACACGTGCTTTGGTTCTAGAACTACGAGGTGAAACTATGGAGGTTCTATGTAGCGTTCCCGAAGAAAAACAGAATAATTACGAGTTTATTGTTACTTTCCTAGAGATGCGCTATTTTGGGCCCCAGTGCTACAACTAGCACTACGATGCCCGCAACCCTGTGTACATCATCCCACTTGTGCTAGAACCAGCATTACAATGCAGGCAATCTTGTGCCTCATCATCCCACACCTGACACTAATGTTGTAATTCCCAGTAACCCTGAACGGCTATCAAACTTTCGACCACTAAAATGCCGGGTGTTTTGCCCTGACACCATCGGTGGATTCATCAGTGGGTCCGCCGGTGTCTTCCCCAGACACCCTTTGGCATAATTTCTCTATCGTCATTTTTGATATTTCACTCTTCTTGACGTCGGAAACTATCAGTTAGATGTTCCTCAGGTGGCTGTTTGTCCATCACCATTACAATACCTCAAAATGTGCAACACGATATTTTTATTCCCTAAATTAAATTTCTAGGGGGTTAAAGCTACCCTTAAGCTTATTCCCAAAAACGCCTTGTTTTTCAATTAAAATATAAAAAGCTGTTTTTTCTATAAAACCACTTTTATATTAGTAGATTTCAAAAGCAAAATTTTCAGTTTTCTTCTGTGATATTTTCTGCTTGTTTGTGTTCGTTTATTTACCGTTTCCTTCCTGTCATCATTTTCTATATAAATATCGTTTTCATAATGGGATCCAATGTATTCTTCAAGTAACATATTTTATATAACAAATAATTTCTGACCGTTTCCTTCATGTTTCATTCAGCAAAGTCAAATATCGCTTCATTTCGAAATCGATTCGCTTAATGTCGTAAGTCACATTTAAATTCAAAAACTTCTAAAGTCCCTTCGGCCCTTAAGTGCCACTCCAGCAAAAAATGTCACCTAGTTAACCTAAATATCGGACCAAGAGTGGGTAATACGTCTTCATACTCCGTCCAATTCATCTTAAAGTTAACGGCTGAGACGGCTCGGTTGACCGAAATTGCGATGTGCACGATAAACAACCGCGTATTTGGTTTACGGGTTAGCTTTGACCTGTTGGGCATTTTAGGGTTTGTTTTGATGTCAAGGAATTTAGGGATTTATAAATGTGTTGTGCTTTAACCTCATATTTGCTTTTTTAAAGGAAAGGGAGGGAATTTTCACATTAAAGTGCTCCAAGAGGATTTATCATGCTTAGAACATAATCGACACTTACAATTTTGAGACCGTAAAAGTTTGTTGTCTGACAGTAAGTATTGTTCCTGCTTAAATACACTGGTGAATAAATTGTACACAACATGTAATTGACTAGCATTAAATTAGTCATTGACCCGAAAATAAAACACGAACTGGATGTTCTCTGTTACCGATTTGTTTGTGCTTCCATCACTGTAATTTTTGCAACACCTGTTATAAACCCGTACGAGAGTATATAGCTACTTCCAGTAATTTTACCTGCCATAATAAGGCAGAAATAATTAACCATCGCCAGAAAAAGTCATTTCTTTGAACTATTTTTTTCAAATTTGTCAAGGTTTGGTTTTTTTACAAGAAGTGTTCCAATGAAAATAGAAAAGGTAATTATTTTTTATAACTTAACTTATTTAGACTGCCAAGACATCCTCGACCAAAGTTTTTTAATCATGCTTGAAACCTTCGAGGCTATCGGTAGCTGCCGCACGTTGCCAAACACACCAAGAGTGAAAGGAAGAACCGCTGCGTTTTTATATGGGCGGACCTTTCATTAGCTCTATTTCCGAAAGTTTAATCCCGATTGACTTGTAATTTTCAGAGAATATTTTTAAAGTAGTGTACTTTCCAATGGGCCAATAAAAAAATTTATTTTTTGAAAATTTGAAACTCAAGTAACCCCTTAAGGTAGCACAAGACAGACAATAAAATTTCTTGTAAAATGCCCCTTAGGTAAAATTCTGCAATCAAAACTCTATTAGTAACGATGTGAAGCTCTGTGCGCGTTCCTACGTAAATTATGGCCCAAACAACTACAAATCCTCTATCATAAGCTAGGATTGTTGCAATATTGTATTGTGCTGACCTTTCTTCTTATTATCTCCACATCTTTACCCTTCGATCAACCCACTTTGCATAAAATTTCGACCCATTAGTAAAAAATACAAGTTCTATCTTACCTCAACGTAGGCCTGCTTGTTTTAAAAACTACTTCAAACTAAAAAGAATGATAATAATTGTTTCAAAAAACTGATTCAAATTTTAATAAAAAATAAGAAATAAAACAACATCTGTTCTGAACTTTTGAAGTTCACCCTGTATTTTCAAAAGTAAACAAAATTTTTCGATTCTTTTTGACATTTTAAGTTTTTGGAAAAAACAGCCCCTAAGTGCTACATTAGTTTTTTGCTAACTTCAATAGCTAACGAGAAATCCTATTGTGAGGCGTATTACGTAGGAGGTGAGCAAGTCATGCTCTACGGATCTACTTTGATTACGGCAGCGGAACATCGGTCAGTGGATATTTCTCGTGCAGATAGTCATCGGTCAAATGCTCAGCGCAGGGGTATCAGTTAGACGGTATCTACTTATATTCGGGATATCCCTGCTTTCTGAACTGATCAACGGTTTGACTACCTGAAGGTCAAAACATCCACTCGGTGGTCGGTTCTTAAGCGCCACCCTCGGGATTCATGTGGTCGAGGGCCCACTTATGCACCGGGCAGCTTGTTACAGTGGAGAAACGGGAAGCTAGGAGTCAATTGTGCTGCCGGCTGCCAATTGTTATATGTAATGTTAAAAATGGGACTAGGTAATAAAACAAACGGTTACAAAACATCCTGTATCCTGTATTCCATTCTTTAATAAAAAGGGGTGGCCTAAAACTAACTTACAATCTAAGATGTACAACAAACAAACGATCTGGAGAGCAAGAGTATGTTTTGAGAGCTGATCACGGTAGTTCGTACTGGTTGGTTGCGCTGAAGACGATCCCCCGGCGGTATCATTCACAACGCTATTTACGTACCTCATACTACACGGTTGTGACGCCATTCACGACGGCTCGTACGCAAATTATCGCGTTTTGTATCTAAAATCAGCGTTCACGGTTTACGGCGTTTCGTATTAAAATTCGACCGACGGCGATATACACGGTATGTCTAACAGTAGCCCGGCGTCGATCGGCGGCGTCTCTAGACGGCGACAGCACTCCCTACACGCGGCGGCGGCGACAAACGTCGGGGCGGCAGTTGTTAAGCGCTCCTATCAACGGACATCGGAGGGCCCCTGGCGGTAAAACACATTCCTGGTCAACACGGAAACAAAACTAAACTTACGGCCTTAGTGCGTGTGTGTATAGGTGACGGTAGGAAGGAAAGAAAGGAACTGACGCTGCCCGTTCTTATAAGGGTCCTCGACAGCGTCAGCAGGATGGAACGACATTGCCCGTTCTTATAAAGGTCCTCGACAATGCCGACCAATAGCGGTAGGAAATTAGCAAAAAACCGACACTGCCCGTTCTTATACGGGTCCTCGACAGTGACGGTAGGATGACACAACATTGCCCGTTCTTACAAGGGTCCTCGGCAATGCTGGCCATTAGCGGGGTAGGAGGTAAGGAAGGAAGTGTATGGTGAAACACCATATATACACAAGCCTAGCCTCACCTACATTGCTAGACCAGGAAGACGCGGTCCGACAGGCGACCCAGTCTAGTCCGTTTGGACTGTTAACCCGGGTGGAGAACGTGCAGTTCTCCGCGAAATAATGGTCTTCTCGAGCTTAAGTAGTCGGTCCGAGCTCCTACTACGTTGACGTGTGACGGCGTGCGGTGATCGCGCATACAATACTGCTGTATGCGGCGCGCGATCACTATGGTCGGACGCTCAGAAAACCTGGGAAAATTATATTTCCCGGCATAGTGCGATAAATCTAATTATATGTCGGTAATCTTGAAACTTTAAGCTTTCTTTTCTCGCAAGAATCAGATTTTTCGGGTATAAAATAAATAAATTAAATCCCGGCGAACATACTCATGCCCAAAAATAAAGTAACTTCGTTACACTATAAAAGTATCCTATACATACTCGAGGTTGCCTGTCTTCTGATTAACTGCCTACTCTGCTGTATTCATCAGTAACTAAATCGATTTAACTTAAAACTACGAGCAACATATCAATAACAATTAAATACAGTAATTAAGTACACACATAAATTTGAAAATTTTAATTTAGCAACTTTTTTCGGCAACTATAAATACCCACACCGGTCGTATTAACCAAGCAACAGTTGCTGCGAAAGCAAGAAACAAATAAAACGAAATTTTTTACGAGTTTCGAATTCTGCGCAAAAATAAAAGGTAATATATGTGGCCCATTATTGCATTCTTTTATTTTTAGTGTCGACCCAAAGTTTCGAAAGCAGGTGGCGTTTCTGTTATTTCTAACCCGTAAAAATGCTACAGAAATGCCTACTAATTTCCTTTTTCCAGGTCAAAAATTGTACGGGTCGAATATTTGATTTTCACCTTCATAAAAGCAATAATGGAAGAAATTTCTATATGAAAAGGCGTGGGAATTAAGAAGGAATTAATTTTTTTTATTGGGAAACTTTTTTTTTAATTAAACATGTCTATTTGTTAGTGTTTCCAGGACGCTGCAGAAAAAAAAAAACATGTCTGAGTTATTTTCGGTTTTTATCCTCTATGGGTGGTTGAACGGCACAAACATCAGATTAGTATTGAATGTGACATTTTCATATTAGATTAATCAATAGAAATAAAGATACCAACTGCTCCATCGCGCTAAATCAATACGTAATATTATGTTTCCATTCTCTAGAGTAAAGTCAGGTATTTCCGGTCAGGAGGTAATTGAAGTAACCAATTTCTTCCAAACTATTTCGTTTCTGCACATGCTCACATATAAAGCAGGTGGCGTGACTATACTCCGAGCCAGGGTGAGTACAGACGACAAGAAAAATGTGAGCGTAGGCGCATTACGCTTTTTTAACTTAAAAATGTATCGTCCACACGAGATATTTCGTTTCGCGGTGGTAGGGGGTGTATTTTTTTGTCGTAACCTACCTTTTATCAGGATTTTTGTTTATATTCTATCTAAAAACTCAAATGAAGTAAAATAAAACATTAATAGCGGCAGTGTTGTAATCTAGAAAAAAAATGTAAGGTGATTATGGATATATTTCATTAAAAAAAAACAGGAAATTCGTCGCTACTGGATCCGGTCTATATTTGAGGGAAACCTTAGAGAAAAGCTTGGACATATTAATATTTTAATTCAAGAAATGCGAGAAAATGTTTCTGATTTATTAAAAATATTTTCCTATTACTATTGGAGAATTTGAAGAGCTCTTCGATGTTGTTGGGCCAATTATTAGGAAACACGATATGGAAATGTGTACAGCTGTACCCTTATTACTAGATTGGAAATTACATTGTGATATTTAGCTGATGAAATCAGTATGTGAAAACAACAGTGCGAATTCCCAGTTGGTAAATAGTGTTTTTAAAATTATTCAGGTTACTTGTGCGGTAATATGAGATTTTTTAAAAGAAGTTTTATTTCCAAAGTTTACCACGTCTACCTGGTAAAAAATTGCCAAGGAGTTCGAAGATGAGAATTTCAATATAACAGTGTAATTATAACAAGAGTTTTAATAATAACATTGTTTGTAGTTTTTAGAAGAATACATTACATGTGATACTGGTTTTTTGTTAAATTTCCATGAATGTTAATTTTTACTTTTTAATTGTTTATAATAGGTTTATCTAAATTTTGCTAAGGACAGTGGTTACCGATAGGAATTTTCCTGACATGTCCAAAATTTTATCCCCCTGTTAGGGAAACAGGAAAAACTGCAATTGTCAGTATTTTTTAAAATTAAAAGAGGAAAATATAAGTAATAAAAAATATTTATTAATAATTCTAGTAAGAAAAAATAAATTAATTAAACGTTAATAAAAAGCGTTAATTTTTAATTTAGTATGTTTATAAATTTAGTTTCGCACTTTTTATTGCTTGATGTTTCTTTTGGCAATTGCTGGTCTTTTATAACCATTTCATGACATTTTTCGCATGATATGTTCTTTAAATTAAATTGTGTCAAGAGTAGAATTTTAACAGAAGATATTGTTGTAAACCAACTTTTACTACAAATTATTAATTTTTAAATTACTATATAAAATATATTTTTAAGTTACTCTTATGGATTAATAGATAATTATAGTCTAATATTTAATACTCTCTTAAGAAGAAGTTATATCTTAAGTATATTTATATTCTAATCGGCTCAAACAAAAGCATGCCTTAATATTCGAAACTCTAAAACTTTACATTTTACGGAAACCATAAGCTTTGTTCTTATTGTCTTATCGTCCCATAAATACACTCTTTTTCATTTCAGTAATCATGTAAATAAATAGTTATAAGTTATATTTGTTAGTACGCCTGTGACTGTAAAATAATAATTTAGATACAGAAATAGAATATAACTAGGACATGAACATAGAGATGAGGGGAACTAAAATTAAAAAACTACAAAAGTGACATTTAATGAAATTAGTAAGTAAGAAGAAAAACTGTTGTTACTTCATGATTTAGTGAATATTTTAATAAAATATTAAAAGTGATATTAGAAGATTTATTTGAATTCATTGAAACCAGTAATAAACTTAAAGCAGAACCAGCAAAGTTATAACATTGGTGGCAGAGCAAAGCAAAGCTTTTAATAATGTAGGCAGCCTATTTCTCTCTTTAGTCCACTACGCTCCCATTAATGAGAACACCCGCTCGATATTTGCATTTGGTGCTTCGATTGCAAATATTTTGAAAATCTCACTGCCTTAACATATCACATACAACATTCAGACAAAATGTCCGGATATTTACTGAAAAGTCAGGGACATTGTCAGGAAATCTCATTATTTAATCTGATAACTATAGGTAAGCGCATGTCTGTGGATTAGCATCTCGTTGAATAGAAATTATAAGCTTTAATTTATATAAGGAACAACTGTATTATTGTAATTGTTATAAAATATGAATAAAAAAATGAACAAGAACATTATTTTGCGTAATGACCTTGGGAATGACGGATTTAGGGGGGAAATCTTCGATCTTTGTCTTTTTTTTTTAATTTAACAAATCACAATGCTTGAAATTTGACATAGGTTATCCGCTACGTATACGCTCAGATTTTTCTTGTTATCTGAACTCTCTCTCAGCGCAATGATCCCCGCTAAGTTATCAGCACGCATTCGGGATGAATGCACGTCAATTGTTTTCGCGCCAAATTGTTGTCATAAGACTATAAGAGGTGAGTCTTTATCTTATCCCGTTTTTTACATTATTGGTTACAGTTGCTGTGGTGTAACTATCAAGTCTCCCAGGTAATCATAGATTGTAAATTTTTCTCAACAGATTTTTAACCAAAAAATATTTTTTCGGGAATGTTTCTAGGCGAGCAATGCCGGTTGTGCTGACCGGTTTTTCCCGCAAGTAAAATTAGTAGATGTTTAATTTTTTCTTAGCGAGCAATGCCGGTCATGCAGACCAGTATTACCTGTAAGTAAAATTAGTATATTGTTAGGTTTTTTTGCTTATTTTGGTGTTTACTTTTATTTTAAAATATTCAAAATGAGAAGCAAATCAGCTTCAAAGGCGCCGTGGGATCGAAATTAGTGAAATAAAGCTTTTAAACTAGTGGATGAAGAGAAATCGATTAGAGAAGCAGCTTAATTTACAAGCGTACCGCTTTCAACTCTTCAAAAAAAGAAGTACAGTCATATCCCACAGCTGGAGAGAAATCCAGTGTTCACAAAGGAAAAAGAAGATAAAATGGCTACTCGAATCAAGTTTTCGGCTAATATATTAGAAATATGGCATATGAATATGCAATCAACAATAACATTAAGTATAATTTTAATTTATTAATAAGGCCTATTATGTCCTACGCCACAGAAACGCGAGCAGAAACAGCTGCTACTAAACAACTGCTAAGAACAATAGAGATGAAGATACTAAGAATCATTACGGGCGAAACGCTTGTAGACAAAATTAGAAATAGCAATATCAGTTCCCTATGTGATATTCAGGACGTGGTAAGATGGTCTAGAGCATGGAGAGACCCCGTAGATAAAAGGGCTTATAATAGACTTGCAAAAGAGGAGAAACATAACACCTGAAGACTTCCCGGAAGACCTCCCAAGCAGTTGTATGAAAGTTAGACATCGGAGTCACAACTTAGACTACAAAAATTATTGGACGGAGCTGCAAGAATTGATATCAGTTAATATACCTCTGGGAAACTACAATCAGAAGAGATTTAAATAATGCATAAGCTTGAGTAAAAACCAACTCAGAATTCCGACAGGCGCCCTGACGGGGCATTGCCACCTTAGGAGACACTTCAAGAAACTCGGACTGGTAGAAAGAGAAGAGTGCAGATTCTGTGAGGAGAACGAAACCACTATTCGTATCCTTGCAAAGTGCAATCCTCCAGAAAACCCTAGGATACGGTTTTTGAGAGCACACTAAATCGAAGAAGGGGAGTTACCCACCTTCAAGCCATCCACCATCCTGAAATTTCTGAGGGAAATAGGACTGAAGGACCTGCTCTAGTCGATAAGATAACTCTTACGACACAAGAGATCTACCAGGTTGCAGTGTATAGACCCCAATTCTACGCACATACATACTTTAATCAAAATAAAAAACTGAATTATATCGATTAGTCATAATAATGTAAAATTTCGATTAAAAAATCACTTTCATTTTTTTTTTCATTGCAAAAGCTTTAAGCTCAACTTTAAAATCTCGATAACTTCATTGAAAATTATTTTTTCGTAAAATGACGAAACACGTATAGATTTTTTTGGGGTCTAGAATAATATATTTCATGAAGAAAGCATTTAATATTTTTACTATCTTCGCTGCATGATTTTGACTGAACTCGGTCATAGGTAGTTTTACTACCTCCCACTACAGCAAAACGAGGCTTCTTTTGGACTTAATTCGATGGGTCTTCATATCGATCCGAAACCACTATAAAAACCCATTTATGTGATTTATGAAATGTTATTGCATAGATAAAACATGTTCATTTAACTTAAATGCTTTCGTTTCCACAACCCAAAAAAAACAGAAAAACTTAGTATATTAATTAAATCTAACCCATCAACTTTATGTCCGTATAACAAAATGTAACTCTACAAAGTTCTTTTTATGTAAATTTCGGCGGTTTTCTTGTAAGTAAATGTGAGATTTCGGTGTATTTTTGTTCCATTATACTTTCAAACAAAAAGTCCGGATCGTGTCCCTTTGTTGCTGTTCTAACATTTAGCTCGTCCTTGCATTACGAAAGTAGCATTATGGAAGATTTCCTCATTACGGAAAATGGATAGAAATGGTCGGAAACGGCAAAGGTATTTTCCTTTAGAAATAGTTAGAAATTTTCGTGCTTTAAATGTCTTAACAATCAGGTAAATAGCCATATAACGTTCCACTTAAATTTAACTACGTATAGTGCAACATTCTCGGCATGTTTTAAATTTGGGCGGGAATTTTAACGACAACTACGATATTTTTCTTTGTTGTATATAATTTTTTTTTGTTCTTTAAGTATACAAATGCTAGTTGGGAAATATAAAAAGTGTTAACACCTTTAGTACATTTAATATCACCAGCTGATTGTCAGATGACCTTGTTTAATCATATAAATCAGAGGTCACATGATATAATTTTGTGACTATCAAACAATAAAACAGATCGATTTACTTTCTTCAAATATAACTCTGGTTTTCTCTACATACATGTTTCGACCATCTTATGACCTCGTCAGTGTTATTTTAGTGAAATTTGGAAGAATTATCTGCTTAAGTTTCATTTGACGATAATATAATATAATATAACCAATTCTACGTCATCAGTCACTAATCACGATGCGTGGCATAAGTCTCTTTCTTTCTGTCCTCCTCGAATAACAGAGGTCGCCTTCTACGGTTTTCTAGCCTTAAAGACGAGGTTTTCTAGCCTAAAATACAAGGTTTTTTAGCCTTTCAATGGCAATCTTATTTAATCTTTT
This sequence comes from Diaprepes abbreviatus, assembly GCA_034092305.1. Lineage (NCBI taxonomy): Eukaryota > Metazoa > Arthropoda > Insecta > Coleoptera > Curculionidae > Diaprepes > Diaprepes abbreviatus. The sequence continues at coordinate 2,765,565 of JASJET010000326.1, read as the reverse complement.
TGCTATTTGCGAATTTACTTTTATTTAGATTCTTGGTAAACGAAGTAATTTTATCAAGAACATTGAGCGCTTGCTAACCTGTCGTTACAGACTAGTTGTCCTTATTTGCACTGTCGTAACAGATCAGTGTTCCTCTTGCTGAGCGAAATTGGCAACCCAGGAAAACTTATAATGTAATTTGACTTCCCTAATCACATGTTGAACTGTTTGATTTTCTTCTGCAAGAAAAACTGAAGAATAATTACTTCCGAGATTATTCGACAGTGGCCCACTTATTGAAAATTTCCGCGACTTTTCTCTATCGTGGTACAAGTGATAGACTACTCGGTATCGGCCGACAATTTTACGATCCAAATGAGTAAATTGTCCAAGAGTCTTAAATATTCGTGTTTCACACTTGGGAACTAAGAAATCGAATTCTGCTACTGTCGCTAGAAAATCTTGTTGTATGAATTACCGCCTATAGATGAAACATCTTACCTATAAATCCCGTCAAAGAACGATTTTAAATATAACATCCAAAAAATGGATAAGTACGTAAACGAGGGTGTCTGCGAAAGGCATCGGTGGAACCCACTGACGAGTCCACAACCGGTGTCACCACGACATACGCCTTAAAAATTTTTAGTGGTCGAAATTAGCTTGTACATCGCCGGCATATTTGCAACAGGGCGCCCGAGCAGGGATGGTGACGACGGAAAGCCGTCAGAGTCGTGGGCTTTGATTAAGCCCAGACCCTACAGAAAAGATCAGTAAAAGACAGTTAGTTCGTACGATTCTTCAGGCATTTAGCTTCAATAAAGAATTGTCTTGGTGGAATGAATGACCGCGTGGTGAAACATCTTACCTATAAATCCCGTAAAGAAATGACTTTAAATATAACATCTAAAAAATAGATAAGTACGTAAACAAGGGTGTCGGCGAAAAGCATCGGTGGAACTCACTGACGAGTATGCCACTGGTGTCAGGGCAAAACACGCATTAAAAAATTTTAGTTGTCGTAAATTAGGTTGTACTGATCCCGTAACATCGCCGACGTATTTCCAACAATGTTATCGCAATTAGATCGGCCCCTTGCGGCTCTGAGTTACGCTTTGATGGAAAATTTTAGGTGTTTCGTCTCGGTGCCAGTTGTAGGACTCATCAGTAGGATTCCAACTGACATCTTCCCAGACACCCTTTTTGCCGTACATACGTTAACTTGGAGCTTGTATTTGAAGTGATTTATCATCGGAGAAGGACGGTAGGATAACGTGCGTCTACGACACCTCCGCCTTCTAGACACCTCACTGGCGTGCCCATTTTGGCTCTGTATCCAGTTTCTGAATGCAACGACTATTGAGATGCTGAGGAACTTTGGAAACTAACACCCCGGACGTGGATTCATATTAGTGCTGTACCAACGACATCAGGGATGCCATATCGGTCGTTGAACGACATGGCGATTGTATGATTGGAAGTTATTTCCCCACCAGGGATACCATATCGCAATTAGGCCTGAATTACGCTTTGACGGAAAATTTTTGGTGTTTCGTCCCGGTGCCCGTTGTAGGACTCACCAGTGGGATTTCAACCGACATCTTCCCAGACACCCTTTTTGCCGTACATACATTAACTTGTATTTGAAGTGATTTATCATCGGAGAAGGACGGTAGGATGTGCGTCTACGACAATGTGTGCATTTTATAATTTTCTGAGGCCACGCTCAATCCCTTAACAGAGAACCAATCGATGAGCGATATGTTCAACAAAAATAATTGTTTGGTGTTTCGCTGCTTTCAGTATATTTCAGATTTCAGTAGTGAATGTCGTTTAGTAGCTGATTCTTGTAGAACGGGTTTATTTGTTACGGTAATATTATCTTTAATAGTTTGGGATGTGCGTCATAACCAGTCAGAGCAATACCGCGTATAAGTATAGATAGAGTCGGCACAAGTGAAAATTTAGCAATACTTAAGGCACTAATTCCTCAAAGTGATTTGGAATCTTTAGTTTTTTTCTCAGGTAGATACATCGCTGGATTCAACAAATAAAATTAGAGCCCATCAAATAGGTTCTTTGCCTTCAAACGAGCCTGTATAGCCTTCAGCTGGAGATTTCATTGCCATCGTCTTTTGGAACCAAGCAAAATATATTCTTGTGAAACATGGCAGTGTCAGTGAGATAAATGTCTACGCATTATAAAATTTAAGAGAATTGCGGATCTACTGTGAAGGGGGAAGACAGGTATTTTTATTTAGAATTTATTATCTTTTTTTTAAGCCATTAAACAATACTGGTGAAACTTCCTATTTTACTGTGTTTTTTTTTCTAATGAATTATCAGTTCAGTTATACATTTTTGAATGAAGAAAACAACAAGTAAATATTCGTAAATATCAGTTTCGTGTTAGCAAAGACGTTTGATACGTGTGTGGCTCGTATTTTATTTTTCTCGAACTCTCTATTTTTGATGTTCTTTAACCATTTCTATGTGTATTACGCTAATAGTAAAATTATTAATTTTTCCTAAAGTAGCTACTGAAAATGTGTTATTGGATCTGTCTTGCTTCTTGTAGATCAGGGTGTATCTCTTATTCTTGATAAAAAAAAAATAAAAAGTTATTATCAATCTATCTTTTGGAAAAGATCTAAATCTATTCTTCTAGACCTCACGACATCTTTCAACGGTACTCCGCAATGAACAGTTAGCTACTAAATCTTTCCTTTGCTGTTCTCATTTGTGAAACGTTTCTCAAAGGCCATGGCCTTAAAAGAAACCCTGAAAAAATTAAACTTAGTTTACTTTCCTGTATATATTTAAACATATTCTAAATTAATAAATTATCAGTTTATTGTACAATTAATTTACCTGAATCTCCAATGAGGAAGAATGAATCTTCTGGGTTTCTTCTATATCCATTATATTTCAAATGTTAGATTCATTCCAAATATAGGAATCATGGGTACTACAAGGAAATGTAGCATTCTTTTTCAAAAAAAAAAAACAAATTTTATATTATTTTTAAGTTTGTAAAATACATATTACTGCCAGCTGTTTATAATTTAGGATTTAACAGAAAATTACCCAGATGGACAAACTCACAATTCATTTAAATTTTATAGCAATTAGATCCACTCTGAAATAACATCTTCTCTGTTTAAAGCATCTGGGTTTTTCTTCCTGACACTTACTCCAACTGACACTTCCTGACTGACTAATTCCAGGAATACATTCAACACAGTAATTTCGTAGTAGCTGCCAAGTAGTGGGAATAGGGGGCTCCTAGTTGACCCCCCCACCACTTTTTTGATTGGTCAGCCAAGAATGACCTTGTTTCTGATTGGCTGCCCAAGTTCGCCCCCTATTCCGATTGGTTTCATAAACTCCGCCTCTTTTTGCTCCACCTCCTACCTCCTTCCTAACCACCACAGTAGTTGGAGGGGAGCTGGTAGCAGTTGGAGGGGAGCTGGTATTTTAAAGGACTGAATCTGAGCGAACTTCAGTCATTCGTGCGCGATGTCAAATAGCAACCAACAACAACAACAACAGCAACTCATTGAACGTGTAGGCCAAGTAATAATTTCCTACCAAAAACACGGAAAAAATCTTACCGATTTTGAAGATCAAGACTTGGCCTTCTTTCCCATCAACTACTTGAAAACATTCGTCGATTCACTTAGTTTACAACAAATTTGGAACAGGTTGCCGGAAAATTATAGAAGTGACGAAGAATTGCAGCTAAATTTGCCGTGTTTTAAACACTATCCACTATATCAACACCACATAGACGGCCCGCCATTATCAATTAAAAAGTGTTGTAAAATTAAAAAATAGTGTGAACAAGTGAATCGAGTTTCATCGGACAGTCTTCGAAATGGATCAGACACATGTATATTTAGATTCTGCTTGTGATGAAACGATCCAGTCAATGTACAAAGATGAAACAACTCATTTTAACTTGGCTGGAAGAGGAAAGTTTCACGCAAGACAGGATTCTCTGATCACTATTGATCGAAATAATTTCGAAGACGACGATGAAGATGAAGAAGATGATGGGATAGAGGATAATGGCGTTCCAAACGGGTGTGGAGAAGAGGGGCTCGTGAAAGTGGCAAAAATAAATGCAAGTGATACATTGACACCAAATTACCTTACGCGAGAAGTGTGCGTTTTTCAATCTTATGTCGTAATTATTTCATCTTCTGGCGGTGCATATAATTTATGTTGTGAATGTTACTATATACATGCTTTAAATTGCCCAAATGGGAAAAATAATTTTGTTAATAGCCACTATAAACGATCCTTTATATGTTGCGAAAAAGATCTGCAATGCAACACGTGTGAAAACGATTTATTCATAACAACTCCTTCACAAGCATGTATAATATGTAACAAACCAGAACTAAAGAATATGCAAAACCATCTAATCGAAAAATCAAATTTTAAATAAATTTATTTCACTTGCACTTATTCATGCACTATGGCGTTTTTAATATTAAGTTTAAGTTTAAAATATTTTATAAGAATTTAGATTTTGTTCTGCTAAGTTAAATAAATATAAGAAACTATGTAAATAAATATAAGGGAATGATGTGAATAAATAAGAATTTGTATTTATTCCCATTGAAAGAAATTATAATTTTGTTCTTTCAGTGTAGAATAATTCTTTTCAAATAATATGCACAACAACCCTACCGATAAATCAAATTTAAATAAATGAATTTGATACTCCACTTGAATTTATTCATGCACCCTAGTAGTTTTTGAATATTAAGTTTCAAATGTCAACTAATTTAAATAAGATTTCATATAAAATATAAGTTGTAAGATATAAGTTATAAGATATATATTAAGTTTAAGTTAAATAAATATAAGGGTGCCATCTAAATAAATAGAAATTTGTTTATATTAAGATTTGAAGAACTAATGATTTTGTTCTTTCAGTGTAGAATAATTTTTTCTACATAATATGCACAATCAATCCTATCGATAAATTGAATTTTAAATAAATGAATTTGATACTGCACTTGAATTTATTCATTCACCCTAGTATTTTTTAATATTAAGTTTAAAATGTCAACTAAGACATTTAAATAAGATTTTATATATAAGATAAAGAACAATTAGGTTTAATTCCCTGACAACAGACTATGATTTATTCTTCCATGTTAAAAAAAAAAACCTAGTTTTCATTACTATGCTTGTAAAAAAAATTATATTCATCCTATTCATAATAATTCTTTCAAGTTAAAGAAACTTGGTTATTAGGTGTGATTCTGTATAAGAAATAGAAAAAAATAAAATATTTTCTTCAACGACTTTGTTTTTTATTATTCCTATATCCAAAATACAAATATACATATATACATAAATACATATTTATAATTTATACCATTTTGGGTTGCCAATTGCTGCTGTCTGCCAGAGGTTGCTGTTGTCTGCCATAGGCTGCTGCTTTGCCATCGGTTGTTGTTGTCTGCAAGAGGTTGCTGCTCTGCAAGAGGCCAATTTATAATTTATAATTTATTGGCCTCTTGCATTTTCGAGGGTAACTCTGCCTTCGCTGCTGCTGCTGTTGTTGTTGCTGTTGTTGTGTCTGCTCCTGATGCTGTTGATGTTGCTGCTGTGGCCTCTTGCATTTTCGAGGGTAACTCTGCCTTCGCTGCTGCTGCTGTTGTTGTGGCTGCTCCTGATGCTGTTGATGTTGCTGTTGCTGCTGTGGCCTCTTGCACTTTCGAGGGTAACTCTGCCTTCGCTGCTGCTGTTGTTGCTGTGGTTGTGGCTGCTCCTGCTGCTGCTGCTGTTGTTGCTGCTGTTGTTGTGGCTGCTCCCGCTGCTGCTCCTGCTGCTGTTGTTGCTGCTGCTGCTCTGCCATAGGTTTTGGCCGATCTTCTTCCATAGGCTGTTGTTGCTCCATCATCAAAGGTTGAAGATCCATTGCTCGGTCTGGATCCCACTCAAAGGCGATAGGCTCGGGATCCAGGTCTGGCTCAAACATATTGATAAATTCTTCATCTAAATAGTCAACCTCTGATGGTGGCGGCCACATCACCGTGTTCTCGGAATTTGGACTCTGACGATCCATCAGATTGATCTGATTTTCCAAGAATCCCAGAAACTCTTGTAGTGTTATAATTATGAACGTACTCATTTTGAGACTTTAAACTTAATGAATGCTAAGTCAAGACGCTGTAAATCCTTATATACAATACTGAAATACCACTTTTCCTACCTCCAGCGGCAAAACCAGTCCGTAGAATGAGAAGAAGAAGAAGGCAAAGATAGCGTGAACTCGAGAGAGGTCGTTCAACGGTCGTAAGTTGTTTTGTTCTTAAGAAAATGACGAGTAAAGAGGAGAAGAAGAAAAAAAAAAAAGTTGTTTTTGGAATAATATAAAAAACGAAAAAAAAAAAAAAAAAAAAAAAAAAAAAATTAAAAAAAAAAAAAAAAAAATTAAAAAAAAAAAAAAAAAAACTGTTTTTTATATTATTCCAAAAACAACTTTTTTTTTTTTCTTCTTCTCCTCTTTACTCGTCATTTTCTTAAGAACAAAACAACTTACGACCGTTGAACGACCTCTCTCGAGTTCACGGTCTCACGGTTCCCGTCGTACCATGCAGTGCCACGCCGTACCAGCCGGTACCAGGCTCTTGGCTGCTTTAAAAGGCGGCTGGGTACGAAGCGTCTCTTCAGTTTACATCTCGCTATTAGCGTACGCTTGTAAAATTATCGAATCTGTTGTGAATATATCTAGATAGTCCGATTTATTTCGAATTGTGTGACGTAGTGACATATTAATTTTTATTTGGTTTGTATTGTTGATTTCATATTTTTGATTTGATATTTTTGATTTAATATTTTTGACTTAATACTTTGGATTTTCATTCATTTTTACTTAATCTTCTAAAAGCCAATTTTTGATTTTTGTTGATTTTTCATTTTTGTGGATTTTTTTTGATTTTTTATTGATTTTTTGATTTTTTTATTGATTCATAATTTTTTTATTTTTTAATTTATAATTTAAAATGTCATTTTTAAATGTAAAAATTGAAAACATCGACTTAACAGCCTTCGATTTAAACGACGCTTGCCTTGTACATGATTTGATTGATTGTTCATTTTGTGGGCTAAGCGACGAGGAGCTAGATATTAAATTTAGGGAAATTGATATTAATACATTTAACAATTCATCTGAATCTGGCGATTCTTCCGAAATTGGTGAAAGCGATATTTTGACACAGCTCTTAAAAGTTTTGGATGAATCTATTATCCCTGATATTCCTCAAGAACCTCTTGAAACAATTAATTTCGATGATTTAAATAATGATATATTAAGGAAAAATTTAATTAACAATTCTGAAATAAATGAGGGATATAATTTGGAACAACTTTTAGATATATTAGAAGGGGGTGAAATTGGTGAAAATAGCTCAGGGCAAAATTTAATTAAGGGTGATGTGGAATATCAGGAGACTTTTGAGAGCTGTGAGGAACAAAATAATAAGGGGGTTTTAAACAATAATAATAATGGGGTTGGTAACGAGGGAGCTTTAAATAATGATAAGAGGATTGGCATTGGGGGTTTTTCGAAAAATAATATGGAAGAGGTTTATCGCCCCCACTATTCGCCAATTTCAGATGCATCGTCAGATTCATCAGAGGATTCCAACGACAGCGTTGAGACTGTTATAAACGTCTCAGCCAAAGCTCAGCATAATTTTATTAAAGTGTTGGATCAAAATTTAATTGAAGGGTTGGATCAAAATTTTATTCAGGGGTTTGAACAACCATCCAAATTTGGCTATACCAGAAATTCAGTAAATTCGGTAGATGTTTTTGATTTGAGTTGTGGCGAAATTGTGGGGGACATTGAGGTATATACTTATACTGAAAATTTTGAAGATGAGCAGCCTCAATGTCCCTTAATTTCTTCCTGTAATCAAAATCAATTTTTGAAAAATCCTTCTGGCCTAAATTTAGAACAAAGTTCTGAAAATTTAATTGAAAAAAATTTACCCAAAAAACGTTCTTTATCAGAAACAAATGATTGTTCAGATTTAAAAAAGTCAAAATTGGACGGTGATATTTCTAGTTCCCAAACTTTAGGGGCACAAATTTCAAAAAATTCTTTACCAGTCGCTGTAATAACAGCTCCGAAAATCAATCCAACAAATAAAGTCGCTATTGGAGAATTAGATAAGTTTCTACATAAGAAAACTAAGCCGAGCTTAAATAGGAATGAAACAAGGTGTGCCACATCTAGATTTAAGTCAATGGTTTATTCCTATTTAAACTTAGATAATATATGTAATAATTTATCTAATTCGACTTTAAAAGACGTTAAAAATTGTATTCAACGACAAGGCGATCTTCTTTTAAATTTGGGAAATATATTTTTTAAAAAAAATCCATGTTTTTCTTCAAATTAAAAAGTGAATCCAAAAGTTAATTCAAAAGTAAATCCAAAAGTTTTCTAAATTGCGCGAGCTGAAAAAATTGCTAATTATTCTATGTCATTGGGTCTTGATAGATCGAAATTGTATTTATTTAAAAGCGACACGGCCCTAACCGATTCCATTTTAAAATGACTCTCCTTTGCACACACTGCTTAAGAGAATTTAAAAGAAAATCACATATTGTACGCCACCTTCGAGAAAATGTTGTTAATAACGAAAACACCTTTAACTTGGAAGATTATATAATTAATCGTAAGTATTTTTTTATAACATATTTAGCTATAATTTTCCTTTTAATTTTTTTTTATTATTAATAAAGGTTTACAGAGGAATTAAAAAATAATAATTGTTTCAGTTGATGAACTACTTTCAAGACCTCCAATGCGATTTTGCCAAGATTGTGAAGTAAATGTCAAATCTAATTCCTGGAGCACACACTTGAGGACAAATATTCATAAAAACAGGAGCTGCATAAAATATGGAAATGGAATTGACATTATCAGGAGTGCATTTAAATGTCGAATAGCTTCCTACAGAATATATTCGCAGAATTATCACATCGACATCAAAAAGTTTCAGCAAGATGTTGGTAATAAAGTGCAAACATTAATACGCCAGCGTCAACAGGAATTTACATGTGCTAAAGTAAATTTGGAATTATTTGGAATATATTATTCTCCAACTTTAACCTCTACTTCAATTAAGTCATTTAATACACCGTTCTTCATTGTAACCCATACAACTGATCTACAACAGCTTTACGATGATTTATTCAAGATTATTGAAACCAAAGCAGATGAATTGCCGGAAAGAGACTCAGGTAATTATTATTTAATCTCAAGAGCTAAGTTTTCTTAATCTCAAGAGCTAAGTTTTCTTAATATCACTTGTACATCTCTAACAAATATTATTCAGAACTAATTTTTTAATTCCTATTACAGGGTGGGCTCTACAAAGAATTCTGCATTTGGAAGTCAACATCAATAAGTACAACCCATTGAATGCCTCCTCCTACATTAAGATGCATCACTTTTCTAAATCAATAGTGAATGTGATGAATGAGGACAATTGCTGTTTCGCCTGGGCAGTGGTTTCAGCAGCATACCAGCCAACCGGTAATCCTCGAAAGACCTCATCATATCCAGACTTCAGAGACGCTTTCGATTTTACAGGTATTGAATTTCCAGTAAAATTATTAGATATAAAAAAGTTTGAGGAAAAAAATAATTTGTCCATAAATGTATATGGAGTTGAAAAATTTTTAAGGGATAATAAAAAGGTATATGAGATTGTCGGTCCTTTACATTATAATAATGAAAAGAAAAAATTACATATTAATTTGCTTTTAATAAGTTCTGATGATGGAAATAACCACTACTGTTGGATAAAGGATTTAGGTTGCTTGGTATCCAAACAATTATCAAAAAAGAAAATAAAAAAATACTTATGTGATGGATGCCTTCAATATTTTGGAACATATGAAAAACTTAACACACATTTAGAACGTGATTGTAGTTTTGTTCGAATTGAGCTTCCTTCAGATAATTTGATTTTGGATAAATTTGGCAATTATATTCCTGCAAATATATTAAAGTTTCAAAATATTCAGAAACAGTATAAAGCTCCTTTTGTTATTTATGCCGATTTTGAATGTTATTTGAAAAACATTGAGTGCCAACAATCTACACCTGATTCGACAACCTCATATACTATTAAAACTGCTGAACATATACCCTATTCATTTGCTTATTATATTAAATCATCATTTGATGAGAATGTTGTGTGTCTTAAACTTTATAGAGGTACAGATTGTGCTATAAAATTTATTGAATACATTGAAAATGATGTAAAAGAAATTTATAAAAAATATTTAAAATATCAAGTACCATTGAAAGATTTATCATCTGTGGAACAGATTGAATATGAAAATTCTAGCATTTGTTATGTATGTGAAAAACCTTTTTCAAAAGGAAATTTCATAAAGTGTAGGGATCATTGTCATATTACAGGTAAATATCGAGGAGCCGCCCACTCAATATGTAATTTGCATTTTAAACCTCCAAAATATATACCAATAGTATTGCATAATTTAAAAAACTATGATTCTCACCTATTTATTAAATCGCTTTGCTATAATAAAGAAAATATTAGTGTTATAGCTCAAAATAAAGAAAAGTATATTTCTTTTAGTAAGGAAATTTTCGTTGATGTGTCAGAAAAGCGGAAACCAGTTGCTTTGCGACTACGCTTTATAGATTCTTTTCAATTTCTCCCAGAGTCTTTAGAGTCACTATCACAAACTCTACAAGATTCACAATGTTTTGAAATTAAAAAGTTTTTCTCAAATGCTGATGAATTTCGATACATTAGACAAAAAGGGGTATTTCCATACTCTTACATAGATTCCAACGAAAAATTAAATGAGAAATCTCTACCATTGATTGATAAATTTTATAATAACTTAACCGATGAAAATATCTCTCCTCAAGACTACAGTCGTGCTGTAGAAGTGTGGAATCTATTTAAGTGTTCTACAATAGGGGCTTATTCCGATATTTACTTAAAATCAGATGTTTTACTTTTGGCTGATGTTTTTGAAAATTATAGATCCACATGTATTAAAACCTATAAGTTAGATCCTGTTAATTATGTCACTAGCCCTTCTATGTGCTGGGATGCAATGATGAAATTAACTAATGTAGAATTAGAATTATTAACGGAACCAGATATGCTTCATTTTTTCAAAAAAGGTGTTCGTGGTGGGGTTAGCACTTGTTCCAAACGCAAATCTGAAGCAAATAATCCATTCTTAGAAAATTTTAATCCTGAAAGACCTACAACATATATCGCTTACTTAGACGCCACAAATTTGTATGGTTATGCTATGAAACAATATTTGCCTGAAAAAAATTTTGCTTGGGTACCTAAGCTCGAAATAGAAACTTTAAATATATCCGAACTTTCAGATACATCATCTATAGGATACATATTTGAAGTTGATTTAGAATATCCAAATTATTTACATGATAGTCATAATGATTTCCCATTTTGTCCTGAACAATATACACCACCAATTTCAAACCACTCAAAATTAATTCCAAACTTACATAATAAATATAACTATATCATTCACTACCGATATCTGAAACAATGTCTACAATTTGGACTCAAAATCATAAAAATACACAGAGCAGTTAAGTTTACACAATCACCATGGTTAGCGGAATATATAGATTTAAATACAAATTTACGAAATTTATCTAAAAATAAATTTGATAAAAATTGTTATAAATTGGCAAATAATTCAATTTTCGGTAAAACCATGGAAAATGTTGATAGGCGAGCAGATATTAAATTAGTATCTCAATGGGAAAGACAGGGTAATAAATTTAGTGCCGAAAAACTTATTTCTAAACCTCAATTAAAGGATTTTAAAATTTTCTCTGAAAATCTAGTTGCTCTTCAACTTCAACAGGTTTGCATTGAATACAATAAACCAATTTATGTTGGGATGAGTATTCTGGATATTGCAAAAACTGTAATGTATAATTTTTATTATGGGTATTTAAAAGTAAAATATGGTAATAATTTAAATTTATTATATACGGATACTGATTCCTTAATTCTTGAAGTTCAGACCCAAAACTTTTATGAAGATATGAAGCTAAATCTGGATCAATTTGATACTTCTAATTTTTCTGAACAAAATATTCATTGCATGCCTATTACAACATCAGTTGTTGGTAAATTTAAAGATGAGTACAAAGGGATTCCCATTGAAAGTTTTTATGGAACTGGTGCTAAAGCATATTGTATAAAATCCAAAAATAGTGTAGATAAAAAAGCAAAAGGCGTTAGTAGATCATGTATAAAAATCAATTAACATTATCAGATTATAAAGATGTTGTTGAGAAAGGTGACAAAATATTCTGCACCATGTATGTATTCAAGTCAGATATGCATAATATATACACTAATTTGTTAAATAAATTGGCATTAACAACTCATGATGATAAAAGATATTGTATACCAAATTCCACAAAAACTCTTGCATGGGGACATAAGGATATTTTGGAAACAGATTTTTTTGATAAAGATATGAAAATGATGTATGATACTCTAACTTTTTTAAGTTCTGGAAACGAAAATGGATCTAAAAATAAAAAACCGCGATTAGAATTAACTACTCCTAGTAATTTTTCATCTTTATAAAGACATCATTTTATATGATGATAAATTATGTAAGTCGTTTTTGAAGCTTTAAAAGTTGGAGGGGAAACTGAATCCAAAAACATATATATATTGTATAGAAATACCATTATTTGTTAGTAATATTACAACAATGACTGCTGCATCTTTAATAGTTTTAGTTTCCCTTGTTGGAAATGTGATATATGTAAATTACATTCCTAATACAGTTAGGGCTGATATATGTATAAATGCCCTCAAAAATGAAACCGACTGCTACAAACAGATGAAAATGACATATCTTGTTGGAAATTCACACTTTTTTACCTATAATGTAACTGATTCTGCTTTGTGTGAAAATACATACATAAAAATTAAATATTCCATGACAAACAAACCATTACAATATTCAGATTGGATTCCTTTCAATAATAAAAAAGAAGAATCTTGTCATTGTGTCTGTTGTTATATATTTGTTATTATATTTACAGCAGCAATATTTATTTGTACATGTTTAATTTTATTGTATTTCATGAAAAAATATCTATAAAAATATTTAATAAATGTTAAAAAAATAATATAAATTTTGTTTTTTATTGATTCTCGTTAGTATAAAGACATTTAAAGTTTATCCCCTCCTCTTAAATGGAGAGGGAAAATAAGTTTACCCCTCCACTTGAGAGGAGAGGGAAAATGTATAAAATTTAGGAGCAAACGGATTGATAGTTAGTTTTTTGAGAGCAAGCAGATAGCCAGTTAGTTTTTGAAATACATCATTTAAAATGTTCAGTAATCAGAGTAAAAATATATTTGAAAATTCACCATTAAAAAAGAAAATAAAAAAAACAATTATAAATTCTACAAAATATAATTTAAATAATTCTAACTCTAAATATGCTGTGATTGGTTTGTGGGTGGAAAGTGATTTTCTACCATGCATTGAACTTGGTGGTAAAAATGGTCAGTCTGTGATATTAAATGAAGATGATTGGAAGAACTTATTGCAATATCAAGGAGTTATAACAAATTATATGTTTTCACCAAATGTTTTCAATGAACCGATATATTTGCAAAATTTATCTATTCATTTTGAAAAGATTGGTGAATTACCAATAGTGAAGATTGTGAAAAGCTGTGATTTTATTTACTATGGAAATGAAACTGTGTGCAGACTATGGGAACAAATTCCACTTATAGAATATAGACTAAATGTTTTACAAAAACAAAACTTTCGACGTTATTTCAACGTTTTTAGAAATAACAATTTTTACGACGGAGATTCTTTTGACAAAATATATAATGTCCTTTCTCCAAAACAAAATCTAAATAGTGAAAATGTGTGCTCCATGCTGGAACTGCTGTTGAATCATCCCGAAGAACTAGAACAAAAATTAAAGTCTAAGCACTATTATGAAGAAGACAGTATCTATTGATGAATCAAGAAACCAAATTCATCTGATGGTTGCTTGGAACTTCGCCTACAGAAAAGCTCGTATGACTTCTGAAGAGTTTATAAATCAAAAACATTTTAGAAGAAGGATTAAATTGACTGAAGAAATTTTAAATCCCATATTAGACTCTGATTATAGGAATATTGTATTTAAAAAAATGTTTATGTAATAAGCTTATTTTTAAATAAAACAAATATATATAAAAAATCATTTTTTTATTACAAACATCAATTATTATTACAGCATTAATTACTATTACATCACATCTCTCTTGAAGATCCAAGAGTTATAAGATTTATCTAATCCTAACCATTTTACAAATACTTTGTTTCCTTTCTTTCTTAACACTTTTTCCACCAGATATACATTTGGGTGTCTTACTTTTTGAAGTTCTTCTTCATAGAAACCTCCTTGAATATCTATCCCATTTCCATCTTGAATCAAATACGTTGTTGGATTAGTAAGCTGGATTTTTTTTATTTGAAAAATTTCGTTTGACCAGTTGGGCGTGTAACCTTTAGAAAATTGTTCGCGAATCTTGCTTATTCGTACTCTATCACTGACACGAAATTTTGGTGATCTGGGATCCACAGTTTTCCTATGAGTATAAGCTGATTTCAAGATTTCCATTTCATTCTTTTTGTTAACTTCGTTTGGTTTTTTTCCGATTGTTGAATGCTTAGTATTATTGTATTCTGTAATTATTTCTTTAAGAAAGCTGATCCATTTATAATTACCTAGTAAACTAAACTTTTTCCACATTTTGTTTTTTATCGTTCTATTTACTCTCTCTACAATACTAGCTTTCATATTAGAAAATGTGTTGTAATGATTAATTTTGAACTGCTCCATAAGTTTCTGAAAGTCTTGATTAAAGAATTCTTTACCCTGATCAGTATTCAGATTTGTTGGGGGAGTTTTTAAAGTTAATAGAATTTTTTTCATTGCAGCTGCTACATCTTTACCAGTTTTGGATTTTACAGGTTCTGCCCATACAAATTTAGAAAACACATTTATTACCATTAAAATATATCTTAAACCCCTATTAAATTTCGCATATGGCTGCATTTCTATCAGATCAGCTTGAAATAGATCATTAAGCCCTTTTACAATTGTTCGTCTCCTTCTATATCGCCTTCTCGCCGGTTTATGTAATTCATTTACAACGTCTTGCTTAATTTTACTCATTATTAATTTATACCTTACTCTCGAAAATAAATCCCACAAATAACTTTACCTCCTTCTAAACCGTTTATAAAAGCCCTTTATCGCTGATGTTGTAAAATATAAAAAAAAATCATCTCAGTTTTTTTTAGTAAGTTCTTTAATTTTATTTTCCATTGCTTCAAATGATTTTTTATTTTCATTTATAATTTCTTTTATTGACGAATTTATTTGGGTGATGTTGTTAGTAAGATCAGAAATTTTTACATTAAATTTATTTTCCATTGTTTCAAATGATTTGTTATTTTCATTTCTAATTTCTTTTATTGACGAATTTATTTGGGTGATGTTGTTATTAAGATCAGACATTTTTACATTAAATTTAGTTTCCAAAAGAACATTTGATAACGTATAATCTTTTTTGAAACCACCTAATGTTGAATTCATTTCTTCTCTTGCATAATTCATTGTATCATTAAATTCTTTTCTAGAAACTTCAGCAGCTCTTTGAACTAATTCGTTTAAAGATTTTATTTCTTTTGTTAATTTATCTTCTAGATTTTTTATATCTTTTCCTAATTGAAATTCTGCATTTGTAATATCTAATGTCATTTTCACAATTTTTTTTTCTATATTTTTTATGTCTGACACTGTCTTTTCAGCTTTGTGTAGTATATCTGTATAAGATGTTTCAAGTTCTTTTATGAGTAAAGAAGTCTCCTCGATTTTTGAACTATTATTTTTAATTTTAATTAATACATCCTTTTTAGAAACTTCTATTATAGCTTGCACTACTTCTAGTAAGGATTCTAATTCTTTTTGTAATTTCTCATCGATTGCCTTTGTAAAATTTCCCTCGTCAAAAGACGTTTCAGATTTGGTTTTCAGATTGTTTAACTGCTTTAGTATATCCTCGATTTTTTCATTATCTTTTGTAATTTGATCTTTGAATTTTGTTTCAATTTTTTCATTTTCGTTTTGAAAATCCTCCTTCAATTTGTCTTCTAAATATTGTAAATTTGATTTATATGCATTGATTTTAATTTCAAATTCTTTAATTTGTTCTTTAAATTCATTAACTTTGTCGGTATCTTTTTTGTGAATTAGGAAATGAGTGTTCATTGATTTTTCAAGATTTTGTGTATTTTTATCCATAACGTCATGTATTTTCTTAAAATTCCTTACTTCTTCTGCTACTCTATCATTAAGCAAATTAGTAAAATTTTGAAACTTTGATGTAATTTCCTTGGAAATACTGTTCTTGACATTGTCAATTGCTGAAGTATCCTTAATTATTGATTTAATTGATGTAATTTCATTTTTTATTTCATTTTCAAAATCATCAACTTTATCATATTTTAACTTCACTACGTCAAAGTCATTTGCATATTTAGAAACTTTCTGAGAAAATTTTTCTACTACATCATCATTTCCATCAACAGTATTTTTCAAATTAATTATCTTGTCATTATATTCAGGAATAACTTTATCCTCAAATAACTTAATCTTTTTTGCAATATTTTGTATATTGTTATCATATTCATTTATTCTCTTATTTAAATTATTAACATCGCTTTTCAACCCGGGATCTAAATTTTGAATTAATTTGTTTTCAATATATTTGACATCGCTTTTAAAAATTTTTATTATTTTCTCTTCAACATTTGATAATATTTTATTTTCTAGTGATAATAATGTGTTTAGAGCAGATTTTTTTGAAATATGACGACCAAATTTATCGATGGTCATTTTAGAAATGTTTAAAAGTATCTATTATGTCCTTTTATATAATAATATTCGCTTCTCTTAGTTCTTCAATAATGGAAATAATTTCATTGTTATGACCAGTGTGTCCCGCAAGCATGGATGCTACCAATAGTCGAAGTCTCTCAACAAGTTCGTTTACATTATCCCAATATATGTAATCTGTATTAGGTTTATTAACTTTTAAAGTTATACCAAATCCGGTTTTTTTTGAAGACACTCGACTTTCTCTATATGGAGCTTTGCGTCTTTCAAAAAATCCCTGGACTGCTTGTTGAGATTCGGGATTTAGAGTTTTAGTTTTTGTAATTCCTTTGCTTTGCAAATAAGGTCCTATTATAGAAATATATTTATGTGATCCATTCCCCTGCACCTGCTCATTTGGATCATTATTTCTACGGTATGCATTGGTTCTTTTTAAAATATCCATATAATTTTCCAAATCTTGTTTTTTATACCCTATTGGTTCTTTTTTAAATAATAACTCATATAAACCTGGTGTACCTGTATAGGTTATTCCTTCAATTTTGATGTTTTTACCAATAATTTCGACAGGTTTTTGAGTTAAACCCAAAAAGAATTTCTCGGTTTCCAAATCATGAACTATTCCATATTGGTGATCAAACTCATGTTCAACATCTTTTACACCGCTATCAATATATTGGCGAGGTAATTCATCAAATCCTAATAAATATTCTTTATATAAATCTGTATCAACAAATGTTCTAACTGTTTGCCGTGTTTGTTCCAGTATATCTGAAAGATTTCCTATTGTGGAGTGTGAACCTGAAGAAGGGTTTGTTTCTGCAATAATACTTGTTTGTTGTATAGATGGCATTTGACTTGCTGAAGCTAAACTCGCGTCCCAGTCAATAATCGATGGTATTTCTGTAGGAAGGAGTGGAGTTTTTCCCGTCTTTCTTTTTTCTGGTGTTGATGTTCCATATTGTAATTTTCTCTTTGGTGTTAGTGTTTGAATTGATCTTTTCTGTGGTGTTTCATAAATTTTTTTAATTGGTGTGTGTAGCTCTTCCTTTATTTCAACAGGTTCAATTTTACCAATCGTTGAAATTAATTCTTGTAAGGGTTGAGTTATCGGTTTATATGTTTCCTCCAATTTAGTTTGCGCCTCAAATTCCGCATTTTTTAAACTCTGATATTTTTGTTTAACAGCTTTTCTTGATTTAACTAGCTCTCTTGCTAAACGTTCATCCATGATTGGTATAATTTACCATCAAACGTTTATTTTTATAAGTAAATATATGAATCAAATCCTTTTCGATATCGGCCAGATTTCACATTAGAGTCTTTGTCTATTACTAAAAATCCAAATTTATCTTTCCAACATATTAAGCACAACTCATTAAATTGGTTTAATGACATATCAACATTAACATGATCATCATAAATATGTTTTAAGTTTGTTCGATCTTGTTGAAATATAACAATTAAATTTGCATTGTCACGAATTAATTGTTTCGGAATAGAAGAATATGTTTGACATAAATAAAAACAATCAGTATTTTTGTGTCTTCCGAAACAAAAATAGTCCTTTACAACATTCTGATTACAACACACTATATCATCAAATATTATTATAGAGTTTGGTTTAACTTGTTTTGGTGAAACAATTGTTTCTTCATTTTCAGATTCATAGTATCCAATTTTTTTCAAAGGTTTAAAAAGTGTTCTCAAATATTTATACTTTGGTTGATATAAGGATTTTGAATAAACATACAGATTTTCAAATCGCAAACCATTCGGATCTTCAATCAAACTAATAATAACATTGGTTTTGCCACAGCCTGACGGGCCAATAATTAACCCTCTTTTACTATTTCCCTCAAACAGTTTTCCATGTTTTCTAAAACCATTCACTGAACTTTCATGATCCTTAATTGTTATAGAGTATGGTTGTTTCTCAACTCTCATTTTATATATAAAACAAACTATTAATATTCAGTATTGTGATGTAACTGGTTAGTTATCACTAGGATTGCAACTATATATAATGTTTCCATCACATAATAAACGAATCATTTACAAGACAAACAGCAAAAGGAAAGGAAGTGGTTTAGTAAACTCATTAATAAATAAATTACCCTTTGAATTGCATATTCCTGGTTATAATTTTTGTGGACCTGGAACAAAATTGGAAAAACGATTGTCAAGAGGTGATAAAGGTATAAATTTATTGGATGAGGCTTGTAAAGAACACGATATTGCTTACTCACAATCAAATGATATAAAAAGAAGGCATTTAGCTGATAAAGTATTAGCTGACAAAGCTTTATCAAGGTTCAAAGCTAAAGATTCTAGTTTTGGGGAAAAAACTGCTGCACTAGGAATTACTGGTGCTATGAAAATTAAAAGAAAATTAGGTATGGGACTTCGAACGAGAAGAAAGTTCAAGCGAAAAACTCGAAAAGGACGAGGACTATCATTATCTCAGGTAATTTCAAAAGCTAGAAAAGGAATTAAGGGGAAACGTTTTAAAGACCTAAATGAAAGTATTCAAACTGCTTTAAAAGCTATTAAAAAAACTGGTAAAGTGTTACCTCCAAAGAAAAGGGTAATTCCAATCCCAAAGACTGGCGGATTTCTTCCACTTATACCTTTATTTGCTGGTTTGTCTGCTCTTGGTGCTCTTGGAGGAGGGGCTGCAGGTATTGCTAAAGCAGTAAATGATGCAAAAGCAGCCAAAGCGAAATTAGAAGAATCTAAACGACACAATCAAATGATGGAGTCCATTGCGGTAGGAAAAAAAGGAAGTGGACTTTATTT
This sequence comes from Diaprepes abbreviatus, assembly GCA_034092305.1. Taxonomy (NCBI): domain Eukaryota; kingdom Metazoa; phylum Arthropoda; class Insecta; order Coleoptera; family Curculionidae; genus Diaprepes; species Diaprepes abbreviatus. Next base: position 2,745,776 of record JASJET010000326.1, on the reverse strand, counting down.
AAAACCCTATAAAACAGGATGTGGATTATACTTGAAACCTTATTCAAAAAACTGCTAAAACATATACCTCGAAAAGCACTTACAAATTACGATTTACTTAAATACGCTAAATATTTACAAATTCCCAACTTTCGTGGTATTTTTATGAGGGATAAATTACCAAAAAAGATAAAGTTAATTGAAAGTGCAATTGTCAATCTAGATAATCACAGTGGTGTTGGTACTCACTGGATAGCATATACAAAAAAAGGAAAAAACATAATATATTTTGATAGTTATGGTAATTTGCGACCCCCTTCTGAATTAATTAAATATTTTTATAGCGACCAAAATAATAATATTGTTAATTATAATTATAACAGTTATCAAAACTTTAACAAAACAAATTGTGGTCAATTGTGTCTAAAATTTCTTTATAACCATATGTAACACCTAATTTTAGTTTATTATTAAACATATTTTTAAAGTAAAATGTCATATAGTTTTGTTCTTAGCGGCAATTCCGCTATTTTAACATCAGAGTTACATCCTCCAATATATTTAGATGAAGATGTTGAATATGTTATCGGTCTTGTAAATTTCGAAACATTTAATGCAATTCCCAATATTGATGTTGGGAATAATGTATTAATTCATGATGAAAATTTAGAAATAGCCATACCCCCAGGTAGCTACGAATTAGAAGACATAACAGATTTTTTAAAAAAACACTTGGATGAGGATAAAATTAGTTTTAGTCTTTATGCAAATAATAATACTTTACGTACACATCTTAAATGTTCAGCCCCCATAACTTTTCGTGAAGGAACTATTGGTAAATTATTAGGGTTTAAAAATGGGCGATTGGAAGCCAACATTGAACATATATCAGATTTTCCCGCGGAAATAATTAAAGTAAATTCAATAAATATAGACTGCAGTATTGCAGAGGGATCATATTTAAACGGGAAACCTGTTCATATAATACACCAATTTTTCCCGAGCGTTGCTCCAGGGTTCAAAATAATTGAGTCACCTCAAAACGTCATATATTTCCCAGTCACCGTTAAAGTAATTGATAAAATAGCCATTAAAATAATAGATCAGGAAGGTGATTTGGTTAATTTTAGAGAAGAAACCATAACCATCAGACTACATCTTAAAAAAGTAGATTAAAGATGGTAATATTATATAACAATAAATCTGCAAACTTTACTAGAAAATTTAATAATAAAAACATTAATAAGACAAGAAAGAAACCAACTTCCTTTAGTAGGAAATCAAACTTCCAAAGGTTAACACCTTCTAATAGAAAATTTCTTCAAAGTTTGGGTTTTAAACTTAAATAAAAATGGATTATTTAAATGTAAGAGAAAATGTATTGGTTGATGAATCAATATTAAGCTGGGAAATTCTTTCTTTCGATCCTTTTAATCCTACAAAACTCGGACCAAATGATGAAATCAGAATTGCTTTGCAACAAACAGGAAAATATCCTTTACCTTGCAAAAGTGAAATTTATGTGGAATTGCAAGTAACTAAAGAAGATGATTCCCCTTTAGCTAATACTGTTTTAATTAATAATGCTCCGGCATTTTTATTTAAAGAATTACGCTATATTTTAAATGGTGTTACTATTGACTCCGTTCGGGATATTGGTATAACTTCAACTCTTAAGGGATATATTTCATTTAATCAAAATGAAAGTGCTAAATTGGAAAATGCCGGTTGGTATCCGAAAACAAAATCTAAAGAAAAAATTATGACTGATGACAAAGGTAATGTTTCATTATGTATACCATTAAAGATGTATTCAGGATTTTTTGAAGATTATAATAAGATTATTCTTAATTCACAACAAGAACTTATTCTAATAAGAAGTAATGATGATACAAATGCATTATTATCCAGTAATGAAGATGAAAAACCCAAAGTTAAAATTACCAAGTTGTGTTGGAGAGTTCCTCATCTTACTGTAGCGATTCCGCAAGAATTAGCACTTACCAAAATTATTGACAAAAATAGTGATATACTAATAACCTTCCGAAGCTGGGAATTAGTTGAATATCCAGAGTTATTGGAAACTACGAGGCACAACTGGCCCGTAAAAACATCTACAAAAGTCGAAACGCCACGTCATGTTCTAATTGCTTTTCAGAAAAATAGACGTGGTAATCTAAAAATGGATATGAGTAAATTTGATCATTGTAATTTAAGAAATATGAATGTCTTTTTAAATTCAGAAAGATATCCTTACAATGATCTTCAACTTGACTTTGAAAATAATAAATTTGCTACTCTGTATGAAATGTTTACAGACTTTCGTCAAGGGTATTATAACTCTCCAGTGGAACCAATTTTTAATCCGAAAGAATTTAAAGAAAATGCTCCTATAGTTTACATTAATTGTTCACATCAAAGAGATTTACTACAAACAGGTCCAGTAACCATGAGAATTGAATTTGAAACCAAGGAAAAAATTCCCCCTAAAACAGCGGCATATTGTGTTATAATTCATGATAAAGTTTTCAGTTACAATCCATTAACAAAAATTGTGAAACAGTTGTAATACAATTTCCTTAAGATAAAATACTCTTTTTAAACAAACCGCTACTTACGCTTAAGAGCGCACGCGTCAATTTTGATATTTATTAACGTAGCCAAACCAGAATTCTTCATTTATATAATGTCTTACGAGATTTCAGTTCGAGTATTAGATTTTCAACTTCAGTTGCAGAAATTAAAAAAACAAATAAGTGAATATCAATTAAAAGTAGAAATGATCAAGAAATTCAAATATTTGAAAATATGAAACTTATTCTAGATCTTCAAGGATTCAAAATTGAAAATAATAAATTTATTGTAAAGGAATTAGCAGCGTACGATGGGCAAAAGACAAGTCATTTTATTTTCAAAGCTCCATTTCCGATGGGTCATTTACCATCCTATTTACACAAACAAGCTCTGTGGTTAATAAAAAATTACCATTGCATTGAATGGTGTGAAGGATTTACACCATTACACAAATGTGGAGATATCATAAGAGATTTAAGCGCTAAGGTGGACTATGTTTATGTAAAAGGGGAAGAAAAGGCAGATTTCGTAAAGAAGTATTCCATGAAACCAGTTATCGAGATTGATGAACAACCCGCCCTAAAGAAAATGGATCCTTGCTGCTTTTATCATCAAAAAATACCATGTGTATGTGCATTATCAAATGTTTATTACCTTTACAACAATTTTTTTATGTAATAAAAGACTTGATTACAAATTATGTGTTTTATTTTCTAACATTGTTTTAATACATGAAATATTATTATTTAATCCTAGTTCTTGAAGTTTACATATTAAAATATCTATATTTTTATTTTTTAAATATTCGCTACAACATTTAGCTGCTAGTAAACATAATTCCGCATGTTCCATATAATTTAAAAACACTATAATATTCTGCGCTTCACTTTCTTGACCTTCATATGCATAAAACTCGGAACAGGCTGCGGACATCAAAAACTCTTCATACATTTCTCTTATTAATAATTCCATAATAAATCCTACACTAAAACCTCCCTGTTTCTCAATATCTCTTTATCTCTCTCTTCCTCTTCCACGATTTCTTTTAATATATCAGGATCTTTTATATAATCCTTCAATATCCTTAAAAAGTAACTGAATCCTATTTTCTTTATTTCATGAAAGAACTTCGGCAAATTTTGGGTTTTTCTATAATTTAAACAGGCTTCTGCAGCTAATTGGTATTGGAAGGCAGTCTCATAATATACCTGTGCCCACTCGGGGTGTGTTTTCCTTAGCATTGCATTCTTTAATTCGGAATTTTGAAGTTTAGTAAACTGTTTACCTAATTTGATTATTTCATTTTGCAAATCACTGTTCATAACTACCACTTATTTTTAATTTAACACTGTTCTTTATTAGTGGTGAATCTTCTATATAAGCTTAAGACTAGTTGTAAATGAATGTAGCTCGCTCAGATTCAGTCCTTTAAAATACCAGCTCCCCTCCAACTGCTACCAGCTCCCCTCCAACTACTGTGGTGGTTAGGAAGGAGGTAGGAGGTGGAGCAAAAAGAGGCGGAGTTTATGAAACCAATCGGAATAGGGGGCGAACTTGGGCAGCCAATCAGAAACAAGGTCATTCTTGGCTGACCAATCAAAAAAGTGGTGGGGGGGTCAACTAGGAGCCCCCTATTCCCACTACTCTGCCAGTCACAAAAAATCTACGAACCTACAAATATTAATGTTTTAATAAAATTATATTAATATGGGTACCTAAATGTAAAAAGGAAAATTAATATTAGCTTAACATCCTCCAATTTTTTTAACAATAACTAAAGCAGGTAATATATACATATTACATATACATATAATATACAAATATGTATAATCCAATCAAATAAAAAAACATTAATGGCTTATTGATCTTGTATATGTTAACTTTATAGTTACAAAATATTACCATGACTTCTGGCAAAGATGATGTTGCCTTCTTTCAGGCCCTGAGAATTCTAGAAATTTCTAATACAAGATATCTTCACAGATTTTTATCATGCCGGTACAATAAATTAAACGAAGTAGAATCCGCCAAATTTCACAAATATTTATATAATAGGTACTTACCTAAACAACTTTGCGAATTCCGAATCATTTAAATCTCCAAATCGACGCAACCGTGGTAGAAATCGACGATTATAACTTGCCACTTGTTTTTCCGCTAATCTGACATCCTTTGGTCTATCATGGTTCAAAATTCCTTCCTCAATATCAATTTTATAAATGTATATTTGTAAACAAAAATATTTTATGAAAATTACAATATTTTATTTTCAAAACGATCTTGAACTTTTATAATCTAAAAATAAAGCATGACGGGAATGACAGTATCGTTCTCTCAAAATCTCACCGTTCTCTTCGGTCGGACTAGTAGAACAAGTTCTCTCAAGATTTGATGGATTGACCATCGCTTAAAATTACCAGAATACGGTTTCTTACTTTCCATCAAGATGATCTTTTTCTCGAGAACGAGAATAGCTACCCAGGGATGCCATGTCGGTCGTTGAATGACATGGCGGTTGTATGATTGAAAGTTATTTCCCCACTAGGGATGCCATGTCGCAATTAGGCCGGCCCCTTGCGGCTCTAAATTACGCTTTGATAAAAAAATTTTAGGTGTTTCGTTCCCGTGCCAGTTGTAGGATTCATCAGTGGGATTCCAACTGACACCTTGCTAGACACCCTTTTTGTCGTACTTACATTAACTTGTAATTGAAGTGATTTATCATCGAAGAAGGATGGTAGGATAAGGTGCGTCTATGACAATGTGTGCATTTTATAATTTTCTGAGGCCACGCTCAGTCCCTTAACAGAGAACCAATCGATGAGCGGTATGTTCAACAAAAATAATTGTTTGGCGTTTCGCTGCTTTCAGTATATTTCCGATTTCAGTAGTGAATGTCATTTAGTAGCGAATTCTTGTAGAACGGGTTTATTTGTTACGGTAATATTATCTTTAATAGTTTGGGATGTGTGTCATAACGAGTCAAAGCAATACCGCGTATAAGTATAGGTAAAGTCGGCACAAGTGAAAATTTAGCAATACATAGGGCACTAATTCCTCAAAGTGATTTGGAATCTTTGCTTTTTTTCTGGAGTAGGTACATCGCTGGAATCGACGAATAAAATTAGAGCCCACAAAATAGGTTCTTTGCCTTCAAACGGGCCTGTGTAGCCTTCAGCTGGAGATTTCATTGCCATCGTCTTTTGGAACCAAGCAAAAGATATTCTTGTGAAACATGGCAGTGTCAGTGAGATAAATGTCTACGCATTATAAAATTTAAGAGAATTGCGGATCTACTGTGAAGGGGGAAGACAGGTATTTTTATTTAGAATTTATTATCTTTTTTTTAAGCCATTAAACAATACTGGTGAAACTTCCTATTTTACTGTGTTTTTTTTTTTTTTTTTTTTTCTAATGAATTATCCGTTCAGTTATACATTTTTGAATGAAGAAAACAACAAGGAAATATTCGTAAATATCAGTTTCGTGTTAGCAAAGACGTTTGATACGTGTGTGGTTCGTATTTTATTTTTCTCGAACTCTCTACTTTTGATGTTCTTTAACCATTTCTGTGTGTTTTTTGTACCAAAATTCTTAAGAAATGTAACATATACAATACTTATACGTTTGGTTTGTTTAAAGGAGATGCACCGTAATACTTACGTGTCCCCACTCTTTTAGGGATTTGTAAGAAGCATTATATTTTCGTCATGTCACAGCCTTATTACTTCGTCACATTTTAATCTTTTGTAATAAAATTTTGCAAGCACAGGAATTTCAGTAACCAATAAACTGATCTAACTCGAAACTGGAAAAAGAAGTTTTGGGTACCTTTCCTTGGATGAAAAGAGATGAACAATTTTCTTTTTCATTCGTCTTATCTTTAAAAATACAAATAAATGATTGCTTTTCATTTAAAAAATATGGGCCTTAAAAGCGGATTTTTAAATGTCTCCCCCCTCAGACCCATTAACTTTTCAACAGTAAATTTTAAAAACCTAAAAAACTTTTTATAATAGCTGTTCTTAAATATATGAAGGGAAAATTATCACGGGTAACTTACGTTAATTAATTTATGCTTACAATCGCTATCCTATTATATTGATGCGAATTTTGGTGAATACACCAGGCAAGGAAATGTTCCGTTAAACGTGTTGCAGATCGTATGGGGCTACTTAATATCGACACTTCGATATTCAACAGATTTGTTCCTAGTCTTCTATGAGGTCTGATTCCGCACTAAATATATGTTTTATTATTTGTTAGCCCAATTTTTTACAACATTTTGTTTTTGGTTTACCAGTTTAATATTTTCTACAATCTTTATATCGTATATTAATATATATTTTTATTCTATTTTAATTTGTTTTAGACAACAGTAGATTTTAAGTTTTACAAAAATTTTACACAAATTGTTTCAATAAAAGTTCTCATTCTCGTTTCTTTTATGTACATTTTAAGAGGTTAGGATTATTCTTTCTTTGTACATCTACAAAGAAAGACATATAAAATGTACTAATATATTATTTTAAACATTTTGTATGAAATTTTCTTGCTGTTTCCAAAAATAGAGGCTTTCATAAAAAATCTTACTTTATTTTAATTATGACCTGAATAAATCAAATTGGAGTCTCAAAAAGGTAAACATAAACTGAACAAACAATTTAAAAGTAACTGGTATTTATTAACAAAAAACTCTTTAAAGAACATTTTTCTTAACAAATATGGAAAAATCTTTTTAAATCAACAAAACAAATTTAAGCTAGCTAAAAATATCCTTTAAAGAAAAAAACATTTCTGTTTTAATAATGTCTTTTTATTATATATCAAAAAAAAGTGAACAGTCTTTATTTTCTCCATTTTATCAATGAATATAGGTTTCATATGGAAGCGCCATTCTTGGTTGAAAAGCATCGCTAGTCATAGGTACCAATGTATACAAAAATTAGTTCTGGTACTCCTAATCAGCCATCAGAAGAGCTAGTGTGAGAATGAAGTATTGTCCTTCTGGCAAAGAGGTCAGGAGTGTTTGAAATCATATTTTGCATTTTATATGAGTGTAGGTTTAAATCTCGATACATACAGATGCATGTATGTATAAAAATATACTGTTAAAATTAATATGAATGTTTTTCCATTTTATTTAAATTTATCTTGAATTAATTAAAAATGAAAAGAAGAAAATCGAAGATTTTTTTTATTTCTTGACTAAAAGGTTTAAACTAAAAATAATAATTTTATTGCTTTTGCAGGAATATTTCTTATACATATGCAACATATATTTTCTGTATTAAAAAAATATGAGACGGGATTCGAATCTATGCCATATACAACGGCAAAATAATTCCTAAAGAGGCTGACCCCTCGGTAATGAATACACTGAAATAAGGTAATCACATTTATTTTTCTTGATCATCTGGAAGGGGAACATGTATGCTACAGTGGTTTTTAAAAGTAATGAGGCTCAAAACCTCACGATGGGGTAAAAATGTCGAGTTAACTTCTACGCCGGAAAGATAAAGGGCGCCACTGCATCCAAAGCTAGGCTAAATGCTGAAGCCTTCCATGTCGTTAGCTTTCAACTTTATTCCGCAGCTAGCACTACAAAACAAGAAAATATACAAAAGAAAGCAGCAGATGGTTCAAAAAAAATTCGGAAGTATTTCGATATAATAAAAAACACCTTTGATTAAAATTAAATTGTTACAATAAAATCTTCAATTAAAATTTAAATTGTAATACAAGCTAGATGTTTCACAAAATAGAAAGAAAATTTAAATTGAATAAATTTACAAAAAGAAAATGAAATGAATCCAATTGGTTAATATTAATATTACACCATATATTCTAGTAGCTTAAAAATCCTAAAAAAAACGTCCTTTTCTCTATGCTCACAGTTGCCGAATTATAATGCAACCCCTTACAATAATATATTATAATTCTGAATAATAAAATTATTACTAGATTACGATAAAAATAAGTTAATATTAAGGTTGGCCTGAGTTTTTCAGTCTAAAGTCTCGACTTGACGGTGTAGGCTCTGCCGTACTATCCGCAGGAACATGCAGGACGCAGCAGTAACAATAAACCCTGAAGGTAGTACAATATACCCCATGGGTCGATTAACAGGTTTTAATACGTGCAGTTGGGTGGACAACAGCAACCAAAATAAATATCCTGAGGGTAGACAGCATTCATAAGTTCTAGTTCTGTAGGGTGGACAGCAGTTACAAGTTCTAGCCTATATGGTAGACCCTACAATAAAGCAGCAATACTTGAGATTGTGTCGTACACAAAACAGGAAAAGCAAGCGAATCAATCAACTACCGCCAATGTCACAAGAAATATTTAAATTCAAAATTTTAAACTTACAACATAATTAAAAAAAAAAGAAAATATTTCAAAGGTAATCTTTGGAGAGGAAGTGTGAAAGAGAGATACTTGTGGTGGCAGCAGCGTGCGGGAAAGATAGCATCAAAATAGTGAGCGTCGCTCAGGACTCAAGCAATCCCATAAGAACAGCGCTTCTATGCAGATCTATATTCGTTGATTTTATTTTATAGAAGGTAGTTATTTATGCTTTACAGAAACTTTACATTATTCCTTCAAATTTCTTTCTATATGTGTTTTTGTCTCAGGAGGTACAGAAACTAAATTTATTTTAATTATTTAACAATTTTTTTCGTATATTGCAAAATCTCAGCTGGTCCCTAGTATGTACATTAATTGTATTTTTTCTCTCTCCCTTTGTACTTCACGATATATATGTACATTTCAGCAACAAATTGTTTTAATCTCATTAGGGAATAGAAATTTTTGTTTAGGATATATACACGTCTCAACACGTTATAGATCAAAAATTGAACATAAAATCTTGGTGAAATGAGCAAATTACTACCTCTTTATGCAGTTCTAAAATAACCTGGACTTCACATCAAATTACCGTTCTGAAACTTAAAATATTTCTCTGTATTTGTAACATTTATCCTAGAAAAAACCTGGAAGAACCTACTCTCAGGCGAGGTCGTTCGGGCCAATTAATTTGACATCTTTTCTGCTGAAGCTGATAGAAAAACTGGTTGAAACGTATATAGGGAAAACTTCAAAGAGAAGCTACTACACCCCAACAAATATGCCTACCAATCAGGAAAATCATGTGTCAGTTCTACATCACCTGGTTAGGAGAATAGAGTCTGCCACGGATATCAATGACATAGCTGACAGCTTTCGTTGATATCAAAGGATCATACCTCCTTCGCCTCCATAACAATGTCTGCCCAAAGTAATGGCATTGAAGTTACTCTGTGCAAGTAGATTCAGAATATGCTTTAAGGTAGACGAGCACAGTCTAAACTGTTGGAGGAAACCGTGGTGTCGATTGCCAAGGGTTGCCCGTAGAGAGGGGAACTACCATACTACATACTACAAACAGCAATCAACATTTATCTCGGAAACTAATGTATATTTAAAAATAAAATAATTTAAGTATTTAGAAACTAAAATTAATTAATAATTATATCAATTGAATGTTGAAATTTACTCATTAAAAATTACCTTTCCCACTGTTCAATATCGTTTTCAGAAAAACAATATTAACTTCGATATTAACTCACTTTTTTCATAAATCCTATTTTTCACGTCGAACTCCGATTCTTCTCATAAGTTATTCCGCAAATAGAGCTCTTATTGATATCTCCATATTTCTCATATTCTCAAAATTACCATATTACAAATTCCATTTTAACATTTTTCAATCTCTTATTTCTGGATTATATGGTGAAAATCGTGAAAATTTGAAGGAAAAATTGATCTGGACACAATGCTGGAATTATACAGCACGCTCGGAAAAGTTTTGGTAAACGATTGAAATTATTCTTTTATGTTATTTTCCAGATTTTAAAATAAAAGAAGGAGAGAAAATGAAACCAATTGCACAACGTGATAGATACGGATTGCTTTGGATTTCCGTAGGTGTTATTTTTCTTCTCTCATTCATTTTTATTATACTAGTTTAATGTTTGATTCTAAATTACTGTTATATTTATTTACCGCTGGCGATGTCTAGAAGTAACAGAATTTCATTAAAATTATTTTATTGATTTAAAAAAAAATTAATATCCAAAAAACTAAATTCTTCCCCTTCCTGTGCCCTATACTAAGTGGACTTTGGTGATCATTCTGGCCCATTTAGCTTTATTGACAGCGCCTCTAAATAATTCAGTAGATGTCTTTTCGATCCGTTGTCGCAAATTATGTAGCCATGAAATTCGTCGTCTTCTGGGCTTCTCTTACCATCCATCTTATCTTGCATAACCAATTGTAGCAGTTCATATCTTTGGCTACGCATTATATGTCCAAAGTATACTAACTTCCTTTCTTAATGGTCCTCGTGATATATCTCTCCTTTCGCATGGGCTGCAAAACAGTTTCTTTGGTTACGTGATGTGTCCAAGATATTCTCATCATACATCGGTAACATATTTCAAAAGCCTTAAGTCGTTTACATGCAGCCTCCGTCAATGTCCAAGATTCTACACCGTACATCAGTATAGAGACTATGTAACATTTTAATAAACGAATTCTTAGTTGTAGATTAAGTTTCATATTACACAATAGTTTTCATGTGATTGAAATAGGCTCTGACTTTCTCAATACGTATTTTTATTTCTTTAATTTGCTTCCACTTATCATATAGTTGTGCGCCCAGATATTTGATGAATGATACTGTTTCAATAAGAGAATTTCTGACGCGAAATTGTACATTTTGGGACACGTTTTTGCTTATTATCATAACTTTTGTTTTGCTTATATTCAATCGCATGTTGTATTTTTCACAGATCTCATCTACGCTTTCTATTAGTCTTTGAAGTCCTTCAGCTGTGCCTGCAAGAAGGACAGTATCATCTGTATATCTCAGATTATTGATCAAAACCCCATTTAGAGAGACCTTCTTTTACTTCTTCAAGAGCTTCTCGAAATAGTTTTTCTGAATAGATGTTAAAGAGTAGTGGGGATAACACACAACCCTGCTAAACACCCTGACGAATTTGGAAATTTTGTGATTCCTTTTCCTCCACCTGAACAAATGATTCTTGTTTCCAATAAAGGTTGGAAATAATTCGTAAATCTTTATCATCCAATAGATGCTCTTTTACTCTTTCTTTTAGTTTTGTATGATTTACTCGATCGAAAGCTTTCTAAAAATCAATAAAGCAGGCAAATATATCGCAATTTACATTACAACTTCGCTGAATTAAAACATTTAAGCTAAATAGCGCCTCTCTTGTGCCTAAGCCGTTTCTGAAACCAAATTGCGTATCACCAATGTCATGATCAAGTTTTGGTTATATTCGTCCTTGTATTATTTTAAGAAATACTTTTAGAACATGACTCATAAGACTGATGGATCTATAATCCAGATATTTTTTGGCTGTGGGTTTTTTCGGGACAGGAATAAAGGACGAAACTAGCCAGTCATCAAGAATATTTTTTGTTTGTTCCACCTTTTTCTTTAGCAGTTTCTTTAATTGTACTCTTGACAGCATTCCTTTTCATTTCTACATCAGTCATGTTCTTTTTTATTTCATCGATTTTATTATTTAGTGGTCAGTAATATCGTTCTTGATGGACTAATTTTTTAATTTGTGTAGATATATTCCTGTGTTATTCTGGCTCCGTTTAAGTTTTTTGGATTTCGGCTTCAAATTTCCAAGCTCCGGGGTATGTTTTCACTGATGTCAAAGCATTTCGAAATCTTTTGTTTATTAAAATAAAGCGGATTTGATTTCTGGCTATGTTTGACTGTCAGTTGGAGACTTCCAAGTGTATAAACGACGAGGGGGCAGTTTAAAGTAAGTATTAGAGATTATGAAATGCATTTCTTTGCAGAATTGAATTACGGCCTCTCCTCGTTCATTTCTTAGTCCGAGTCAACAATTGCCCATTACGTTTTCGACTTTTCTTTTGCCAACCTTCGCATTGAAGTCTCCCATTATTACAGTTGTTTCTTCTTTGTGTGTCTGTTTCAGTGCCTTTTTGATGTCGTTGTTCTAAATCCTCATCGCTTCTTTCAATGGTTGGTGCATATATCTGCATTAGGTTTAGTTTGAACGATCTTGAATTTATCTTAAGAACGACAACTCTATCCGAGACTGGTGTAAAACAGAGCACTGACTGATTTATTTCTTTGCTTATTATTATGCCAATTCCATTTCGGTGCTGTGCGCTGTCTAACTAACTCAATATTTCTATTAAAAATCTTTAAAAAAGGTATTTTTAAGTTTATAAAATGAAGAGGTAGATTAAAATTAACTAAATTTAAGTAATTAATATAAAATTAAATTTTGAAATTTTGAGAATTGTGAATTCGCTTTTAAGGGGTTATATACAGTGATGATGGTCGAAAAAATTGATTTTTATTGCATATTTTTAAAGTACATGGTCTCAAGAATAGTCTCACAAAATTTTATAAGGTATAAGGGCGCTTCCTTGAGTTGCTTATGGGTGCTGCATGGTCCCGTAGCTGCCGCTGGGTGTCATATAAATGGTACATCGATTTTTACCGCTTTATTGTGTTGTAGAGAAGCGTAATGATGGAAGAACTAAAGATAGGAGAAGAAAGCAGGATATCCAATTATTGGACAGAGCTGCAAGGATTGAGATAAGCGAAGATACTTCTGGGGAACTACGACCAGAAGAGATTCAAAGAATGTTTAAGCTTGAGTAGAAACCAGCTCAGAGTTTTGACGGGGGTCCTGGCGGGGCTTTACCATCTGAAAGGACACCTCAAGAAATTCGGACTGGTAGAGTACAGATTATGTTAGGAGGAGGACGAAACCTCTATTCATATCCTTTCAAAGTGCGGCACACTGGAAAACCCAGATGCGGTTCTTGGGAGTACACCAAATCGAAGAAAGGGAGCTACCCACCTTGAAGGTATCCAACATCCTGAGATTCCTGGAGGAAATAGGACTGGAGGACCTGCTTTAGGTAATCGGGTAACCCTTACGACTGGGCAGCAGTAGAGGGGCACAATAGATCTACCAGGTCGTAGTGTACAGACCCCAATTCTACGCACATGGTGTTGTATGAAATGTATAGCCTTGAAATTTTGGAATAGTTGTGTATAGAGACTGTAGACATTTGAACGTTTAATATCGTACATACTTCTAGTAGTTGCGTATATACAGGGTGAGCAGTAATGTCCCCATCATATGAGATTTTTTTTTCTTAATAGCTTTATTCGAAATTTGACTTTGGCATCAATTTCTGCTTCGATCGAGATGAAAATTAACCAAAAAAATAGTAGTCACGTGATTAGCATCATCTGTCAAATTTTATTTTTTTTCAAAAGAACTTTAAAAATGGGGTTATATCTCAAAATATCGAAAAAGTTATTAGAGAAAGTTTTCCTAAATACAATTTTTAGCCCAAGTGCAAAATTTCAGCTGTATAAGATAATTTAGATTTTTTGTAAATTGCATCACTGTTGCAAAATAAAACTCAACGCAAGCTACCTAAAACTTCTCTTTTTTGACAATGCTTCATTCCAGACATATTTTCTTTAAAGTAGCGCCATATTAAAGGTTTGTTTTTCTACAAAATCCGAATAGGGCTATTAAAATTTGGTCTCATGTGATGCAAAGTTTATTTATTTTTGACCCTGTATAATGAAGACAAGGAAGTACACAGCGTCATCAGTAAAGTGGGCATTAGATGAAGAGTCTTTTCAATTCAACAGTTTTCTTAATATTAATGTGTATTACTTCTAGAGACAAACTACGTTTTCAAAAATAGTTAATGAAGTTACATTATACAGGGTCAAAAACAAATAAACTTTGCATCACAATTTTGTATTTTATATTGGTCTCTCATGCATATTGGGCAATTCAATTTGAATATATATTTCGAGATATGGTAGTTAACTTTTTTGTTGTTTTTTCTTATAGATTAATGTGATTAAATAAATTCAAAGAAATTTAATTATAATTTTTTATTTTAGAAAAAATAAGTTAAAACAATATTCAAGTACATGTCAGGTTATTTCAATACAATATAAATTACATATTATAATAATTTAATACATAGTCATTATTAAATATTTTTAATTTAAGTAACGGTCATATTTCTCTTGGTAGTATTCGTAATAGTCTCTGACGTACATCGGATGATCCATTTTCACTCTATTTTCCCAGGTTTTTAGCAAAGTCCAGACTCTCAAATCTTCCCTGTCATCTGCAATTCTTCTTTTTTTCTTTATAGGATTTTCCAGATCGACATCGGATCGTTTCCTTTTCCCTGATGTTGAAGAGTACTCGTAGTCTTGGAAATAAGGGTCAAATAGTCCTGGATGCCAATGTTGTTGCTCCATCAGAATTCTGCCACTTGGAGATGTCGTAAGTTTCGCATCGCAGTCCTTTTTCAAAAAACATCTGTATGTAATGCCATCTCGGGTAACGTTGGAAAAGCTGTATAAGTATCTTCCTATTATTACTACTCGGTCAAACTCCGGTTGATCTGCAAGTTTCCGTAAAATATCTTGGTCAGACCACACCCTAAGATCTGCTGGATCTACAAAATCTTCTAAAGTTGACATGGCGACTATATGGACTTTAATGTTGTTAATGTTGCTGCTTCGAAATCTTGAATTGTAATGAGAATAACACCAAAATATTTTTCCTTTTAAACATTGTCCCATAATGCATTATTGTTTTTTGCACCAATCAGAGTCGATAATTAGTGTGACACGCCCCCTTTAGGGAGGAGCTTTGTAACAAGGGTGGGGGTGAAATCTGACTAACTGTAGTTCAATATTAATTTTATTATAGTATATTGGGATGAAAGGTAATAAAATAAATGTAGTTAGGACTCCCAAAAACTCTTATAACGGAAAATCGGTTAAAACTGTTTGGTAAATTCGGATTGCAAACACTGAAAGTTTAAAAAATTCTATCTAACTTTCTTACGTAGCAGTATGTATTTTTGGAGTGTTTACAAGTAAAACTGAAAATTCGTAACGATTTAAACTTTGTGTTTAATCTTCATGAATTTTAAAATTGAGTCAGAACTAGTCGTTCAACGGAAAATTTTATCAAAACTTATGACTGATTGTTATTATTAAAGTCAAAGCCTTTTAAATACAGATACAATTAGAAACTGTAATCAAAAAAGACTAAATTGCTCTGCGATCTCATTCTTCTTTCAAGCTGCAGGGTTCAAGATATCGCTGCAAGATAACATAGTGTGTACTAGGTGAAAAAATACAAAACGCAAGATCTAAATTAAAAGATACTGACCGCCAACTTCTTACTTTTTAAGAGTTTCAATTTTGCAAATACTCCGTCTCGTATTCCAGTGGAAAACATAACATGTCGAAATCTCCCAAATCGAGACACAGCAGAAACCATTCTCCAAGAAGTATCAACTGCCCTTCACAATGCACAGCACCCTACATCAAACCTTTTTAGAGAGGAATACAGAGCTTTACAAGATTTACCAAAGGATCGTTCGGTTATAATCCTACTAGCAGACAAAAAAACTCTACCGTAATCCTCAATGCCACTGTCTACCACCAAAAAATGGAGAGTTTGCTTCACGACTCTTTCTATCAGCATACACAAATCGATCCAACAACATACCTGGAAAAAACTACAAAAACACCAATCAAATCATCACAACTAGATGATGAAAGTAAAAAGTTAGTAATTCCTAGAAAGAAATCGGCGACGTGCCCAAACCTCTACGGCCTTCCTAAGATCCACAAAAAAGACCTTCCACTTAAACCCATAGTCAGTTCAGTTGGCTCACTCATGCGACCCTTAGCAAAATACTTGGTCAAAATCCTACAACCTTTAGTCGAAAAAGCCGGTTTATATGTTAAAACCTGGCACCATTTCTGTGAAGTCATAAAAACATAAAAATTAACAAAAATGATATCTTGATGAGTTTGGACGTCACATCTCTCGTTACTCAAGTTCCCGTCAACGACGCTCTTCATCTTAGAAACAAAATACCACCCACCACAACACATCATTCAATTAGTCAAACACTGCCTCGCTATCAACAACATCGCTTTAGCCAATATACAGTCAGCCCCGAAAAACCGAAACTATGGCTGAGCTATGTCGATGACACATTCTTAGTTTGACTATATGGTCTAAATAAATTAAATAAGTTCCTCAATCATCTAAACAACATATTTTCAAATATTAAGTTTACCATGGAACTAGAACACAAGAAACAACTGCCATTCTGGATATTTTATTAAAAATGAAAGAAAATGGCTTTTTATTTCATATGGTTTCTCGGAATCTGACACAAACAAATATTTGCAAGCAGATTCCCACTGCCACCCGACACAACTCTACTGCCTTCCTAAGATCTACAAAAAAGATGTTCCACTTAGACCCATAGTCAATTCAATAGGCTCACTCACGCAACCATTCATATGTTAAAATCTCCTACCATTTCTGTGAAGTCATCAGAAGCATAAAAATGAACACAAATGAAATCTTGGTGAGTTTTGTTGTCACATCTCTCTTCATTCAAGTTCCCGTCAACGAAGTTCTCTCCATCTTAGAAACAAAATACCATCTACTACAACACATCATCAAATTAGCCAAACATTGCCTTGCTATTACCTACATCACCTACAAAGAGAGATACAAACAAATAGACGGAGCACCCAAGATTTCATCAATATTACCCGCTTTGGCCAATCTATTCATGGAAAATTTCGAAACAGAAGCTCCACAGTTATCCCCCGAAAAACCAAAACAATGGTTGAGCTATATCGACGACATGTTAGTGGTGTGGCTACATGGTCTAAATAAAATAAAAAAGAAAAGAAAATGAGATAATCATACAGTCCACCTAAATCTAATACACAAAAACAAATATTTGCAAACAGCTTCCTACCACGATCCAACACAAGTTTTTGCGGTAGCCAAACGCTTGCCTATCGGTCTTCGATACTAACAGATGAAGAAAATAAAGACAAGGAAATCCAAGGGTTCAAGACAATCCTAACAAACAACGGGTATACAGACAAGATAACCTAAACGGCCATAAGAATGAAGCCCAGAGAAACGAGGCCACACCTGAAGAACTGCTGAGTTTATAAAATCTTCTAAAGTTGACTGTGTGACTGTGACTACATTCTCTCATTTGGAGTTTTCAATTGAATTAAGACTAACACCAAAATATCATCTCTTCTAAACATTATCCCATTATGCAGATTTGATTGTTTTATTGCATCAATAAAAGTAAATGGAATATATTCAATATTAATATCCTAATTAGGGTACAGGTAAAACTTTTCTAACCTTCCGAACAATTAGGGTAATTGATCAATTGTTCAGTAAAAGTTTAATAATGCACATTTAAGGGTTTTATTGTACCAAGTCTAGGTAAAATTTTTTCAACTTTACGGACATTTAGTGTAATTGATTTTATTGCCCTCATAAATAACTTAAAGCTGCAATTTTTAACCTGTGTGACAAGCCGCCATTAATGACCTTCATAAATAGCAGTCTTTAATTCTAAAAGTTCACGGGTAAAACTGTAGGTCCAAAGCTATCTTAACTTGACATTACTTAGAACTAATAAAGCGTTTAATTAAAGTTCATATTTCCTTTAATAATAATCGTAATAGTCTCTCACATACAGATCCAGCAAGATCCACTTTTACTTTATTTTCTCAGATTTTTAGCAAAGTCCAGACTCTCAAATCTTCCCTGTCATCTGCAAATTCTTCTTTTTTTCCTTATAAGATTTTTAAGATCGATATTGGACCGTCTCCTCTTACCTGATGTTGAAGAGTCCTGGTAGTCTTGCAAGTAAGTGTCAAATAGTCCTGGATACTATTGTCCTTGCTCCGATAGAATTCTGTCATTTGGAGACGTCATAAGTTTTGCATCACAGTCCTTTAAAAAAACGTCTGTATATAATACCAATTCGTGTAATATTGGAAAAGTTGTACAGATATATTCCTATTTTTACATCTCGGTCAAACTCCGATCGATCTGCAACTTTTTGTAAATATCTTGGTCAGACCACACTTTAAGATCTGCTAAGTACATAAAATTTTCTAAATTTGACATTATTGATAGAGAAAAGGCTCAAAACTTTACAATGAGGTGAAAGGTAGAGTTAATTTAATTCAACAAAAAAGGTTAAAGAAAACACTGGAGTTTAGCTGAAGGTAAGTAGCTGCACCAGCTAGGAAAAATGCCAAGCTAACCCCTATTGTCATGAAGTACAGGTGGGCTATTAAGGGCGCCACTGTATCTAAAACTAGGCTGAATACAGAATGCTTAAACGATGTCGTTAGAAACTAACTTTCAACTTTTCCTTGCAGCAGCACAACAAAACAAGAAAAGATACACAAGCAGGCAGCCTGTGGATCATATAAAACTCGCTTCGATCGAGATGAAAATTAACCAAAAAAATAGTAGCCACGTGATTAGCATTATCTGTCAAATTTTATTTTTTTTCAAGAGAACTTTAAAAATGGGGTTATATCTCAAAATATCGAAAAAGTTATTAGAGAAAGTTTTCCTAAATAAAATTTTTAGCCCAAGTGCAAAATTTCAGCTGTATAAGATAATTTAGATTTTTTGTCCATTTTTGTAAATTGCACCACTGTTGCAAAATAAAACTCAACGCTAGCTACCTAAAACTTCTCTTTTTTCATAATGCTTCATTCCAGACATATTTTCTTTAAAGTAGCGCCATATTAAAGGTTTGCTTTTCTACAAAATCCGAATAGGGCTATTAAAATTTGGTCTCATGTGATGCAAAGTTTATTTATTTTTGACCCTGTATAATAAAGACAAGGAAGTACACAGCGTCATCAGTAAAGTGGGCATTCGCTGAAGGGTCTTTTCAATTCAACAGTTTTCTTAATATTAATGTGTATTACTTCTAGACACAAACTACGTTTTCAAAAATAGTTAATGAAGTTACATTATACAGGGCCAAAAACAAATAAACTTTGCATCACAATTTTGTATAGATTAATGTGATTAAATAAAATTCAAAGAAATTTAATTATAATTTTTTATTTTAGAAAAAATAAGTTAAAACAATATTCAAGTACATGTCAGATTATTTCAATACAATATAAATTACATATTATAATAATTTAATACTTTGTCATTATTAAATATTTTTAATTTAAGTAACGGTCATATTTCTCTTGGTAGTATTCGTAATAGTCTCTGACGTACATCGGATGATCCACTTTCACTCTATTTTCCCAGGTTTTTAGCAAAGTCCAGACTCTCAAATCTTCCCTGTCATCTGCAATTCTTCTTTTTTTCTTTATAGGATTTTCCAGATCGACATCGGATCGTTTCCTTTTCCCTGGTGTTGAAGAGTACTCGTAGTCTTGGAAATAAGGGTCAAATAGTCCTGGATGCCAATGTTGTTGCTCCATCAGAATTCTGCCACTTGGAGATGTCGTAAGTTTCGCATCGCAGTCCTTTTTCAAAAAACATCTGTATGTAATGCCATCTCGGGTAACGTTGGAAAAGCTGTATAAGTATCTTCCTATTATTACTACTCGGTCAAACTCCGGTTGATCTGCAAGTTTCCGTAAAATATCTTGGTCAGACCACACTCTAAGATCTGCTGGATCTACAAAATCTTCTAAAGTTGACATGGCGACTATATGGACTTTAATGTTGTTAATGTTGCTGCTTCGAAATCTTGAATTGTAATGAGAATAACACCAAAATATTTTTCCTTTTAAACATTGTCCCATAATGCATTATTGTTTTGTTGCACCAATCAGAGTCGATAATTAGTGTGACACGCCCCCTTTAGGGAGGAGCTTTGTAACAAGGGTGGGGGTGAAATTTGACTAACTATAGTTCAATATTAATTTTATTATAGTATATTGGGATGAAAGGTAATAAAATAAATGTAGTTAGGACTCCCAAAAACTCTTATAACGGAAAATCGGTTAAAACTGTTTGGTAAATTCGGATTGAAAACACTGAAAGTTTAAAAAATTCTATCTAACTTTCTTACGTAGCAGTATGTATTTTTGGAGTGTTTACAAGTAAAACTGAAAATACGTAACGATTTAAACTTTGTGTTTAATCTTCATGAATTTTAAAATTGAGTCAGAACTAGTCGTTCAACGGAAAATTTTATCAAAACTTATGACTGATTGTTATTATTAAAGTCAAAGCCTTTTAAATACAGAAACAATTAGAAACTGTAATCAAAAAAGACTAAATTGCTCTGCGATCTCATTCTTCTTTCAAACTGCAGGGTTCAAGATATCGCTGCAAGATAACATAGTGTGTACTAGGTGAAAAAATACAAAACACAAGATCTAAATTAAAAGATACTGACCGCCAACTTCTTACACTTCACCTACGGCTTAGCAACACCATTCATCCTCATAATTGACACATTCGCCGAGTTTAGATCAACTTCATATGCACTAATACGCACCGAAAAGGAAAAAAGCAAAATTACCACACTTAAAAAATATACAACATCCAGTCAAATCCTTCTAAAACGAGAGCCCGCAATTATTCCATAATTTTTCGAAAAAAAAACCCAACTCTAGCTGCAGAAAGGGTACTTTCTAAGGGTTTCAATTTTGCTAATACTCCGTCTCGTATCCCAGTGGAAAATATAATATGTCAAAATCTCCCTATCAAGCCCAAATCGAGACACAGCATAAACCATTCTCCAAGAAGTATCAACTACCCTTCACAACGCAAAGCATCCTACACCAAACCTTTTTAGAGAGGAATACAGAGCTTTACAAGATTTACCAAAGGATCGTTCGGTTATAATCCTACTAGCAGACAAAAAAACTCTACCGTAATCCTCAATGCCACTGTCTACCACCAAAAAATGGAGAGTTTGCTTCACGACTCTTTCTATCAGCATACACAAAATCGATCCAACAACATACCTGGAAAAAACTACAAAAACACCAATCAAATCATCACAACTAGATGATGAAAGTAAAAAGTTAGTAATTCCTAGAAAGAAATCGGCGACGTGCCCAAACCTCTACGGCCTTCCTAAGATCCACAAAAAAGACCTTCCACTTAAACCCATAGTTAGTTCAGTTGGCTCACTCATGCGACCCTTAGCAAAATATTTGGTCAAAATCCTACAACCTTTAGTCGAAAAAGCCGGTTTATATGTTAAAACCTGGCACCATTTCTGTGAAGTCATAAAAACATAAAAATTAACAAAAATGATATCTTGATGAGTTTGGACGTCACATCTCTCGTTACTCAAGTTCCCGTCAACGACGCTCTTCATCTTAGAAACAAAATACCACCCACCACAACACATCATTCAATTAGTCAAACACTGCCTCGCTATCAACAACATCGCTTTAGCCAATCTACAATCAGCCCCGAAAAACCGAAACTATGGCTGAGCTATATCGATGACACATTCTTAGTTCGGCTCTATGGTCTAAATAAATAAATAAGTTCCTCAATCATATAAACAACATACACTCAAATATTAAGTTTACCATGGAACTAGAACACAAGAAACAACTGCCATTCCTGGATATTTTTTTAAAAATGAAAGAAAATGGCTTTTTATTTCATATGGTTTCTCGGAATCTGACACAAACAAATATTTGCAAGCAGATTCCCACTGCCACCCGACACAACTCTACGGCCTTCCTAAGATCCACAAAAAAGACGTTCCACTTAGACCCATAGTCAGCTCAGTAGGCTCACTCACGCAACCCTTCATACGTTAAAATCTCCTACAATTTCTGTGAAGTCATCAGAAGCATAAAAATGAACACAAATGATATATTGGTAAGTTTTGACGTCACGTCTCTCTTCACTCAAGTTTCCGTCAACGAAGTTCTCTCCATCTTAGAAACAAAATGCCATCTACTACAACACATCATCAAATTAGCCAAACATTGCCTTGCTATTACCTACATCACCTACAAAAAGAGATACAAACAAATAGACGGAGCACCCAAGATTTCATCAATATTACCCGCTTTGGCCAATCTATTCATGGAAAATTTCGAAACAGAAACTCCACAGTTATCCCCCGAAAAACCAAAACAATGGTTGAGCTATATCGAAGACATGTTAGTGGTGTGGCTACATGGTCTAAATAAAATAAAAATGGAAAGAAAATGAGATAATCATACAGTCTACCTCAATCTAATACACAAAAACAAATATTTGCAAACAGCTTCCTACCACGATCCAACACAACTTTTTGCGGTAGCCAAACGCTTGCCTATCGGTCTTTGATACTAACAGATGAAGAAAATAAAGACAAGGAAATTCAAGGGTTCAAGACAATCCTAACAAACAACGGGTATACAGACAAGACAACCTAAACGGCCATAAGAATGAAGCCCAGAGAAACAAGGCCACACCTGAAGAACTGCTGAGTTTATAAAATCTTCTAAAGTTGACTGTGTGACTGTGACTACATTCTCTCATTTGAAGTTTTCAATTGAATTAAGACTAACACCAAAATATCATCTCTTCTAAACATTGTCCCATTATGCAGATTTGATTGTTTTATTGCATCAATAAAAGTAAATGGAATATATTCAATATTAATATCCTAATTAGGGTACAGGTAAAACTTTTCTAACCTTCCGAACAATTAGGGTAATTGGTCAATTGTTCAGTAAAAGTTTAATAATGCACATTTAAGGGTTTTATTGTACCAAGTCTTGGTAAAATTTTTTCAACTTTACGGACATTTAGTGTAATTGATTTTATTGCCCTCATAAATAACTTAAAGCTGCAATTTTTAACCTGTGTGACAAGCCGCCATTAATGACCTTCATAAATAGCAGTCTTTAATTCTAAAAGTTCACGGGTAAAACTGTAGGTCCAAAGCTATCTTAACTTGACATTACTTAGAACTAATAAAGCGTTTAATTAAAGTTCATATTTCCTTTAATAATAATCGTAATAGTCTCTCACATACAGATCCAGCAAGATCCACTTTTACTTTATTTTCTCAGATTTTTAGCAAAGTTCAGACTCTCAAATCTTCCCTGTCATCTGCAAATTCTTCTTTTTTTCCTTATAAGATTTTTAAGATCGATATTGGACCGTCTCCTCTTACCTGATGTTGAAGAGTCCTGGTAGTCTTGCAAGTAAGTGTCAAATAGTCCTGGATACTATTATCCTTGCTCCGATAGAATTCTGTCGTTTGGAGACGTCATAAGTTTTGCATCACAGTCCTTTAAAAAAACGTCTGTATATAATACCAATTCGTGTAATATTGGAAAAGTTGTACAGATATATTCCTATTATTACATCTCGGTCAAACTCCGATCGATCTGCAACTTTTCGTAAAATATCTTGATCAGACCACAGTTTAAGATCTGCTAAGTACATAAAATTTTCTAAATTTGACATTATTGATAGAGAAAAGGCTCAAAACTTTACAATGAGGTGAAAGGTAGAGTTAATTTAATTCAACAAAAAAGGTTAAAGAAAACACTGGAGTATAGTTGAAGGTAAGTAACAGCACCAGCTAGAAAAAATGCCAAGCTAACCCCTATGTCAGGAAGTATAGGTGGGCTATTAAGGGCGCCACTGTATCTAAAACTAGGCTGAATACAGAATGCTTAACGATGTCGTTAGAAACTAACTCTCAACTTTTCCTTGCAGCAGCACAACAAAACAAGAAAAGATACACAAGCAAGCAGCCTGTGGATCATATAAAACTCGCTTCGATCGAGATGAAAATTAACCAAAAAAATAGTAGCAACGTGATTAGCATTATCTGTCAAATTTTATTTTTTTTCAAGAGAACTTTAAAAATGGGGTTATATCTCAAAATATCGAAAAAGTTATTAGAGAAAGTTTTCCTAAATAAAATTTTTAGCCCAAGTGCAAAATTTCAGCTGTATAAGATAATTTAGATTTTTTGTCCATTTTTTGTAAATTGCACCACTGTTGCAAAATAAAACTCAACGCAAGCTACCTAAAACTTCTCTTTTTTGACAATGTTTCATTCCAGACATATTTTCTTTAAAGTAGCGCCATATTAAAGGTTTGTTTTTCTACAAAATCCGAATAGGGCTATTAAAACTTGGTCTCATGTGATGCAAAGTTTATTTATTTTTGACCCTATATAATGAAGACAAGGAAGTACACAGCATCATCAGTAAAAAGTACATTAGATGAAGAGTCTTTTCAATTCAACAGTTTTCTTAATATTAATTTGTATTACTTCTAGACACAAACTACGTTTTCAAAAATAGTTATTTAATGAAATTACATTATACAGGGTCAAAAACACATAAAATTTGCATCACAATTTTGCATTTTATATTGGTCTCTCATGCATATTGGGTAATTGAATTTAAATATATATTTCGAGAAATGGTAGTTAACTATTTTGTTGTTTTTTCTTATAGATTATTGTTATTAAATAAAATTCAAACAAATTTAATTATAATTTTTTATTTTAGAAAAAAATAAGTTAAAACAATAATGAAGTACATGCCAGATTATTTCAATACAATATAAATTACATATTATAATAATTTAATACATTGTCATTATAAAATATTTTTAATTTATGTAACGGTCATATTTCTCTTGGTAGTATTCGTAATAGTCCCTGACGTACATCGGATGATCCACTTTCACTCTATTTTCCCAGGTTTTTAGCAAAGTCCAGACTCTCAAATCTTCTTTGTCATCTGCAATTCTTCTTTTTTTCCTTATAGGATTTTCCAGATCGATATCGGAGCGTTTCCTTTTCCCTGATGTTGAAGAGTACTCGTAGTCTTGGAAATAAGGATCAAATAGTCCTGGATGCCAATGTTGTTGCTCCATCAAAATTCTGCCACTTGGAGATGTCGTAAGTTTCGCATCGCAGTCCTTTTTTAAAAAACATCTGTATGTAATGCCATCTCGGGTAACGTTGGAAAAGCTGTATAAGTATCTTCCTATTATTACTACTCGGTCAAACTCCGGTTGATCTGCAAGTTTTCGTAAAATATCTTGGTCAGACCACACCCTAAGATCTGCTGGATCTACAAAATCTTCTAAAGTTGACATGGCGACTATATGGACTTTAATGTTGTTAATGTTGCTCCTTCGAAATCTTGAATTGTAATGAGAATAACACCAAAATATTTTTCCTTTTAAACATTGTCCCATAATGCATTATTGTTTTGTTGCACCAATCGGAGTCGATAATTAGTGTGACACGCCCCCTTTAGGGAGAAGCTTTGTAACAAGGGTGGGAGTGAAATTAGACTAACTGTAGTTTAATATTAATTTTATTATAGTATATTGGGATGAAAGATAATAAAATAAATGTAGTTAGGACTCCCAAAAACTATTATAAAGGAAAATCGGTTAAAACTGTTCAGGAAATTCGGATTGCAAACACTGAAAGTTTAAAAAATTCTATCTAACTTTCTTATGTAGCAGTATATATTTTTGGAGTGTTTACAAATAAAACTGAAAATTCGTAACGATTGAAACTTTGTGTTTAATCTTCATGAATTTTAAAATTAATTCAGAACAAGCCGTTCAACGGAAGATTTTATCAAGACTTATGACAGATTGTTATTATTAAAGTCAAAGCCTTTTAAATACAGATACAATTAGAAACTCTATTCAAAAAGACTTAATTGCTCTGCGATCTCATTCTTCTTTCAAGCTGCAGGGTTCAAGATATCGCTGCAAGATAACATAGTGTGTACTAGGTGAAAAAATACAAAACACAAGATCTACATTAAACGAAACTGACCGCTAACTTTTTACACTTCGCTTACGGCTTAGCAACACTATTCATCCTACCTTATAGACGATTATTGACACATTCGCTGAGTTCAGATAAACTTCATATGCACTAATACACACCGAAAAGGAAAAAAGCGAAATTACTCCACTTAATAAATATACAATATCCAGTCAAATCCTTCTGAAACGAGAGTGCGCAATTATTCTTCTTCTCTAAAAAAAACCTAATTCTAGCTGCAGAAAGGGTACTTTCTAAGGGTTTCAATTTTGCTAATATTCCGTCTCGTATCCCAGTGGAAAACATAATATGTCAAAATCTCCCTATCAAGCCCAAATCGAGACAAAGCAGAAACCATTCTCCAAGAAGTATTAACTGCCCTTCGAAACGCACAATACCTTAAACCAAATCTCTCTAGAGAGGAATTCAGAGCTTTACAAGATTTACGAAAGGATTGTTCGGTTATAATCCTGCCAGCAGACAAAGAAAACTGTATCGTAATCCACAATGCCACTGACTACCACCCAAAAATGGAGGTTTGCCTCACGACTGTTTCTATCAGCATGTACAAATCGTTCCAACAACATACCTGGAAAAAACTACAAAAACACCAATCAAATCATCACAACTAGATGATGAAAGAAAAAGTTAGTAATTCCTATAGAGAAATCTTCGATGTGCCCAAAATTCTACGGCCTTCTTAAGATCCACAAAAAAGACGTTCCACTTAGACCCATATTCAGTTCAGTAGTCTCACTCACGCAACCCTTCATATGGTGAAATCTCCCACCATTTCTGTGAAGTCATCAGAAGCATAAAAATAAACACAAATGATATCTTGGTGAGTTTTGACGTCACGTCTCTCTTCACTCAAGTTCCCGTCAACGAAGTTCTCTCCATCTTAGAAACAAAATACCATCTACCACAACACATCATCAAATTAGCTAAACATTGCCTTGCTATTACCGACATCACCTACAAAGAGAGATACAAACAAATAGACGGAGCACCTAAGATTTCATCAATATTACCCGCTTTGGCCAATCCATTCATGGAAAATTTCGAAACAGAAGCTCTACAGTTATCCCCCGAAAAACCAAAACAATGGTTGAGCTACATCGACGACATGTTAGTGGTGTGGCTACATGGTCTAAATAAAATAAAAAAGGAAAGAAAATGAGATAATCATACAGTCTACCTCAATCTAATACACAAAAACAAATATTTGCAAACAGCTTCCTACCACGATCCAACACAACTTTTTGCGGTAGCCAAACGATTGCCTATCGGTCTTGGATACTAACAGATGAAGAAAATAAAGACAAGGAAATCCAAGAGTTCAAGACAATCCTAACAAACAACGGGTATACAGACAAGACAACCTAAACGGCCATAAGAATGAAGCCCAGAGAAACAAGGCCACACCTGAAGAACTGCTGAGTTTATAAAATCTTCTAAAGTTGACTGTGTGACTGTGAATACATTCTCTCATTTGAAGTTTTCAATTGAATTAAGACTAACACCAAAATATCATCTCTTCTAAACATTGTCCCATTATGCAGATTTGATTGTTTTATTGCATCAATAAAAGTAAATGGAATATATTCAATATTAATATCCTAATTAGGGTACAGGTAAAACTTTTCTAACCTTCCGAACAATTAGGGTAATTGATCAATTGTTTAGTAAAAGTTTAATAATGCACATTTAAGGGTTTTATTGTACCAAGTCGAGGCAAAATTTTTTCAACTTTACGGACATCTAGTGTAATTGATTTTATTGCCCTCATAAATAACTTAAAGCTGCAATTTTTAACCTGTGGGACAAGCCGCCATTAATGACCTTCATAAATAGCAGTCTTTAATTCTAAAAGTTCACGGGTAAAACTGTAGGTCCAAAGCTATCTTAACTTGACATTACTTAGAACTAATAAAGCGTTTAATTAAAGTTCATATTTCATTTAATAATAATCGTAATAGTCTCTCACATACATAGCAAGATCCACTTTTACTTTATTTTCTCAGATTTTTAGCAAAGTCCAGAATCTCAAATCTTCCCTGTCATCTGCAAATTCTTTTTTTTTTTTCCTTATAAGATTTTTAAGATCGATATTGGACCGTCTCCTCTTACCTGATGTTGAAGAGTCCTGGTAGTCTTGCAAGTAAGTGTCAAATAGTCCTGGATACTATTGTCCTTGCTCCGATAGAATTCTGTCGTTTGGAGACGTCATAAGTTTTGCATCATAGTCCTTTAAAAAAACGTCTGTATATAACACCAATTCGTGTAATATTGGAAAAGTTGTACAGATATATTCCTATTATTACATCTCGGTCAAACTCCGATCGATCTGCAACTTCTCGTAAAATATCTTGATCAGACCACACCTTAAGATCTGCTAAGTACATAAAATTTTCTAAATTTGACATTATTGATAGAGAAGAGGCTCAAAACTTTACAATGAGGTGAAAGGTAGAGTTAATTTAATTCAACAAAAAAGGTTAAAGAAAACACTGGAGTTTAGTTGAAGGTAAGTAGCAGCACCAGCTAGAAAAAATGCCAAGCTAACTCCTATGTCAGGAAGTACAGGTGGGCTATTAAGGGCGCCACTGTATCTAAAACTAGGCTGAATACAGAATGCTTAAACGATGTCGTTAGAAACTAACTTTCAACTTTTCCTTGCAGCAGCACAACAAAACAAGAAAAGATACACGAGCAAGCAGCCTGTGGATCATATAAAACTCGCTTCGATCGAGATGAAAATTAACCAAAAAAATAGTAGCCACGAGATTAGCATTATCTGTCAAATTTTATTTTTTTTCAAGAGAACTTTAAAAATGGGGTTATATCTCAAAATATCGAAAAAGTTATTAGAGAAAGTTTTCCTAAATACAATTTTTAGCCCAAGTGCAAAATTTCAGCTGTATAAGATAATTTAGATTTTTTGTCCATTTTTTGTAAATTGCACCACTGTTGCAAAATAAAACTCAACGCAAGCTACCTAAAACTTCTCTTTTTTGACAATGCTTCATTCGAGACATATTTTCTTTAAAGTAGCGCCATATTAAAGGTTTGTTTTTCTACAAAATCCGAATAGGGCTATTAAAATTTGGTCTCATGTGATGCAAAGTTTATTTATTTTTGACCCTGTATAATGAAGACAAGGAAGTACACAGCGTCATCAGTAAAGTGGGCATTAGATGAAGAGTCTTTTCAATTCAACAGTTTTCTTAATATTAATGCTTCTAGACACAAACTACGTTTTCAAAAATAGTTAATGAAGTTACATTATACAGGGTCAAAAACAAATAAACTTTGCATCACAATTTTGTATTTTATATTGGTCTTTCATGCATATTGGGTAATTCAATTTGAATATATATTTCGAGAAATGGTAGTTAACTTTTTCGTTGTTTTTTCTTATAGATTAATGTGATTAAATAAAATTCAAAGAAATTTAATTATAATTTTTTATTTTAGAAAAAATAAGTTAAAAAAATATTCAAGTACATGTCAGATTATTTCAATACAATATAAATTACATATTATAATAATTTAATACATAGTCATTATAAAATATTTTTAATTTAAGTAACGGTCATATTTCTCTTGGTAGTATTCGTAATAATCCCTGACGTAAGTAGTGGGAATAGGGGGCTTCTAGTTGACCCCCCCACCACTTTTTTGATTGGTCAGCCAAGAATGACCTTGTTTCTGATTGGCTGCCCAAGTTCGCCCCCTATTCCGATTGGTTTCATAAACTCCGCCTCTTTTTGCTCCACCTCCTACCTCCTTCCTAACCACCACAGTAGTTGGAGGGGAGCTGGTATTTTAAAGGACTGAATCTGAGCGAGCTACATTCATTTACAACTAGTCTTAAGCTTATATAGAAGATTCACCACTAATAAAGAACAGTGTTAAATTAAAAATAAGTGGTAGTTATGAACAGTGATTTGCAAAATGAAATAATCAAATTAGGTAAACAGTTTACTAAACTTCAAAATTCCGAATTAAAGAATGCAATGCTAAGGAAAACACACCCCGAGTGGGCACAGGTATATTATGAGACTGCCTTCCAATACCAATTAGCTGCAGAAGCCTGTTTAAATTATAGAAAAACCCAAAATTTGCCGAAGTTCTTTCATGAAATAAAGAAAATAGGATTCAGTTACTTTTTAAGGATATTGAAGGATTATATAAAAGATCCTGATATATTAAAAGAAATCGTGGAAGAGGAAGAGAGAGATAAAGAGATATTGAGAAACAGGGAGGTTTTAGTGTAGGATTTATTATGGAATTATTAATAAGAGAAATGTATGAAGAGTTTTTGATGTCCGCAGCCTGTTCCGAGTTTTATGCATATGAAGGTCAAGAAAGTGAAGCGCAGAATATTATATTGTTTTTAAATTATATGGAACATGCGGAATTATGTTTACTAGCAGCTAAATGTTGTAACGAATATTTAAAAAATAAAAATATAGATATTTTAATATGTAAACTTCAAGAACTAGGATTAAATAATAATATTTCATGTATTAAAACAATGTTAGAAAATAAAACACATAATTTGTAATCAAGTCTTTTATTACATAAAAAAATTGTTGTAAAGGTAATAAACATTTGATAATGCACATACACATGGTATTTTTTGATGATAAAAGCAGCAAGGATCCATTTTCTTTAGGGTGGGTTGTTCATCAATCTCGATAACTGGTTTCATGGAATACTTCTTTACGAAATCTGCCTTTTCTTCCCCTTTTACATAAACATAGTCCACCTTAGCGCTTAAATCTCTTATGATATCTCCACATTTGTGTAATGGTGTAAATCCTTCACACCATTCAATGCAATGGTAATTTTTT
Organism: Diaprepes abbreviatus; assembly: GCA_034092305.1. Taxonomy (NCBI): domain Eukaryota; kingdom Metazoa; phylum Arthropoda; class Insecta; order Coleoptera; family Curculionidae; genus Diaprepes; species Diaprepes abbreviatus. Next base: position 2,714,616 of record JASJET010000326.1, on the reverse strand, counting down.
ATTAACCACAGAGCTTGTTTGTGTAAATAGGATGGTAAATGACCCATCGGAAATGGAGCTTTGAAAATAAAATGACTTGTCTTTTGCCCATCGTACGCTGCTAATTCCTTTACAATAAATTTATTATTTTCAATTTTGAATCCTTGAAGATCTAGAATAAGTTTCATATTTTCAAATATTTGAATTTCTTGATCATTTCTACTTTTAATTGATATTCACTTATTTGTTTTTTTAATTTCTGCAACTGAAGTTGAAAATCTAATACTCGAACTGAAATCTCGTAAGACATTATATAAATGAAGAATTCTGGTTTGGCTACGTTAATAAATATCAAAATTGACGCGTGCGCTCTTAAGCGTAAGTAGCGGTTTGTTTAAAAAGAGTATTTTATCTTAAGGAAATTGTATTACAACTGTTTCACAATTTTTGTTAATGGATTGTAACTGAAAACTTTATCATGAATTATAACACAATATGCCGCTGTTTTAGGGGGAATTTTTTCCTTGGTTTCAAATTCAATTCTCATGGTTACTGGACCTGTTTGTAGTAAATCTCTTTGATGTGAACAATTAATGTAAACTATAGGAGCATTTTCTTTAAATTCTTTCGGATTAAAAATTGGTTCCACTGGAGAGTTATAATACCCTTGACGAAAGTCTGTAAACATTTCATACAGAGTAGCAAATTTATTATTTTCAAAGTCAAGTTGAAGATCATTGTAAGGATATCTTTCTGAATTTAAAAAGACATTCATATTTCTTAAATTACAATGATCAAATTTACTCATATCCATTTTTAGATTACCACGTCTATTTTTCTGAAAAGCAATTAGAACATGACGTGGCGTTTCGACTTTTGTAGATGTTTTTACGGGCCAGTTGTGCCTCGTAGTTTCCAATAACTCTGGATATTCAACTAATTCCCAGCTTCGGAAGGTTATTAGTATATCACTATTTTTGTCAATAATTTTGGTAAGTGCTAATTCTTGCGGAATCGCTACAGTAAGATGAGGAACTCTCCAACACAACTTGGTAATTTTAACTTTGGGTTTTTCATCTTCATTACTGGATAATAATGCATTTGTATCATCATTACTTCTTATTAGAATAAGTTCTTGTTGTGAATTAAGAATAATCTTATTATAATCTTCAAAAAATCCTGAATACATCTTTAATGGTATACATAATGAAACATTACCTTTGTCATCAGTCATAATTTTTTCTTTAGATTTTGTTTTCGGATACCAACCGGCATTTTCCAATTTAGCACTTTCATTTTGATTAAATGAAATATATCCCTTAAGAGTTGAAGTTATACCAATATCCCGAACGGAGTCAATAGTAACACCATTTAAAATATAGCGTAATTCTTTAAATAAAAATGCCGGAGCATTATTAATTAAAACAGTATTAGCTAAAGGGGAATCATCTTCTTTAGTTACTTGCAATTCCACATAAATTTCACTTTTGCAAGGTAAAGGATATTTTCCTGTTTGTTGCAAAGCAATTCTGATTTCATCATTTGGTCCGAGTTTTGTAGGATTAAAAGGATCGAAAGAAAGAATTTCCCAGCTTAATATTGATTCATCAACCAATACATTTTCTCTTACATTTAAATAATCCATTTTTATTTAAGTTTAAAACCCAAACTTTGAAGAAATTTTCTATTAGAAGGTGTTAACCTTTGGAAGTTTGATTTCCTACTAAAGGAAGTTGGTTTCTTTCTTGTCTTATTAATGTTTTTATTATTAAATTTTCTAGTAAAGTTTGCAGATTTATTGTTATATAATATTACCATCTTTAATCTACTTTTTTAAGATGTAGTCTGATGGTTATGGTTTCTTCTCTAAAATTAACCAAATCACCTTCTTGATCTATTATTTTAATGGCTATTTTATCAATTACTTTAACGGTGACTGGGAAATATATGACGTTTTGAGGTGACTCAATTATTTTGAACCCTGGAGCAACGCTCGGGAAAAATTGGTGTATTATATGAACAGGTTTCCCGTTTAAATATGATCCCTCTGCAATACTGCAGACTATATTTATTGAATTTACTTTAATTATTTCCGCGGGAAAATCTGATATATGTTCAATGTTGGCTTCCAATCGCCCATTTTTAAACCCTAATAATTTACCAATAGTTCCTTCACGAAAAGTTATGGGGGCTGAACATTTAAGATGTGTACGTAAAGTATTATTATTTGCATAAAGACTAAAACTAATTTTATCCTCATCCAAGTGTTTTTTTAAAAAATCTGTTATGTCTTCTAATTCGTAGCTACCTGGGGGTATGGCTATTTCTAAATTTTCATCATGAATTAATACATTATTCCCAACATCAATATTGGGAATTGCATTAAATGTTTCGAAATTTACAAGATCGATAACATATTCAACATCTTCATCTAGATATATTGGAGGATGTAACTCTGATGTTAAAATAGCGGAATTGCCGCTAAGAACAAAACTATATGACATTTTACTTTAAAAATATGTTTAATAATAAACTAAAATTAGGTGTTACATATGGTTATAAAGAAATTTTAGACACAATTGACCACAATTTGTTTTGTTAAAGTTTTGATAACTGTTATAATTATAATTAACAATATTATTATTTTGGTCGCTATAAAAATATTTAATTAATTCAGAAGGGGGTCGCAAATTACCATAACTATCAAAATATATTATGTTTTTTCCTTTTTTTGTATATGCTATCCAGTGAGTACCAGCACCACTGTGATTATCTAGATTGACAATTGCACTTTCAATTAACTTTATCTTTTTTGGTAATTTATCCCCCATAAAAATACCACGAAAGTTGGGAATTTGTAAATACTTAGCGTATTTAAGCAGATCGTAATTTGTAAGTGCTTTTCGAGGTATATGTTTTAGCAGTTTTTTGAATAAGGCTTCAAGTATAATCCACATCCTGTTTTATAGGGTTTTAAATAAAGTCCACTTCCTTTTTTTCCTACCGAAATGGACTCCATCATTTGATTGTGTCGTTTAGATTCTTCTAATTTCGCTTTGGCTGCTTTTGCATCATTTACTGCTTTAGCAATACCTGCAGCCCCTCCTCCAAGAGCACCAAGAGCAGACAAACCAGCAAATAAAGGTATAAGTGGAAGAAATCCACCAGTCTTTGGGATTGGAATTACCCTTTTCTTTGGAGGTAACACTTTACCAGTTCTTTTAATAGCTTTTAAAGCAGTTTGAATACTTTCATTTAGGTCTTTAAAACGTTTCCCCTTAATTCCTTTTCTAGCTTTTGAAATTACCTGAGATAATGATAGTCCTCGTCCTTTTCGAGTTTTTCGCTTGAACTTTCTTCTCGTTCGAAGTCCCATACCTAATTTTCTTTTAATTTTCATAGCACCAGTAATTCCTAGTGCAGCAGTTTTTTCCCCAAAACTAGAATCTTTAGCTTTGAACCTTGATAAAGCTTTGTCAGCTAATACTTTATCAGCTAAATGCCTTCTTTTTATATCATTTGATTGTGAGTAAGCAATATCGTGTTCTTTACAAGCCTCATCCAATAAATTTATACCTTTATCACCTCTTGACAATCGTTTTTCCAATTTTGTTCCAGGTCCACAAAAATTATAACCAGGAATATGCAATTCAAAGGGTAATTTATTTATTAATGAGTTTACTAAACCACTTCCTTTCCTTTTGCTGTTTGTCTTGTAAATGATTCGTTTATTATGTGATGGAAACATTATATATAGTTGCAATCCTAGTGATAACTAACCAGTTACATCACAATACTGAATATTAATAGTTTGTTTTATATATAAAATGAGAGTTGAGAAACAACCATACTCTATAACAATTAAGGATCATGAAAGTTCAGTGAATGGTTTTAGAAAACATGGAAAACTGTTTGAGGGAAATAGTAAAAGAGGGTTAATTATTGGCCCGTCAGGCTGTGGCAAAACCAATGTTATTATTAGTTTGATTGAAGATCCGAATGGTTTGCGATTTGAAAATCTGTATGTTTATTCAAAATCCTTATATCAACCAAAGTATAAATATTTGAGAACACTTTTTAAACCTTTGAAAAAAATTGAATACTATGAATCTGAAAATGAAGAAACAATTGTTTCACCAAAACAAGTTAAACCAAACTCTATAATAATATTTGATGATATAGTGTGTTGTAATCAGAATGTTGTAAAGGACTATTTTTGTTTCGGAAGACACAAAAATACTGATTGTTTTTATTTATGTCAAACATATTCTTCTATTCCGAAACAATTAATTCGTGACAATGCAAATTTAATTGTTATATTTCAACAAGATCGAACAAACTTAAAACATATTTATGATGATCATGTTAATGTTGATATGTCATTAAACCAATTTAATGAGTTGTGCTTAATATGTTGGAAAGATAAATTTGGATTTTTAGTAATAGACAAAGACTCTAATGTGAAATCTGGCCGATATCGAAAAGGATTTGATTCATATATTTACTTATAAAAATAAACGTTTGATGGTAAATTATACCAATCATGGATGAACGTTTAGCAAGAGAGCTAGTTAAATCAAGAAAAGCTGTTAAACAAAAATATCAGAGTTTAAAAAATGCGGAATTTGAGGCGCAAACTAAATTGGAGGAAACATATAAACCGATAACTCAACCCTTACAAGAATTAATTTCAACGATTGGTAAAATTGAACCTGTTGAAATAAAGGAAGAGCTGCACACACCAATTAAAAAAATTTATGAAACACCACAGAAAAGATCAATTCAAACACTAACACCAAAGAGAAAATTACAATATGGAACATCAACACCAGAAAAAAGAAAGACGGGAAAAACTCCACTCCTTCCTACAGAAATACCATCGATTATTGACTGGGACGCGAGTTTAGCTTCAGCAAGTCAAATGCCATCTATACAACAAACAAGTATTATTGCAGAAACAAACCCTTCTTCAGGTTCACACTCCACAATAGGAAATCTTTCAGATATACTGGAACAAACACGGCAAACAGTTAGAACATTTGTTGATACAGATTTATATAAAGAATATTTATTAGGATTTGATGAATTACCTCGCCAATATATTGATAGCGGTGTAAAAGATGTTGAACATGAGTTTGATCACCAATATGGAATAGTTCATGATTTGGAAACCGAGAAATTCTTTTTGGGTTTAACTCAAAAACCTGTCGAAATTATTGGTAAAAACATCAAAATTGAAGGAATAACCTATACAGGTACACCAGGTTTATATGAGTTATTATTTAAAAAAGAACCAATAGGGTATAAAAAACAAGATTTGGAAAATTATATGGATATTTTAAAAAGAACCAATGCATACCGTAGAAATAATGATCCAAATGAGCAGGTGCAGGGGAATGGATCACATAAATATATTTCTATAATAGGACCTTATTTGCAAAGCAAAGGAATTACAAAAACTAAAACTCTAAATCCCGAATCTCAACAAGCAGTCCAGGGATTTTTTGAAAGACGCAAAGCTCCATATAGAGAAAGTCGAGTGTCTTCAAAAAAAACCGGATTTGGTATAACTTTAAAAGTTAATAAACCTAATACAGATTACATATATTGGGATAATGTAAACGAACTTGTTGAGAGACTTCGACTATTGGTAGCATCCATGCTTGCGGGACACACTGGTCATAACAATGAAATTATTTCCATTATTGAAGAACTAAGAGAAGCGAATATTATTATATAAAAGGACATAATAGATACTTTTAAACATTTCTAAAATGACCATCGATAAATTTGGTCGTCATATTTCAAAAAAATCTGCTCTAAACACATTATTATCACTAGAAAATAAAATATTATCAAATGTTGAAGAGAAAATAATAAAAATTTTTAAAAGCGATGTCAAATATATTGAAAACAAATTAATATAAAATTTAGATCCCGGGTTGAAAAGCGATGTTAATAATTTAAATAAGAGAATAAATGAATATGATAACAATATACAAAATATTGCAAAAAAGATTAAGTTATTTGAGGATAAAGTTATTCCTGAATATAATGACAAGATAATTAATTTGAAAAATACTGTTGATGGAAATGATGAGGTAGTAGAAAAATTTTCTCAGAAAGTTTCTAAATATGCAAATGACTTTGACGTAGTGAAGTTAAAATATGATAAAGTTGATGATTTTGAAAATGAAATAAAAAATGAAATTACATCAATTAAATCAATAATTAAGGATACTTCAGCAATTGACAATGTCAAGAACAGTATTTCCAAGGAAATTACATCAAAGTTTCAAAATTTTACTAATTTGCTTAATGATAGAGTAGCAGAAGAAGTAAGGAATTTTAAGAAAATACATGACGTTATGGATAAAAATACACAAAATCTTGAAAAATCAATGAACACTCATTTCCTAATTCACAAAAAAGATACCGACAAAGTTAATGAATTTAAAGAACAAATTAAAGAATTTGAAATTAAAATCAATGCATATAAATCAAATTTACAATATTTAGAAGACAAATTGAAGGAGGATTTTCAAAACGAAAATGAAAAAATTGAAACAAAATTCAAAGATCAAATTACAAAAGATAATGAAAAAATCGAGGATATACTAAAGCAATTAAACAATCTAAAAACCAAATCTGAAACGTCTTTTGACGAGGGAAATTTTACAAAGGCAATCGATGAGAAATTACAAAAAGAATTAGAATCCTTACTAGAAGTAGTGCAAGCTATAATAGAAGTTTCTAAAAAGGATGTATTAATTAAAATTAAAAATAATAGTTCAAAAATCGAGGAGACTTCTTTACTCATAAAAGAACTTGAAACATCTTATACAGATATACTACACAAAGCTGAAAAGACAGCGTCAGACATAAAAAATATAGAAAAAAAAATTGTGAAAATGACATTAGATATTACAAATGCAGAATTTCAATTAGGAAAAGACATAAAAAATCTAGAAGATAAATTAACAAAAGAAATAAAATCTTTAAACGAATTAGTTCAAAGAGCTGCTGAAGTTTCTAGAAAAGAATTTAATGATACAATGAATTATGCAAGAGAAGAAATGAATTCAACATTAGGTGGTTTCAAAAAAGATTATACGTTATCAAATGTTCTTTTGGAAACTAAATTTAATGTAAAAATGTCTGATCTTAATAACAACATCACCCAAATAAATTCGTCAATAAAAGAAATTAGAAATGAAAATAACAAATCATTTGAAACAATGGAAAATAAATTTAATGTAAAAATTTCTGATCTTACTAACAACATCACCCAAATAAATTCATCAATAAAAGAAATTATAAATGAAAATAAAAAATCATTTGAAGCAATGGAAAATAAAATTAAAGAACTTACTAAAAAAAACTGAGATGATTTTTTTTATATTTTACAACATCAGCGATAAAGGGCTTTTATAAACGGTTTAGAAGGAGGTAAAGTTATTTGTGGGATTTATTTTCGAGAGTAAGGTATAAATTAATAATGAGTAAAATTAAGCAAGACGTTGTAAATGAATTACATAAACCGGCGAGAAGGCGATATAGAAGGAGACGAACAATTGTAAAAGGGCTTAATGATCTATTTCAAGCTGATCTGATAGAAATGCAGCCATATGCGAAATTTAATAGGGGTTTAAGATATATTTTAATGGTAATAAATGTGTTTTCTAAATTTGTATGGGCAGAACCTGTAAAATCCAAAACTGGTAAAGATGTAGCAGCTGCAATGAAAAAAATTCTATTAACTTTAAAAACTCCCCCAACAAATCTGAATACTGATCAGGGTAAAGAATTCTTTAATCAAGACTTTCAGAAACTTATGGAGCAGTTCAAAATTAATCATTACAACACATTTTCTAATATGAAAGCTAGTATTGTAGAGAGAGTAAATAGAACGATAAAAAACAAAATGTGGAAAAAGTTTAGTTTACTAGGTAATTATAAATGGATCAGCTTTCTTAAAGAAATAATTACAGAATACAATAATACTAAGCATTCAACAATCGGAAAAAAACCAAACGAAGTTAACAAAAAGAATGAAATGGAAATCTTGAAATCAGCTTATACTCATAGGAAAACTGTGGATCCCAGATCACCAAAATTTCGTGTCAGTGATAGAGTACGAATAAGCAAGATTCGCGAACAATTTTCTAAAGGTTACACGCCCAACTGGTCAAACGAAATTTTTCAAATAAAAAAAATCCAGCTTACTAATCCAACAACGTATTTGATTCAAGATGGAAATGGGATAGATATTCAAGGAGGTTTCTATGAAGAAGAACTTCAAAAAGTAAGACACCCAAATGTATATCTGGTGGAAAAAGTGTTAAGAAAGAAAGGAAACAAAGTATTTGTAAAATGGTTAGGATTAGATAAATCTTATAACTCTTGGATCTTCAAGAGAGATGTGATGTAATAGTAATTAATGCTGTAATAATAATTGATGTTTGTAATAAAAAAAAAATGATTTTTTATATATATTTGTTTTATTTAAAAATAAGCTTATTACATAAACATTTTTTTAAATACAATATTCCTATAATCAGAGTCTAATATGGGATTTAAAATTTCTTCAGTCAATTTAATCCTTCTTCTAAAATGTTTTTGATTTATAAACTCTTCAGAAGTCATACGAGCTTTTCTGTAGGCGAAGTTCCAAGCAACCATCAGATGAATTTGGTTTCTTGATTCATCAATAGATACTGTCTTCTTCATAATAGTGCTTAGACTTTAATTTTTGTTCTAGTTCTTCGGGATGATTCAACAGCAGTTCCAGCATGGAGCACACATTTTCACTATTTAGATTTTGTTTTGGAGAAAGGACATTATATATTTTGTCAAAAGAATCTCCGTCGTAAAAATTGTTATTTCTAAAAACGTTGAAATAACGTCGAAAGTTTTGTTTTTGTAAAACATTTAGTCTATATTCTATAAGTGGAATTTGTTTCCATAGTCTGCAGACAGTTTCATTTCCATAGTAAATAAAATCACAGCTTTTCACAATCTTCACTATTGGTAATTCACCAATCTTTTCAAAATGAATAGATAAATTTTGCAAATATGTCGGTTCATTGAAAACATTTGGTGAAAACATATAATTTGTTATAACTCCTTGATATTGCAATAAGTTCTTCCAATCATCTTCATTTAATATCACAGACTGACCATTTTTACCACCAAGTTCAATGCATGGTAGAAAATCACTTTCCACCCACAAACCAATCACAGCATATTTAGAGTTAGAATTATTTAAATTATATTTTGTAGAATTTATAATTGTTTTTTTTATTTTCTTTTTTAATGGTGAATTTTCAAATATATTTTTACTCTGATTACTGAACATTTTAAATGATGTATTTCAAAAACTAACTGGCTATCTGCTTGCTCTCAAAAAACTAACTATCAATCCGTTTGCTCCTAAATTTTATACATTTTCCCTCTCCTCTCAAGTGGAGGGGTAAACTTATTTTCCCTCTCCATTTAAGAGGAGGGGATAAACTTTAAATGTCTTTATACTAACGAGAATCAATAAAAAACAAAATTTATATTATTTTTTTAACATTTATTAAATATTTTTATAGATATTTTTTCATGAAATACAATAAAATTAAACATGTACAAATAAATATTGCTGCTGTAAATATAATAACAAATATATAACAACAGACACAATGACAAGATTCTTCTTTTTTATTATTGAAAGGAATCCAATCTGAATATTGTAATGGTTTGTTTGTCATGGAATATTTAATTTTTATGTATGTATTTTCACACAAAGCAGAATCAGTTACATTATAGGTAAAAAAGTGTGAATTTCCAACAAGATATGTCATTTTCATCTGTTTGTAGCAGTCGGTTTCATTTTTGAGGGCATTTATACATATATCAGCCCTAACTGTATTAGGAATGTAATTTACATATATCACATTTCCAACAAGGGAAACTAAAACTATTAAAGATGCAGCAGTCATTGTTGTAATATTACTAACAAATAATGGTATTTCTATACAATATATATGTTTTTGGATTCAGTTCCCCCTCCAACTTTTAAAGCTTCAAAAACGACTTACATAATTTATCATCATATAAAATGATGTCTTTATAAAGATGAAAAATTACTAGGAGTAGTTAATTCTAATCGCGGTTTTTTATTTTTAGATCCATTTTCGTTTCCAGAACTTAAAAAAGTTAGAGTATCATACATCATTTTCATATCTTTATCAAAAAAATTTGTTTCCAAAATATCCTTATGTCCCCATGCAAGAGTTTTTGTGGAATTTGGTATACAATATCTTTTATCATCATGAGTTGTTAATGCCAATTTATTTAACAAATTAGTGTATATATTATGCATATCTGACTTGAATACATACATGGTGCAGAATATTTTGTCACCTTTCTCAACAACATCTTTATAATCTGATAATGTTAATTGATTTTTTATACATGATCTACTAACGCCTTTTGCTTTTTTATCTACACTATTTTTGGATTTTATACAATATGCTTTAGCACCAGTTCCATAAAAACTTTCAATGGGAATCCCTTTGTACTCATCTTTAAATTTACCAACAACTGATGTTGTAATAGGCATGCAATGAATATTTTGTTCAGAAAAATTAGAAGTATCAAATTTATCCAGATTTAGCTTCATATCTTCATAAAAGTTTTGGGTCTGAACTTCAAGAATTAAGGAATCAGTATCCGTATATAATAAATTTAAATTATTACCATATTTTACTTTTAAATACCCATAATAAAAATTATACATTACAGTTTTGGCAATATCCAGAATACTCATCCCAACATAAATTGGTTTATTGTATTCAATGCAAACCTGTTGAAGTTGAAGAGCAACTAGATTTTCAGAGAAAATTTTAAAATCCTTTAATTGAGGTTTAGAAATAAGTTTTTCGGCACTAAATTTATTACCCTGTCTTTCCCATTGAGATACTAATTTAATATCTGCTCGCCTATCAACATTTTCCATGGTTTTACCGAAAATTGAATTATTTGCCAATTTATAACAATTTTTATCAAATTTATTTTTAGATAAATTTCGTAAATTTGTATTTAAATCTATATATTCCGCTAACCATGGTGATTGTGTAAACTTAACTGCTCTGTGTATTTTTATGATTTTGAGTCCAAATTGTAGACATTGTTTCAGATATCGGTAGTGAATGATATAGTTATATTTATTATGTAAGTTTGGAATTAATTTGGAGTGGTTTGAAATTGGTGGTGTATATTGTTCAGGACAAAATGGGAAATCATTATGACTATCATGTAAATAATTTGGATATTCTAAATCAACTTCAAATATGTATCCTATAGATGATGTATCTGAAAGTTCGGATATATTTAAAGTTTCTATTTCGAGCTTAGGTACCCAAGCAAAATTTTTTTCAGGCAAATATTGTTTCATAGCATAACCATACAAATTTGTGGCGTCTAAGTAAGTGATATATGTTGTAGGTCTTTCAGGATTAAAATTTTCTAAGAATGGATTATTTGCTTCAGATTTGCGTTTGGAACAAGTGCTAACCCCACCACGAACACCTTTTTTGAAAAAATGAAGCATATCTGGTTCCGTTAATAATTCTAATTCTACATTAGTTAATTTCATCATTGCATCCCAGCACATAGAAGGGCTAGTGACATAATTAACAGGATCTAACTTATAGGTTTTAATACATGTGGATCTATAATTTTCAAAAACATCAGCCAAAAGTAAAACATCAGATTTTAAGTAAATATCGGAATAAGCCCCTATTGTAGAACACTTAAATAGATTCCACACTTCTACAGCACGATTGTAGTCTTGAGGAGAGATATTTTCATCGGTTAAGTTATTATAAAATTTATCAATCGATGGTAGAGATTTCTCATTTAATTTTTCGTTGGAATCTATGTAAGAGTATGGAAATACCCCTTTTTGTCTAATGTATCGAAATTCATCAGCATTTGAGAAAAACTTTTTAATTTCAAAACATTGTGAATCTTGTAGAGTTTGTGATAGTGACTCTAAAGACTCTGGGAGAAATTGAAAAGAATCTATAAAGCGTAGTCGCAAAGCAACTGGTTTCCGCTTTTCTGACACATAACTATCAACGAAAATTTCCTTACTAAAAGAAATATACTTTTCTTTATTTTGAGCTATAACACTAATATTTTCTTTATTATAGCAAAGCGATTTAATAAATAGGTGAGAATCATAGTTTTTTAAATTATGCAATACTATTGGTATATATTTTGGAGGTTTAAAATGCAAATTACATATTGAGTGGGCGGCTCCTCGATATTTACCTGTAATATGACAATGATCCCTACACTTTATGAAATTTCCTTTTGAAAAAGGTTTTTCACATACATAACAAATGCTAGAATTTTCATATTCAATCTGTTCCACAGATGATAAATCTTTCAATGGTACTTGATATTTTAAATATTTTTTATAAATTTCTTTTACATCATTTTCAATGTATTCAATAAATTTTATGGCACAATCTGTACCTCTATAAAGTTTAAGACACACAACATTCTCATCAAATGATGATTTAATATAATAAGCAAATGAATAGGGTATAGTTCAGCAGTTTTAATAGTATATGAGGTTGTCGAATCAGGTGTAGATTGTTGGCACTCAATGTTTTTCAAATAACATTCAAAATCGGCATAAATAACAAAAGGAGCTTTATACTGTTTCTGAATATTTTGAAACTTTAATATATTTGCAGGAATATAATTGCCAAATTTATCCAAAATCAAATTATCTGAAGGAAGCTCAATTCGAACAAAACTACAATCACGTTCTAAATGTGTGTTAAGTTTTTCATATGTTCCAAAATATTGAAGGCATCCATCACATAAGTATTTTTTTATTTTCTTTTTTGATAATTGTTTGTATACCAAGCAACCTAAATCCTTTATCCAACAGTAGTGGTTATTTCCATCATCAGAACTTATTAAAAGCAAATTAATATGTAATTTTTTCTTTTCATTATTATAATGTAAAGGACCGACAATCTCATATACCTTTTTATTATCCCTTAAAAATTTTTCAACTCCATATACATTTATGGACAAATTATTTTTTTCCTCAAACTTTTTTATATCTAATAATTTTACTGGAAATTCAATACCTGTAAAATCGAAAGCGTCTCTGAAGTCTGGATATGATGAGGTCTTTCGAGGATTACCGGTTGGCTGGTATGCTGCTGAAACCACTGCCCAGGCGAAACAGCAAGTGTCCTCATTCATCACATTCACTATTGATTTAGAAAAGTGATGCATCTTAATGTAGGAGGAGGCATTCAATGGGTTGTACTTATTGATGTTGACTTCCAAATGCAGAATTCTTTGTAGAGCCCACCCTGTAATAGGAATTAAAAAATTAGTTCTGAATAATATTTGTTAGAGATGTACAAGTGATATTAAGAAAACTTAGCTCTTGAGATTAAATAATAATTACCTGAGTCTCTTTCCGGCAATTCATCTGCTTTGGTTTCAATAATCTTGAATAAATCATCGTAAAGCTGTTGTAGATCAGTTGTATGGGTTACAATGAAGAACGGTGTATTAAATGACTTAATTGAAGTAGAGGTTAAAGTTGGAGAATAATATATCCCAAATAACTCCAAATTTACTTTAGCACATGTAAATTCTTGTTGGCGCTGGCGTATTAATGTTTGCACTTTATTACCAACATCTTGCTGAAACTTTTTGATGTCGATGTGATAATTCTGCGAATATATTCTGTAGGAAGCTATTCGACATTTAAATGCACTCCTGATAATATCAATTCCATTTCCATATTTTATGCAGCTCCTGTTTTTATGAATATTTGTCCTCAAGTGTGTGCTCCAGGAATTAGATTTGACATTTACTTCACAATCTTGGCAATATCGCATTTGAGGTCTTGAAAGTAGTTCATCAACTGAAACAATTATTATTTTTTAATTTCTCTGTAAAACTTTATTAATATTAAAAAGTACAATTAAAAGAAAAATTATAGCTAAATATGTTATAAAAAAATACTTACGATTAATTATATAATCTTCCAAGTTAAAGGTGTTTTCGTTATTAACAACATTTTCTCGAAGGTGGCGTACAATATTTTGTTTTCTTTTAAATTCTCTTAAGCAGTGCGTGCAAAGGAGAGTCATTTTAAAATGGAATCGATTAGGGCCGTGTCGCTTTTAAATAAATACAATTTCGATCTATCAAGACCCAATGACATAGAATAATTAGCAATTTTTTCAGCTCGCGCAATTTAGAAAACTTTGGAATTTACTTTTGAATTAACTTTTGGATTCACTTTTTAATTTGAAGAAAAACATGGATTTTTTAAAAAAAATATATTTCCCAAATTTAAAAGAAGATCGCCTTATCTTTGTATACAATTTTTAACGTCTTTTAAAGTCGAATTAGATAAATTATTACATATACTATCCAAGTTGAAATAAGAGAACACCATTGATTTAAATCTAGATGCCGCGCATCTTGTGTCACTCTTATTTAAACTCGGCTTAGATTTCATGCGAATAAATTTATCTAATTCACTCTTATTTGCCGCCAGCTGTCGCTCTGACTGCTTTCGTTCTGCCTGCTGTCGTTCTGCTTGCTGTAGCTCTGCCTGCTGTCGCTCCGCCTGCTCTCGCTCTGCTTGCTGTAGCTCTGCCTGCGGTCGTTCTGCTTGCTGTCGTTCTGCTTGCTGTAGCTCTGCCTGCTGTCGTTCTGCTTGCTGTAGCTCTGCCTGCTGTCGCTCCGCCTGCTGTAGCTCTGCTTGCTGTAGCTCTGTTGCTGTAGCTCTGCTTGCTGTTCCAACCACGATGGCTATAGAACCTCTCTGTTTAATCTCAGAGTTTCGACCAAAAGGTCCACTCGTTGTCGCGCAGTTCAAAAATTAAAATTAGAGGTTGAAACTACTTCAATCGTTATTTGTTGATTTAACTTCTCCGCACACCCTTAAAACAGAACACTACTAAAAAGAATCGGAAAACCACATACTAAATTGGGGGTAGTTACCCTTACACGAAGGGTTTGCAATTTAAGCCTGTAATATTTCAACAATGATCGCCCACATACATAGAAATCTAACCCCAAAACTTCGTTAAAAGGCATCAAGTAATAAGCTCAAAATACGGCATCAAAAATAGGGGTGAAAACTACCCCAACCCAAAATTCTTGTTACTATTAAGTGGTTAGGTGAAAATGCCTCCTAATGCACACACTTAAATTCTCTCAGTGCAGCCCGCAACTATTTTCAGTTATACACAAAAACTACCCTCTAGGAATATAATGATCATCTTCAAAACCTCCAACCACGATGGCTGAAGAACCTCTCTGTTCAACCCCAGAGAATCAATAGAAAAGGTTCACTCCCTGTCGCACAGTTCAAAAAATAAAATTAAGGGTTGAAACTACCCCAATCGTTATTCACTGATTTAACGTCTCCGCACACGCTTAAAATAGAACACTACTAAAAAGAATCGGAAAACCACATACCAAATTGGGGGTAGTTACCCTTACACGAAGGGTTTGCAATTTAAGCCTGTAATATTTCAACAATGATCGCCCACATACATAGGAATCTAAACCCAAAACTTCATTAAAAGGCATCAAGTAATAAGCTCAAAATACGGCATCAAAAATAGGGGTAAAAACTACCCCAACCCAAAATTCTTGTTACTATTAAGTGGTTGGGTGAAAATGCCCCCTAACGCACACACTTAAATTCTCTCAGTGCAGCCTGCAACTCTTTTCAGTTATACACAAAAACTACCCTCTAGGAATATAATGATCATCTTCAAAACCTCCAACTACGATGGCTGAAGAATCTCTCTGTTCAACTCCAGAGAATCAGTCGAAAAGGTTCACTCCCTGTCGCACAGTTCAAAAAATAAAATTAAGGGTTGAAACTACCCCAATCGTTATTTACTGATTTAACGTCTCCGTATACCCTTAAAATAGAACACTACTAAAAAGAATCGGAAAACCACATACTAAATTGGGGGTAGTCACCCTTACACGAAGGGTTTGCAATTTAAGCCTGTAATATCTCAACAATGATCGCGCACATACATAGGAATCTAACCCCAAAACTTCGTTAAAAGGCATCAAGTAATAAGCTCACAATACGGCATCAAAAATAGGGGTGAAAACTACCCCTACCCAAAATTATTGTTACTATCAAGTGGTTGGGTGAAAATGCCTCCTAATGCACACACTTAAATTCTCTCAGTGCAGCCCGCAACTCTTTTCAGTTATACACAAAAACTACCCTCTAGGAATATAATGATCATCTTTAAAACCACCAACCACGATGGCTGAAGAACCTCTCTGTTCAACCCCAGAGAATCAATCGAAAAGGTTAACTCCCTATCGCACAGTTCAAAAAATAAAATTAGGGGTTGAAACTACCCCAATCGTTATTTACTGATTTAACGTCTTCGCACACCCTTAAAATAGAACACTACTAAAAAGAATCGGAAAACCACATACTAAATTGAGGGTAGTTACCCTTACACGAAGGGTTTGCAATTTAAGCCTGTAATATTTCAACAATGATCGCCCACATACATAAAAATCTAACCCCAAAATTTCGTTCCGATTAGGAAATTATTAAATTTTTTCGAATTATCGTACATTATTTATAACGTTGTTTCGAAAAGTCTCTATATACCTACTCGATAGCCTGCCTAAGACCGAACGGCTTCGCTGCTCAAAGTAAAGTGCATGCATAACGATGCTGGAGAGGAACGAGATGAGGGGCGGAGCTAAATAAATAACAGGTGTAGTTTATGTAACCAATCAATATAGGAGGCAAACCTGCACTTTCACTATTATGAATAGTCGCACGAAACCATCAATATCTCGTTGGAATAAACCTTAACTAACTTCTGTACTCCTGATAATCGAAAAATTGAAACAGCCTTTATTTTACGCTAAAAATTCCATAAATATTGTTTTTATTCACAATGTCTTTTAATATTTGGCCTATAGAATATTCAAATTGCACTTTGAATATCTTGTTTATGTTCTTTTGTTTTTAACCCTATGCAGGGATATTACTTTTGTTTTTAACCCTATGCAGGGATATTACTTTAGTTTATATAATCTTCCTTGTACACCCTGGTGCAAGTATCCTAATTTACTTACGAAAATCTTAATTTTCGCGAGTTTTCTAACAATTTCACCCAGAAAAGACACAAAAATTCGTAGTTTTCCGATTTTACACCGTACTTATTCAGTCTGTGGTATTATTATGATCTAAAATCCATTAATTAAATTTAAATTCCAAGACCATTCAGCTCTCAAAAATATGTCTGCACGGCTTCGCTGTTCGAACTGAAGTGCTTACATAATAGTGTTAAAGAGAAAAAAGACGAGGGGTAGAGCCAAAGAAAAAAGGTGTAGTTTACGTAACCAATCGATATAGGACTTCCACGACTAAGAAGAGTTGCAGAATACAATCTATATCTTTTTCTGATATACCTTCACTAATTTCTGTACTCTTAATAATCGAAAATTTAAAACAATTTTAAACACTTTAATGTTACCCTAAAAAAAAGACCACACAAATTTTTTAACACTTTTTCAGTCACCCGTAGAAAACAGCCAGATAAATGTTGTTTTAATTCATAATGTATTTATAATATTTGACCTATGGCCTATATATCCTGCACTTTGAATACCTTGTTTATATTCTTTTGTCTGGAACCCTACACAGGGATAGTCCCAAATATGCCAAGTTCAGAGACAAGAGTATAACAATAGGTCACGAAATCTTTCTTGTACATGCTGGTCCAAGGTGCAAGTTCCCTAATTTCCTTAAATGACATTCATTTTCGTGAGTTTTTTAACAATTTCACACCAAAAAGATACAAAAACTCATAGTTTTCCGATTTTGTACCGCACTTATTCAGTCTGTGGTCTTCTCAAGATCTGAAATCCATTAATTAAATTTCCATTCCAAGACAGTTCACCGCCACATAAGAGACGTCCGCACGGCTTCGCTATTCAAACTAAAGTGCATATGTAGTAGCGATGGATTGAAAAAAGATGAGGGGCGGAGCTAAAGAAAGAAGAAGAGTAAGAAGGAGAACGTAACATATCGATGTAGGGCTTCCACCACTAAGGATAGTAACAGCATACCATCAATGTCAGGTTCTGATATATCTTCATTAACTTCTGTATTCCTGATAATCGAAAATTTGAAACGGGCCAATTTCACCCTAAAAAAAAATAAAAAAATGGCCACACAAAATTTTTAAAACTTTTTTAATCCTGACCCATACAAAAGACAGCTATAAATGCTGTTTTAATTCACAATGTCTTTATAATATTTGACCTATGGACTATACATCCTGCACTTTGAATATCTTATTTATGTCCTGCTGTTTTCAACCCTATGCAGGGATATTACCAAATATGCAAAGTTCAAAGACAAGAGCATAACTTTAGATTACGTAATCTTCCTTGTACACCCTGGTTCAATGCGCAAGTTCCCTGATTTTCTTACGAAAATCTTAAATTGCATTCATTTTCGCGAGTCTTTTAACAATTCCACCCCGAAAACACAAATTTTCATAGAGTTTCTCGATTCTACATCGCGTCTATTCAGTCTGTGGCCTTCTCAAAATCTGAAAATGTTTCAATCGTACCCATTATTTAAATTTAAATTCTAAGACAATTCGGCTCCATAGAAGACGTCTACACCGGTTCGCTGTTCGAACTGAAGTGCATACATGATGGTGTTGCAGAGAAAAATTTTGATGGGCGGAGCTAAAGAAAAAACAGGTGGAGTTTACGTAACCAATCGGAATAGGGGGCGAACTTGGGCAGCCAATCAGAAACAAGGTCATTCTTGGCTGACCAATCAAAAAAGTGGTGGGGGGGTCAACTAGGAGCCCCCTATTCCCACTACTGACGTACATCGGATGATCCACTTTCACTCTATTTTCCCAGGTTTTTAGCAAAATCCAGACTCTCAAATCTTCCCTGTCATCTGCAATTCTTCTTTTTTTCTTTATAGGATTTTCCAGATCGATATCGGAGCGTTTCCTTTTCCCTGATGTTGAAGAGTACTCGTAGTCTTGGAAATAAGGGTCAAATAGTCCTGGATGCCAATGTTGTTGCTCCATCAGAATTCTGCCACTTGGAGATGTCGTAAGTTTCGCATCGCAGTCCTTTTTCAAAAAACATCTGTATGTAATGCCATCTCGGGTAACGTTGGAAAAGCTATATAAGTATCTTCCTATTATTACTACTCGGTCAAACTCCGGTTGATCTGCAAGTCTTCGTAAAATATCTTGGTCAGACCACACCCTAAGATCTGCTGGATCTACAAAATCTTCTAAAGTTGACATGGCGACTATATGGACTTTAATGTTGTTAATGTTGCTCCTTCGAAATCTTGAATTGTAATGAGAATCACACCAAAATATTTTTCCTTTTAAACATTTTCCCATAATGCATTATTGTTTTGTTGCACCAATCAGAGTTGACAATTAGTGTGACACGCCCCCTTTAGGGAGGGTGGGAGTGAAATTGGACTAACTGTAGTTTAATATTAATTTCATTATAGTATATTGGGATGAAAGGTAATAAAATAAATGTAGTTAGGACTCCCAAAAACTGTTATAAAGGAAAATCGGTTCAAACTGTTTGGGAAATTCGGATTGCAAACACTGAAAGTTTAAAAAATTCTATCTAACTTTCTTATGTAGCAGTATATATTTTTGGAGTGTTTATAAGTAAAACTGAAAATTCGTAACGATTTAAACTTTGTGTTTAATCTTCATGAATTTTAAAATTAAGTCAGAACTAGCCGTTCAACGGAAAATTTTTATCAAGACTTATGACTGATTGTTATTATTAAAGTCAAAGCCTTAAATACAGATACAATTAGAAACCGTAATCAAAAAAGACTAAATTGCTCTGCAATCCCATTCTTCTTTCAAGCTGCAGGGTTCAAGATATCGCTGCAAGATAACATAGTGTGTACTAGGTGAAAAAATACAAAACACAAGATCTACATTAAATGAAACTGGCCGCCAAATTTTTACACTTCGCTTACGGCTTAGCAACACTATTCATCCTACCTTATAGACGATTAATGACACATTCGCTGAGTTCAGATAAACTTCATATGCACCAATACACACCAAAAAGGAAAAAAGCGAAATTACTCCACTTAAAAAATATACAATATCCAGTCAAATCCTTCTGAAACGAGAGCACGCAATTCTTCTTCTTCAAAAAAAAAACCTAATTCTAGCTGCAGAAAAGGTACTTTCTAAGGGTTTCAATTTTGCTAATACTCCATCTCGTATCCTTGTGGAAAACATAATATGTCGAAATCTCCCTATCAAGCCCAAGTCGAGACACAGCAGAAACTATTCTCCAAGAAGTATCAACTGCTCTTTGAAACGCACAATACCTTAAACCAAATCTCTCTAGAGAGGAATTCAGAGCTTTACAAGATTTACGAAAGGATTGTTCGGTTATAATCCCACCAGCAGACAAAGAAAACTCTATCGTAATCCTCAATGCCACTGAGTACCACAAAAAATGAAGTTTGCTTTACGACTTTTCCTATAAGCATGTACAAGCTGATCCAACAACATACCTGGAAAAAACTACAAAAACACCAATAAAATCATCACAATAAGGCGATGAAATCAAAAAGTTGGTAATTCCAAGAGAGAAATCTTTGATGTGCCCAAAATTCTACGGCCTTCTTAGGATCCACAAAAAAGACGTTCCACTTAGACCCATATTCAGTTCAGTAGTCTCACTCACGCAACCCTTCATATGTTAAAATCTCCCACCATTTCTGTGAAGTCATCAGAAGC
The DNA here is from genome assembly GCA_034092305.1 of Diaprepes abbreviatus. Taxonomy (NCBI): domain Eukaryota; kingdom Metazoa; phylum Arthropoda; class Insecta; order Coleoptera; family Curculionidae; genus Diaprepes; species Diaprepes abbreviatus. Next base: position 2,693,761 of record JASJET010000326.1, on the reverse strand, counting down.
ATAAAAATGAACACAAATTATATCTTGGTGAGTTTTGACGTCACGTCTCTCTTCACTCAAGTTCCCGTCAACGAAATTCTTTCCATCTTAGAAACAAAATACCATCTACCACAACACATCATCAAATTAGCCAAACATTGCCTTGCTATTATCGATATCACCTACAAAGAGAGATACAAACAAATAGACGGAGCACCTAAGATTTCATCAATATTACCCGCTTTGGCCAATCTATTCATGGAAAATTTCGAAACAGAAGCTCCACAGTTATCCCCCGAAAAACCAAAACAATGGTTGAGCTATATCAACGACATGTTAGTGGTGTGGCTACATGGTTTAAATAAAATAAAAAAGGAAAGAAAATGAGATAATCACACAGTCTACCTAAATCTAATACACAAAAACAAATATTTGCAAACAGCTTCCTACCACGATCAAACAAAACTTTTTGCGGTAGCCAAAACGCTTGCCTATCGGTCTCTGATACTAACAGATGAAGAAAACAAAGACAAGGAAATCCAAGCGTTCAAGACAATCCCAACAAACAACGGGTATACAGACAAGACAACCTAAACGGCCATAAGAATGAAGCCCAGAGAACCAAGGCCACACCTGAAGAACTGCTGATTTTATAAAATCTTCTCAAGTTGACTTTGTGACTCTGGCTACATTATCTCATTTGAAGTTTTCAATTGAATTAAGACTAACACCAAAATTTCATCCCTTCTAAACATTGTCCCATTATGCAGATTTAATTGTTTTATTGCATCAATAAAAGTAAATGGAATATATTCAATATTAATATCCTAATTAGGGTACAGGTAAAACTTTTCTAACTTTCCAAACAATTATGGTAATTGTCCAATTGTTCAGTAAAAGTTTAATAATGTACATTTAAGGGTTTTATTGCACCAATAAAAGTAAATGGAATATATTGAATGTGAATATGCTAATTAGTCTAGATAAAATTTTTCCAACTTTACGGTCATTAAGTGTAATTGATTTTATTGCCCTCATAAATAACTTAAAGCTGCAATTTTTAACCTGTATGACAAGCCGCCATTAAAGACCTTCATAAATAGCAGTCTTTAATTCTACAAGTTCACGGGTAAAACTGTAGATCCAAAGCGATCTTAACTTGACATTACTTAGAACTAATAAAGCGTTTAATTAAAGTTCTTATTTCCTTTAATAATAATCATAATAGTCTCTCACATACATAGCAAGATCCACTTTTACTTTATTTTCTCAGATTTTTAGCAAAGTCCAGACTCTCAAATCTTCTCTGTCATCTGCAAATTCTTCTTTTTTTCCTTATAAGATTTTCAAGATCGGACCGTCTTCTCTTACCTGATGTGGAAGAGTCCTGGTAGTCTTGCAAGTAAGAGTCAAATAGTCCTGGATACTATTGTCCTTGCTCTGATAGAATTCTGTCGTTTGGAGACGTCATAAGTTTTGCATCACAGTCCTTTAAAAAAACGTCTGTATATAATACCAGTTCGTGTAATATTGGAAAAGTTGTACAGATATATTCCTATTATTATATCTCGGTCAAACTCGATTGATCTGCAACTTTTCGTAAAATATCTTGGTCGGACCACACTTTAAGATCTGCTAAGTACATGAAATTTTTTAAATTTGACATTATTGATAGAGAAGAAGACCAAAACTTTACAATGAGATGAAAGGTAGAATTAATTTAATTCAACAAAAAAGGTAAAAGAAAACACTGGAGTATAGTTGAAAGAAAGGCCTTCATAGTTAAGAAATATTCATTTCCTGCCAGTCACTAAGAACACGTTTTTGGTTGCCCGTATAAACTTGTTCCAAAAATAACTAAATAGAAGTCACGCTACTGCCTAAAAGAATGAATAATCGAGTTGGGAAGAAAATTTGCAAGAAAAAAAATTAAAAAGGCTCTGGATATAGTAAAACCTAAAAATGCAATGAATAATATGCTGTTGTACGACAGATATATGAGAAATGCTGAATGAAAATGATATTGTCTTGCCAAAACGTAACTAATAGCAAAAATGAAGAAAAATTATCCAGATTAACTACAATAAAGTTAAAATGAAATTTTTACCGTGAAGGTATTTTAACGTTACTCTTTCAAAGTTTGCAATTATAATGAGAATAACAATAAATATTCTTCCTGTTAAACATTATCCCATAACGCAAATTTGATTGTTTTATTGCATCAATAAAAGTAAATAAAATATATTGAACAATATAACGCTAGTTATTATATATGTAATCTCCTTTCACGCAGAGAAAAAGAAAGAATATATACAGTCGATTTCCTGCAAGTACCACTCTGATCTTCTCTCGATAATTTCCAAATTTTTTACAATATTATTATGCTAAGCGGGGTACAGGTATTTAAATAGTTGTTCATATGTATTATACCTTCTGCTTTATTTCTCAATGAAATTTTGATTTTATTTTAAATTTCACACTACTCCAGTGATTGCATAAATGTCATTTGACTGGTGCTTTTTTCAGTCTGGAATCGAAGTCCGCAGGTTTTTAATATTCTACCGATTTGGAATTTATATTTTATATAGCAATAAATGAAGTTGTTTTTTACGAATGTTGTTCTCGGTTTAATACAGCTCCACTGACGAGAGCATAAGGTCGTCGAAACTCGTATGGGGAGAGGACCGGAATTGTATTTGCAGGAAACAAACTGTTTGTCTATATTCTTTCCTATTCTCTGCTTCAAAGGATAATATATAAACAACTATAATGATCTCTCATGCATATTGGGTAATTCAAATTGAATTTATATTTTAAGATATGTTAATTAGTTTTTTTCTTACATATTATTGTGATTAAATAAAATTCAACCAAATATAATTATAGATTTTTATTTTAGAAAATATAAGATTCCAGTAAAACAATATTCAATTACATACCATAGTATTTAAATAAAATATAAATTACATATTAAAATAATATAATACATAGTCATTATTAAATGTTTAATTTAGTAACTCTTGACAGTATTCATAATAGTCTCTGACGTACATCGGATGCTCCACTTTCACTCTGTTTTCCCAGGTTTTGAGCAAAGTCCAGACTCTTAAATCTTCCCTGTCACATGTAAATCTTCTTTTTTTCGTTGTAGGATTTTCCAGGTCGATATCGCATCGTTTCCTTTTCCTTGATGCTGAACAGTCGTAGAATTGGAAATCAGGATCAAATAATCCTGGATGCCAGTGTTGTTGCTCCATCAGAATTCTGCCACTTGGAGACGTTATAAGCTTGGCATCGCAGTGCTTTTTCAAGAAGCATCTGTATATAATGCCATGTCGCGTAACGTTGGAAAAGCTGTACGGGTATCTTCCTATCATTACGACTCGGTTAAACTCCGGCTGATCTGCAATTGTTAATAGAATATCTTGGTCGGACCACATCTGAAGATCTGCTGGATGGACAAAATCTTCTAAAGTAGACATTGCGACTATAAGGACTTTAATGTTGTTAATGTTGCTTCTTCGAAGTCTGCAATTATAATAAGAATAATAACAAAATATTTTTCGTTCTAAACATTGTCCCATAATGCAAATTTAATTACCGTGGTTGACCAATCAAAGTCGAAGGAAAATGAGTGTGACACGCCCCATTTAGGGAGGAGCCTTGTAACAAGAGAGGAAGCAAAATTTGACTAACTGTTTTTAATATTTTTGTGATAGTATATTGAGACGAAAGAAAAAAATTAATAAAATAAATGAAGTTAGAACTCCCAAATATCATTATAAAGGGAAATCGATTAAAACTGGTTGAGAATTCGGATTGCAAACGCTGAAAGATTAGGACATGCTACTCTAAAGAAAATTTTAGAAAATTGGAAGTACTATATAGTGAAAAGTTGCCTTCAAGTTAAGAGGAAATAGTTTCATTTAACCTAACCTCATTTTATATAAGAGAATAAAAACTTTCTTATGTGGCAGTATTGATTTTTGGAGTGTTTACAACTAAAACCAAAAATCCGTAACAATTTAATTTTTGTGTTAAATCATCATGAATTTTAAAAAAAAAGTCAGAACTAGTCGGCCAACGAAAGATTTTATCAAGACTTATGATGGATTGTTATTATTGAAGTCAAACACTTTTAAATACAGATATAATTACATACTGTCTTCAAAAAAGACTAGATTGCTGTGCGACCTCATTTTCGTTTCAGGCTGCAAGGCTCAAGATATCGTTCCTATGTGTTGCAAGAAAACATACTCTGTTCAAAACCATAAAACCACAAGAATAATCTACAACACCAGCATGGTGCTACTCACAAAATCTACATTTAATGGAACTGACCGCCAAATTCTTACACTTCGCTGACGGCTTAGTAACAATCGCTAACTTCAACATGAGCCTGAAATTATTTCATAACATCGAAAATAACTCTAATTTCCGCTGCAGAAAGGATACTTTCCAAGGAATTCAATTTTGCTAATACTCCGTCACGTATCCCAGTGGAAAACATACTATGTTGTGTCGAATCCTCCCTCTCAAGCCCAAATCCAGACACAGCAGGAATCATTCTCCAAGAATTATCAACTGCCCTTCGAAACGCACAGCGCCCTAAACCAAACCTCTCTAGAGAGGAATTCAGAGCTCTACAAGATTTACGACAGGACCGTTCAATTATAAACCTACCTGCAGATAAAGGGAACTCTACCGTAATCTTCAATGCCACTGAGGACCACAAAAAATGAAGTTTGCTTTACGACTCTTCCTATAACCATATACAAGCTGACCCAACAACATACCTGGAAAAAACTACAAAAACACCAATAAAATCATCACAATTAGGTGATGAAATCAAAAAGTTAATAATTCCTAGAGAGAAATCTTTGATGTGCCCAAACCTCTACGGCCTTCCTAAGATCCACAATAAAGACCTTCCTCTTAGACCCATAGTCAGTTCATTTGGCTCACTCACGCAACCCTTAGCAAAACACTTGGCCAAAATCCTACAATTTTTGGTCGAAAAAGCCGGTTTATGGGTTAAAAAATCGCACCATTTCTGGGAAGTCTAAACATAAAAAATAAAAAAAATGTTATTGTGGTGAGTTTTGACATCACATCTCTCGTGACTCAAATTCCCATCAAGGAAGCTCTTCATCTTAGAAACAAGATACCACCTTACCACAACATATCAGTCAAAGACTGCCTGCTATCAACTACTTCACCTACAAAGAACAGGTATACAAACAAATAGACGGAGTACCTATGGTATCATAAATGTTACCCGCTTTGGCCAATCTACAGACAGCCCCGAAAAACCGAAACTATAGCTGAACTATATCAACGACACATTTATAGTTTGGCTATATGGTATAAATAAATTAATTAACTTCGTCGATCATCTAAACAACATACACCCTAATATTAATTTTACCATGAAAGTAGAACGCAATAAACAACTGCCATTCCTGGATATTTTATTAAAAAGAAAGAAAATAGCTTTTTATCCCATGTGGTTTCTCGGAATCTGACAAAAACAAATATTTGCAAGCGGATTCCCACTACCCCCCAACACAACTTTCTGCGATAGCCAAAACCCTAGCCTATCGGTCCACGACACTAACAGATGAGGAAAATAAAGATAATGAAATCAAAGCGCTCGAGGAAGCCCTAACATACAATGGGTACAGACAATACAATCAAAATGGCCTAGAGAAAAAAAAAACCGAACGAGATCCAGAAACAAAAAAAATCATTCTTACCCTATGTCAAAGGTACCACAAACAAAATTAGCAAAATTCAAAAATGACACAATATTTACACCGTTTTCAAAGCAGACTGGAAAATAAAAGGCATTTTCTCGTCAGCCAAAGACAAAATTTCACTAAAAAATCAAGGAGTCTATGAAATCTCATGAGGTGAATGTAACCTGTCATACATAGGACAGGCCAGCAGAAAAGTTAGCGCGCAAAGGGATGAAAACTTCAACGCGGTCAGACAAAAACAATCGACTTTCGAACAACACCAGAATGATGCCAATATATACAAACAGATATTTGCAAGCAGAACCCCACCACCATCTGGCACATCTTTTAGCGGTAGCCAAAACCATAGTCAATTGGTTTCTGACCCTAGCAGAAGAAGAAAATAAAAACAATGATATCGAAGCGTTCAAGGAAGCCCTAACAAATAACGGGTATACAGACAAAACAATCCAAACGGCCATAAAAAAAGAATCTCAGCCAAACAAGACAACACCTAAAGAACTACTGATTTTATAAAATCTTCTAAAGTTAACTTTGTGACTATATTCTCTCTTTTGAAGTCTTCAGTTGAAATGAGAACAACACCAAAGTATTATTCCTTCTAAACATTGTCTCAATATGCAGATTTGATTATTGAACCAATAAAAGTAAATGGAATATATTAAATATTAATATCCTCAATAGGGTACTTGTAAAAGATTTCTAACCTTACGTTAATTGTCGAATAATGCACATGTAACGGTTTTATTGCACCAATAAAAGTAAATGGAAGATATTGAATGTTAATATGATAGTTAGGGAACAGGTAAAATTTCTACAACCTTAAGGACATTTAGTGTAATTGATTTTATTTCCCTCATAAATAGCTTAAAGCAGCAATTCTTAAACTGTGTGACAAGCCGCCACTAAACACCTTAAATAGCACTCTTTAATTCGAAAAGTTCACAAGCAATACTAAAGATCCAAAACGATCTTAACTTGGCATTACTTGGAACTAATAAAGAGTATAATTAAAGTTCATATTTCTTTTAATAGTAATCGTAATGGTCTCGCACGTACATAGGAAAATCCACTTTCTTCTTATTTTCTCAGATTTTTAGCGAAGTCCAGACTCCCAAATCTTCATAGTCATCTGCAATTCTTTTTTTTTTCATTATAGGATTTTCTAGATCGATATTGGACTGTATTCTCTTACCCGATGTTGACGAGTTCTGGTAGTCTTGGAAGTAAGGATCAAATAGTCCTGGATGCCAATGTCCTTGCTCCGATAGAATTCTGCCATTTTTTAGATGTCATAAGTTTGGCATCACAGTCCTTTAAAGAAACATTTGTATGTAATGCCATCTCGTGTAACATTGGAAAAGCTGTACAAATATCTTCTATTATTACTACTCGGTGAACCTTCGGTTGATCTGCAACTTTTCGTAAAATATTTTGGTCAGACCATACTTTAAGATCTACTGAGTCTATAAATTTTCTAAAATTGTTACATTGGTTTTTAAAAGAAAAAAGCGCAGAACCTCACAATGTGGTGAAAGGATGAGCTAATTTAATTCAATCAAGAAAGTAATGGAAAACACTAGAATACAGCTGAAGGCTAGTAGCAGCACCAGCGAGCAAAAATGCCGAGCTAAGCACTATGCTAGAGAATAGGGGTAGGAAATTAAGGGCGCCACGGCATCTAAAGCTAGGATTAATACAGAATCCTTAAACGATGTCGTTAGGAACTAACTTTTAATTTTACTCTGCAGCAGCACAACAAAACAAGAAAAGATACAAAAGCAAGCAATATGTGTGTCATATAAAACTGAATCGTAGTTCGTTATAATAAAACCTTTTATTAAAAGTTTAAACTGCGTAAGCTAGATATAGCAAAATATTAAAAGATAATGAAAGTTGAGTAAATACACAAAGAAGAATAAGGAAATAAATACAAATGGTTGACTGTAAACCTCTCACAATATAGTATAAAAAAAATTATTAAGAAAAATAGGCGAACACAAAAGTTTGCCTGTGAAATGGTGAGTTGGCCATTTGTTCACCTTCTCAGTTTAACGGTGTAGGCTCTGACGTAACATCCACAGAAACAAGAAGGAGGCAGTGTCAACAATTAAACTCTGAGGTAGATATCAGTACAATATGCTTGTAGAGTTTACACCATCAACAAAAAAAAACCAAGAAGGAAGATGCCTGTAGGGTGGACCCCGTTTTCCTAGCGCCTAGATGGAATATTTGTCAAAAACGCGCATAAAACTGACAAAAAATTTCTAGGTTTTGTCTCGGTAACGCCAAAAAACCCCAAGTAAGCAAAAAATAACCAAATAAAACGATACTGAAGTGGTACCGAAACAAACTAACTAACTTTCCAAACCCCAAATGCAGCGGCATGCTGCAAATCTAGCGGGATGGAAGTCTTCAGACTTCTTTTGTCGATTCTAACACGAAAAAGCGAAAATGAGGGCAAAAATGGTCTCATTTTATATGTAATTATAGGTAAGCTTCAAGCTTGCTCAACACCCTGCTTCCTTTAAGTGGCAAAGAAAATTTTGGAGAGGTACCAACCTTACAGAAATAGCAGTACAAAATTGACTTGGAGCAACTCGGAACAACAAGAAAGAGCTAAAACAAATTTGCTTATTACTTAATCGTTAGCATTTTCGGCTCTAACTCAAATAGGCATTCATAGTTTATTTATTTTTAAATTAAGAAATATTCATTTCCTGCCAGTCATTCTTCTTCTTCTTCATGTGCCATCTCCGTTTCGAAGTTTGGCTATCATCGTAGCTATTCGGACCTTAGACACAGCTGCGCGAAACAGTTGATTGGAGTTACATCCAAACCACTCTCTCAAGTTTCGTAGCCATGACATTCTTCTTCTCCCGATACTCCGTTTTCCCACAATTTTTCCTTGAATTATATTTTGCAGGAGTTGGTATTTATTTCCACGCATGATGTGGCCAAAATACTGCAACTTTCGACTTTTGATGGATAGTAATAATTCTTTTTCTCTCTTCATCCTTCTAAGTACTTCTTCGTTTGTTATTTTATCGGTCCAGGGTATTTTCAATATTCTTCTGTAGATCCACAGTTCGAACGCTTCTATTTTATTGCAGCAGTATTTATTCATGGTCCATGTCTCCACACCATACAGAAGGATAGAGTGAATATAACACTCTACCAAACGTATTTTTAGTTCCAGGCTTAAGTCTCGGCTGGTCAATATATTTTTCATTTTCATAAAGGCGCTTCTCGCTTTTTAAATTCTTATTGTGATTTCTTTCGTGTAGTCATTTTTTTCGTTCACAGATGTTCCCAGATAGTTATATTTCTCAACTCTCTCAATTTGTTTGTTGTTTACTTGGAGATTGACATTATTGATGTTTTTCTTTGATACTATCATAAATTTAGTTTTCTCTATGTTGAGTGTTAGACCATATTCTTCGCTTATTACTACTAATTTCCTGAGTATTCTCTGTAAGTCGTTGAGATTTTCTGCAAGGATGATGGTATCATCTGCATATCTGATGTTATTGACTGGAATTCCATTCACCTTTATACCAGCCGTTTCGTTTTCAAGCGTCTTTTTAATTATATGTTCTGAGTATAGATTAAATAAAGTTGGTGATAAGATACAGCCTTGCCTGACACCTCTTTTTATGTTTACTTCCTCTGTTAATCTTCCTTCGGTTTGTATTGCCGCTTTTTGGTTATAATACAGATTGCTGATTATTCTTATGTCTCTGGAATCAATGTTTTTATCCTTAAGAAGTTGTACAAGTTGTTCGTGTCTCACTTTGTCGAATGCTTTATTGTAATCGATAAAACATATATAGACCTCCTGGTTTACATCTAGACATCGTTGTGTCAGTATGTTGTATGCAAACAGAGCCTCTCTGGTTCCCAGGCCCCGTCTGAATCCAAATTGGGTGTTTCCGATGTCCTCTTCAAGTTTGGCGTACAATCTGTGATGTATGATTTTCAGGAAAAGCTTAAGAATATGGCTCATTAGACTTATTGTGCGATATTCATTGCAGTGTTTGGCGTTTGGTTTCTTTGGGATGGCTATAAAGATGGATGTGAGCCATTCCTGAGGTATTATGCCGGTTCTATAGATGCTATTGAAGAAGTCTACTAGGATATTTAAATATTTCTCATCTATGAGTTTTATAACGTCTATTGGGAGGTTATCAGGTCCGGGCGCTTTTCCATTTTTCATATTTTTCAAAGCATATTGAATTTCTGTCTTTGTTATATCCGGTCCTGTTTCATCTTTTTGGATTTCTATTTTGATTTCTTTTCGGTTGTCGTCGAATAGTTTTTCTATATAGTTCCTCCATAATTCAATCTTTCCCTCAGCATCACTTACAATTGAGTTATTCTCGTCCAACAGGTAAGGAGTTTCTTTCGTTTTTATTTTTCCCGTTAGCTCTTTCACTTTTCTATACAGATTGAATGTGTCGTGTTTTTTTTGTAGTTCTTCTATCTCTATGCACTTCTCTGTAAACCAATTTTCTTTAGCATTTCGAATTTTCTGTCTGATTTTGGTTTGGATTTCTTTGTATTTACCGGTGTCATTTTTATATTGTCTTCGAGTGTCCATGAGTTTCAGGATTTCTTCTGTCATCCAATTCTTTGTTTCACATTTTACTTTCTTCAGATGTTTTAATGATGGTGTCATTGCAGCTTCTTTAATGGATGTCCATGTTTTATTTATACTTTCGGCGTTGTCCTCACATGGGTTCTCTATTCTATCCAGGTTTTCATTCATTTCCGTTCTCAGTCTTTCCCTTTTCTCACCGTTGTTCAGATTCTTGACATCCACTTTCTCGGGGTTCTGTTTAGGTTTTAATTTTTTCTTCAGCCTTACTTTCATCTTAGCAACAATGGGGTTATGGCTCGATGCTACGTCTGCACCGGGATATGCCTTTATTGATTTGATACTATTTTTATATCTAGTGTTAATCATCAGGTAATCTATCTGATTTTTCACGATTTTGTCTTTGGTGTTTTGTGGTGATGTCCAGGTGTAAAGTCTTCGTTTTGGGAGTTTAAAGAACGTATTTGAAATTACCATGTTATTTTCTTGGCAAAATTGAATCAGGCGGTCTCCTCTGTCGTTGCGAGTACCGAGTCCATAGCTTCCTATACAGTCCCTTACCTTGCCTTGGCCCACCTTGGCATTCAGATCTCCCATTACAACTGTAACATCTCTGGGCTTTGTTTGTTTCAACATGATTTTAATTTCCTCATAGAAACGTTCCACCTCCTCGTCATCTTTGTCTGCTGTAGGTGCGTAGACCTGGATTATGTTGAGCTTTTCGTGTGTTGTTTTTAACTGTAATAGTATTACTCGCTCGGAATACGGTATAAAGTTAATGCAAGAATTAGCTATTTTCTTTCTAAGGATTATAGCCACACCATGTCTGTGTTGCCGGTCATCTTTTCCAGAGAAATAAATTTTGTGATTGTTTCCCAACTGTTGTTCTCCTGTACCTGGCCATCTTGTTTCACTTACTCCCAAGATGTCAACGTCCAACCTGTTCATCTCCTGAACGATATTATGGGTCTTTCCTGCTTCGTACATGCTGGTTACGTTCCATGTTGCTATTTTTATGTTCATTTCTGAAGTTCTTAGAGCACCACTTAATCTTGATGTGGTGTTTTCCATTTCACAGGGATTTCGCTTGATGACGACCTGAGAGGCCCTATGATCTACCTGCGGTATGCCTCCCCTGCCGGATCTTGTCTTCCGAAGTCCATGATCAGTAATTGAATCATTTGTCAAAGTTTGAGCCATGATAATTGAACTAGGGAACTATAATGGGGTGGTTTCCCGTTGCCTTCCCCATCGCTGTATAAACGCCGTTTTTGTGGATACCACTGCGCCGTTTGTTGTCCGTACTACAGCCAATTAGAATATCTTTTATTCCTTGCCTGGAGTCAGTTTTGAGTTAACCAGCTGCCGTTACTCAGTGCTAGTTTTGGTCCGCCCCGGGTATTTCATTTCCCCGGTACCACCCATATCTGGGAGGCTTCCCCCTATCCGCCACCTGGGGAGGCGCCCGATGGAGGACTAGCAACCCCACACGGGCCAGTCATTAAGAACACGTTATTGGTTGCCCGTCCCAGTTCTGCTAAAAATTACTAAAAAGAAGTCACATCCCGAAACGCTACTGCCTAAAAGAATGAATAATCGAGTTGGGAAGATAATTTGCAAGGAAAAAAAATTAAAAAGGCGGGGGGTATAGTAAAACCGAAAAATGCAACAAATAATATGCTGTTGTACGACGGATATATAAGGATTGCTGAATAAAAATGATATTGTCTTGCCAAAACGTAAATATTAGCAAAAATAAGGTTAAATTATCGAAAAACTATAGTAAATTTAAAATGAAATTTCAACCGTGACAGTATTTTAACGTTACTCTTCCAAAGTTTGCAATTATAATGAGAATAATAAAAAATATTCTTCCTTTAAAATATTATCCCATAATGCCAATTTGATTGTTTAATTGCACCAATAAAAGTAAATGAAATATATTGAACAATATGATGCCAGTTATTATATATGTATTCTCTTTTCAGGCAGAGAAAAGGAAAGAATACATACAGTTTATTTCTTGCAAATACTACTTACTATTCTCTTCTCTCCACACTTTCCAAATTTTTTAAAATATTATTATGCTAACCAGGGCACAGGTAAATAGTCGTTGAAGTACTAAAATAATCGATGTCCATAAATATGATAAATATAGCTGTTTTTGTTACACAAGTCTAGTAACACGCTGTCTTTGTTTCCTCCATCTTAAAAATAACGTCTAATTAATGAAATATAATCAAATTTAATAATTCATCTTTTTACGCTGACATAAAATTTAATAATGCTCTATTAATTTTCAACGATTTGAAACGAAAAAACTATTTAATTAAATTCAGTCAGAGAGAAATGGATATTTTTACTAATATTATAATATTTTAATTTATAATCTTTATTGAATACTTTCTAATTTTAATAATAATCGTATTTTTTTCCTTAGTAACTATTTTCATTAAGAAATAAAAACATCGATCCGCCGTATTTAAATAGTTGCTCATATGTATTATACCTTCTGCTTTATTTCTCACTGAAATTTTGATTTTATTTTAAATTTCACACTACTCCAGTGATTGCATAAATGTCATTTGACTGGTGCTTTTTTCAGTCTGGAATCGAAGTCCGCAGGTTTTTAATATTCTACCGATTTGGAATTTATATAGCAATAAAAGAAGTTGTTTTCTACGAATATTGCTCTCGGTTTGATACAGCTCCATTGGCGAGACCATAAGGTCGTCGAAACTCATATGGAGAGAGGACCGGAGTTGTATTTGCAGGAAACAAACTGTTTGTCTATATTCTTTCCTATTCTCTGCTTCAAAGGATAATATATAAACAACTATAATGATCTCTCATGCATATTGGGTAATTCAAATTGAATTTATATTTTAAGACATGTTAATTAGTTTTTTTCTTACATATTATTGTGATTAAATAAAATTCAACCAAATATAATTATAGATTTTTATTTTAGAAAATATAAGATTCCAGTAAAACAATATTCAATTACATACCATAGTATTTAAATAAAATATAAATTACATATTAAAATAATATAATACATAGTCATTATTAAATATGTTTAATTTAGTAACTCTTGACAGTATTCATAATAGTCTCTGACGTACATCGGATGCTCCACTTTCACTCTGTTTTCCCAGGTTTTGAGCAAAGTCCAGACTCTTAAATCTTCCCTGTCACATGTAAATCTTCTTTTTTTCGTTGTAGGAATTTCCAGGTCGATATCGCATCGTTTCCTTTTCCTTGATGCTGAACAGTCGTAGAATTGGAAATCAGGATCAAATAATCCTGGATGCCAGTGTTGTTGCTCCATCAGAATTCTGCCACTTGGAGACGTTATAAGCTTGGCATCGCAGTGCTTTTTCAAGAAGCATCTGTATATAATGCCATGTCGCGTAACGTTGGAAAAGCTGTACGGGTATCTTCCTATCATTACGACTCGGTTAAACTCCGGTTGATCTGCAATTGTTAGCAGAATGTCTTGGTCGGACCACATCTGAAGATCTGCTGGATGGACAAAATCTTCTAAAGTAGACATTGCGACTATAAGGACTTTAATGTTGTTAATGTTGCTTCTTCGAAGTCTGCAATTATAATAAGAATAATAACAAAATATTTTTCCTTCTAAACATTGTCCCATAATGCAAATTTAATTACTGTGGTTGACCAATCAAAGTCGAAGGAAAATGAGTGCGACACGCCCCATTTAGGGAGGAGCCTTGTAACAAGAGAGGAAGCAAAATTTGACTAACTGTTTTTAATATTTTTGTGATAGTATATTGAGACGAAAGAAAAAAATTAATAAAATAAATGAAGTTCGAACTCCCAAATATCATTATAAAAGGAAATCGATTAAAACTGGTTGAGAATTCGGATTGCAAACACTGAAAGATTAGGACATGCTACCCTAAAGAAAATTTTAGAAAATTGGAAGTACTATATAGTGAAAAGTTGCCTTCAAGTTAAGAGGAAATAGTTTCATTTAACCTAACCTCATTTTATATAAGAGAATAAAAACTTTCTTATGTGGCAGTATTGATTTTTGGAGTGTTTACAACTAAAACCAAAAATCCGTAACAATTTAATTTTTGTGTTAAATCATCACGAATTTTTTAAAAAAGTCAGAACTAGTCGGTCAATGAAAGATTTTATCAAGACATATGACGGATTGTTATTATTAAAGTCAAACACTTTTAAATACAGATATAATTACAAACTGTCTTCAAAAAAGACTAGATTGCTGTGCGACCTCATTTTCGTTTCAGGCTGCAAGGCTCAAGATATCGTTCCTATGTGTTGCAAGAAAACATACTCTGTTCAAAACCATAAAACCACAAGAATAATCTACAACACCAGCATGGTGCTACTCACAAAATCTACGTTAAATGGAACTGACCGCCAAATTCTTACACTTCGCTGACGGCTTAGTAACAATCGCTAACTTCAACATGAGCCTGAAATTATTTCATAATTTATCGAAAATAACCCTAATTTCCGCTGCAGAAAGAATACTTTCCAAGGATTTAAATTTTGCCAATACTCCGTTACGTATCCCAGTGAAAAACATAATATGTTGTGTCGAATCCTCCTTATCAAGCCCAAGTCCAGACACAGGAGGAATCATTCTCCAAGAATTATCAACTGCCCTTTGAAACGCACAGCACCCTAAACCAAACCGCTTTAGAGAGTAATTAGAGCTCTACAATATTTACGACAGGACCTTTCGATTATAATCCTACCTGCAGACAAAGGGAACTCTACCGTAATCTTCAATGCCACTGAGTACCACAAAAAATGAAGTTTGCTTTACGACTCTTCCTATAAGCATATACAAGCAGATCTAACAACATACCTGGAAAAAACTACAAAAACACCAATAAAATCATAACAATTAGGCGATGAAATCAAAAAGTTAATAATTCCTAGAGAGAAATCTTTGATGTGCCCAAACCTCTACGGCCTTCCTAAGATCCACAATAAAGACCTTCCTCTTAGACCCATAGTCAGTTCAGTTGGCTCACTCACGCAACCCTTATGACAGATTGTTATTATTAAAGTCAAACCCTTTTAAATACAGATACAATTAGAATCTGTAGTCAAAAAAGACTAGATTACTCTGCGACCTTATTTTCCTTTCAAGCTACAGGGCTCAAGATTTCATTCCTATGTGCTGCAAGATAACATACTCTGTTCAAAATCAATAAACCACAAGGATAATCCACAACATCATCATGGCGCTACTCAGTGAAAGAATACAAAACATAAGATCTACATTAAATGGAAATGACTGAAAAATTCTCTCTCTCTAGAGAGGAATGCAGAGCGCTACAACATTTTCGAAACCAGCAGACAAAGGAAACTCTACCGTGATCCTCAATGCCACTAACTACCACCAAAAAATGGAGTTTGCTTCACGACTTCCTATAAGCATATACAAACCGATCCAACAACATACCTGGAAAAAACTACAAAAACACCAATAAAATCATCAGAAATAGATGATGAAATCAAAAAGTTAGTAATTCCTACGGAGAAATCTTCGATCTGCCCCCCCCCTCTACAGCCTTTCTAATATCCTGAGAGGGGAGGTGTGTTGCCGTTTTGTTATTTTACGGACAAAGCTATAAATAATTTTACTAAAATACCAACAATCAAGCCAATACTCACAATAAATTAATGCCTTATTTCCATCAAGTAGTCTTTCTAACAAATATTAAATAAAAAGGTAAAAGTTTATTCGCCTGTCATATCAAAATTAGGTTTTGTTAGAAAAAAATCCAGTACGCCTAGAAATGCATCAAACACTCCACTTTTGCCACTTTCATCAAGGGTGTAGTTAATCTTTTGTTTTTTTCTTTTGTTTTTGGCACTTGAGATTTCTAGAAGCGTTAGTAGAGAGAGTCTCGGTCTAACCTTGGTTGTGAAAACTGGCAGAAACCCAGAAAGCAGAGATTTTTTGCTGATTTCCGAAGAATACAATACTACTTTTTTTCCCGTATGTAGCGAAAACCATAGTTTAGAGTGTTCACGCATCATTTGCCAGATACTGAGTATAAACAACTGGAACTTTGTGTTCGTGTCTAAGTTGGAGTTGCATGCCAGAGCCGGCATATAACATACCGAAAGTGTATGGATTTAATAACAAAACTGCCTTTCAGGTATTAAAACTTTATAATAGACATTGATATTACCGATTTTAAAGTATACTTTCATTTTTTCCCTGCGATTTGGAACTACTAAGACTTTCTGCGAGCAATTGGCGGACACTTTATATTTAATTTCATTTAAAATATCCTGTAAACCGAAGGTATACGTATACACTAGGTAATTTAAAACATCACTTCACATATTAATAGTCCAACACTTTTAATTAAGTTTAAATAAATATAATTTTAGACTTAATCGGCCTCCTAGATAGTTTAGTCTTTTATAATAAATATAAACAGTTTAAAGAGAGAAAAAAGTAAGGTTATTCAACGCAAATCAGCTGACACTCTAAAGCTGGAGCTAAATCTAAACCGACTTGGCGTTTGGCGCAGATGACGTCATACTTGCAATAGTGTTGTTCATTGTTTCTTTGTTTTTTTTTGTTGTAATTTAGGTGGCAAATAGTCATATATTTCTTTTATATTAAGTTAAAATTCACATAGATTGTAAATCACAATCTTTTTTTTTATTGTTAAATATATATTTTAACTGTTTTTGGAATCGGGGTGTTTAATTTTTGGATCTGGTTGTTTCCTGTTTTCGATAACATCATCGCTTTTTCTCAACGACGGGCCTAAAAACAGGTGGCGCTTGGAATATATTTATATATATATATATATATATATATATATATATATATATATATATATATATATATAAATAAATAAATATATATATATATATATATATATATATATATATATATATATATATATATATATATTTATATATATTAACTCTCTTATTCTTGCCTGACTTCGTGAGATAGAAGAAGTATAAATCGCAGATCGGGGCTTCAGTTTCGAAAAACCATCTACACGCATTTCGCTGGGTTATCCACGCGTCGCGAGATCGCTGCCGAGGAGTTAGTACCTAGCATTTGCACAAAACTAGCGAAAACTCCCTTGGATCTTCAATAGGAGAGCCTCTAGAGTATTTAATTTCTCCCAAGAAATTAATGCCTAGATTCTCTGCCAGAAGAAAAATTATTAATTGCGCCCATTCGCGAATAGGGTAGTAATTCTGTTTTTTAGCAAACAAGTAGGCAAGCAAAGCAACCAAACGTTGTACTTTGGTAAGTTGGAAAGCAGAAAGTCGCTTTCCAAAGGTGCGCCTAAGTCCTACTTGTTTGTTCTGTTAGAAAACTTCGTGCCAGACTAACCGTAGGGTCCGATAAATGTTCGGCTCTACGGGAAAAACCAGCGATAGATTTTCGCGCAAAAACTCTGCTTTGAGTTTGTTTTATTATTATTATTCTCAACCGCATAAAGACCTTCCCCGCGTGAAACTGAAAAACTAGAACTTGAGACTTTCGTGTTAAACCTATTGTTTGTGACAAGTTTTAATTAATAACTGCATAAACAAGCATATCCAATTAAAAATACTAACGTTATAATTGCGCTTATAACGTTGTAAAAAAAACCGTGGACTAACTAAATACATTTCTTTGTTTAAAATCAAAATATTAAATGAAATTTACAAGTTGGGAAAAACCCAGACGCCTGTCGCCCAGACGTCTTTGTTTCTTTGTTTTTGTCGGTAACAAGCCGCTTGCCGACGGCCGACGTCGCAAGGTTGCGTCAGCAGGTAGAAGCTCTATCAACCCATTGCCGTATTTAAAACTTTTTATCACGACATTTCTAATATTTTGAAAATTTCGGATTAAATTAGTGCCAGATTTAATCTTAATCACTTGCTAACACGAATATTTTATTAATATTAATTGTGTTATTTTTCGTTATAATTGTTATACTTAGTTATTACGTTTTGTTTGTTTTTTTTATAACGAGATTCTCTTTTAATAGAAATCTCGGAACAAGTTGATTTTATTACTTTTAATCTAGAAAATACTTTTTGTTTTTTTTGTTTGAGAATTTTAAGTTTATTTGAACTGTTAAAATTTATTTTATTGTTAAATTTATATTATCAACAACGATACGTATAAAGAACAGACCTATAGATGCGCACAGACAGACTAAACATAACAACAGACATTCTACATTATTAATTTTATGTTATTATAACTAACGCAAAAAACTATTTAAATAAAAGCCCACGGTGACAAGTAATTTATCGTGACTAAATCTTTTATAAATTTTTGCCCCAATATTAATTTAATATTATTCTTCTTAAAGACATGTCCAGTCACGAAACATCCCATCAGTCCGTGTTTAATGAGGCGGGCGGTCATATGGACTTCCCGGGTGGAATTGGTGGGACCTCGGCGGTGGGGAAACCTGCCGCCCTACGTCGTCATACGGCAAACTCTCAATCCCCAAACTCCCTACACACTATAGACGAGACAGAACTACAATAGACTCCCGTGAAAGATTTAATTAAATATTTTGAATCGGTGTCTAACTCCGAGGAGGGTTTCCAAATTGTCCGAAGTAGGGATACTTATCCACTAGGTAGATTAAGATTAAACAAGAGCGCCCCAAATATTATTAACCGGTTCCGGCATGAAACAAATATTGTTGCGCACGGAGCAAGGACGCAGAGACATATTTCTGTGTCACACGACAACTCTACTAATTTAGAAAATTCACTTTTCCCAAACTTAATCGGATCTACGCCGATTAACAGGGCCGCAACGCCGACAGAACGCGACGTTTCGGTTCCGGGAAAAATATCATCAGGGACACAAATAATAGCAAAAACAAACGAAAGAGAGAGGTTCCGGCAACATGGCATCCCTACTGGTGGGGAATCGGAATATTCAGAACCGGGCAATGACGGTTCTGACGTGAACAATACGAACGATGAGTTTAGCACTGAGTTCTCGGACGATTATGATACAGTCACCGATGAGAGCGAGTGCGACTCGGAAACAGAGCTTGCTTACGCTTTAAAAAATGCCCTGGCCAGTAAATGGCCTAAAACCACTGAAGATGGGCGCTCAGGTAGAAATGCCCTGGCCAGTAAATGGCCTAAAACACTGAAGATGGGCGCTCAGGTAAAAATGCCCTGGCCAGCAAATGGCCTAAAGCAACTGAGGATGGGCTCTCAGGTAGAAACGCCCTGGCAGGTCATTTGCCTAAAACCACCAAGTATGGGCTTTTGGGGAAAAAACGCCTTGGGAGGTCATTTGCCAGAAATCACCGAGGATAGGCTCTCGGATAAAGAAGCCTTGGCAGTTCATTTGCCAAAAGTCACCGAAGATAGGCTCTCGGGCAGAAATGTTGCCTTGGTCGATAAAAGGCCAAAAAAGAAAGAGGATAGGCTCTCTGAAAATAAGAACGCCCAGGCTAGCTTAAAGTCTAAAAAGAAGGAGGATGGGCACTCTGATAGATTCACTTTAAAACATAAAGCTAAAGAAATTCCGATCGGAGCTGTCTCTAGCCCGGCGAAGCCACGCAAGTTTAGGCGCTCTTGCAAAGATGAACTTAAAGTCGAGACGGAACACATAATAAAACATGCAAACGCGGATAAAGATAAAAAAGCGGATACACCGCTCCAAACAATTTTACAAGAGATACATAAATTAAAGAACAGAACTACTAGTCCTATAGCAATGCGCTATAATAATCAAAATTACGCGAGTAATTTTAACAAACCACCAACACGGTTTCAACCGCCACAAGTCAGAAACTTTAATTATCCGACGAGGCCTCCTGAGAGGACAGTAAATCCTTCTGGCAGGCAATATAATTCAAACCAAAAACCAGGTGATAAACCACCTTACAATTATAAAAAACCGAACGAAGTTTCTCGTGATAAACTTTCCACGGAAACAGACAAATCGTAGAATCAAAATTTAGCAACTTTAAAAGTCAAGGATCAAATAAGCCTAAAGATACTAAACCAAGAACGTTTAGGCCTTGTCGATTTTGTCAGGGGGACCATTACGACAATATGTGCCCTAAATGAACCCCGCCAAACCCATTTAATAAACCAGCTGTAAGAGCTGTCGACAGCTCTGAACAGGCTGAAGAATCAAGTTGTCAAAGTCAATAAATATTTCGCTCTGCTGAACGCCATTAAAGGAATGAGTAGATTAAGCATTTAAGATATCTAGGTTAGCATACCGTAGGATTTCGAATAATTCGTTACGCGCTCACGGCTCGATTTGCCCTTAGGGGGTCAACGCCAAGAGAAATATAATTTTCTTTAGGCAAAAAGGCCAATAAATAAATATAATAAACAGTTCAATAAATTTTGAAAAATAAATAAACTCATTTCTTTGATAGGTATAGTTCAGCAAATAAGTATTATATGAGGGTAGACTGAAAACGAGTCGCTACGAGGGTCAACTGGAAACGAGTTGCTATGTAAAGTAAGGCATGTGTGACACATCTTAAACCTTTCACGATGACACATGGCAAAAAGGACCCCTAGCTAGTGATTTACATATAGGCACGTAAAGGACAATCCTAGCCGGTGATCGACACATAGTACAACGGTCTTAACCTAGCTGGTGATCGACACATGGTACAACGGATGAACAATCCTAGCCGCAAATGTTGACTCGTAGCTAACCAAAGGGCAAATCCAAGCAAAGCAACCAAAAGTTGTACTTTGGTAAGTTGGAAAGCAGAAAGTCGCTTTCCAAAGGTGCGCCCAAGTCCTATTTGGTTGTTCTGTTAGAAAACTTCGTGCCAGACTAACCGTAGGGTCCGATAAATGTTCGGCTCTACGGGAAAAACCAGCGATAGATTTTCGCGCAAAAACTCTGCTTTGAGTTTGTTTTATTATTATTATTCTCAACCGCATAAAGACCTTCCCCGCGTGAAACTGAAAAACTAGAACTTGAGACTTTCGTGTTAAACCTATTGTTTGTGACAAGTTTTAATTAATAACTGCATAAACAAGCATATCCAATTAAAAATACTAACGTTATAATCGCGCTTATAACGTTGTAAAAAAAAAACCGTGGACTAACTAAAATACATTTCTTTGTTTAAAATCAAAATATTAAGTGAAATTTACAAGTTGGGAAAAACCCAGACGCCTGTCGCCAGACGTCTTTGTTTCCTTATTTTTGTCGGTAACAAGCCGCTTGCCGACGGCCGACGTCGCAAGGTTGCGTCAGCAGGTAGAAGCTCTATCAACCCATTGCCGTATTTAAAACTTTTTATCACGACATTTCTAATACTTTGAAAATTTCGGATTAAATTAGTGCCAGATTTAATCTTAATCACTTGCTAACACGAATATTTTATTAATATTAATTGTGTTATTTTTCGTTATAATTGTTATACCTAGTTATTACGTTTTGTTTGTTTTTTTTTTTGTAACGAGATTCTCTTTTAATAGAAATCTCGGAACAAGTTGATTTTATTACTTTTATTCTAGAAAATACTTTTTGTTATTTTTGTTTGAGAATTTTAAGTTTATTTGAACTGTTAAAATTTATTTTATTGTTAAATTTATATTATCAACAACGATACGTATAAAGAACAGACCTATAGATGCGCACAGACAGACTAAACATAACAACAGACATTCTACATTATTAATTTTCTGTTATTATAATTAACGCAAAAAACTATTTAATTAAAAGCCCACCGTGACAAGTAATTAATCGTGACTAAATCTTTTATAAATTTTTGCCCCCAATATTAATTTAATATTATTCTTCTTAAAGACATGTCCAGTCACGAAACATCCCATCAGTCCGTATTTAATGAGGCGGGTGGTCATATGGACTTCCCGGGTGGAATTGGTGGGACCTCGGCGGTGGGGAAACCTGCCGCCCTACGTCGTCACACGGCAAACTCTCAATCCCCAAACTCCCTACACACTATAGACGAGACAGAACAACAATACACTCCCGTGAAAGATTTAATTAAATATTTTGAATCGGTGTCTAACTCTGAGGAGGGTTTCCAAATTGTCCGAAGCAGGGATACTTATCCACTAGGTAGATTAAGATTAAACAAGAGCGCCCCAAATATTATTAACCGGTTCCCGCATGAAACAAATATTGTTGCGCACGGAGCAAGGACGTAGAGACATATGTCTGTGTCATACGACAACTCTACTAATTTAGAAAATTCACTTTTCCCAAACTTAATCGGATCTACGCCGATTAACAGGGCCGCAACGCCAACAGAACGTGACGTTTCGGTTCCGGGAAAAATATCATCAGGGACACAAATAATAGCAAAAACAAACGAAAGAGAGAGGTTCCGGCAACAATATATATATATATATATATATATATATATATATATATATATATATATATATATATATATATATATATATATATAACATCCTCTAATCTAAGGCATGCTAGCCTAGGCACTGCCCTAAAAGAAGAAGCGATCAACACCAAAAAATAGCCACTGATACAGAAGCATTTATTTTCATTTTAATTCTCTTTCTCTCGTGGCGTAGCACCTTCCAGTTAGACCCACAGTCAGTTCAGTTGGCTTACTCACGCAACCCTTAGCAAAATACTTGGCCAAAATCCTACAACCTTTAGTCGAAAAAGCCGGTTTATATGTTAAAAACTCGCACCATTTGTGTGAAACCATCAGAAAAATATAAATTAGCAAAAATGATATCTTGGTGAGTTTTGACGTCACATTTCTCTTCCCTCAAGTTACCGTCAACGAAGCTCTTCATCTTAGAAACAAAATACCACCTACCATAACACATCATTCAGTTGGTCAAACACTGCTTCGCTATCACCTACTTCACCTACAAAGAACAGAGATACAAACAAATAGACGGAGCAACCATGGTCTCATCAATGTTACTCTCTTTGGCCAATCTACCATGGCTGAGCTATATCGACGACACATTCGTAGTTTGGCTACATGGTCTAAATAAATTAAATAACTTCCTCAGTCATCTTAACAACATACACTCAAATATAAAGTTTACCATGGAAGTAGATTACAAGAAACAACTGCCATAAATACAAATGGTTGACAATAAACCTCCCACAATATAGTTTACTAGTTTCAAAATTCTATATTGAACCCGGTTCTTTTTTGCTCTATTCATAGATTCTAGGTTTTGTCGCAACACTTTACAGTAAAAAAGTAAGTCCGTCTAAAGTTTATATATTTATTAATGAATTATTAAAGAAAAGATGCGAATACAAAAGTTGGTCTGTGAAAAGGTGAGTTGGCCATTGGTTCAATTTCTCAGTTTATCCTGCCGTAACATCTACAGGAACAAGCGGGTGGCAGTGTCAACAATTAAACCCTGTGGTATATATCAATAAAATATGCAACAAAAAAAACCTGTAGGGTGGACCCCGTTTTCCTAGCACCTAGACTGATTCTCCGTCAAATCGTGCTTAAAACTGACAAAAAAATCTCTTTCTAGATTTTGTCTCGGTAACGCTAAAAACCCCAAGAAAGCAAAAAAACCAAATCAAACGATACTGAGTGACACCGAAACAAACTAACTAACGTTCCAAACCCCAAAAACCGCAGCAAGATGCTGTAAGTCTAGCGGGATGGAAGTCTTCAGCCTTCCTTTGTCGATTTTAACAGGAAAAAGCGAAAATGAGAGCAAAAATGGCTTCAATTTATAGGTAATTATAGATAAGACCCAAGCTTGGTTAACCCGCTATTTCCTTTAAGTGTCAAAGAAAATTTTAGAGGGGTACCAACTTTACAAAAGTAGCAGTAGAAAATTGACCTGGAGTGACTCGGAAGAAGTTGCCCGTCCCGACTTCTTCCAGAAATTACTGAACAGAAGTAACATCCCAAATCGCTACTGTCTAAAAGAATGAATAATCGAGTTGGGAAGATATTTTGCAAGGAAGAAAAATTAGGATGGCTCTGGATATTGTAAGACCCAAAAATGCAACTAATAATATGCTGTTATACGAAGGATATATAAGAAATGCTTAATGAAATAGATATTGTGTTGCCGAAACGTGAATATTAGCAAAAATAAAGTAAAATCATCCAAATTAACCATAGTAAAGTTAATATGGAATTTTAACCGTGACAGTATTTTAACGTTTCTCTTTCAAAGTCTGCAATTATAACGAGAATAACAATAAATATTCTTCCTTTTAAACATTATCCCATAATGCAAATTTGAATGTTTTATTGCGTCAATAAAAGTAAATTAAATATATTGAAAAATATTACGCTAGTTATTATATATGTGTTCTCCTTTCACGCAGAGAAAAGGAAATAATATATACAGTTTATTTCCTGCAAATACCACTCTGATCCTCTCTCGATAATTTCCAAATTTTTTACAATATTATTATGCTAATCAGGGTACAGGTGAAATTTTTCTAACCTTACTGAGAAAATTAGTGTAAAGGATTTTATTGCTCTCATAAATAGCTTAACGCAATTCTTAACCTATTTGACACGCCGCCTTTGAAGACCTCTTTAAATGGCAGTTTTTAATTCGGAGAGTTTACAAATACAACTACAGATCCAAAACCATCTCAACTTGACATTATTCGGATCTAATAAATCATTTAATCTCCTAAACTTTTAAAATCAAATCACAACTAGTCTAAAAAAGAACTTATGGATATTTATGAAAAATTGTCGTTATTAAAATCAAACCATTTTAAATACAGATGTGTTGAATAGTCGTTGAAGAACTAGAATAATCGATGTCCATAAATATGATAAATATAGCTGTTTTTGTTACGCAAGTCTAGTAACACGCTGTCTTTGTTTCCTCCATCTTAAAAATAACGTCCAATTAAAGAAATATAATCAAATTTAATAATTCATCTTTTTACGCTGACATAAAATTTAATAATGCTCTATTAATTTTCAACGATTTGAAGCAAAAAAACTATTTAATTAAATTCAGTCAGAGAGAAATGGATATTTTTACTAATATTATAATATTTTAATTTATAATCTTTATTGAATACTTTCTAATTTTAATAATAATTGTATTTTTTTCCTTGGTAACTATTTTCATTAAGAAATAAAAACATCGATCTGCCGTATTTAAATAGTTGTTCATATGTATTGTACCTTCTGCTTTATTTTTCACTGAAATTTTGATTTCATTTTAAATTTCACATTACTCCAGTGATTGCATAAATGTCATTTGACTGGTGCTTTTTCCAGTCTGGAATCGAAGTCCGCAGGTTTTTAATATTCTACCGATTTGGAATTTATATAGCAATAAAAGTAATTGTTTTCTACGAATATTGCTCTCGGTTTGATACAGCTCCACTGGCGAGACCATAAGGTCGTCGAAACTCATATGGAGAGAGGACCGGAGTTGTATTTGCAGGAAACAAACTGTTTGTCTATATTCTTTCCTATTCTCTGCTTCAAAGGATAATATATAAACCACTATAATGATCTCTCATGCATATTGGGTAATTCAAATTGAATTTGTATTTCAAAATATGTTAATTAGTTTTTTTCTTACATATTATTGTGATTAAATAAAATTCAACCAAATTTAATTATAGTTTTTTATTTTAGAAAATATAAGATTCCAGTAAAATAATATTCAATTACATACCATAGTATTTAAATAAAATATAAATTACATATTAAAATAATATAATACATAGTCATTATTAAATATGTTTAATTTAGTAACTCTTGACAGTATTCATAATAGTCTCTGACGTACATCGGATGCTCCACTTTCACTCTGTTTTCCCAGGTTTTGAGCAAAGTCCAGACTCTTAAATCTTCCCTGTCACATGTAAATCTTCTTTTTTTCGTTGTAGGACTTTCCAGGTCGATATCGGATCGTTTCCTTTTCCTTGATGCTGAACAGTCGTAGAATTGGAAATCAGGATCAAATAATCCTGGATGCCAATGTTGTTGCTCCATCAGAATTCTGCCACTTGGAGACGTTATAAGCTTGGCATCGCAGTGCTTTTTCAAGAAGCATCTGTATATAATGCCATGTCGCGTAACGTTGGAAAAGCTGTACGGGTATCTTCCTATCATTACGACTCGATTAAACTCCGGTTGATCTGCAATTGTTAGCAGAATGTCTTGTTCGGACCACATCTTAAGATCAGCTGGATGGACAAAATCTTCTAAAGTAGACATTGCGACTATAAGGACTTTAATGTTGTTAATGTTGATTCTTCGAAGTCTGCAATTATAATAAAAATAATAACAAAATATTTTTCCTTTTGAACATTGTCCCTTAATGCAAATTTAATTACTGTGGTTGACCAATCAAAGTCGAAGGAAAAAGAGTGTGACACGCCCCAGTTAGGGAGGAGCCTTGTAACAAGAGAGGAAGCAAAATTTGACTAACTGTTTTTAATATTTTTGTGATAGTATATTGAGACGAAAGAAAAAAATTAATAAAATAAATGAAGTTAGGACTCCCAAATAACATTATAAAGGGAAATTGATTAAAGCTGCTTGAGAAATTCGAATTTCAAACACTTAAAGTTTGAGAAATGTTGCCCTAAAAAATATTTTAAATATTTAAAAGTACTATATAGTGAAAAATTGCTTTCACGTTAAGACGAAATAGTTTGATTAAACCTAATCTCACTTTATGACAGAGAATAAAAGACATTGTTATGTAGTAGAATTTATTTTTGGAGTGTTTACAAGTAAAATTGAAAATATCTAACAATTCTGACTTTGTATTAAACCATCATGAATTTTTAAATAAAATCAGAACTAGTTGGTCAACGAAAGATCTTATTGAGACTTCTGACAGATTGTTATTATTAAAGTCAAACTCTTTTAAAAACAGATACAATTACAAACTGTCTTCAAAAAAGATTAGATTGCTGTGCGACTTCATATTCCTTTCAAGCTGCAGGGTTGTTGTTCAAAATCAAAAATCCATAAGAATAATCCACAACACCAGCATGACGCTACGAGGTGAAAGAAAAATACATTTGATTACATGATACTGACCGTCAGCTTGTTACACTTCGCCCATGGCTTAGCAACACCATTCATCCCATCTTATGAACGATTTTTCACATACTTGCCGAGTCCAGATCAACTTCAGATGCGCCAATACGCACATAAAATCAGAAAAACAAAATAGTCTGCTTAAAAAGATACACAACATCCAGCCAAATCCTTCCTAAACGAAAGCCCGAAATTAGTTCATAACTTATTGAAAAAGTACTTTCCAAAAGTTTCGGCTTTGCACATATTCTAGTGGAAAATATCATGAGTTATTTCGAAACCTCTCTATCAAGCCTCAGAAGCCAAGAAGTATCAACTGCCCTTCGAAACGCACAGCAAATAGACGGCGCACCCATTCCATCGTCTCATCAATGTCAGCCGCTCTGGCCAATCTATTTATAGAAAACTTCGAAACAGAAACTCTACAATCAGCCCAAAAAAACCGAAACTATGGCTGAGCTATATCGACGACACATTCGTAGTTTGGCTACATGGTCTAAATAAATTAAATAACTTCCTCATCCATCTAAACAACATACACCCAAATATTAAGTTTACCATGGAAATGAAACACAACAAGCAACTGCCATTCCTGGATATTTTATTAAAAAGGAAAGAAAATGTCTTTTAATCCCATATGGTTTCTCGGAATCTGACACAAACAAAATTAGCAAAATTCTAAAACGATACAATATTTACACCGTTTTCAAAACAGAAAATAAAATAAAAGACATTTTACCGTCAGTCAAAAACAAAATTCCACTGAAAAATCAAGGAGTGTATGAAATCCCATGCGGTGAATGTAACCTTTCATACATCGGACAGACCAACAAATACAATCCACTTCCTCACTAGCCAACATGTCAATAGCAGAGGACATAAAATAGATTTGATCAACATCAAAATGCTGCCAATACATACAAAAAGATATTTGCAAGCAGAGTACCACCATCATCCGGCACAACTTTTCGCGGTAGCCAAAACCCTAGTCAAGCGGTCCCTGATACTAACGGATAAAGAAAATAAAGACAATTAAATCAAAATACTCAAGGAAGCCCTAACAAACAACGGGTATACAGACAAGACAATCCAACCGGCCATAAAAATGAAGCTCAGAGAAACAAGACGACACCTTAAGAACTACTGAGTTTATAAAATCTTCTAAAGTTGAGTTTGTGACTATATTCTCTATTTTTAAAGTCTTCATTTGAAATAAGAATAACACAAAAATATCATTCCTTTCAAACATTGTCCCATTATGCAGATTTTATTGTCTTATTGCACCAATAAAATAAATGAAATATATTAAATGTTAATATCCTAATTAGGGTCCAGGTAAAATTTTCCAACCTTTTGAACAATTAGGGTAATTGTTCCATAATGCACATTTAATGGTATTATTGCACCAATAAAAATAAATGGAATATCTTGAATGTGAATATGCTAGTTAGGGATTAGGTAAAATTTTTCCAACCTTACGGACATTTAGTGTAATTGGATTTATTGCCCTCATAAATAGCTTAAAGCAGCAATTCTTAACCTGTGTGACAAGCCGCCATTAAAGACCTTCTTAAATGGCAGTCTTTACTTCGAAGAGTTCACAAGTAAAACTAAAGATCAAAGACGATCTTGACTTGACATTATTTGTAATTAATTAGGCGTTTAATTATAGTTCATATTTCATTTAATTGTAATCGTCTTTGACGTACATAAGATGATCCACTTTCACTTTATTTTCTCAGATTTTTAGCGAAGTCTAAACTCCCAAATCTTCCCTGTTATCTGCAATTCTCCTTTTTTCCCTATAGGATCTTCTAGATCGATATTGGACCGTTTGCTCTTACCTGATGTTGAAGAGTCCTGGTAGTCTTGGAAGTAAGGGTCAAATAGTCCCGGATGTCACTGTCTTTGCCTCGATAAAATTCTGCCATCTGGACATGTCATAAGTTTTGCGTCGCAGTCCTTTAAAAAAACATCTGTATGTAATACCATCTCGTGTAACATTGGAAAAGCTGTAGAGGTATTTTCCCATTATTACTACTCGGTCAAACTCCGGTTGATCTGCAACTTTTCGTAAAATATCTTGGTCGGGCCAGACTTTAAGATTACTGAGTCTATAAAATTTTCAAAGTTGACATTGTCACTATATGGTTGGCTACACTACTTTTTAAAAGAGAAGAGGCGCAAAACCTCACAATGTGGTGAAAGGAAGGGTCAATTAAATTGTACAAAAAAGGTAAAGGAGAACATTAGAGAGGCTAATAGCAGCACCAGCGAGCAAAAATGCCGGGCTGACCACCATGCTGGAGAGTTGGGGTGGGAAATTAAGGTCACCACTGCATCTAAAGCTAGACTAAATTCAGAATTCTTAAACGATGTCGTTAGGAACTAGCTTTCGAGTATACTCTGCAGCACCGCAACAAAATAAGGAAAGATACAAAAACAAGCAACCTTTGGGTCATATAAAACTCAGTCGTAGTTCGTTAGAATGAAATATTTATTTAAAAGATTAAACTGTAGTGTAAGCTAGAAAAAGCAAAATATTAAAAGAATAGGAAGCTTGACTAAATATACAAAGAAAAATAAGGAAATAAATACAAATGGTTGACAATAAACCTCTCACAATATTGTTTAATGGTTTTGAATTGTAAATTAAACCCGTTCCTTTTTTGCTCTGATCATAGATGGCAGATTATGTCGCAACACCTTACAGTAAAAAGTAAAACTAAAGTTTATAAATTTGTTAATGAATTATTGATAAAAATAGGCGAATACAAAAGTTTGCCTGTGAAATGGTGAGTCGGCCATTTGTTAAATTTCTCTGTTTAACGGCGTAGGCTCCGTAACATCCACAGAAATAAGCAGTTGACAGGGTTAACAATTAAATCCTGAGGTAGATATCGGTACAATTTGCTTGAAGAGTGGACAACGTCAACAAGAAAAACCCTGAAGTTAGATGCCTGCAGGGTGGTTCCCGTTTTCCTAGCGCCTAGACTGATTCCTTGTCTAAAACGTGCTTAAAACTGACAAAAAATTCTCTGTTTCTAGGTCTTGTTCCGGTAACGTCAGAAGACGCTAAGGAAGCAAAAAAATAAACTATACTGAACTGATACCGAAACAAATTAACTCACGTTCTAAACCCCAAAACCAGCAATATGCTGCAAATCTAGTGGGATGGAAGTTTTCAGTCTTCCTTTGTCAATTCTAACAGGAAAAAACCAAAATGAGAGCAAAAGTGGCTTCATTTTATAGGTAAGCCCCAAGCTTGGTCAACACGTTACTTCCTTTAAGTGTCAAAGAAAATTTTAGAGGGATACCAACTTTACAGAAATAGCAATAGAAAATTGATCTGGAGCGACTCGAAAGAAAAAGAAATGGCTAAAACAAATGTGTTAATTACTTAATCGTTAGCATTTTCGGCTCTAACTGAAATAGGCATTCATAGTTTATTTATTTCTATATTAAGAAATATTCATTTCCTACCAGTCATTAAGAGCGCGTTTTTGGTTGCCCGTCCAAATTTCTTCCAAAAATTACTAAACACAAGTCACATCTCAAAACGCTACTGCCTAAAATAATGAATATTCGAGTTGGGAAGAAAATTTGCAAGGAAAAAAATAAAAAGGCTCGGGATATTGTAAAAGCTAAAAATGCAACGAATAACATGCTCTTGTACCACGGATATATGAGAAATGCTGAATGAAAATGATATTGTCTTGCCAAAACGTAAATAATAACAAAAATTAAGTAAAATTATCCAAGTTAACTATAGTAAAGTTGAAATGAAATTTTAACCGTGACAGTATTTTAACGTTACTCTTTCAAAGTCTGCAATTATAACGAGAATAACAATAAATAATATTTTCCTTTTAAACATTATCCCATAATGCAAATTTGAATGTTTTATTGCATCAATAAAAGTAAATGAAATATATTGAAAAATATTACGTTGGTTATTATATATGTGTTCTCCTTTCACGCAGAGAAAAGGAAAGAATATATACAGTTTATTTCCTGCAAATACCGCTCTGGTCCTCTCTCGATAATTTCCAAATTTTTTACAATATTATTATGCTAATCAGGGTACAGGTGAAATTTTTCTAACCTTACCGAAAATTAGTGTAAAGGATTTTATTGCTCTCATAAATAGCTTAACGCAATTCTTAACCTATTTGACGACTTCTTTAAATGGCAGTTTTTAATTCGGAGAGTTCACAAATACAACTACAGATCCAAACCCATCTCAACTTGACATTATTCGGATCTAATAAATCATTTAATCTCCTAAACTTTTAAAACCAAATCACAACTAGTCTACAAAAGAACTTATGGATATTTATGATAAATTGTCGTTATTAAAATCAAACCATTTTAAATACAGATGTGTTGAATAGTTGTTGAAGAACTAGAATAATCGATGTCCATAAATATGATAAATATAGCTGTTTTTGTTACGCAAGTCTAGTAACACGCTGTCTTTGTTTCCTCCATCTTAAAAATAACGTCTAATTAATGAAATATAATCAAATTTAATAATTCATCTTTTTACGCTGACATAAAATTTAATAATGCTCTATTAATTTTCAACGATTTGAAGCAAAAAAACTATTTAATTAAATTCAGTCAGAGAGAAATGGATATTTTTACTAATATTATAATATTTTAATTTATAATCTTTATTGAATACTTTCTAATTTTAATAATAATCGTATTTTTTTTTCTTAGTAACTATAATGCTTAAAAAATCAAAATTTCAGTAAGAAATAAAAACATCGATCTGCCGTATTTAAATAGATGTTCATATGTATTATACCTTCTGCTTTATTTCTCACTGAAATTTTGATTTTATTTTAAATTTCGCACTACTCCGGTGATTGTATAAATGTCATTTGTCTGGTAATTTTTTCAGTCTGGAATCGAAGTCCGCTGGTTTTTAAAATTCTACCGATTTGGAATTTATATTTTATATAGCAGGTGTTTTCTACAAATGCTGTTCTTGATTCGATACAGCTCCACTGACGAGACCATAAGGTCGTCGAAACTCATATGGAGAGAGGACCGGAGTTGTATTTGCAGGAAACAAACTGTTTGTCTATATTCTTTCCTATTCTCTGCTTCAAAGGATAATATATAAACCACTATAATGATCTCTCATGCATATTGGGTAATTCAAATTGAATTTATATTTCAAGATATGTTAATTAGTTTTTTTCTTACATATTATTGTGATTAAATAAAATTCAACCAAATTTAATTGTAGTTTTTTATTTTAGAAAATATACGATCACAGTAAAACAATTTTCAATTACATACCATAGTATTTAAATAAAATATAAATTACATATTAAAATAATATAATACATAGTCATTATTAAATATTTTTAATTTAGTAACTCTTGACAGTATTCATAATAGTCTCTGACGTACATCGGATGCTCCACTTTCACTCTATTTTCCCAGGTTTTGAGCAAAGTGTAGACTCTTAAATCTTCCCTATCACATGTAAATCTTCTTTTCTTCGTTGGAGGATTTTCCAGGTCGATATCGGATCTTTTCCTTTTCCTTGATGCTGAACAGTCGCAGAATTGGAAATCAGGATCAAATAATCCTGGATGCCAATGTCGTTGCTCCGTCAGAATTCTGCCACTTGGAGACGTTATAAGCTTGGCATCGCAGTGCTTTTTCAAGAAGCATCTGTATATAATGCCATGTCGCGTAACGTTGGAAAAGCTGTACGGGTATCTTCCTATCATTACGACTCGGTTAAACTCCGGTTGATCTGCAATTGTTAGTAGAATGTTTTGGTCGGACCACATCTTAAGATCAGCTGGATGGACAAAATCTTCTAAAGTAGACATTGCGACTATAAGGACTTTAATGTTGTTAATGTTGCTTCTTCGAAGTCTGCAATTATAATAAGAATAATAACAAAATATTTTTCCTTTCAAACATTGTCCCATAATGCAAATTTAATTACTGTGGAGGACCAATCAAAGTCGAAGGAAAATGAGTGTGACACGCCCCATTTAGGGAGGAGCCTTGTAACAAGAGAGGAAGCAAAATTTTTACTAACTCTTTATAATATTTTTGTGATAGTATATTGGAACGAAAGAAAAAAATTAATAAAATAAATGAAGATAGGGCTCCCAAATATCATTATAATGGGAAATCGATTAAAACTGGTTGAGAAATTCGAATTGCAAACACTGAAAGATTAGGACATGCTACCCTAAAGAAAATTTTAGATAATTGGAAGTACTATATAGCGAAAAGTTGCCTTCAAGTTAAGAGGAAATAGTTTCATTTAACCTAACCTCATTTTATATAAGAGAATAAAAACTTTCTTATGTGGCAGTATTGATTTTTGGAGTGTTTATAACTAAAACCAAAAATCCGTAATAATTTAATTTTTGTGTTAAATCATCACGAATTTTTAAAAAAAGTCAGAACTAGTCGGTCAACGAAAGATTTTATCAAGACTTATGACGGATTGTTATTATTAAAGTCAAACACTTTTAAATACAGATATAATTACATACTGTCTTCAAAAAAGACTAGATTGCTGTGCGACCTCATTTTCCTTTCAGGCTGCAGGGCTCAAGATATCGTTCCTATATGTTGCAAGAAAACATACTCTGTTCAAAACCATAAAACTACAAGAATAATCCACAACACCAGCATGGCGCTACTCAGTGAAAAAATACAAAACACAAAATCTACATTAAATGGAACTGACCGCCAAATTCTTACACTTCGCTGACGGTTTAGCAACAATCGCTAACTTCAACATGAGCCTGAAATTATTTCATAACTTATCGAAAATAACCCTAATTTCCGCTGCAGAAAGAATACTTTCAAAGGATCTCAATTTTGCTAATACTCCGTCACGTATCCCAGTGGAAAACATACTATGTTGTGTCGAATCCTCCCTATCAAGCCCAAATCCAGACACAGCAGGAATCATTCTCCAAGAATTATCAACTGCCCTTCGAAACGCACAGCACCCTAAACCAAACCTCTCTAGAGAGGAATTCAGAGCTCTACAAGATTTACGACAGGACCGTTCGATTATAAACCTACCTTCAGATAAAGGGAACTCTACCGTAATCTTTAATGCCACTGAGGACCACAAAAAATGAAGTTTGCTTTACGAATCTTCCTATAAGCATATACAAGCTGACCCAACAACATACCTAGAAAAAACTACAAAAACACCAATAAAATCATCACAATTAGGTGATGAAATCAAAAAGTTAATAATTCCTAGAGAGAAATCTTTGATGTGCCCAAACCTCTACGGCCTTCCTAAGATCCACAATAAAGACCATCCTCTTAGACCCATAGTCAGTTCAGTTGGCTCACTTACGCAACCCTTAGCAAAACACTTGGCCAAAATCCTACAATCTTTGGTCGAAAAAGCCGGCTTATGGGTTAAAAAATCGCACCATTTCTGGGAAGTCTAAACATAAAAAATAAAAAAAATGTTATTGTGGTGAGTTTTGACATCACATCTCTCGTGACTCAAATTCCCATCAAGGAAGCTCTTCATCTTAGAAACAAAATACCACCTTACCACAACATATCAGTCAAAGACTGCCTGCTATCAACTACTTCACCTACAAAGAACAGGTATACAAACAAATAGACGGAGTACCCATGGTATCATAAATGTTACCCGCTTTGGCCAATCTACATTCAGCCCCGAAAAACCGAAACTATAGCTGAACTATATCAACGACACATTTGTAGTTTGGCTATATGGTATAAATAAATTAATTAACTTCGTCAATCATCTAAACAACATACACCCTAATATTAAGTTTATCATGAAAGTAGAACGCAATAAACAACTGCCATTCCTGAATATTTTATTAAAAAGAAAGAAAATAGCTTTTTATCCCATGTGGTTTCTCGGAATCTGACAAAAACAAATATTTGCAAGTGGATTCCCACTACCTCCCAACACAGCTTTCTGCGATAGCCAAAACCCTAGCCTATCGGTCCACGACACTAACAGATGAGGAAAATAAAGATAATGAAATCAAAGCGCTCGAGGAAGCCCTAACATACAATGGGTACAGACAATACAATCAAAATGGCCTAGAGAAAAAAAAAACCGAATAAGATCCAGAAACAAAAAAAAATCATTCTTACCCTATGTCAAAGGTACCACAAACAAAATTAGCAAAATTCAAAAATGACACAATATTTACACCGTTTTCAAAGCAGACGGGAAAATAAAAGGCATTTTCTCGTCAGCCAAAGACAAAATTTCACTAAAAAATCAAGGAGTCTATGAAATCTCATGAGGTGAATGTAACCTGTCATACATAGGACAGGCCAGCAGAAAAATTAGCGCGCAAAAGGATGAAAACTTCAACGCGGTCAGACAAAAACAATCGACTTTCGAACAACACCAGAATGATGCCAATATATATAAACAGATATTTGCAAGCAGAACCCCACCACCATCTGGCACATCTTTTAGCGGTAGCCAAAACCATAGTCAATTGGTTTCTGACCCTAGCAGAAGAAGAAAATAAAAACAATGATATCGAAGCGTTCAAGGAAGCCCTAAAAATAACGGGTATACAGACAAAACAATCCAAACGGCCATAAAAAAAGAATCTCAGCCAAACAAGACAACACCTAAAGAACTACTGAGTTTATAAAATCTTCTAAAGTTAACTTTGTGACTATATTCTCTCTTTTGAAGTCTTCAGTTGAAATGAGAACAACACCAAAGTATTATTCCTTCTAAACATTGTCTCAATATGCAGATTTGATTATTGCACCAATAAAAGTAAATGGAATATATTAAATATTAATATCCTCAATAGGGTACTTGTAAAAGATTTCTAACCGTACGTTCTTCTTCTTCTTCTCAAAGTGCCGTGCAGATTCCTGCGTAGGCGTCCTCCGACTTCTTCCCATCATATAATTCTATTAATAGCAGCACTCTGGAGTGTCTGGAAATCGTGCATTCCCGTCCATCGGCGGATGTTCCGGAGCCAGGACAGTTTTTTTCTACCCAATCCTCTCTTTCCTCCTTCGATCTTCCCTTCCAGCACAAGACGCTGGAAATAATAGCGTTCTCCACGCAAAATGTGGCCAAGGTAGGAGACTTTTCTCGTTTTAATGTTTTCAAACAGTTCGCGATCTTCTAGGTTGGCGATTTGAAGCACCTCCTCATTTCTTATGTGGGCGGTCCAGGGAATTCTAAGCATTCGCCTTAGCGTCCACATTTCGAACGCTTCAATTTTATTTATGGTTGTTGATTTGAGAGTCCATGTTTCTACACCGTACAAAAGAACGGACCAAACATAACATTTGACCATCCTATATCTTAGTTCAAATCTCAGGTCTTTGTTGATCAAGAACCTTTTAAGTTTCAGAAAGGTGGTTCTGGCTTGTTCTATTTTACTCCTAATTTCGAGCTCCGGGTCCCACTTATCGTTTACGAGGCAACCTAAGTATTTAAATTTGGTTACTTGATCAATAGTCTGTCCCTCGATGTTCAGGTTGATGTTAGGTATGTAACTTTAGCCACAACCGTACGTTAATTGTTGAATAATGCACATGTAACGGTTTTATTGCACCAATAAAAGTAAATGGAAGATATTGAATGTTAATATGATAGTTAGGGAACAGGTAAAATTTCTCCAACCTTAAGGACATTTACTGTAATTGATTTTATTTCCCTCATAAATAGCTTAAAGCAGCAATTCTTAAACTGTGTGACAAGCCGCCACTAAAGCCCTTAAATAGCACTCTTTAATTCGAAAAGTTCACAAGTAATACTAAAGATCCAAAACGATCTTAACTTGGTATTACTTGGAACTAATAAAGAGTATAATTAAAGTTCATATTTCTTTTAATAGTAATCGTAATGGTCTCGCACTTACATAGGAAAATCCATTTTCTTCTTATTTTCTCAGATTTTTAGCGAAGTCCAGACTCCCAAATCTTCATAGTCATCTGCAATTCTTTTTTTTCATTATAGGATTTTCTAGATCGATATTGGACTGTATTCTCTTACCCGATGTTGACGAGTTCTGGTAGTCTTAGAAGTAAGGATCAAATAGTCCTGGATGCCAATGTCCTTGCTCCGATAGAATTCTGCCATTTTTTAGATGTCATAAGTTTGGCATCACAGTCCTTTAAAGAAACATTTGTATGTAATGCCATCTCGTGTAACATTGGAAAAGCTGTACAAATATCTTCTATTATTACTACTCGGTGAAACTCCGGTTGATCTGCAACTTTTCGTAAAATATTTTGGTCAGACCATACTTTAAGATCTACTGAGTCTATAAATTTTCTAAAATTGCTACATTGGTTTTTAAAAGAAAAAAGCGCAGAACCTCACAATGTGGTGAAAGGATGAGCTAATTTAATTCAATCAAGAAAGTAATGGAAAACACTAGAATACAGCTGAAGGCTAGTAGCAGCACCAGCGAGCAAAAATGCCGAGCTAAGCACTATGCTAGAGAATAGGGGTAGGAAATTAAGGGCGCCACGGCATCTAAAGCTAGGATTAATACAGAATCCTTAAACGATGTCGTTAGGAACTAACTTTTAACTTTACTCTGCAGCAGCACAACAAAACAAGAAAAGATACAAAAGCAAGCAATATGTGTGTCATATAAAACTGAATCGTAGTTCGTTATAATAAAACCTTTTATTAAAAGTTTAAACTGCGTAAGCTGGATATAGCAAAATATTAAAAGATAATGAAACTTGAGTAAATACACAAAGAAGAATAAGGAAATAAATACAAATGGTTGACTGTAAACCTCTCACAATATAGTATACAAAAAATTATTAAGAAAAATAGGCGAACACAAAAGTTTGCCTGTGAAATGGTGAGTTGGCCATTTGTTCACCTTCTCAGTTTAACGGTGTAGGCTCTGACGTAACATCCACAGAAACAAGAAGGAGGCAGTGTCAACAATTAAACTCTGAGGTAGATATCAGTACAATATGCTTGTAGAGTTTACACCATTAACAAAAAAAAACCAAGAAGGAAGATGCCTGTAGGGTGGACTCCGTTTTCCTAGCGCCTAGATGGATTATTTGTCAAAAACTTGCTTAAAACTGACAAAAAATTTCTAGGTTTTGTCTCGGTAACGCCAAAAAACCCCAAATAAGCAAAAAAAAAACCAAATCAAACGATACTGAAGTGGTACCGAAACAAACTAACTAACTTTCCAAACCCCAATTGCAGCGGTATGCTGCAAATCTAGCGGGATGGAAGTCTTCAGACTTCTTTTGTCGATTCTAACACGAAAAAGCGAAAATGAGTGCAAAAATGGCCTCATTTTATATGTAATTATAGGTAAGCTTCAAGCCTGCTCAACACCCTGCTTCTTTTAAGTGTCAAAGAAAATTTTGGAGAGGTACCAACCTTACACAAATAGCAGTACAAAATTGACTTGGAGCAACTCGGAACAACAAGAAAGCGCTAAAACAAATTTGCTTATTACTTAATCGTTAGCATTTTCGGCTCTAACTCAAATAGGCATTCATAGTTTATTTATTTTTAAATTAAGAAATATTCATTTCCTGCCAGTCATTAAGAACACGTTATTGGTTGCCCGTCCACACTTCTGCTAAAAATTACTAAAGAGAAGTCACATCCCGAAACGCTACTGCCTAAAAGAATGAATAATCGAGTTGGGAAGATAATTTGCAAGGACAAAAAATTAAAAAGAGTTACATTCCCGTGAGAACGGTTTATGTCGCAATATTACGCAACCTTGCATAAGCAATTCTCAGATTCTTAAAGCGTCTGTTCCCATGCAAGATCAGCATATTTAAACTTATAAATATACCCAGTATGCATAATGTTAGTTAGTCTTATACAGTTTGTATCCCATTCTTGCAATAAAGTTGTTTTTTAAAAAAATTACATCAACCCCGAGTTGAAAAGTGGCGCAGTCGGTAGGATTCACTAGGCGGCTCATCGAACGAAAATCGAAGAAAAGTTTTTGTCTTAACAATTAACTAGTGAATCGATCAAGAAAAACAACCTGGGAAGAAAAATAATCAACCCATTAGTAAACTGCATCGAGCAAGAGAAAGTGGCTAGTGTCAACCCCAGAATTGCAGAGTGTGTGCAAGATTGTGTGGCTCACCGACCAGGGAGAAGACAAGGTTCTATGTCCTATTGGTGCGAGAAGAGAGGAACAAGCATCGTCCTACTTCTCATAAATAGACTCCAGGGAGGAGACAAGCATCGCTCATCCTATTGGAACCTAGACTAAGAAAACAAGAAAGAATCAGATGAAACCAGTAATCATCACCCTCATCGGAATTACACTGTAAGTGCAATCCATTCATTCCTTCCATAAAACCCCATTGAAATATTGATAAACAAACGAATTGTTTGATTGTTATATCGAACACATTACCAATTAATAAGCTAATCAATCAAATAATTAAAATACTGTTGATTGTTATATCAAACGTATCATAAAAGTTTAATTGTTATATTAAACACCGAAGTAATTAATCATACACTTTAGAAATCTTTTAATTTTAGTAATATTAGTAATAAGTAATATTAATAACTGTATAATGGCAAACCCAGATTACCAATTAATAAGATTTCAAGCAGACAACATCCCTCTGTTTGATGGTAATTCTAAACAAATAAACAGGTTTATCAGTGCTTGCGATAACTTTTATAAAAATCATAAAAATGAAACAAATGCTAATGCACCTATAAACATTTGTCTTTTCGATACAATACTAAGCAAACTTGTAGGCAGAGCAGCAGATCTAATTGCCTCGCGCATAGAATTAACCTCGTGGCCTTTAGTTAAAGACGCGATTATTACCACATTTGCGGATCAAAGATCGATAGATTGCGTAGTTCAGGACATAATTACCCTTAAACCAGAAAAAAATGAAACCCCTCATGATTTTGGCTTAAGACTACAAGACGCAAGAAGTCTTCTTTTTTCAAAAATAAATTCGTCGAACGACACGCGAGAAATAAAATTATTAAAAATCGCAGAATACGGCAATCTAGTTTTAAAAACATTTATAAACGGCTTAAACTACCACATGCAGCTAGTAGTAAGGTTAAAAAATCCACAGACCTTAGAACAAGCCATGAATTTCACTTCCGAAGAAGAAAATTTTCTGTACTATAAAAACCGTAACAATTCTTTAAACAAAACAACTACAAATCCCAATACAACGAATAAACCAAAACCAAATAATTCGCATTATCCTGCTTATACACCCAGACCACATTATCCTGTTAATGTGCAACCCTTAAACCCTTATTATCATCAAAAATCACCCCCACCTTTTAATAACAGACCTCAATTTCTAGGATTTGGCCAGTGGCGTTACAACCCCTCAAATCAAAATAATTCTGGACAACAACCAAATTTTTATTCACGTCCAAATATTAACCCTCAAAATATTCCAAGACCCTCGACTTCGGGAATTTCACGTTTTACGTCCCATCGGAAACCTGAACCAATGGACACGTCCTCAGCGAATTCCAAAATAAATCAGAAACCACAAACCTTACAAAACCAACCGAAATGGATAGCCGAAGAACTATTCAACCAAGCAGTTGAAACCGCGAATAACAACGAAAATATCCCCCTAAATAATGACAAAATAAATCACCCTCAATACGATGAAAATACTTCCTTAGGAAACTATTATTATGACGAAGAAAACCCATATGAAAACCAAAATTACTATGATGACGAAAGGTCACATGAAAATTCACACGAAAATCAAAATTATCTTGATTTCGAAAAGCAAAATAATTATTGTGACGGAAATTTTCCAGACAGTTTTACCCTCAACAACCCACCTTAATATATCTACATAACCATACCAACGTCGATCTACCAACTATCTATATTCCCGAATTAAATGCAAAATTTCTTATAGATACAGGTAGCGGCAAAAGCTTTATCAAACCCGACCTTGCTTACTCAAATTACCCTAACTCCATATTTCCAGAAACATTCACTGTAAAAACAGCCCATGCAATTTCAATACATAATGAAGTAGCAGATATTCCAATATTCCCCTCTTTCAAAATCGCAGAAAATCACAAATTCTATCTTTTCGACTTTTCACCTAGATTCGACGGACTTTTAGGTGTCGATTTTCTAGAAGCTACTAAAGCAGAGATAAGTTTTAAAAATCATGTTTTAAAAACGCGAAATGTCACGTTACCCATACAATACAAACTCGAGGAAACGTTACACAATTTTGAAACAATTGAATTAATAATACCACCACGTACTCGTCAAAAAGTCAAAATACCAGTCAATCAATCGAACGGTATCGGTATTTTAAAATACACAAATTTCGGAGAAGCTGAAATGCCAGAAGCCTTAGTACAAGTCAGTGACTCATTTGCAACAACCCTCGTAACAAATACACGCGATAGTCCAATAAAAATTACCTTTAACGAACCTTTAGACATCGAAATCGTGAACGAAAACGAAATAAATTTTATCGAAAAAATGGAAACAGACACGGAAATTAACGAGTATATCGACGGCTTACAAAAACAAAATTTAAAAAACTTACGTTTAGCACACTGTAACAAAGAAGAATATCTAGCGATTAGAAAACTTTGTTATGAATATCGAGACATCTTTTATACAGAAGGTACCCCTCTCACCTTTACTAATCAGATTAAACATAAAATCAATTTAACAGACGAAACGCCGATTTTTACTAAAACATACAGGTACCCAGAAGTTCATAAACAAGAGGTAAAAACGCAAATTAACAAAATGCTTGAAAACGGTATTATTCAAAACTCAAATTCGCCATGGAGCAGCCCAATATGGGTAGTACCAAAAAAATTAGACGCGAGCGGACAGCGCAAGTGGAGAATTGTAATTGATTACAGGAAATTGAATTTAAAATCGATAGATGACAAATTTCCCTTACCCAACATATCGGATATCCTCGATAAGCTAGGGAAAGCGCAATATTTCTCAACCCTAGACCTCGCGACAGGTTTTCATCAAATAGAGATGGACACCACCGATATTCCCAAAACAGCCTTCTCTACAGACACAGGTCATTACGAATTCAAAAGAATGCCCTTTGGACTAAAAAACGCCCCTTCAACCTTTCAAAGAGTCATGAATAATGTCCTCCGTGGTCTTCAAAACGAAATATGCTCAGTTTACCTTGACGATATAATTATATTTTCTACATCACTCCAAGAACATATTGACCGACTGAAAAAAGTCTTTAATCGACTAAGGGAAGCGAACTTTAAAATACAATTAGACAAGTCAGAATTTTTACACAAAGAAGTTGCCTATCTAGGACACAAAATTACAAATGAAGGTGTCAAACCAAACCCTGATAAAGTAAACGCAGTAAAAAATTTTCCTATTCCCAAAACTCAAAAAGAAATTAAATCCTTTCTAGGACTAGCCGGTTATTACCGAAGATTCATCAAAGATTTTGCAAAAATTACTAAACCCCTAACACGATGTTTGAAAAAGGGCGCAAAAGTCGAACATTCACCAATGTTCATTCAGTCTTTTAACAATTTAAAAAACCTATTAATAAACTCTCCTATTTTAAAATATCCAGATTTCGAAAAACCTTTTGTCCTTACAACCGACGCCTCAAATGTAGCCCTTGGCGCCGTTTTATCACAAGGAAATCCACCCAATGACAATCCTGTTGCATTCGCATCACGAACGCTAAACGAAACGGAACAAAAATACTCTACCATAGAAAAAGAACTTTTAGGGATAGTATGGGCATGTAAATATTTCAGACCATACCTTTTTGGACGAAAATTTAAGATTTATACGGATCATCGACCCCTTGTTTGGCTATTTAACCTTAAAGAACCCAACTCAAAATTAATAAGATGGCGACTTAAACTTGAGGAATACGATTATGAAATAATCTACAAGAAAGGAAAACAAAACACCAATGCTGACGCACTTAGTCGAATATCATTAAACGCGTTAGAATCAGACTCAATTTTAAATAACCCTGGCGACATCAGTCAAGAAATCGATAAATTTTTAGACGAAAGTTATAGTCAATTCAATCCCGAAAATTTAGACCCAGACGACGCAAGTAGAAATATTAATCAAACCCGCGAACAACCAATCGAACCAATAAAAAATCAAAAACCCAAAATTAGAATCCTTCAAAATATTCAAATAAGACCCCCAAATAATTCTCAAGAAACTAACACAGTACACAGTACTAATGCTACAGAAAATTATTCTAACATGACTTTATTAGACGAAATAATCAATAATAAACCTCATCAATTTATAATCAAAAAATCACCCTATGATACTTATATCAAAACAGAACGCGAAAACTTTGACGGAAACCAAATTATTCACGCAACTTTACCAACGAACATGTCAACAATAAATAAATTTCTAAAAGAATTTTTAACTAATAAAACTACTCACGTTTATTTCTTTTCAAAGGAATTACGGCCTTATTTTCAACAATCAATGAGTAATCTTTTCAAAAATCTAAAACTAATAGAGTGCACAAAGCTCATTAATAATGTTAAACCAGATGAAAGAGAATTAATGATAAAATATAGACACGAAGGTAAAACAAACCATCGCGGAATTGAAGAAACTCGAAATTTTCTAAAACAAAATTACTATTGGAAATCGTTAAAATCTGATATCGTAAAATACATTAACAATTGCGAGATTTGCCAAAGAGCAAAATACAACAGAAAACCACCGGATCAACCCCTAATATTAACAGAGACACCAAGCAAACCCTTTGAAATAGTCCATGTAGACACGTTCATTATCGGAAAACAAAAATTTCTTACTATTATAGATAAATTTTCAAAATATGCTCAAGCATTACCCTATGACGGAAACGCTATATCTTGTTGCGAACAACTAATAAAATATTTTTCATTTTTACGTATTCCAAAGCAAATAGTTTCTGATAACGGATCGGAATTCAAAAACGAAACGGTCAACGGATTACTAAAAGCACATAATATAAAAATACATTTCACTACACCCTATCATCACGAATCGAATTCTCCAATAGAAAGACTCCATTCTACCTTAATTGAACATATTAGAATTTTAAAGGAATCAGACCCCAACGCGGATATTATTAATCTTATGCCTTACGCAATTATTGCCTATAATAACACGATACATTCAAGTACGAATTTTGCACCTTACGAACTTGTTTTAGGACATACGGATTCCAGAGACCCTATGAATCTAATACCATCCCACGTATTCACCGAATATATAGCCAATCATAAAAATAACACTCAAATTTTATATGACAAAATCACCCAAGAGACTAAAGAAATGAAACAAAAAATTATCGATAAGATTAACGAAAATAAAAAATCGAAAGATTTAATTATAGGATCCCAAGTTTACAAGAAATCCACTGATAGGTCGAGTAAAATAAAAAATAAATTTTCCGGACCCTTCACTTTAACGAAAATACTAGAAAACAATAAGATCGAAATCGAAAACCCGAAAACAAAAACGAAAGAAATTATCCACATAAACGAAACTAAAATAATACCCATTGTTCCAGATGGAGCTGGACCAACACAAACGCAGTAAAATTCCACAACCTGAATGAT
This sequence comes from Diaprepes abbreviatus, assembly GCA_034092305.1. Taxonomy (NCBI): domain Eukaryota; kingdom Metazoa; phylum Arthropoda; class Insecta; order Coleoptera; family Curculionidae; genus Diaprepes; species Diaprepes abbreviatus. Next base: position 2,648,767 of record JASJET010000326.1, on the reverse strand, counting down.
CACCCAGGAATACTACCTTATAGATTAGGAACGGTACAAATCAAGTCTAACCATTGGACTTTTATTCAAAAAATTAATCTTGCCCCTTTAATCACAAAATTTGAAACCCTAAAAAACCATGCGAAAAGCGTTACCACTAATATCCAAAATAATACCAATTACCACGAAACATATTTTAATTCACTTATCTCCTTAAAGACATTCGAACGAAGAATAGTAAATCTAATCGAACAAATAATTCCGTTTAAATATACACACAGAAATAAAAGAGGCCTATTTAACCCATTAGGAACATTTCTGAAAAGTATTACGGGAAATCTAGATCAAAACGACGCGGAACAAATCAACGCGAAAATCAAAAATCTACAAGAAAATCAAAATAAATTAAAAACAAGTATTAGCAACCAAATTACAATTCTAGATTCTACAATCGGTAAATTCGAAACAATGATAGCAAATATCACGCATAACGAATACGTGTTAAAATCGCACATTTTACAAACAGAAACAATAATAAAAAAGGTTGAACTTCAACAAGCTAAGTTTGAACAAAATTATTTAATATATAATGTAATAAACCAAATTACGTTACTCTATCAATCTATTTACGATGTTCTCGAAAAAATCGAAGTTTCGATAACTTTCGCAAAAATTAACGTTCTTCATAATTCAATTATTAAACCGGAAGAACTGCTAAAGGAAATACAAAAACTAAATAACTATCTAAGCACAGATAAACTACCCTTAGACGGTACTTCTGAAAATTTATTAAATTTTGAAAAAATCTTAACAATTAAAAGTTTTCTAGAGGACTTCAATATAATCTTTATAATAGAACTTCCACTTGTCGAAGAAAAGATATATCAATATTTCAAATTGTTCCCAGTACCAGTCCCCAATAATAAATCATTCCTTGTAAACATCCCCTTTAAACCATACCTGGCACTTAGCACTGAAAAATATGCATATATGGACCAAAGTTGTTCCGAAATCCAGCCAGAAAGTTACCTCTGTAAGGAAGTCCACACGTCTCATATAGAAAACAACCCTTCCTGTGCTGTTCAACTAATCAAACACGAGAAGAACATTACGTCTTGCCACCCCTTTGAAGTTCAGCTACACGAAATTCAAGTAACAAAAATCATTGATGGGAAATGGTTAATTACAGTACCCACCAATTTAATTAGTACAGTAAATTGCCGAAAGACAGAAAATAACCAACCCTTATTTGGATCCTATCTACTAGAATCCACAGCCGAATGTAAAATTCGAATAAAATCAATAATATTCGAAACCTATAAAACGAGTCAATTGGATTTCTCCAAAGTCAATCTACCAGTATTGAATTGGAGCTATATTAATCAGCAAAAATCGATAAATTACGAACCACCCACGATGGACCTCAACTTCATAAACCTCAAGGCAACCAAAGATATCAAGACCAAGTTGGAAGAAGAAAGAAGAAAATTGGAAGAAATCAATGTACCAATTTATATTGATAAGTCCAGTATTTGGACAATATTATTGTATATCATTATTGGAATTATTATTATATATTTTATCTATTATAAAATTGTAAAAGAATCTAAGAATGCTTTAAAAAACGAGATAAGTCACGAACAAGATAGTAACCAAATATTTTGAAAACATATACGAAGTATAAGTTTTCAACTTCAGCGCGGAGGAGTTACATTCCCGTGAGAACGGTTTATGTCGCAATATTACGCAACCTTGCATAAGCAATTCTCAGATTCTTAAAGCGTCTGTTCCCATGCAAGATCAGCATATTTAAACTTATAAATATACCCAGTATGCATAATGTTAGTTAGTCTTATACAGTTTGTATCCCATTCTTGCAATAAAGTTGTTTTTTAAAAAAATTACATCAACCCCGAGTTGAAAAGTAAAGGCGGGGGGTATAGTAAAACCGAAAAATGCAACAAACAATATGCTGTTGTACGACGGATATATAAGGATTGCTAAATAAAAATGGTATTGTCTTGCCAAAACGTAAATATTAGCAAAAATAAGGTAAAATTATCCAAATTAACTATAGTAAATTTAAAATGAAATTTCAACCGTGACAGTATTTTAACGTTACTCTTCCAAAGTTTGCAATTATAATGAGAATAATAAAAAATATTCTTCCTTTAAAATATTATCCCATAATGCCAATTTGATTGCTTAATTGCACCAATAAAAGTAAATGAAATATATTGAACAATATGATGCCAGTTATTATATATGTATTCTCTTTTCAGGCAGAGAAAAGGAAAGAATACATACAGTTTATTTCTTGCAAATACTACTTACTATTCTCTTCTCTCCACACTTTCCAAATTTTTTAAAATATTATTATGCTAACCAGGGTACAGGTAAATAGTCGTTGAAGTACTAAAATAATCGATGTCCATAAATATGATAAATATAGCTGTTTTTGTTACGCAAGTCTAGTAACACGCTGTCTTTGTTTCCTCCATCTTAAAAATAACGTATAATTAATGAAATATAATCAAATTTAATAATTCATCTTTTTACGCTGACATAAAATTTAATAATGCTCTATTAATTTTCAACGATTTGAAACGAAAAAACTATTTAATTAAATTCAGTCAGAGAGAAATGGATATTTTTACTAATATTATAATATTTTAATTTATAATCTTTATTGAATACTTTCTAATTTTAATAATAATCGTATTTTTTTCCTTAGTAACTATTTTCATTAAGAAATAAAAACATCGATCTGCCGTATTTAAATAGTTGTTCATATGTATTATACCTTCTGCTTTATTTCTCACTGAAATTTAGATTTTATTTTAAATTTCACACTACTCCAGTGATTGCATAAATGTCATTTGACTGGTGCTTTTTTCAGTCGGGAATCGAAGTCCGCAGGTTTTTAATATTCTACCGATTTGGAATTTATATAGCAATAAAAGAAGTTGTTTTCTACGAATATTGCTCTCGGTTTGATACAGCTCCATTGGCGAGACCATAAGGTCGTCGAAACTCATATGGAGAGAGGACCGGAGTTGTATTTGCAGGAAACAAACTGTTTGTCTATATTCTTTCCTATTCTCTGCTTTAAAGGATAATATATAAACCACTATAATGATCTCTCATGCATATTGGGTAATTCAAATTGAATTTATATTTCAAGATATGTTAATTAGTTTTTTTCTTACATATTATTGTGATTAAATAAAATTCAACCAAATATAATTATAGATTTTTATTTTAGAAAATATAAGATTCCAGTAAAACAATATTCAATTACATACCATAGTATTTAAATAAAATATAAATTACATATTAAAATAATATAATACATAGTCATTATTAAATATGTTTAATTTAGTAACTCTTGACAGTATTCATAATAGTCTCTGACGTACATCGGATGCTCCACTTTCACTCTGTTTTCCCAGGTTTTGAGCAAAGTCCAGACTCTTAAATCTTCCCTGTCACATGTAAATCTTCTTTTTTTCGTTGTAGGATTTTCCAGGTCGATATCGGATCGTTTCCTTTTCCTTGATGCTGAACAGTCGTAGAATTGGAAATCAGGATCAAATAATCCTGGATGCCAATGTTGTTGCTCCATCAGAATTCTGCCACTTGGAGACGTTATAAGCTTGGCATCGCAGTGCTTTTTCAAGAAGCATCTGTATATAATGCCATGTCGCGTAACGTTGGAAAAGCTGTACGGGTATCTTCCTATCATTACGACTCGGTTAAACTCCGGTTGATCTGCAATTGTTAGCAGAATGTCTTGGTCGGACCACATCTTAAGATCTGCTGGATGGACAAAATCTTCTAAAGTAGACATTGCGACTATAAGGACTTTAATGTTGTTAATGTTGCTTCTTCGAAGTCTGCAATTATAATAAGAATAATAACAAAATATTTTTCCTTCTAAACATTGTCCCATAATGCAAATTTAATTACTGTGGTTGACAAATCAAAGTCGAAGGAAAATGAGTGTGACACGCCCCATTTAGGGAGGAGCCTTGTAACAAGAGAGGAAGCAAAATTTGACTAACTGTTTTTAATATTTTTGTGATAGTATATTGAGACGAAAGAAAAAAATTAATTAAATAAATGAAGTTAGAACTCCCAAATATCATTATAAAGGGAAATCGATTAAAACTGGTTGAGAATTCGGATTGCAAACACTGAAAGATTAGGACATGCTATCCTAAAGAAAATTTTAGATAATTGGAAGTACTATATAGTGAAAAGTTGCCTTCAAGTTAAGAGGAAATAGTTTCATTTAACCTAACCTCATTTGATATAAGAGAATAAAAACTTTCTTATGTGGCAGTACTGATTTTTGGAGTGTTTACAACTAAAACCAAAAATCCGTAACAATTTAATTTTTGTGTTAAATCATCACGAATTTTAAAAAAAAGTCAGAACTAGTCGGTCAACGAAAGATTTTATCAAGACTTATGATGGATTGTTATTATTAAAGTCAAACACTTTTAAATACAGATATAATTACATACTGTCTTCAATAAAGACTAGATTGCTGTGCGACCTCATTTTCCTTTCAGGCTGCAGGGCTCAAGATATCGTTCCTATGTGTTGCAAGAGAACATACTCTGTTCAAAACCATAAAACCACAAGAATAATCTACAACACCAGCATGGTGCTACTCACAAAATCTACGTTAAATGGAACTGACCGCCAAATTTTTACACTTCGCTGACGGCTTAGTAACAATCGCTAACTTCAACATGAGCCTGAAATTATTTCATAATTTATCGAAAATAACCCTAATTTCCGCTGCAGAAAGAATACTTTCCAAGGATTTAAATTTTGCTAATACTCCGTTACGTATCCCAGTGAAAAACATAATATGTTGTGTCGAATCCTCCCTATCAAGCCCAAGTCCAGACACAGGAGGAATCATTCTCCAAGAATTATCAACTGCCCTTTGAAACGCACAGCACCCTAAACCAAACCGCTTTAGAGAGTAATTAGAGCTCTACAATATTTACGACAGGACCTTTCGATTATAATCCTACCTGCAGACAAAGGGAACTCTACCGTAATCTTCAATGCCACTGAGTACCACAAAAAATGAAGTTTGCTTTACGACTCTTCCTATAAGCATATACAAGCTGATCTAACAACATACCTGGAAAAAACTACAAAAACACCAATAAAATCATCACAATTAGGCGATGAAATCAAAAAGTTGGTAATTCCTAGAGAGAAATCTTTGATGTGCCCAAACCTCTACGGCCTTCCTAAGATCCACAATAAAGACCTTCCTCTTAGACCCATAGTCAGTTCAGTTGGCTCACTCACGCAACCCTTATGACAGATTGTTATTATTAAAGTCAAACCCTTTTAAATACAGATACAATTAGAATCTGTAGTCAAAAAAGACTAGATTACTCTGCGACCTTATTTTCCTTTCAAGATACAGGGCTCAAGATATCGTTCCTATGTGCTGCAAGATTACATACTCTATTCAAAATCAAAAAACCACAAGGATAATCCACAACACCAGCATGGCACTACTCAGTGAAAGAATACAAAACATAAGGTCTACATTAAATGGAACTGACTGAAAAATTCTCTCTCTCTCTAGAGAGGAATGCAGAGCGCTACAACATTTTCGAAACCAGCAGACAAAGGAAACTCTACCGTGATCCACAATGCCACTGACTACTACCAAAAAATGGAGTTTGCTTCACGACTCTTCCTATAAGCATATACAAACCGATCCAACAACATACCTGGAAAAAACTACAAAAACACCAATAAAATCATCACAAATAGATGATGAAATCAAAAAGTTAGTAATTCCTACGGAGAAATCTTCGATGTGCCCCCCCCCCTCTACAACCTTTCTAATATCCTGAGAGGGGAGGTGTGTTGCCGTTTTGTTATTTTACGAACAAAGCTATAAATAATTTTACCAAAATACCAACAATCAAGTCAATACTAACAATAAATTAATCCCTTATTTCCATCAAGTAGTCTCTCTAACAAATATTAAATAAAATGCTGAAAGTTTATTCGCCTGTCATATCAAAATTAGGTTTTGTTAGAAAAAAATCCAGTACGCCTAGAAATGCATCAAACACTCCACTTTTGCCACTTTCATCCTTAGTAGACTGAGTCTGGGTCAAACCTTGGTTGTGAAAACTGGCAGAAACCCAGAAAGCAGAGATTTTTTGCTGATTTCCGAAGAATACAATACTACTTTTATTCCTGTATGTAGCGAAAACCATAGTTTAGAGTGTTCAGGCATCATTTGCCAGATACTGAGTATAAACAACTGGGACTTTGTGCTCGTGTCTAAGTTGGAGTTGCATGCCAGAGCCGACATATAACATACCGAAAGTATATGGATTTAATAACAAAACTGTCTTTCAGGTATTAAAACTATATAATAGACATTGATATTACCGATTTTAAAGTATACTTTCATTTTCCCCTGTGATTTGGAACTACTAAGACTTTCTGCGAGCAATTGGAGGACACTTTATATTTAATTTCATTTAAAATATCCTGTAAACCGAAGGTATACGTATACATTAGGTAATTTAAAACATCACTTCACATATTAATAGTCCAACACTTTTAATTAAGTATAAATAAATATAATTTTAGACTTAATCGGCCCACTAGATAGTTTAGTCTTTTATAATAAATATAAACAGTTTAAAGAGAGAAAAAAGTAAGGTTATTCAACGCAAATCAGCTGACACTCTAAAGCTGGAGCTAAATCTAAACCAACTTGGCGTTTGGCGCAGATGACGTCATACTTGCAATAGTGTTGTTCATTGTTTCTTTGTTTTTTTTTGTTGTAATTTAGGTAGCAAATAGTCATATATTTCTTTTAGATTAAGTTAAAATTCACATAGATTGTAAATCACAATCTTTTTTTATTGTTAAATATATATTTGGACTGTTTTTGGAATCGGGGTGTTTAATTTTTGGATCTGGTTGTTTCCTGTTTTCGATAACACCATCGCTTTTTCTCAACGACGGGCCTAAAAACAGGTGGCGCTTGGAATATATATATATATATATATATATATATATATATATATATATATATATATATATATATATATAACATCCCCTAATCTAAGGCATGCTAGTCTAGGCACTGCCCTAAAAGAAGAAGCGATCAACACCAAAAAATAGCCACCTATACAGAAGCATTCATTTTCATTTTAATTCTCTTTCTCTCGTGGCGTAGCACCTTCCAGTTAGACCCACAGTCAGTTCAGTTGGCTTACTCACGCAACCCTTAGCACAATACTTGGCCAAAATCCTACAACCTTTAGTCGAAAAAGCCGGTTTATATGTTAAAAACTCGCACCATTTCTGTGAAACTATCAGAAAAATAGAAATTAGCAAAAATGATACCTTGCTGAGTCTTGACGTCGCATTTCTCGTCCCTCAAGTTCCCGTCAACGAAGCTATATATAGTTTACTAGTTTCAAAATTGTATATTGAACCCGTTTCTTTTTTGCTCTAATCATACATTGAAGATTATGTCGCAACACCTTACAGTAAAAAAGCAATTTAAAGTTAATAAAGTTAAGGAGTCGGCCAGTTGTTCTGTTTCTCACAGGAACACACAGAAGGCAGTGTCAATAATTAGAGTATGAGGTAGATATCAATACAATTTGCTGGTAGGGTGAGCAACAGCAACAAAGGATAGATGCTTGTAGGGTGGACTCCGATTTCTTGGGGCCTAGATAGATTCCTTGTTAAAAATGTGCGCAAGACTGACAAAAAATCCCTGTTTCCAAGTTTTGTCTCGATAACGCCAAAAAAAAAACACCAAGAAATCAAAAAAAACTCAAATCAAACGATACTAAAATGATGCCGGAATAAACTAATGTTCCAAACCCCAATATCAGCAGTATGCTACAAATCTAGCGGGATAGAAGTCTTCAGTATTCATCTGTCAATTCTAACAGGAAAAATTTCATAATGAGGGCAAAAATAGCTTCTTTTTATAGGTAGGCCCCAAGCCTGCGCGACACGCTACTTCGTTTAAGCGTCAAAGAAAATTTTACAGGGGTACCAACTTTACAAAAATAGCAATACACAATTGACCTGGAGGGATTCAACACAACAAGAAAAGGCTGAAACAGATTTACTAGTTACTTAATCGTTAGCATTTTCGGTTCTAACCAAATAGGCAATCAAAGTTTTTTTTTAAATTAAGAAATATTAATTTTCTGCCGGGTCATTAGCAACACGGTATTAGTTGCTCGTCCAAACTTCTTCCAAAAATTACTAAACAGAAGCCACTGCCCAATACGCTGCTGCTTAAATGAATGAATATTCGAGTTGAGAAGAAAATTTGCAAGGAAGGAAAATTAGGATCGCTCCAGATAGAGTAAAACCCAAAAATGCAGTAAATATTATGCTGTTATACGAAGGATATATTAGAATTGCTTAATGAAAATTATATTGTTTTGCCTAAAACGTGAATATTAGCAAAAATAAGGTGAGATTAATCAAATTAACCATAGTAAACTTAAGATGAAAATTTAATCGTGACAGAATTTTAATGTTACTCTTTCAAAATCTGCAATTATAATGAGAATAATAATAAATATTTTTCCTTTTAATCGTTATCCTGTAATGCAAATTTCATTGTTTTATTGCAACAATAAGAGTAAATGAAATATATTGAACATCATTTTGCTCATCAGCGTCCAGGTAAAATTGTTCTAACCTTACGAAGAATTAGTGTGAATAGCTTAAAGCAATTCTTAACCCGTTTGAGACTCTGCCTTTAAAGATCTTTTTCAATAGGCAGTCTTTAATTTGGAGAGTTCAAAAGAAAAACTGCAGATCTGAAACGATCCTAACTTGACATGATTCGGATCTATTGAATAGTTTAATCTCCTAAACGGGTTAAATAAAGTTATAACTAGTCGACGAAAGAAGTTGTGAAAATTTATGATAGATTGTCGTTTTTTAAGTCAAACCATTTTAAATACAGATCTATTATATTATCGTTGAAGAGTGAGAATAATCTACCCACATGAATACGTTAAATTTAGCTGTTTCTGTTATCCAAGTCCAGAAATAAGCTCATTTTGTTTCCATCATCTTAAATATAACGTCCAATAACAGAAATATAGCGCATCTTAATAATACATATTTTTTAGCTGACATAAAATTTAATAATGATATATTAATTTCAAACAAATTGATTTGAATTAAATAATTCAGATGGAGAAAAATGGATATTTTTATTAATATTGAAATATTTTAGTTCATAATTTTTATTAAATACTTTTTAATTTTAATAATAATAGTAATTATTTTCATAGCAACTATAGTGTTCTCTCATGCATATTGAATTATTCAACTTGAATCTATATTTCAAAATATGTTAACTAGTTTTTTTTTATATGTTATTGTGATTAAATAAAATTCAAACAAATTTAATTATAATTTTTTATTTTAAAAATAAAAATTTAAAACTATATTCAAGTACATGCCATAGTATTTAAATAAAATATAAATTACATATTATAATAATTTAATACAAAGTCATTATTAACTATTTTTAATTTTAGTAACGTTGATATTTCTCTTGGTAGTATTCGTAATATTCTCTGACGTACATCGGATGATCCACTTTCACTCTATTTTCCCAGGTCTTTAGCAAAGTCCAGACTCTTAAATCTTCCCTGTCATCTGCAATTCTTCTTTTTTTCCTTATAGGATTTTCCAGATCAATATCGGATCGTTTCCTTTTCCCTGATGTTGAAGGGTCCCCGTAGTCTTGGAAATAAGGATCAAATAGTCCTGGATGCCAATGCTGTTGCTCCGTCAGAATTCTGCCACTTGGAGACGTTGTAAGCTTCGCATCGCAGTCCTTTTTCAAGAAGCATCTGTATGTAATGCCATGTCGAGTAACGTTGGAAAAGCTATACAGGTATCTTCCTATTATTACTACTCGGTCAAACTCCGGTTGATCTGCAAGTTTTCGTAAAATATCTTGGTCAGACCACACTCTAAGATCTGCTGAGTCTATAAAATCTTCTAAAGTTGACATTGCGACTATATGAACTTCACTGTTGTTAATGTTGCTCCTTCGAAGTCTTCAGTTATAATGAGAATAATACCAAAAAATATTTTTCCTTTTAAATATTGTCCCATAATGCAAATTTAATTGTTCTGTTGCACCAATCAGAGTCGATGGACAATTAGTATGACACGCCCCTTATAGGGAGGAACTTTGTAAAAAGGGAGGGGGGCGAAATTTGACTAACTCTAGTTCGATTTTAATTTTTTGATAGTATATTTGGAAGAAAGAAAAAAATATAATCTAGTTAGGACTCCCAAATCTATTATAAAAGGAAATCGATTGAAACTGGTTGGGAAATTCGGATTGCAAACACTGAAAATTTAAGAAACGCTGTCCTAAACAATATTTTAGATTTTTAGAGGTACTATATAGTGAAAAGTTTCTTTCAAGTTAAGACGAAGTAGTTTGATTTAACCGAACCCAATTTTATCAGAGATTAAAGGACTTTCTTACGTGGTAGTATTTTTTTTTAGAGTGTTTACAAGTAAAACTGAAAATACCTAACAATTTTAACTTTGTGTTAAACCATCATGAATAAAAAAAAATCAGAACTAGTTGGTCAACGAAAGATCTTATTGAGACTTTTGACAGATTGTTATTATTAAAGTCAAACTCTTTTAGATACAGATGAATTACATTACCTTTTAAGAACCCGAATTTTCTATGTACAAGGTTTTCAACTTTTGACACTTTTGTAGAGTATCTCTATTATTATTAAAGATAGAGATTTGAGATTTTTGTGAACCTTTGCTAGTATTTTTTAAATAAAAGATGCTATGAACAAAATTTTTTTTACTCTTTCTGTTTTTAAGATATAGAGAGAAATTTAAAATTTTTCAATTAAAAGTTTTATTCATTGCTACACTGGTATTTATTTATAGGCGAAAAAATAAAAATAGAAAGGCTGTCTTGAGCGAGCAGAGCGGAGTTGGAAGCTAGAGGCGGCACCAGTTAGCAAAGTGCCGAGCTAGCCCCTATGCCGCAAAGTAGGGGTGGGTTTTTATTATAGGCGCCACCGAGTTTTAGCCGGGTAAACTCGGAGACCCCCCCACTTTGTTACTCGGGCCTAGCGTCCAACCTAGCTCTATAACTTGCTGCACCAAAATAACAAAAAAAAAATAAAAATGATTAAGTTAAATGAACACAAGAAGTGGTGGGATAAATGAAACTCATTGATGTTAAAAAGATAGAAATGTTTATATTAATACTCTGAATCTTGATGATGGAACTGGACTTCTTCTAGCTTCTATGGTGGAATTTAGCCAGAGGGTGGATCTGGATTGTTTCCTTGACCCAAAAGGGTGGATTGCTTATGCTCCTAAGGGTGGATTGCTTATGCCCCTAAGGATGGACTGACTTATACCCCTAAGGGTGGACCCCAATTTTCTGGGGTCAGACTGATTGCTGATGATAATGCCAAGAGGCCGACAAAATCCCTATTTACAAGGCGTACCTCGAAAACTAGCCAAAAAAATACTATATCACACAAATCACCACAATTCTATCGAGGCACACAAAAGAAATTTTCCATCAAAATCCGCAGGATTGCGGCAATAAATCGGGATGGAAATTTCGCGACTCCACAATTCAAAATTTCATAAGGAAAAGTAGGATCGACAGTTAAATTCTCGCCATTTTATAGAGTGCCCGAAACCTGTACTGTATGAGCTTCTTTTTCCCTCGACAAAGGGCGCGAGACAAAAGGGACCTTAAACAAGTAGCAATTCGACAAAAGAAAGACTCAAAATAGTGGGCTTAAATAGCATTGCTTACTAATAAGTCGTTGACATTTCTGATTCAAAATCAAATAGGACTTCATTGTTAATCCCTAAAATAGAAAATAAGAATTTTCCCTCAGCCATTAGTAACACGATATTAGTTACTCGCCCAAATTATTTCCTCTCAAAATGCAACGGCCTAAAAGAATGCAAATTTGTCTAAACGTCAACTGAAAAGGTCATATAACCCCAACAAAAATGTAAACAAACCCTTGAAAATACTTCAAAAAAAAATTCGAAAAACTGTGATCAAGATAGATGAATGTAACAATTTAATTTGAAATAATCAGCACAAAAAAAATATGTTATATAAAGGTAAATAAAAACATTCTATTTAAATATAAACAACCTAAAACAGTGACGTAGAGTTGCCGACCTAAAAATACAAGTTATGAAATAATTTTAATTAGGGCTGTATTTCTTATAGGAAAATTACTGAAAGATAAAGAAAATAATTAAGTTGGGAAGAAAATTTGTAAGGGAGTGAAATTTGGAATGGCTCGAAAAGCAATAGGACTCAAAAATGCAACGAATATTAGGCTGTTATACGAAGGAGAAAAGAGAAATGGTTAATAACAATGATATAGTGCTACCCAAAACGTTAATATTAGCAAAAAGAAGATAAAATGAACCAAATTAACCATAATAAATTTAAGATAAATTTTTAACCTTGACATCATATCTGGTTACATCGATGTAGAGTAATCGACGTACATGCATAAAAAATACTTAGTTGTCGAATATAAAGACTCCTTCTTTAAGAAGTTGATTAAAAATAAGAACTGTTATGTTACAAAGTACCATATGTGGCGTACCATAGAGCTTAAACATAGATGCTTTGAGTCTTTTGTGAAGGAATAAAACACTTATTATCGGTTAGGTTAGAAAAATTTTATCCCTGATAAGCATAAAAAAAGTCAATTAAATTTGAATTGTTGGAAAAAATTTTGATACAGTTCTCATTATAATTGAATACTGAACGAGCGACATTAACGTTAAATAACAATGTCAACTATAGAAGATTTTATAGACAGCAGATCTTAAGTTATTGTGTGACCAAGATATTATACGAAGAGTTGTTTGAAAAATTTTCAATTTCGCTCTGTATTCTAAATATAAAGAGGGCAAGAAAAATTTTGATAATAGCATCTTATATTTAAAAAATAGTAGCAAAGGTTCACGAAAATCTCAAGTCTCTATCTTTAATAATAATAAAGATACCCTGCAGAAGGATCAAAAATTGGAAACCTTGTACATAGAAAATTTTGGTTCTTCACAGATAATGTAATCTGTATTTAAAAGGTTTTTTTTTTAGCAATCTTCTGTTGACCGATTATTTTAGACTTTATTTAAAAATTCCTGAAGATTTAACACAAAGTTAAAATCGTTAGGTATTTTCAGTTTTATTCGTAAACACTCTAAAAATAAATTCTGCCACAGAAGATCTCTAATATTAAATGAGGTTGGGTTAAACCAAACTATTTCATCTTAACTTGAAGACAACTTTTCACTATACAGTACTACTAAATATTTAAAGTATTTTTTAGGGTAGCATTTCTTAAATTTCCAGTATTTGTAATCTGAATTTCCCAACCAGTTTTATTTGATTTTCCTTTATAATAGATTGGAAAGTTTTAGCTATATATTTTTTTCTTTTGTACAAATATAGTATAACAAAATTAATATCGAACTACAGTCAAATTTCGCCCTCCTCATGTGTCACATCCACTTTAATTGGTGAAACAAACATATAAATTTGGGAAATGTTTAAAAGGAAGCGTATTTTGGTGTTATTCTCATTATAACTGAAGAATTCGAAGGAGTTATATAAACAACATTAAAGTCCATATAGTCGCAATGCCGACTCTCACCACATGGCGGTTTTTACAAACTTTGTTAATTTGTGTGGTTCTTGTGTTATCAAGTGAACCATCGAGATGTCTCCTTTGTTGTCTTATTTGCTGTTTTGTATTTTAAATTCAGGTTTATAGGATGCACAGGTGAGATGATGACCGAATGCGGTGGCGTGACGAGTTCCATATTAGGACGAAACAGCCCTGTCGCCATCTTTCAGACCCGAAGTTTTTCCATATTTTCGAGTGCTCCGCACTTTTTAACACGTGAATGGTGTGGATTGACAAATTTCACGTATATATATATATATATATATATATATATATATATATATACATATATATATATATATATATATATATATATATATATATATATATATATATATATATATATATATATATATATATATATATTGACACTGACAGATGAAGAAAATAAAGATAATGAACTCAAAGCGCTCAAGGTAACCCTAACAAAAAATGAATATACAGACAAGATATAAAATAGACGGCCATAAAAAAGAAGCCCAGAGAAACAAGAACGGAACAAAATCCAGAAAGGAAAAAAGCAGTCTCACTCTACGTCAAAGGCACCACAGACAGAATTAACAAAATTCTAAAACGACACAATATCTACACTGTATTGAAAACAAAACGGAAGATAAAAGAAGTTTTACCATCAGCCCAAGGCAAAACTCCACTTGTAAATCAAGGAGTCTATGAAATTCCATGATGTGAATGTAACCTCTCATACATCGGACAGATCAACAGAAAAATCAGCGCGCGAAGGAATGAACACATCAACACGATCAGACAAAAACAAACCACTTTCTCGCTGGCCTAACATATCAACAACACAGGACATTAAACAGATTTTAACAACACTAAAATGCTAGCACACAGTAACCAGCTATCCACAAGAATTATAAAAAAAGCTAAAGAAATAGAGAAGAGACCAAAAAACTTAAACCACCAAGATGAAAGCCAAGAGTACCAAGCACCTAGATAAATGTGTGAGAGTATTCAATTGTGAACTACTGCAAACGAATTGTTCTAGGTAGCGTGTGACCGTTCCGCTCACAATTTACTACTGTCCATATTATTTAGTAACTATCCTAAAACCTAAGAGAAAAAAAAAATAAATTAGACGAATCCGCTGCGACAAAGGAGCTCTTGTAGTCTGGACGATCTTGAAGTTTAGTTCTAAAGGTCTACCGTTAGTTATCGCTTACCAATACCAAGAACACAACTGCAAGCTTCGGGAAAACTGCTGTTAGCTGGCCAAAGCAGGATTCTTCTTATGCTTCTTGGTACACAAGTGCACGCCCGTGTGTTTACCCACAAAAAGGTTTTTATCGATAAAAGAAAGACAAGTTTCTCAAAACACTTATCTCTATTTAACAAAAATTAAAAAAAAAATAAAACAGTATTTACAATTGAGAAACTTAAGAGTAGATTTGAAGTATAATTAGAAAAACTTAAAACTACAAGCTCTTTAGGCCGTTCTGATATTCCCCTTAATGAAATAAACCCAAATTTGAACTGATAATATTAATAAATTTTGAAAATAAAATAGCCTTTTAGAAATAAAAGAAATATCCCAAATTAAATTGTTTAATTAAAAGTTAAAGGGATGGTGGACTCCCTTCCCCGGTAGCAAATAAAGTAAATTTCCCCTTACTATTTGAAATGCTGTCTGGAAGAATAAAAAAAGTATAAGACAAAAAATAGCAGAAAAAACAGCAGAGAAAAACCTTCTTATACTGGTAAAACAATAAAACACATGCCAAACTGACTTAGACAGATTCTAAATCGTAACTGCCTTTAATTAATTTATCAAAATCAAACTCAACTTTCATCCCTTAGAACCTCCCTTCTCCCTATTAGATGCATTGGTTCCGACATACATGCTTTTCCACCAATAGAACGCACTTACGGGATGCATCCCCGCGCGCGAAAGGTACTTTTCGTTCCCGAGCGTCGGTATGTTTTCGGTCCCCTGGTTCATAGATGGCATAAGTCATCCATGCGTCAAATTTAATTTAATTTAATATTAAAACTGACCAGAGCTCAAAACTAATAATTACTTTATACAAAGGTGATCAGTATCTATTCTACAATTATACTAAAAGATCGTGAAAGAATCCATGAAAAAACCCCAAGGTTTTAACCATTTTCTCACTTTCTTACTCTTATTTTCGTCAATTGGGGAAAAACAGACGCGAACTTTGTACATAATAACAAATACTAATATTGCATCTTAGTGATTTTATTTAAATATTGTTTTGTTTTCTTATGATGGGAAAATTTGCTCCGTTTAAGTAAAAGAAAGCTCTCTCACGGTCGCCACATGTGGTTATCACTTTACAATTTAACCTTAGACCCTTAACAATGTGGTTTTTAAGATTATTAAGTTACTTTGACAGGTTTATATTAAAAACTTCGAGAGTGTGGAATAGTTTAGTTTTTGTGTCACATAAATTCACTAAGTTTATGTTTTTTTTTTAGAAAAATTAACTACGAAAAGTAATAAAACTGGGCTTAAGTTTGTCAATGGATTTATATTTCCCTGATATGTGACTATTTTTGGTCAGACATAAGATATACAATTCAACGGTCCAAATCTTTATACAGAGGGGGGCTCAAGTAAATTCTTCCATTTAGTAGAATTTAATTTAGAGTTAATAAATGTTGAAATTAGTAAAAATCACAATAAACTTTTGTTCCCTTACAAACGGAAGAGAGTAAGTACCTTAGGTACAGTTATTTATCATATTCTAGTAGTTATTTCACAAAGTTGTCGTTACTGAGCACACGGATATCCGAATTTTAGAATTCCTACACATAGTTAAAAATTGTGTAAAAAATGTATCACATTATTTTTATTATACCCTTTAAATCGAACTTTGTATGTGTAAATTTGAACCAATTTTGTTATGTTATGTGTTGGTTTCTGTTTCTTCGAATATCGGATCGCGAAGGTATCGCATGTTCTTGAAATAACTCTATCGTATTCCCCATAAATAATAAATAAGTTTAAATAATCTTCGTGTGTGTAATTTAATCGCTCCAGCATGATTATAATTAATGAATGTCAAATGGCAAGAAATAGTGACACTTCTGAAGGGTTCGATTGTTTTATTTTCGCCACGCCTCGCTGTCATGGCCAACTAATAACAAAACTTAAAAGCCGTATAACATTTTCACACTAGAAAAATGTTGAATTGGCAATATTTTGAAAACTACAAATTTTTGGAATAGACAAACTTCTGCAAAGTTATCCTTATTTTTAATGATTATTATGATAAAATTACAAAAATGGGTGTTTTCTTATGTTTCAATTGACTATTGACGATTTTTTAAATATAATTTTTTGCAACTCTGTACTAATAAATTTTCAAAATATCATAAACAGACTACTAAAGTTAATCTTCATCTACAAGAAAACTAACCCAAATTAAATAATAATGAGTTTCTTATAGGAAAAATTTATAGCTAACTTTTGCTCTGCAAACGCCATGTTGACAGATAAGTTAAAATATATCCCAAACGGTGAGACTTGAATATAAAATATATCTATAATTTTACATAGAAATTAAAAATGCAATAATATGTAGAGTGGTCTATTTAACATAAGCAAGTTGACATCTACTTCCGGTTTAACCGGAAGTGCCGCCATCTTGAAAATATTTTGGCCGGCTGTCCCCTATGCATGTTAGTATACTGTCAAATTTTCAGATTCTTCCTAATTATAGTTCCCGGAGAATCACCCGCTATACTTTTGTTATTCTTTTAAAAGGAGCCTTTTTGTCTAAGTTTGATAAAGCTCATTTTAGCGAGTGGTCAAATTTTCATACGTAAAATGAAATGTTGTCGAATATTATTGACAGTAATAGAAAATACAATGCTTAATATTCAAGCATAACACTTTTCATTCCTTTTCCCGACAAAACTCAACTTTATATGCGGTAAACATCCCAGAAATTTAGCTTTTTCGACAAATATCTGCCAGAGCAGTTGCCTCCATTTTCAAATATAAGACCTCTTCGGTATAGCTGATGTCTGTCAGTCAAGTAGCATCAATATTAGCATACCAATGTTTCTGGAAAAGTTTCCCGATTTTTTTGACAATATACGTTCTAACAAAAGCAAATTGCTTAAAAGGGGGCAAAGTCTACAGTCTTGTAATATAAATTTTTCGTTTTATTTGCCTGGCAACGAGGTAATGTTTGAATTATACGGTTATAGGAGGAATATACGCAATATTATCTAAAAAAAGTGTGATGTAAAAAGTCTTATAAGAATTTTTTATGTTGTAAGACTAATTTGTTAATATTAAATTTTTGAAGGTATGCTGAGAAATAAACGATTGTTCCTGACATGTGTATATTCCTTGCATAATTTTAAAAAGATTTTATTATTTTCATTATTCAATATTATTTTATGTTCTTCTTTACATATTATCTTGAGTAAACTAAGAATTAAAATATTCTTCAGAATATTTTTTTAATACAAACGTCGCTTGTTGATGCTTCAAACTGCCCGATGCTCGTTTGTGCAAAATAAGAATATATATATATATATATATATATATATATATATATATATATATATATATATATATAATAATAATTTTATTAACACTAAATAAGAAAGTTACAATAATTTTCTACATCCATGTATTTTTTGAATCCATAAGCTACAAGCAGCTTGTCTGGATGTCAAATAACAAACGTTTACTTTCTAATATGCTATCTCAAAATAAAACAATTAAAATTCAATTCAAATTAAAAATAATTAAAGAAATTAAACTAACAGCTATTTAAAGAGAAACACCACATACATATCAATCATATTCAAAAATATTAACACGAAAAACAATACCTAAAATCATCTCCATTTCCAATACTAATTTAATAATGGCACTGCATTAACAATCTGATGTTGGTTTGCTTTTATCCACTCAGATATTCTCACACAAAAAGAATATACATTTACAACAGATTTTATTTCCAAAGGTAACAAATTAAATAATTTTGGATCGATATACATAATATGCCTCTGCGAAGCCGTATATAATGCCACAGAAAAGGTAAGGCCTCCATTGTGAACAGACCTGGTATGAACATCGTGCATAATCGGACTTTTATATTTATCACACTTCTTCATAAATTTTAAAACATTTTTAAAATACAATTGTCTGATAGTTAAAAGGTCAGCTTGTTCAAATAACAAGTCTGATGGAAACCTCCTTGATTTATTTAAGAATATTTTTATTATATACTTTTGAGTAACAGTCAACGGGTAAAGGATGCCACCACATGCACTGCCCCAAACATTCAAACCATATGTGAAACTGATTCAATCAAAGCCTGGTAAGTCATTCGCAATAGTTTCAAAGATAGGAATTCTCTCAGTTGGTAGAACTTGTATATAGTTTTTCGAAGATTTTTAGTGATATAGTTTACTGAGCGTCGTATCTGAGATTCCGGTCAATGAACACCCCCAAGTATTTAACCTTGTCCGTCGCTGCCACAGGCTCAATACATCTGCACAGTTTTTCACCCATAACACATTCATAATTATTTTCTAAAAGATTAGGATATAGAGTATTAACTCTATTATTCATAGAAAAGGCTCTGTGGACAGTTTTACTGACATTAATAGTCAGAAGATTCTGATCCATCCACAATCGTACCCTCGAAAAGTAATCCTCTGCTCTCTGAAATGTCTCCTGCCAAGATTTACCTTTAATTAAAATAACTGTATCATCGGCATAACAAATACATTCACTATTTTCACTTGGAAGAACAGTAAAGAAATCATTTATATATAGAGAGAACAGGACAGGACCCAATACTGTACCCTGCGGTACCCCAAACTCCACATTACTTATTTTATTTACTGTTTCATTTATTCTTACTTTCTGTGTTCGATTAGTTATATATGACTCAAACAGGTCATACACGATACCTCGAATCCCAATACTTTCAAGTTTACAAATAGTTTCAACTTTATATATATATATATATATATATATATATATATATATATATATATATATATATATATATATATATAGGGTTATTCACAATATACCGCACGGAATATTGCGGCCAAAATACGTGACTTACAAAAAGTTTTTCTTTTGGGATATATGGGGGTCTAATACTGTTACTTTTTAAAATTATTTTCATATTTTACAGGGTACTCTAAAAGCTCTGAAAGTGTCAAAGTTATGTTTTTTAAATGGCTCTTTCCGTATATTATTGAATTTCTGGAATCTCCGATCAAAATATGTGCCTATTTTAATAAGGTTTATAGCACCTAAAATAAAAGGGTTTTTAAATAGTTTGAATTTTGACAAAATCTAATCCAATTTGTTCAAGCATCAGCATAAACATCAACACAAGCATCAGCACAAATATCAGCACAATCACCATCACCAGCATCAACATTAACATCAGCTCCAGCAGAAGCATCAGTATTTTCGTCCGTGGAGCTGTATCGAACCGAGAATAACATTCGCAGGAAACAACTCCTAAATAAAATATAAATTCCAAACTAGGATATTAAAAAGTGTCGACTTCGACGCCAGACTGAAAAATATCGACAGTTAAACGACATCTATACAATCATCGGGGTAGTGCGAAATTTTTAAAAATAAAATTTCAGTAAGAAATAAAGAAATCCATCTCCGTTATTTAAATAGTTGTTTATATATATTATCCGTTTAAGAGGAAAAAAGGAAAGAATATATACAGTTTGTTTCCTGTAACTACAACTCTGGTCCTCTATCCATATTCTTTTCGACCACTTTAAAGTCTTGTCAATGGGGCAGGAAAAAACTATAAAATAAATAAAATTCATTTCAAAAAATAAAAAAATACAAACACTATTTAAAACAGAATCAGAAGAAGAATTAAAAAATCTTAATTTGCATTAAAGTGCTTCAAAAGACAAGTATTGACAGTTGACAATGTTAACTAGTTTTTCAAGAATTGTAAAATTTTTAATTAAAAGACACATTTAAGAAATAGGACTGTTAATGCTATAATTAGTTCGGTGATATATCACTTCAAACAAATTGTGCGCTCTAAAATCTCTTTGAGGAACCGATAATCCAATGTTATTGAGTAGTTCAGGAGAATCAATATAAGAGTTAACAATCTTATAAAGTAGAACGAGGTCTCACACAATGGTAGCAACCTCAAACCATCGGCAGTATCATCATATACAGACCGCTTTTGCTGCATTCCCTGTTTAAAGGCAATGAAACTTAAAAACTTTCTTTGTACTCTTTCCATTTTTTCTGTGTATGTAAAATAATGAGGTGAACATACTTGGGACGCATATTCTAAGATTGATCGAACTACACTTTTAAAATCTGTAAGCATTCTCTTCACAACCTGAGCAACTTTAAACCCCTGTTCACAATATCATCAATATGTGTGTCGAAGCAAAGGGCCCTATCAAATGTAACACCTAGATCCTTCACATATTCAACACGATTAATCATGTTATTATCAAGAAAGTAATCAAAAGTTATCCAATCCCTTTTAGGATAAAAACTTATAATGGAGCATTTATTAACATTGAGGTGCATAAAATTTAACTTACACCATTCAGAGAATCGAGCTAGAATGCCCTCGTAATTATTGCTACTCCCGAGAACCCGAAATATCCTTAAATCATCTGTATAAAGAAGACATCTACTGAAAGTTATGATGTCCTTAATATCGTTAATGATGCAGTTAAAAAGGAGCAGAGCGAGGTGAGCACCTTGAGGAATATCATATGATTCACAGTTATTAATTTTTACTCCCTGTACTCTATCAGACAGGTAACTATTTATTCATTGTAGAAATGATCCATGGATGCCCAAGCTTTCCGGCTTGTAAATAAGAAGTTGATGGTTAACCTTGTCGAAAGCCTTGGAGAAGTCAGTGTAAATAGTATCCACTTGACACCTCCCTTCCAAAGCCTCCACCAAGTACTGCTCATAAACAAGCAGATTAGTAGTAGTTGATCGACCTGCCATAAAGCCATGCTGTGAAGTCGCTAATACATGCCTAAAGAGAGGACACATCTTTTGGTAAACAGTACCCTCAAAAATCTTACTAAATAGTGAAAATTTCGAAATTCCACGATAATTTTCGACGTTAGCTCTGTCTCCATTCTTATGAATTGGCATAATGTAAGTGGTTTTCCATACTTTTGACAATTCTTAACAAATATGACTGGTATCCTGTCGGGTCCGGTACCCAATTTACTCTTCAAGTGATCTATTGCATTAAACACGTCCACCGGCCCAACTTGAAGGAAACCAAGGTTTAAAGTTTTCATGTAATTAAAAATACGGGTCTTACAATGTTCATGCCTGTAAACCAAGTGTATGACCAGTCTTAAACTCTCCACGACTCCGATGATTGTATAGATGTCATTGGCTGAAGATATTTTTCAGTTTGGCATCGAAGTCGATAGGTTTTTAATATCCCACCGACATTCCTCGGATTTTATATTTTATATTGCAGTTGTTTCCTGTGAATGTGATTTACGATTCGATACAGCTCCACTGATGAGCCCATAAGATGGTCGGAACGCCTATGGAGGGAGTACCGGAGTTGTATTTGCAGCAAAATAAACTGTTTGTGTATATAATTTTCTTTTCTCTGTTTCAAAAAGGTAATACAAATACAGCAGAATTATTTACAAACCATGTTTTTCTCTGGTTTTCTTAAAGCAACTACTTCTTTTTTTCGGGATTTTATTTTCAACCTAATCTCCCTTAACTTTAACTAAATATTTTATTTAGGCTTTTTAATCAAATCTACTGTTTTATTAAGTATTGTAGACGGCTAAATAAAGATACCCAAAAAAGCAAGACAGGCACAAACTGATAGCCAAGACTAGTTCCTTTCATTAATTTCTTTTAATGAGACCTCCTTGCAATCTTAATTTTATTGACTTTGTTAAGTGATTTGCTAAAATTTCTCAATTATTCAATGCCCTCAAAATCCCATTTAAATCCCCATTATAATTATGTGTAATTAGAAGACATCGATTTAATTCTAATCGAACTCGTGAATTTTAAAGCTATTGCCCGGGACAAAGTGATTCCGGGCTTAATATCTTTTTAGTTTTCTTTGTTTCCTTTGCGTTTTTATTTTCGAAAAATTTAAATTCGTTCCTATTTAACAGTAAGTTAGACTGAAGTGAATCGGATCACAGAATGAATTAAAGAAATGTTTTTTACTTACTAACGAATATTATTTTATGTGTAAAAAGATTCTATGCTATATGTTTTGGTTAGAGTGATACAGGGTCTTTAAAATATCTGTATATAATGCTGACGCAAATTCCTGAGGTTGAAATATGATATTTTAGCCCAATTTACCTTAATCCAAAAGTTAATAGTTTCCGAAATACAGGGTGTAAAAGTCATATTATTTTAAAACTTTTTTGCAACTATTTATTTAAATAATGGGTTGGTTTGCACTATATTGAGTACTTTGGGCTTTTTTTAGAATGAAAAATCAAGATATAATGGGATTTGGATGTACAATGCCACAATTTGCACAATTAATTTTATAAACTCCTGATCTATTTATTTTATCTATTTTATCCTTATTGTTAACTAATAACCTATTCATATTCAAGTAGTTATTATTATAAACAGGCAAATATAGAGAAAAGCAAGGAAAGAACTCTCCATTAAAACTTTTCAATTATATTTATAGCCATTACTAGTGTTACGAACGACTAAGAAAAACTTAATGATATGCCCTCGTATACAATAAAATATTCCGACGTGATGAATCATCTTCATTATAATGGGCCGAAAGGAATCGATGATTCATATTTCTAGATGGAATTCAACTTTTATGTTCTAAAATGAATGAATGAATGAAAAAGGGGTGGTGATACTAAATCATCGATGCCTAGGCTTACATTGGGCCCTTTACATCCCACCACATTCGCCTTTGCGAATCCAAGCAGCCTCGTTAGTTGAATTTTGCTAACTGCTTCCGGTAACAAAACTGTATCTCCGAAATGTCTGTGTCTCAGTCCGTTGACTACTGGGCACTCGCTGAGGACATGGTTAACAGTTTCATCCTCCTCTAAACACCATCTGCACGTCGGGTCGTCTTCGACACCGATTCTATCCCCTTCACGTTTCAATAAATTTGCTTTCCAGCGACGATTTTAATTCTCTTTTGCCAATAGCAATTGCTACAGATAATACTGGTTGGGGTCCATACGGTTCAGTTGCCGAACCCAACTTTGCCAGACGGTCTGTTTCCTCATTCCCGTGTATGCCCGAGTGACCCTGGACCTATACAGGTCTGACTGTGCAGCGGTTCCTCGTCATATCATTTAGTATATCCTTACACTCAGACACCAGTCGTGAAGTTACGACACTGGATCTCAGTGCCAATATCCCAGCCATACTGTCTGAACACATATTTATTACTGTATTCCTATCTGTGTCCTTCTCACAGAGACGGGCACACTGCAGAATAGCATTAATTTCCGCTGCACATTGTGCGAGAGGGTAGTACCCTCTAACTTCTTTGCTCCTGCCGAATACTACGGCTCCGATTCTTCCACCTTGTCGAGATCCATTAGTATATCACCAGGATCCATTTTTCGGAAGATTTTGTTCTCTCTCCCAATCCTCTCTACTTGGCAGAAATATCTCCAGGGAGAGGTTGGGTTTTAAAAGCGGCGTCATGTAATCTATCCGCATGGGGAGTAATGGACACCTCTCCATTGCGCTTTCCCAGACACCTGATTAACCGCCCATTCCAATTCCAAGATGTCCCAGGCAACTGAGACGATAAACATTCTTCAGGACCTCGTTCTCTATGTATAAGTGAAGAGGAGGCAGGTTCACCAGGACTTCCAGTGCCCTGGTGGGACCAGTCCTTATCGCACTCAATATTTCCATATAAGCCATTCTCTGAACTTTACCATGTTGAAGAATGTGTTTGCGCTTTGTTGTGCTACGCCACCATACATTAGCGGCGTACGTTATCATGGGGCGGATCACCATATTTTTATATTCTAGATTCATACAGAAATTTCCATAGGTATATATAGAGATAGGGTGAGCATAGTATAGTTAGTTGTATAGTTAAGAGTTGTATAGTGCTATTTGAATAGTGAAGACATTAAGAAGTAGCAATAAGACTGTGTTTTAGCTGTGTTGATAAGTAATTAATATAAGTACTGGAAGTATTGGTGCAGGATGTTGTGTTTAATTCTGCGAACCCAGGGAGCTATTTCAAAGAGACAAAATCGTAACAAAAGAATTGTTCAAATTGTACCAAAAGAATTTCAGTATTTCTTTGAAACAATAACATCAAATCCGAATATTTCGCCATTTTGTCGTGACAGATGTCAAGTGTCAACTAAGCAGTGTTGTATGTTACAGAGTAGTAAAATTTATGAAAATCAGTACAATGGCGTAGCCAAGTGTGAGGTTATGCACATTTATTTGTTAAATATTTTATATGCTATAAAGGAAAAAATAGAAATGCTTATTCATCTGGAGATGGACTGTCTAGGAGATTCAAATACTTTTCTTTTTCCAACTTCAGGATATAACTGTAAATGACACTCAGATTCTCAGTCTCATTTTTTATTCATAGAGTTGTCATCCGAGTTCATAGAATGGTCAAGATCAAGGACATATTCAGCCAAAGCACAAGAAGTCAGCCCTATTGACATCACTGCGATGAGAGGTTAGCCAGTCTCTAATGCTTCTGGACGTCTGGCCTATGTAAACTCACAGTTGTCACAAGGAACTTTAAAAATAATACAGGGCATCTCATTCAATTGTAAAGGTGTTTTCGTTTTCGAGTAAATTTTGGAAAGAGTTAATATTTGCCTTTTTACTATTTTAAAATCTGTACGCTTAAAAATGTTCATCAATTTATCAGTAAGATCTTCTATGTGAGATAACGGGCTCCCCTCTTTTAGTTAATTATATGTTGGATGATCTGGTTAGTGATCATCACACATGCTTTTCACATTCCATTCGTCAAGCGATATGTTAATGACCTATTGATTGCTGTACCGAATGGTAGGATTGAGATAGCTCTAGAACACTTTAACTTTTTTAATCCATATATTCTGTTCACAGTGAAGGATGAAACTTACAATAGTATTCCATTTCTTGATATGTTAGTGATCCGTGCGAGTGAGAATACTTTAAAAACTAAATAATATAGAAAATCATATTCTTCTAATATATTCATAAGTTAGCATTCGTAACATCCTATAAGATCAAAAATAAATTTCATCTTAGGTATGAAAAATAGAGCAGTCAAGCTTACCAATCCTCATTTTAGAGAAAAGACATTACTTCAGCTTAATGATATATTGCTAGAGAACTCTCATCCAGATAACATTGTTAAAAAATTTCTTTATAGCAGTAAATATAACATTCCAGAAAACATTTTTCTCTCCCCAATGCTCAATTTTCAAATTTAATAAACACTATTTCAAGTACAATAATTCAAGTTTAGCTTTTCCATACATTACCTCACATAGAAGATTTCACTGACAAATTGATGAGATATTAAAATGGCAAAAAGACAAATATTAACTGTCCAAAAATCACTCTAAAACTAAAACCCCTTAACAGTTGAATCAGACGTCCTGAATCGTTTATAAAGTTCCATGTGCCAATTGTCAGTTGGTTTACATAGGCCAGACGTTCAGAAGCTTTAAAGGCAGACTCATCTCCCATCGCAGTGAAGTCAATAGGGGTTTGACATCTTGTGCTCCGGCTGAACATGTCGTTGATCTTGACCATTCTATGAACTGGGATGGCACTGAGATTCTTGAAAGAGTTCCTTCATATCATAAAATGGTCTTTCTCGAAATGGTTCATATTCATTTGCTTGTTTTATATGCAACTCACATTGGTGAGTTCTTAATAATTACAGGTTAGGTTAAATTCTAACTTTGTAGTTAATTTTGTAGATATGTCCTGAAGAAGAGAAAAATAAATTGTCGAAAGCTATATATATATATATATATATATATATATATATATATATATATATATATATATATATAACTTACTAAGCCACTGGACTCTACATTGAAAAACCCTTCTTTACTTTAACTTTTTAACTTTTCAGTAAGCTGCGAGTTAACCGAAATACGAGAGGTACACCAAAATGCATAATTTTCAAAATCGCGCCGTATCTCCAAAACGAAGAGGTTTATGAAGACTCTCTTAGTGTCATCGTTTGTTCCTTAAAAAAGAAGCACAGTGCCATCAAAGCTTATCCTTCCATTTTTACTTATGACGGAGATAACCCATAAAACCATTGAAAATTGGACACTCTGTAGACAAAGATTAATTCTACGGAGAAAGTTGAAGTGAACCGTTTCTATCAACTTTGCATTGAAACACCTATTTTTAATTTATAATTAAGTAAAATGTAATAATAATTAACTTATCTACCGTAATTTTTTAAAGTTTTTTCATAAAATCATCATTTTTACCAAAAACGGACCATAGCTCAAAATTAGACAATTTTCCTGATTGGTAAGTGCAAAAAATGGATTTAGCGTACGGAAAACATAATGTAATACAAAGTTATCGAGAAAAACGTTCAATGTTTATTCATCCCCTCTCCATCTCCATGCAACTTCCTGACTAATACTTTTTACTGGAAAAAAAATTCTCGAGACGATGACACATAAGCAAAGCATCCAACTATTTTCGACAAACAACTTGACTATCGTATTTACCGCTATTTCCAAATACAAGCGACTTTTTAGCTTTAATATAGCTGATGTCTGTCAGTCAAATAGCGTCAATATTAGCATACCAATGTTCCTGGAAAAGTTTTCCTGATTTAGGACAATATATATTCTCACAAAAGCAAATTGCTTAAAAGGGAGCAAAGTTTAACATATTCTAATATGAATTTTCCGTTTTATTTGTCTGGAAAAGCTGCGATGCTTCAGCTATTTTAATAAATACTTTAAGTAGTAAAGTTATTACTTCAAGTGTTTTGAAACATTGTAAAAAAATTTAATTTGAAATTTTCGTTGATGAGCTACAGGAAGCATTGCCTAAATTCTAGCGCTTGATTGTAAAATTTTTGGTGCTCGTTATATTCTGGTATAATATGGCGTATCTGTATCATCAAATAATAAAGGATTTCTATTGTAAGATATTTCATGTTATATTTATAATAACGACTTGCCTCGGCAACGCGTAGGTAGGACCAGTAATCTAAAAGAAAACTATTTTCCTTTAAATTTGCTTCCATAGCCTGTGGATGGCCATGCCATAAAATAAAACAATGATAACAATTGGATATTATATTGCCTTTTCAGTACATTATATTTTCTTTTAATATGTATTTCTCTTTAGAAAATTATTATAAAAAAATAAAAAAATGTGTTAATGACGAAGTCAGTATATCAAGTACAAACTTAATTTTTTTGCATAATTCAACAGCGGGAGAGGAAACTCTGGAGGCTCCTTAAAAATGTAAATAAAAAATAATACTATTAACACCATATTTCACACGCTAAGAAGCCAGTTTTCAGCTCTTGGACTACTACAATAATGTAACAAAGGGCTATCTGAATATTGTGACGAAATACTCTCTGAGTTCGGGTGTGTCTTATATAAATATTATATCGATTAGATATTATTGTTACTCATTTTTCCAGTGGAATTCTCCGGCAGCGCACCTAATTGATTCATGTCTTTCTTTAATAACGGCTGCTGCATTTTTAATGAGTCGAATTAGTGCATCTTGAGTATTAACTTCTACTTTGTATACCTCGTTTTTCAACCAGCCCCACAAAAAAAAAGTCTAGTTGTGTGAGGTTTGGAGATTTTGGAGGCCAACTAACAAGACCACCGCGACCAATTCAAAACTCTGGAAACTGTTCATCCAAATGCTGCTTGATCTGATTAGCGAAATACGCAGGAGTTCCATTGTGCTAATTATATGTGTGCATCCTGATATTTAAAGAAACAGTTTCTAGTAGTCTTGTTAAGAAATCTTGCAAAACATTTTAATAGTTCTCTCGTGTGAAGCGGTTCTCTAAAATTTATGGGTCAATTAAATGAGCATGGACCATACCACACCACATGTTTATCGAACACTTGTGCTTAAAACTAGCTTCAACTGTTAGGTGTGGATTTTCGTCTGACTAAACATGGGAGTTTTGAGTACTACTGATGCAGTTTCGGTTGAATGTTGCTTCAACAGTAAACAGTATGTGCAATACAACACGATGATTTTTATTTATCTAGCCACAAAATTGCATATGCGGAACATAATCTTCTTGTTGTGGATGATGTCTATGGTACGGAGAAAGGCCTTGTTCGTGGAGAGTGTTGATTATGCTTTTCTGTGAAATATCTAATTGAGTAGCAATTCTTCGGAGCTAGTTGTTGCATCATCTTCTACAAAATACATAATATTTTCTACTTCTTCTAAACTTTGTCAGTGGCTTGTTCAGATTTCATGACACACAAAATGTTGTACAAGATTTGTGCTTTACAACCTGTCTACTGTATAGTAGCAAACTACAATACTTCATTGAATGCGATTGTATATTGACACGAATGACCAAGCACAGAAATAAAATGAATCACAATCGGAAGCTCATATAGAGGTGTATATTGATCTGATACACAAGAATATATTATTATTAAAGGAAAATAGGAAAAAAAAGTTAATAACACGGGTGTGCTTGATGATCTCTACAAATTTTTTCAAAGCAAGTGATAAGGCTTGATACTACCACTCTCATTTCTTGCTCCACGTTGATTTTTGTGCGATATTTGCTCTTTATTACAGCTACAGCTGAAAATTTGGTTTCGCATAAATAGGATGTTGCAAAAGGAATGAAAATCCTTATAGTTTCCAAACTTAGAGTTGGATATTAATTTTTAATGGTTATCCAAAACCACCAAATAGGAAGAAGCGAATTTTTTTTTAAGACTGTTGTCGCAGGAGAGTTCCATGAGATTCACTTTTATTACAAAGTGAATTCTGGTGGAGCTTGAACATGGAAAGGACCTTGGATCCACGAAAATGTCTCGACATTTTCTTCTGCAGAGTATTTTGCAAACCGTACAGAGTGCTTCGAAAGATGTTCCGTGAAAAGGGACAGCAAATTTTGAGAGACAACGAGCTCTTGAGAGTACGCGTATTGATACAAATGTGGGAAACAATCTTGACGGCCATCCTCATCAATTTTTCTTAATTACAATTGCAGTTTTCTACAAAATGCCGCAATAGTTTCAAGATGTTCATGTTATTGCCTTGTAAAGACAGATTCAGTGTAACAGTTTTAGTAAAAAGTCTGATTCGGTAAAAATACTCGAATGCACGCGATAAGATATTTCCACCTGAAAGCTATCTGAACTGCAGTAATATAGCAGGGCTGTGTGTTCAGCTACTATGTTCATGCAAAGTTTTATTGAATAGTCTGGCTCTCAGCGGCCTAGTTTTACTACGTTTATGGTACATTCCAATACAAAATTTAATTCTCAGCTCATCAAATTCGACGCAAGTGATTCCTTAAGGATGATGTAATGGATCCACATAGCCTTCGGTGATTTAATTCGAATAAACGCCTGCAATTTTCCATAGCAGTTAGATATTGATTGAGCGCCATCAGTACATACACTGATATACTTTTCTCAATCTAAATTATTTGTCTTGAGCCATTACGCCTTCAGTGATGCTTTTGCAGAAAAGATGGTCTTCAACAATAATATTATCATTCAGAAAGCATACGTTACAAATAAGTGGTGCATCTTTAATACCACCAGTAACCTTATCAAGTTGTAGACCAAATTCCTTGCCTTACATTTTCTCTATTAATTAGTCATTGAGATTCTCAGTTTTATGATGGATTCTTCGACTAATAGTGTTTTAAGATAAAGGTACCTTTGTAATTAGTTTTCCCGCCGATTTTCCTACCATGATATAGGTAAAATAAGTTCTTCTGCAATGGTGTGAGGTATTTTGCACTTCGTCACCCTGTATACAACCTTGAAAGATGCCAGCAGGGCATTGCTAGATACGGAAGCTTGTTGAGTGAATACGTTTTCTTGTTTTGTATATTTTGTAATTTAATATTAAAAAAATTGCGCGATTTTATAATCATGATAGGGTGAATGGTCTTGAGATGTCGCTTTAGCTTACTTGGAAGCATACTCTCGGGCGCTAGAATTTTCAACCGAGCACACACTGCGGCCTTTTTTCGTTATTTACTTCTACTGAAGTAAAGCCAAAGTCCAAATAATGTTCATCGTATTTGCGATATTTCCTCCTTTTTGCCTCCCTGCCACTTGTTGTGGCTTCATTACTCTCACTTGAGCTATCGACTTGCTTATTTAATATAAATCTTTTCATTCTATGACTGACCTTTTACGAAAACACATAGCGGCACTATTAAAACAAAGCAGCCGACCTGCTCGTGCACATAAGTTTAAATAGATGTTGTAACCATTACAATGTATCGGTATCTGTCCTGTGTTTGTAAATCACAATACTCTGTATCACTTCTTTCAGTACTAAGAACATTTCATTATTACTTCTATTTATCTTAGCAATTCAACAACTTACGCTTACAATAAATAAACTAACTTGACAATGAGGCCTACTGGCTTACGGCGGCTTACATAAAGCGCTCATGAAAATTTCCGTCGACGGTTGAATAAGGGCTTCTGGAACATACTCCGCTCTCTGTTGCCGCCGGCTAATAGCTAATTCGGCATTGCCAAACCTATCCCAAACTCCGTGTTACTGAGAACTGGTCTCCCGTAATAATATTGAGTGGATGACGATTGACGTTACCTACGCAAAGAAGGATTTATGCAGTGTACGCGATTTTAATTGTTTATTTGGTACCGGAAAATATAAGTAAATTTAGATTCCGTAAAAGAGACAACAGGAGCGCCTTACGGCACCCTTCTTTACCCTTCGCAGCGCCGCGTGGCCCACTTTAGGAATCCCTGTTTTAAGGTATATATATATATATATATATATATATATATATATATATATATATATATATATATATATGAACATCTGTTTTCAGAAATAATAAGGAAAATAAGAAAACAAAGTGGTGTGATGATTCAAATTAGAAAAAGTTAGTATTTTTGTGATTTTTGTAAGTATACCAGAGATGTTCTCCATAATTTTAACACTTTTTTCGAGTGTAATATAGATGGTCGCAAAGCAACCCAAGTCAAAAAAAATTAGGCCCTATGTAACGCCTAGCCCATCTTTTATCTCTTTCTTAAATATAGTTTTTCCAACTTTCCGAGGGGCTAGAGCGTCTGCAGTTAATCAAGACGAGGTGCTAGAGTACTTACTACTGCTTTAAACTTCTTTACAATTGTTTTCCTACCATTAAAACACTGATAGCTTTTTAGATTAAGTTTTGTTAAAATTATATACGACCGGAACTAGTTTACAAAAAGGAATCAATGATAATTTAACTTACATATGGAGCAACATTAAATTTTCTTTTATTTTATCTTTAACAAAATTTAATTTGACAAAACTCTCATTTTATTACTAGTAACTATAGTTTATAGTCCGCATTCCTCTTACTCACACGTCGCGGCTACGCAGGGCGAGCTAAAAGTTTGGTTTACCCCATTTTAAACCCCATATTAACTGTTTACTAGACTACAAAACACACTTAGAAATTTTACTGTGAGAATCATATTTAAAACGGTTTTTAAAACATTTTTTTTACCGTACTGCGAAACACTCTCCTGGCATTGTCTAAGTACTTTTTGAACTAATTGTTTCAACTCTTTCAATTAACCGTTCTTAACTCTTGTTCTTAACTAACTGCCTCTCGCATAGCGAGATGGCTCATATTAAGGTTTGCTTTGACGTCTTGACAGAGAGCTGGATTTTTCAAATCTTCTTGTTTTGCAAGAAAAAGTCGCGTGATGTTGGTTCTTTACCCCAATCTCGTGATCCCGACGTCAGCAGACCGACATTCCTTTCTTGGCCTACTTTTGCAAGAATAAGTCGCGGGATGTTGGTTCTTTACCACAGTCTCGTGATCCCGACGTCACCAGACCGACATTCCTTTCTTAACCTACTTTTGCAAGAAAAAGTCACATGATCGAGACTCTATATGTCGAAATATATCTCGTGATTTGTGACGTATATTTTATTCGAATTTAGTATAGAGTCGGAACAAGAAGTGCGCGACTGTGATAAAATTTGAATCTGGAACTTAGAAGAATTTGGTCTTAGGTAAAGAAAAATAATTTGATTTTAACAGTTTAAATTTAATAAAGTTTTTTTCTGTTGTTGAATTTTAAAGTAAATACTTGTACTATCTTTCAAGACTGATTTAATTATTTATTTATTTTTAAAATAAAATTGATTTTTAATCCGACTTTTCCTTTTATAAACTTAGAATTATTTTACTTTTTTAACCATTTTTATTATTTTTAATTTATTAACTTCTTTGAAAAGTAAAATTAGTTCCGGGGCATCACACCTGCAGTTTCAAAGTCACAGGGTTAAACCTGTCGTATCTGATTAATATGTGGTATTGATAAGGTGACTAAAGATTATTAAAATGTATCTAAATAAAAGGGAAATAATTATCAAACTTATTTTCTGGAAATCTCACCGGAATAGATTTGTCTGGTTTTAATCCCTACTTTATAAAATATTGGGTACTCAAAAAAGTATTTTTAACCATCAAACATAGAGAGCGTTGTAACTGTTTTGAAGATTTTGATTTTAGCTACTTTAGGCTACTTTTGAAGCAAATTGTGTGTAATTTTGTTTGTAGTTGTTACTTGAGAGTCAATTTTAACAAGGAGTGCCAAGCGAAAATATTCGAAATATTTTACTTTTTTATTTCTGTAAAGAAAAGAAAGCTGGTGAGACTCGCAACGATATTTGTGAAGCTTTTACTATTGATTGCTTAAAAAAACGCACATGTCAGAAATAGTTTAAAAAATTCCGTACTTGAAAAGAATAGTCACATAACTATTCGAGAGATTGAAGAAAGGTTAAAAGTATCACACACAACAGTTGAAAATCACTTAAAATCTCTTGAACTCATTAAGAAACACGATATTACGGTTCCGCATGAATTACTTAATCACTTAATAAAACGAATCAATATTTGTCATATGCATCTCAAGTGCAATAACATCAAACTGGTAATGAAAAATAGGTCATCTACAGCAATATCATTCGAAACGATCATGGTTCAACCAGCACAAACCACACATAAAACTAAATTACATCCAAAAAAGGTTATAATGTCAATTTGATGGGACCACAAAGGAATTGTGTATTTTGAGTTTCTTCCAAAATGCTGGACAATCAATCTAGATGTTTACTGTCAAGAACTGAATAAAGCAATTAAAGAAACACGGCCTGAATTGTCTAATCGGACAAGAATTGTTGGTTGGGAAGTGATGTTGCATCCTCCATACAGCCTTGATCTGGCTGTATGGAGGATGCAACCCGATGATCCCGAATCGCACAAAATTTCTATGAGCACGGAATAATGAAACTTCAAGAAAGATGGCAAAAGGTTATTGAACAAAATGCAAAATATATAATTGGTTAAAGTTTATGTTTTTATAAAAAAAAATAAGTTTTATTTTATACTACAAAACCGAAATTACTTTCTTACCGACCTGGCAAAAACAGATTTACCTAGTAACGAATCTGTTTATGATCCCTATGGTCCCTTTGATTATAACGACTACAATTCCTCCACTCAATAAAATTCCAAGCGGTATAATTATTTTTCTCTTTTAATTACTTTAGAAACTGCGATTTCAGGCCCGTAAAGTTTGCCCTAATTAAAGTTGTGAAACTCTAACTGCGACAGTGGAAAAGTACAATATCGTCGTAAATAGGGTATACAATTTGATTTTCTATTACAGTAAACATTATTTTATTGTTGTTAGTTTTAAAAAGGTTTAGTAAATTCACTGCGCAAAATGCATTGAGGATCATTTTAAGTTTTCTGATTTTGCTCTTTAGATTACAATATGTAAAAATCCAAAACCAGCTCTATTTTGCGACTGATAAATATAGCAAACATTGTTAGCTCAAACTTACTTTGTAGTCAATGGTAATAAAGGTATTGAACAGAAAAACTTTCCCAACATTTACGCTCTGTTAATGAATCAAGAAAAATATCAAATGGAACTCGAAACAAAAAATTACAGCCCTTAACAGAATTACAAAATAAACATATAGACTAAGAGGAGGAACAAATGACAAAAAGTATGCAAACATCAAGCTAAAATAATCTGTAGTAGTAGAAGAGACCAATGGGAAATAAAGCTAAAATGCCGGAAAAATTAAAATTAGTGGAAGAAAAAGAAAGGACCAATCAATTATATAACAATTAATAATCCAATAGAAAAGAAAATACGAACTAACTTAAAAGAAAATAAAATTAAACAAATTATTCGGATTATCGGAGATAACAAAAATATTAAAATTCAGAAATCGGGGCTCTCAAGAGGATAAACAAAATGTTTTTAAAATCAAAAAAGAAAGCACGGAAACCTAGTAACTGATAGAACAGAAATTGCAAATCATTTTAAAGAATTTTATGAAAAACTCTACAAATATACCATGTCCAGTCCTGATTGTACATTCAAGACTATCTTAAATGTGTAATCAAAAGATCTGCCTGAAATAACTTTACTTGAAATTAAACATGCTTTCTGCAAAATAAAAAACAACAATCACCAGGTGAAGATCAAATAATCTCCGAAATATTGAAAACGGGAGGAAAAATTCTTCTAGGGGCTTTGAGGATATTACTATGCAAATGCTTTTGGAGGGAAATATACCCAAGTCCTGAAAAATATAGCCAGAGGAACAGGCCGGGTTTTCAAAAAATTTTGGAACTGTTCATCATCTACAAACAATGAAAACATTAGTCTACAAGGCAATAAAATTTGAGATACTAAAGTACCTTAAATTTGTAGATTACCATAAAGCCTTTGACAGCATTGAAACCTGGCTTTTCTATATGCAATGGATGGTGCTAAAATTCATAAGAAATATCTCTCAAGATGCCACCATCCATGTAAAAATTAATAAAGAACTTATGGCAGATAAACTATTTCTTGGCAAGTCTGTAAGACAGGGATATACTATATCACCTGAACTATTTAGATAGACTCTAAAAAATATTTTTGAAACACCCTGAGGTGGAAAAAGATTAAATATTGATAGTGTAGATCTTAATTATTTGAGATTTGCTGGCGATATAGTATTAACAAGTAGCAATATTCAAAAACTAACATCTATGCTAGCAGAGCTTAGAGAAAATTCAAAACAGGTGGGACCGCGGTTGAATTTAAATAAGACTTAGATTCTAAGTAATGATTCAAACAACAATATCTTCAAAAATGAAATATATTTAAGACATATAATTAAAGCTGCTAAAGAAAACCAAAGTGCTCGTGTCACTCTAGAGTTAAAATGATATTGATTGCCCTCGGTAGGTTCAGTTTTATATTGAAGGATTAGAAAGTGCCGATCATCATCA
This sequence comes from Diaprepes abbreviatus, assembly GCA_034092305.1. Classification (NCBI taxonomy): domain Eukaryota; kingdom Metazoa; phylum Arthropoda; class Insecta; order Coleoptera; family Curculionidae; genus Diaprepes; species Diaprepes abbreviatus. Next base: position 2,612,462 of record JASJET010000326.1, on the reverse strand, counting down.
AGTGGAAAGTATATGACAGCTGCATACTTCCGGTGCTTATCTTGGGATTGAAAATGATGGCTCTAACAAAGAGGGCAGCAGAAAAACTAAGAGTAATGCAAAGATTGACGGAACGGACCAGGCTGGGGTCTCTCTCAAAGAAACTGCTGTTTTTGGTCAAGGTGATATTTTCAAGTTACTGTAAACAACAAAATTAGCGTCCGTATATCAAACCTTCTGGGTACGTATACCATCTCAAATATCAGACTTTAGAATAAATCTCTCCTATGGCATGTATCAACTTCAATGCTGCCAGTTCTCTAAATATAAACCTCTACCCTCATATTATAATAAATTTGTCACACATTTGTTACTCTACTAGACCTAATTAAAATTGCAATTACATTGCTATTCAAATTGTAATACTGTGGATAAAAAATTAGCTTTTTGCGAATTTATTTTCCATTTTTATCCATTGAGGTTAATTAATTGGACTCTAAGTGGGTGGAAGAAAGATCAGAAAGAGAAAAGCTCAAGTATTCATCACTTTGTAATTTAAAACTTCTATTATTTCCAGACCATAAAGACTCAATTAGCTGGAATTACAAAAATAAAATTTATCAATTTAACCCGAAATCACGAAAAGAAAACAAAAAGTTGCGTATTTTAGGAGGCCCTTTTTTATGATTTTAGCCATTATTTAAGAAATCTTTTCACCTTTTCATTTTGTAATTTGTTATGTCTCGGAATTTTTATATTTATATATAAATTATCACCCTTTGGTAAAGTACCCACTTACACCAGGCTACTTGTTAAACTAGAGAAATGGCAAACCAAGGTGAATTACGCATGTTAATTACTTGTTGCCGACCTGTCATTTTAATAAAGGAAATATCTACCAACCAAATCTCAGAAACTCACCAGGAACCACTAAAAATGGCCGTTGCGTGATAAAAGAGCAAAGAGATGCCAATCTTGAGAAACTAACAATACTGCATTGTACAAGAAAAAGAAAATTTGAAGGGCTGAGGCTCCCTGCCATATAAGGTGTATCATAATAAACCGTAGAGGGGAAGTAAAATATCTGTGGGTGTTTCTGAATAAACAGCTGAACTGGAGTTTTCTTTGGACCTGTTGCAGAATAAATAGTAAATTTTGGGGCACAGGATTAAAACAAATACGTCGGCTGTATATCATTGCCATTAAACAAAAGATATATCTGTAGTTCTATAGTGAAAGGAACACCAACGATTAGGGCAAACAAAGCTCTCAGAGCTATATGCCTGGCAATTATAAGAGCTTGGGAAACCATAAGAATATTTCCCTATAAACTGAATAAGATCCTAAAGAAAGGAAATATTGACATAATATATCTGTGTCAGATTGTTTCTTATTAATCAGGAAAGAAAATATTCAGGTCTGAACAAAATTCATGCAGGTGGGTCTCAAAGCAGTATATTGAGACCAGTTTTGTACTTATTTTGTTCGAATGACATTCCAAGAACACGACAATTCTTAATACGAGTAGCTGCCTTCGCTGACGATACTACATTACTTGGTGTTGACCATCATGCAATCCTATGAAAAAATTTCAAAGAGCTTGTTAAGAAATTATTATTGGTTTACAATACTTAGATGTCTAATGAGATTAAATGTTCAGATACCATGAAATACTGGAAGACTGTGTTGCTTATAATTGAATCTTAATTTTCTCCCATATTAGTTTCAACTCTGTACTGATAAGAACTAATAAGTGCAAAACTAGTATGCAGGTGGCGGTGCACTGCCGCGAGATAGGTTTCGACCAGACTTTTAGTTTCACTCCTGCTGTTTCTATGGCATGAGCTTCGAATCATTTCATATATATATATATATATATATATATATATATATATATATATATATATATATATATATATATATATATATATATATATAATTGGAGAGGACTGGAGGAGAGAGTGAAGAACCCATCGAAAGCCTGTCATCCTGAGCGTAGAACTTGTCCTTTACTTGAAAATAAGCACTACGTAGGCAGCACTCCAAAAGGTCCAACACCCCGTTCAGTGGTAACGTGGTTCGATCTGATAATGTATCATTTGAAAGTCTAATTTTGATTACATTTAGTGATTTCTCCAATGGCACATTAGTGCATAGAATTTCCATTTCAAAACTTAGTGCGTCATCTGGCTCTAGATTAATGCTACTAATAATATTCACGAATGGTGTGGAAATTTTAACGTATGTGTTAGTCTTGCCTTCTAAAAGTTATGTAATTATTAAAAGAAACTTCTCTGGTGTATTTGGTGGGGATCCTTTGAAGCTGGTTATTGGTCTCGATGATATGCTCGTTTTATGAATTTTCGGTATTCCGTAAAGATATGGTGGCTGACTGTAGTGTGGTGTGCAAGCCGATCATAGGTTGTCAGGTATATCCATATTTCGATATTTACTTTGTCTTATGTAAAAAAATAGGGTGTACAATTGAAAACAAAATCAATAATATCATAGATTCTTCTTTAGTTACTCTGTATACTTTGGTATTACTTAAAAAACTCTAAACTAAAAATAAAATTCAACGGGTCCAAGTGTTTTTTCAAAGAAGAACCCATCGACTTTATATTTAATTTATCCCCTTACGTAAGCACTATATATATATATATATATATATATATATATATATATATATATATATATGTATATATATATATATATATATATATATATATATATATATATATATATATATGTATATATATATATATATATATATATATATATATATATGAAGTAAAATGCGAACAGTAAATGCAAACTTCTCTCCATCATATCCTTTCTGTGTTAGAGGTTGCACAGTTAGAATAAATTGTTATAAAACGCAATTTATCCTATTCCACCACCATCGAGATGATGGCCTACCTGTACCACCATACCGAGAAGAAAGTCAAAACTTACCCTCCCCGCCACAGTGATACGGCAGAGGTACATGTTTCGTCTCTACTAGACTCATCAGGGTACCGACATGCACCTGACTGTGCAAAGGACAGATTGGAAGGAAGCATGCACATACTGAACGCGGCTTCTCCGGCCTCCCGCCGGATGGCGTATATATGTTAATGCAGTTTTCACGGATTCCTCCGTGTGAGATGCAATAGCAGTGGATATATCCACATTATGCCGTTGTAGTGCTGAAATCACATTCAGCAAACATACAACTATATGCAGCTCCGCGTATGAATGAAGTAAAATGCGAACAGTAAATGCAAACTTCTCTCCATCATATCCTTTCTGTGTTAGAGGTTGCACAGTTAGAATAAATTGTTATAAAACGCAATTTATCCTATTCCACCACCATCGAGATGATGGCCTACCTGTACCACCATACCGAGAAGAAAGTCAAAACTTACCCTCCCCGCCACAGTGATACGGCAGAGGTACATGTTTCGTCTCTACTAGACTCATCAGGGTACCGACATGCACCTGACTGTGCAAAGGACAGATTGGAAGGAAGCATGCACATACTGAACGCGGCTTCTCCGGCCTCCCGCCGGATGGCGTATATATGTTAATGCAGTTTTCACGGATTCCTCCGTGTGAGATGCAATAGCAGTGGATATATCCACATTATGCCGTTGTAGTGCTGAAATCACATTCAGCAAACATACAACTATATGCAGCTCCGCGTATGAATGAAGTAAAATGCGAACAGTAAATGCAAACTTCTCTCCATCATATCCTTTCTGTGTTAGAGGTTGCACAGTTAGAATAAATTGTTATAAAACGCAATTTATCCTATTCCACCACCATCGAGATGATGGCCTACCTGTACCACCATACCGAGAAGAAAGTCAAAACTTACCCTCCCCGCCACAGTGATACGGCAGAGGTACATGTTTCGTCTCTACTAGACTCATCAGGGTACCGACATGCACCTGACTGTGCAAAGGACAGATTGGAAGGAAGCATGCACATACTGAACGCGGCTTCTCCGGCCTCCCGCCGGATGGCGTATATATGTTAATGCAGTTTTCACGGATTCCTCCGTGTGAGATGCAATAGCAGTGGATATATCCACATTATGCCGTTGTAGTGCTGAAATCACATTCAGCAAACATACAACTATATGCAGCTCCGCGTATGAATGAAGTAAAATGCGAACAGTAAATGCAAACTTCTCTCCATCATATCCTTTCTGTGTTAGAGGTTGCACAGTTAGAATAAATTGTTATAAAACGCAATTTATCCTATTCCACCACCATCGAGATGATGGCCTACCTGTACCACCATACCGAGAAGAAAGTCAAAACTTACCCTCCCCGCCACAGTGATACGGCAGAGGTACATGTTTCGTCTCTACTAGACTCATCAGGGTACCGACATGCACCTGACTGTGCAAAGGACAGATTGGAAGGAAGCATGCACATACTGGACGCGGCTTCTCCGGCCTCCCGCCGGATGGCGTATATATGTTAATGCAGTTTTCACGGATTCCTCCGTGTGAGATGCAATAGCAGTGGATATATCCACATTATGCCGTTGTAGTGCTGAAATCACATTCAGCAAACATACAACTATATGCAGCTCCGCGTATGAATGAAGTAAACAACGGCATAATGTGGATATATCCACTGCTATTGCATCTCACACGGAGGAATCCGTGAAAACTGCATTAACATATATACGCCATCCGGCGGGAGGCCGGAGAAGCCGCGTTCAGTATGTGCATGCTTCCTTCCAATCTGTCCTTTGCACAGTCAGGTGCATGTCGGTACCCTGATGAGTCTAGTAGAGACGAAACATGTACCTCTGCCGTATCACTGTGGCGGGGAGGGTAAGTTTTGACTTTCTTCTCGGTATGGTGGTACAGGTAGGCCATCATCTCGATGGTGGTGGAATAGGATAAATTGCGTTTTATAACAATTTATTCTAACTGTGCAACCTCTAACACAGAAAGGATATGATGGAGAGAAGTTTGCATTTACTGTTCGCATTTTACTTCATTCATACGCGGAGCTGCATATAGTTGTATGTTTGCTGAATGTGATTTCAGCACTACAACGGCATAATGTGGATATATCCACTGCTATTGCATCTCACACGGAGGAATCCGTGAAAACTGCATTAACATATATACGCCATCCGGCGGGAGGCCGGAGAAGCCGCGTTCAGTATGTGCATGCTTCCTTCCAATCTGTCCTTTGCACAGTCAGGTGCATGTCGGTACCCTGATGAGTCTAGTAGAGACGAAACATGTACCTCTGCCGTATCACTGTGGCGGGGAGGGTAAGTTTTGACTTTCTTCTCGGTATGGTGGTACAGGTAGGCCATCATCTCGATGGTGGTGGAATAGGATAAATTGCGTTTTATAACAATTTATTCTAACTGTGCAACCTCTAACACAGAAAGGATATGATGGAGAGAAGTTTGCATTTACTGTTCGCATTTTACTTCATTCATACGCGGAGCTGCATATAGTTGTATGTTTGCTGAATGTGATTTCAGCACTACAACGGCATAATGTGGATATATCCACTGCTATTGCATCTCACACGGAGGAATCCGTGAAAACTGCATTAACATATATACGCCATCCGGCGGGAGGCCGGAGAAGCCGCGTTCAGTATGTGCATGCTTCCTTCCAATCTGTCCTTTGCACAGTCAGGTGCATGTCGGTACCCTGATGAGTCTAGTAGAGACGAAACATGTACCTCTGCCGTATCACTGTGGCGGGGAGGGTAAGTTTTGACTTTCTTCTCGGTATGGTGGTACAGGTAGGCCATCATCTCGATGGTGGTGGAATAGGATAAATTGCGTTTTATAACAATTTATTCTAACTGTGCAACCTCTAACACAGAAAGGATATGATGGAGAGAAGTTTGCATTTACTGTTCGCATTTTACTTCATTCATACGCGGAGCTGCATATAGTTGTATGTTTGCTGAATGTGATTTCAGCACTACAACGGCATAATGTGGATATATCCACTGCTATTGCATCTCACACGGAGGAATCCGTGAAAACTGCATTAACATATATACGCCATCCGGCGGGAGGCCGGAGAAGCCGCGTTCAGTATGTGCATGCTTCCTTCCAATCTGTCCTTTGCACAGTCAGGTGCATGTCGGTACCCTGATGAGTCTAGTAGAGACGAAACATGTACCTCTGCCGTATCACTGTGGCGGGGAGGGTAAGTTTTGACTTTCTTCTCGGTATGGTGGTACAGGTAGGCCATCATCTCGATGGTGGTGGAATAGGATAAATTGCGTTTTATAACAATTTATTCTAACTGTGCAACCTCTAACACAGAAAGGATATGATGGAGAGAAGTTTGCATTTACTGTTCGCATTTTACTTCATTCATACGCGGAGCTGCATATAGTTGTATGTTTGCTGAATGTGATTTCAGCACTACAACGGCATAATGTGGATATATCCACTGCTATTGCATCTCACACGGAGGAATCCGTGAAAACTGCATTAACATATATATATATATATATATATATATATATATATATATATATATATATATATATATATATACAGTGCCTTCATTTCAAAACGAACCATCCTTAATAACTTTGTTAAATAGAAAAATTTAAAAAAAAGAAAAAACACGTCAATTTAGATATACAGGGGGAAGTTTAATTTTGCATTTGTTAAAAGTCTGTCAATCACCTCCTCACCTCCAGCTAACCTCATTTTGATATGTCAAATGGGAACCCCCACCTTGTGACACATCATTGTAAGCAGCATAAAATTGTCTATCCAACCGTATAAAAAAAATTAAATCGGTTGACGTACAAGCGAATAGTGTGCAAAAATGTCTTGTAATAATGCATAATATATCGGCCTCGAACTTTGGTATGTCAAATAATTACCCTATAGTGTGATACATCATTTTAAAGGACGTACGATCTGCTATCCAACGATGTCAAAAAAAATTAAGTTAATAGACGTTATAGGCAATTAGGATGCAAAAATGTGTGTTAAATATAAGCAGTTTATTCAGTTTTATTCAGTTGAAGAAAATTATTTTATTAAATGTTCAAAATGTGCGCCGTTATTAGCGAGACAATAAAAAAGCCTATTTTGAAATTCTCCACGAACATTGGCAAGGGTTTCTCTGCTAATTCCTCTACATTCCCGAACAATTCGATCTTTTAAATCGTCAATATATTCAGGTGGGGTTTTATAAACCTTGCTTTTTAAATACCCCCAAAGAAAAAAGTCTAGAGGGGTTAGGTCTGGAGACCGTGCTGGCCATTCAATTGCACCACGTCTGCCAATCCACGTCCCTGAAAAATGTTCATCAAGCCACTCTTGAATTGCCAAAGCGTAGTGCGGGGGAGCTCCATCTTGCTGGAAATGCAAATTATTTTCATTTAGTACCATAACAGCATTTTCATCCACTTGATTTTCTAAAGATTGCACAATGGCAGGGTATATTGTGTTTTCTAAAAGGTTTAAATAAATTTGCACAGTTAAATTATCTTCCAAAAAAAATGGCCCGATGATTTCATTGCCATAAATTCCTGCCCACACATTAATTTTTTCGGGATATTGAGTATGCCCTTCTCGGAAAAGGTGCGGATTTTCATTATCCCAGTATCTGCAGTTATGTCTGTTAACCAGTCCATTTAGAAAAAAAGTTGATTCATCACTAAAGCAGATATTCTTAGGTAAATGGGGGTCCTCGTCAATTCGTTGGCACATTAATTCGCAAAATTGAATTCTCCTATCAAAATCGTCTTCTCCGAGTTCTTGAAGAATTTGAATTTTGTAGGGAAAAAACTTATTTTGTTTTAAAACTTTATGCACAGAGCCAACAGAAATGTTGGTTAAATCTGCGACCTTTGAGATGGATAAAGTTGGATCTATTGCAAACTGTCCTAGTACCTCGATTTGGCATGCTTCATCTACAACCCTTTTCTCAATATATTTTTTATTACAAACGGATCCCGTTTCTTCAAACTTTCGTACCAATTCGAGTACATATTTATGGCCCACGTTTTTGTCTTGATGCCTCTCGTTAAATGCTCTGGTGGTTCTACGAGCGCACCGATCTTCAGCTCCATAGAGAAAAATTATTTCTATTCTTTCGGCTAGCGTATACACCATTTATATTCACGTTTCAACTAGGCGTCACAATGACAATTTTAACAATAATAAACAACTGGTGTTTAAAGATCTTAAAAATTTTATTTATTGCAGTGATTTTTTGTACCTATCAGGTACCGCAAAAAATATCATTGAAATAAATACACTAGATTGATTAGACTGCAATGAATTTTGCGATGAATTTTAAAACAGGCTTAGTTTTTTTCTCGCAAATATTTTAACTGTTTATTATTTTAAAAAAATATTTATTTTAAATTTAAAATAATATTTTACTCTATGAAGTAGCCATTTGACATAATAAAGTTTAATGTGATAAGGTGTCTATTATTACCACACATCTTTTCTTACTATTCGCTTGTACATCAACAGATTTTGTTTTTTTTATTGGCTAAATAGGAGATAGTATGCCCTTTAAAATGATGTATCACACTATAGGGTAATCATTTGACATACCAAAGTTCGAGGCCGATATATTATGCATTATTACAAGACATTTTTGCACACTATTCGCTTGTACGTCAACCGATTTAATTTTTTTTATACGGTTGGATAGACAATTTTATGCTGCTTACAATGATGTGTCACAAGGTGGGGGTTCCCATTTGACATATCAAAATGAGGTTAGCTGGAGGTGAGGAGGTGATTGACAGACTTTTAACAAATGCAAAATTAAACTTCCCCCTGTATATCTAAATTGACGTGTTTTTTCTTTTTTTTTTAATTTTTCTATTTAACAAAGTTATTAAGGATGGTTCGTTTTGAAATGAAGGCACTGTATATATATATATATATATATATATATATATATATATATATATATTGGAAAAAAATGTATAAAGTAACTAATTTTTTATATTTCAAACTTCAAGACATTTCTCTAAGAAGTTTTTAAACGTGCATAAAATTCCCCTCATTGAGCAATATAAAACTGCACACTATTACGTCGTAATGCGCCAAAAACCACTAAAAAGGGCTCTAGAAAAAGGACAATAAATCTTACAAACAAGAAAAAGACGGATTAAGGGAAGTAAAAGGACCCGTTCTTCCACTTTCCCGGATGTGTGAATTCTTAGTACCTCAGGTGTGGATTTTCCGAAACACTCTAGAAAATGCAGACTATGAGCTGACACGAATGTTACTTAAAAATGAAACATTGGCGTTTTTAGGAGAGGAGTCTTAAAAAAATTTAGTTATTTAAATAAGTTATAAGGCCGAGCTTTATCGAAATAAGGATGTCACGATATAATAAATTATATTTTTTCTTAGACTTTACGGAAAAATATTCTAAAATTTGTTACTGTACATCAAATATTGGTTAACACGTTGTGGATAAGAGAGGGTTATTGTTAACCCTTGATGATACTGGAGGTATCAATGAAAAAATACACAGGCGGGTTCGGAGGGTATACCAAATTCTATTTACAAAAGTTCCCATTACAAATTTTGGGTATAACGAAATATTTCTGACCTTGTATTTTTCTTTAGTAGCGGTTGAAACAGATGATAAAATACAATTCTTTTTAACAGGGGCTGAAAAATTGGTAGATGACACACGTTAATGTTTTAGTATTGTGATGGCAATTGATCACTACAATCTGTTCCACATAGTGACATATTGGAAAAGTATAATTTATCTAGGGGGGGGGGGGGAGGTTCCCGAGTACCGGACGCTTAAGAAATGATAAAAATAAAAAAAAATCTTAAGTAGTGCAATTTATTTATTTAGGTTTAAAGAACCTTTAATTATATGTGTAATCATCACAGACATATAATCAGGTTCAAAAATTACTATAAATGTAGTAGATTCTAAGGAACAACTTGTGTAGCAAAAATAACATTTTCAGAGGTCCCCCTAATATCGGACAGTGAACTTTTGTTTCATTTTTTAAACTTAAACATAATTTTAACCAAAAATTCGTAAATATTTCAATTAGAATAGGACAAGTCAACGATTAACAAAGAAGTCTTTACCTAATATTAATAAATTTTGGCCGTAACTAGTTTTCTATAAAATTACAAAGTTTTAATCGTACAACCTGCAAAAATCACGATTGTAGCTAAATGAGCCTTTTTCAACATCAGCACATGCTTCATAAGCCCACTGATTGCAAACTTGACAGCAAATTCAATCTTCATCATTATCTTCTTGGCAGATCAAACAAGTTGTTGGCTTTTCGGTCACTGATGTTGCAGAAATCGTTGTCTTTAGTGTTGCAGTCGGTTTCTTTGTCTTTTTTATTTTTGTCGGGTCGTTAGTTTTCTTGCCTTTAAGTTGCATTTTAAACACGACAGGCTTAGCCTTTGTTGCTTTATTTGTAGCGAACGCATTTGTTTAGGGAGAAAATGTTAAGGTCTCACTTTTCTCAGCTTTTCGTCCTCGACACTCTTCTCGCTTTGATGTAGCGTTTGGGACTGGTGATAGCTGATGAATCACAGTGATAATATCTTTGCTTGTCGATGGTTGTGTCGTAATATTCTCTTTTCCATTGACATCGAAAGTCTTTTGAGGCAGATCCTGGGGTGATTCCACTTTTGCGTCATTGCAAACATTTCCTTCAGTAACAAGCTGCATGGGCACGTCGGTTACAGCTGATGGCAAAAAATCTAAATCTGTGTAAATGTTTGGATTCAAAGACAGAATTCCAATGCATTGAAATCCAGATTTTGCAATATCCAAACGTGCAACGCGAGTGAAAGCTTGTATCACCATTGCAGCTACTTCAAATTCTGTTATTCTTGCACCGAAGTTGGCTCTCATCCATAACCTACACGCCTCAACATATGCATCTTTAAATGGTTTCATAAAAACCCTGTCCAAGGGCTGTAGTTTGTGGATCGTGTGCGGTGGAGTGCTTAACATATGCACGTGGTTATCTTTTTCATAACTTATAACAGCAAGATCTTTGTGACTGAAATGACCATCTAAGATTAAAAGCACGAGCTTCTCTTTGGAAGGCTTTGAAAATTTTACAAAGAAGAATTCAGCGTTCATCCATCTATTTGGCTGTGCCAGGACTACGCTTTCTAATGGGGCACCAATCATCAACCTTTCATTAACTCTCTGTCTAGGGAAAATAATAGTGGTGGGATAAAATATCCACCAGCACGCATGCAGAACATAACTGTGACATTTTTACCTCTCTCTGCAGAAATCAACTTGCCAACTTGGCGATTACTTTTGAGTGTCATTATTTTAGCTTGCTTCTGGACAGTGCTGACCCCTGTCTGGTCGCAGTTATAGATGCCCGATGGACCAAAATGATATTTTTAACAAATTATTTTCAAATTGTTATAGAAACGGTCAACTTGAGGTCTATTAAAACCAACAGCTCTCATTAGACTCGTTGACTCTGGCTTTCTCAAGCTGAGTTCAGGATGACGTTTGATAAAATCAGACTAAAAATGTTTACGAGCACTTTTCTTGGCCCTGTTGAATCTGTGATACAGTTTTAATTGTTCCGCGAGATCAAAAGCCAATTTAAGAAATTCGTTTCTAGTCAAAGGCATACAACTATTGGACATATCCACCACGAGCGCAATGAGAACTTCTTCGTACTCCTCGGTAAAAGTTGGGTCAAATCTGCCTTTTTTGAGTGGTAGTTTTATTTCTTTTCCTCGTTTTAATTTGTTAATGTAGTCGAACAGTCTACCTTTTGGCGCATTGTAGATTTCAGATGACTTTCTAAGAGAAAACTTTTTTGACATCACCTTATCGATGGCTTTTATCAATTAATCATTTTCGGGGGTATTTTCACATCTCGGTTTGGGTTTGCTTATGTTGAATCTAAAAAAACGCAATAAATATTACTACAACAAAAAAAAACTAACTTTAAAACGGTCCGGTATTAGGGGACTTTAGGAGTGTCTGATCTTAGGTCCTTTCAAAAAAAATTCTCACTGATATTGTGGGTTATTAATCACAAAAAAACATGTGAATTATGACCGTTAACCATAATTATTACCATTCCATATTTTAAATACTGTTTACAGACTCCAAAAATATTACTTCGAACAAAATTCTTTACTAACCTCAAAATTTGCATCACGCTCCACGATGAACAAGTCAGCACTGACTGGCGCGCTTCTCCCCTCGCACTGCACTTGTATGTAACTTTCTAACCGCGACACAAGTAACAAATTGGCGCGCTTTCTTAGACCGATTCAAATTCTGTCCGGCTTTGGGAGCTGCCCGGTGTTACTGAACTTCCCCGTATTTCTCTTAAACGGATAACAGAACAACGAAAAAAATACAAAAATTTATTTTCTCACAACTAACAGAATCTGCAAGTTGCGGGCGCCGCTAGCTTATTTCGAACATCATTTGTGTGGACAACAAGGACTGTACCATATATATATATATATATATATATATATATATATATATATATATATATATACATATATATATATAACGTAATATAGAAGCGAAAAAAAAATAAAAGGAATATTCGAAAAATTTCTACGAAATTCAATATTTTACAAACATTTTATTAATTTCCACATCGGTTTTCCCGATATTTACAAATTACAGTTTTTCAAGATGACGGCTGCAATACACACCGTCGTCGCCCCAAATTAGCTTTAGACAAATAACCCCTCTTTAATTTCAATCCAAAATTTGTTGTTACGACGCAGAAATAACCAAAAAAATAGTTCCTTATTTATGTATTATAAAGTATATCCTTTCCCATTCATTATAATATTGTATATACCATTCAGACTTTGTTTCTCTACAGTTGGTCCTAATTTTTTCAGAACAGAAAGAAAAACACTCGTTAGTTCAAAAATATTTGTATTTCTTGAGAAAACACCTAATTTTCCTGTTAATTATTGATAGTGATGCTTAAAATATATTGCATGTAATATATTTTAACTATTTTTATCGATATTTTAACAACCAATTGAAGAAAAGCTTGTATTTTGAACGAAAAAACAAAAATATTTTTTTTTAACTTTATTGGTACTGACATTACTTAAAAACGTTACATATTGGTTGCGACGTTGCCAGATAGTTTTAGTTAGTTCCAGTTAGTCTTAGTAAATTCAGGTAAGTTTCACTAACTAAATTCAAATTAAACTTGAACTAATCAAAACCAACCTGAACCAACCAAAACTAATTTTGACTGACCCAGATATATTAAATAAAAATATTATTATCTGGTAGAGATAACAGAGAAGTGGGACACATTAAGGTTTCACTGAATAGGAAAGTGGGTGGTGCAAAAGATAATATATAAACTAAACATCGACTTTAAAACAAGAGGCTAAGATTAAAAATAAATTTTATTTGAAATTCTGTGAAAAGAACGGCATTGTAGCCGGCACAAGGGAATATCTAATATATTTTCTGTCATTATCGATCATTCGCAGAGAGAAAAGTATATGAAGAAATCAGCTTCATGCTATTTCAAGAGCGAAAATTATCCAGGATTTTTTTTAGAAAAAGTACAAATTAATGGAATTTGATATTTTTCGCAGAATTAAGGAAAACATGCGGAAAATCAAGGCTATAATCTCATTCTACAACTTTTAAATAGGGGAAATGTAGAGCAATTTTCAAAATAAAGTCACTTTGTTAAATTTCACTTAATCTAAATAATTATCAAATATAGGTTAAACAAAATCTGAATTGTTAGTATTTGTTTAAATTGTGTTCTGCTCGTAGAGTTAAAAATATAAAAGCAGCTGATCCCACTTTAAACGCTCGAAAAAAAAAAGATAATTTTTGCTATTTTTTTTAGTGATTCCTACTACATATATTAATGTAATTTTTTTTGGGAAATATAAATTGACTAAAAAAGTATGTGAAAATCCTTTTTTTTATTGAATGTATGTATGTTTTGTGAAGAAAAATCGCATTTTAACATGGAACGTCAAAAAAGGTAAGCTGCTGGCGTTACGGGTTTTGCTGTGCTGGTTCGTCTCAAACAAAAAACAAAATAGTTTCGTAATTAGCATGATTGCGGCTATAGTCGGTAGTAAAATTATAGGTTTTTATGCCAAAGTAACGAAATGACAAGCGATAAAATAAACAAACTTGCAAAAGGTAGGTCTTTTTTGTATATTTCACGCCGGAAAAATAATAAATATGGATCCTGTCTTGGTTTTACTACAAAAGATAGCAATACGAGTACAAAAATGATTAAGTGGTTAAAATTTAGAGAGGATCGGTTTAATGGTTTTTTTAAAACTCCTTAACACCGCATGCAAATACGTAAATTCGAGAAGAACGCTTTTAAAATCTCTTCATTCAATTATGCTTTCAAAATTTGTAAGAATTTTGTAGAGATCGGAGTAATGAGTCCTTTGCCCTGCTTTAAAAGCATTGGGATATTCCCATCAGGTCTCGGGGTCTTGTAGTTTTCAAACAACTCCATAGCCTACAGTATTTTGTTGTGGGTGATTACTTGGTTTGTTGTTTCCCAATCTCTTTTGGATACCCTTGTGGTCAGGGTTGGGAGATTGGTTTCATCATTTACTACGACTTCAGGGAGAATGTCAGAGTCTGACAGATGCGTCCGTAGAAGTATTTCTAGGGCTTCCCCGCCAATTTCCGTAAAGAACCCATCCGATTTCCGCAATTTTTAACCATAATCTTATGGAGACGTGATGCTCCAGAAGTGCTTTGGACCTCTTGACACAGCTTCCTCTAGGAGTTTATTTTCGCTTCTCTTATTTTTTTGTTAGGTACCATTACTTATGAGACACTCTGAATACGAATAACATTATTTTTAGCAATCAAATAAGAGTGTATCCCTACTTCTGATGAAATTGTCTTTCCTTTTTCCTTGTCCGGTAGGGTATTGGTTTTCAAAAAAAAATGTATTGATGGCTTTTGAGGATCTACCACTGTTTGGATTTATGAACCGGGGTTTACTTTAAAATATAATATTAGGCCAGGAAACGAAGCGATTTTTGGGAGGTAAAAATGATTCAAATACTGCCTGCGATCTGATTGCAGAAATGGATAGGGGAAGGTAGTAGAAATGACGTCTCATCTCGTGTCTCAACAAATTTTGATTGGAACACTTTTTTTTAACAAATAGGTCGAAAAATGATTATTCCCCGGTTTTTTGGATTTTACGAAAAACTTAAGGGATTTAGAGAAAAATATCCCAGAGACAAATTGTATGCCGTGAAAACATCTTCAAAATGACTTTTTGTTTGTCCAAATCGGTCTGTAAACAAAAAAGTTATTGCAAATTAAACATTAAAAATGGCTTATTTTTCAATTGTTAGTAACTTTCTTAATATTTATTGAATTGTTGTCAACTTTTACCAGAATGTGACTTTTAAAGTGCTTAAAAAGTTTGCGAAAGTTGGGCGCTATCGGCCTAATAGTTTTTGTAAAATTGCAATTGTTTATTAGAAAAACGAAAAAGTGACTATATTTGATTGGCTGTACCGTCGTCTAGGAAACCGCTACAGAGTTCTGTCAGTACTCATTCTCTTCATAAAGACTTAAGCTATCATGTAACAAAAAATGTGGATATTTTTCATATTTTTTTATGCAAAATCGTCATGAGGATATGGGTAGTTTTTCACTTATAAATAAATTAATTAACAACCGCATTTTTTGTCCGATTTGTTAATGAAGCATATCATTGGAGAGATGTTAAAAAACACGAATTTTGAAAAAAAGTCTCTACGACCAATAGGAGCCGAGTTAACAATTTTTTTTCAAAAAATCACAGAGCGATTTTTATTTATATTAAGGGCCGAATTTTGTTCTGTTCATTAATAAGGATCTAAAGTATATGAAATCATTCACTTGACGTTAATTTATACACAATCAACCCTTCAGGAGATCGCTAAACTGAGGGTACGTGCTGGACGCCAGATAAGGTAAGTTGGAGGGGATAACCGAATCTCACCGAGTACAAAGTGAGAACGGGTCTTCAAATCGGCGTGCGCTTGAAAAATTAGCAATATCTCCGCTTCTAAATAACGTAGAGCTTTCATTATTTGATTTTTTTAGGGTAGCTCATCGAAAAAATAATATTGGGCATGACGATTATGCATAAACAAAATATGAAAAATATCCACTTTTCTTTTACCAGATGATAGCTTAAGTCTTTACGAAGAGAATGAGTGCTGACAAAACTCTGTAGCAGTTTCCTAGACGACGGTACAGCCAATCAAAAATGGTAACCTTTTCCTTTTTTCTAATAAACCATTGCAATTTTACAAAAATTATTAAGCCGACAGCGCCCACCTTCCGCACACTTTTTAAACACTTTAAAACGCACATTCTGGTAAAAGTTGAAAACAATTCAATAAATATTAAAAAAGTTATTAACAATAGAAAAATAAGCCATTTTTAATTTTTAATATGCAATAACTTTTTTGTTTACAGTCCGATTTGGACAAACAAAAACTCATTTCGAAGATATTTTCAAGACATACCATTCGTCTCTGGAACATTTTCCTTTAAATTCTTTAGATTTTTCGTAAAATCCAAAAAACCGGAGAAAAATCATTTTTCGACCTATTTGTTAAAAAAAATAAAAACAATGTTCCAACCAAAATTTGTTGAGACACGAGATGAGACGTGATTTCTTCTACCTCTCCCTACCCATTTCTGCAATCAGTTCGCAGGCAGTATTTGAGTTTTTTTAACACTCCGTTTCGTGGGGTATATAGCCACGTTCTCATTTTTTCACATCGTAACATTCTCATTTATAAGAGAAGAAAAATAAAAAAGCTACAAGAAAACCTTTATCATCGAAATGTACTCTACATTAAAACAAATTTAAAACTGTTTAAAGTTAGACTACGGAAAAACAACCTCTAAAAACTTGCCAAGTTAGTAAGCTACTTAAACTAAACACAACTCAAATAAAGGTAGCTGTATAGTTTAATATATGGTACAAGTTGAGAAAGTGCTGAGAAGTTTACTCGCTATATTACTAAAGCCCTAAATGAAGTTTTTGCCTAAATAGAGAATTATGCAGTTTTGGAAACTTTGTCAAACTAAGCTATAATTTTTTTTCTGGTTGTTTGACTTGTACCAAATAAAAAACAAACAGTGTAAATTTGGGTAATTTAAAAATTATGGGAAAATAATATTTTTCGCAATTTGGGTGATCATCTTCTCAACTGAAACTGCAATATTTATAAATAAAAACTAAACCAGCTTCAAAAAATTGCACTAAAGAATTGGAAACTGTTTAAAATTACAATTAATTTAATTATTCTAAAATTACTTATGTACTTAGCATTTTTTGAAGGCGTTAGCCTACAGCGGGTTAAAAGTGTTTTTTAATTCAAAAATCTGCCGCCAGATCAAATCTTTATCGATTTGAATAAATTTTTGAACAGGTTTATTACATTGCGGAGTTAACACTGTTATTTTCAAGCTGCCTTCAGTCTTTCACTGTGTTATTATCTTTGATATTGAGTAGTGAGCTTCTCTCAGTATATGTCCAAGATATGACACTTATTGGGATTTTAAGGTGTTTGTTTGAAGGTTGTAGACAATATTGAACATTGACTAAAATGTGGTTGTCGGACTTGCATTGTTTTTATTTTTACGACGTTTCGATTAGGTTGTATCTCTTATCGTTATCAAGTATAAACTTAACACTACGAGCTTATATAGGGACTGTGTCCACTGAAGCCCAAAGTTTCGCTTCACTGTACACACCTCAATGATTTGATGTTACAAAGTAGTGGTTGCCAAAAATTAGGTATCTCAACACTCGGTTTACTGAAGATTCCATTATTGTTTTTAATGTCAGCTGCTTCTATAAATTTTCTTCTTTTCATGTTTGGTTCCATATATATTGCTGCAGCCTCAGATCATTTTATGTGGTGTTGTTTATCCCAGGCGTGTTCTAAAATACCTGGTCTCGACGTTTCTCCTTTTTGTGTATGAGTTTTATGTTCCTTAATTCTAACTTCTAGTGGTCATTTGGTTTCTCCAATATACATTTCACCACATTCACATGGAACTTTGTAAACACATTCTTTCTTATCGGTATTTTTTGGTTTTGTTTTTTTTTAAATGAGCTCTAAGTTTATTTCCTGATTTAAAGGCTGTTTTTATATTATAACTACTGGCAATTCATCTTATTTTCTCCGAAATTCCCTTAATGTACGGAATTGTGAAAAAGGAATAAGTTTCTTGCTGTCCAGTGTTCGTTGTTCTTAAGTAATTTATAACATCGTCAATTAGTTTCAAAGGATAACCATTCTGTTGTAAATAGGATTTAATATTTGCTCTTTTTCAAATGAATCGAAATTATTGCATATAGATATAGCGCGATTATAAAGGTTGCGTATAAATCCCCGTTTTGTTACAATAGAATGATTAGAACTATGATTAAGATATTGTCCAGAATGTGGCGGCTTTCTGTATACTGAAGTTTTAATACTTTCTTTTGAGCGATTCACCATGACATCTAGGAAAAGCAATTGATCATTTACTTCTTTTTCCATGATAAACCTAATTGCAGGTAGAATATTATTTAGATGTGTCAAAAAATCATTAAGTTCTTGATCATTGCCCTTAAAGTGTCTTTCTGTGCCAATTCTTTATGGAACTGCATCATTTGTTATTTAAGTAGTCCAGAGAATATGTAACATTCACCAGAGGATCCACAATTAAAAAGATTTTCATATTTAAACACTTTACAGTAAAATAATCCATATATGACATTGAACAACATGTTCTCGTGTGTATGGTGGCAAATTTCTGCAAAGGAATTGAACTATCAATTATTTTTCCATTTTTAATTTAGATTGTCGCCAAGATACGCGAACTTTGCGATGTTCAATATTTTCCATGTTGATGTTAAGAGGAATGCAGTACTGATATCTAGTAATCACCGTCATTTTTAATTTGATAGTATTAAGATATATTTAGAGCTGCTCATCGCACTTACTAAGGTTTTTTAATATTGACTTAAGATCTTTAAAGTGCTTAGCTAAGATTGCAGCATTATCTGTTATATTGTTTATTGGAATATCATTGACTTTGATACCTCGCATTTTATTTTCTAATGCTAACTGAAAAACTTTCTCAACATAAATATTAAACAGAATCGGTGATATTACTCGTCTCTGCCGGACTCCTTTCATTATGCCGAAGGTCTCTGTTACGAGATCATTATCCATACAGACTTTACCTAACTGTTGTTAATAAAGTTGCTTTATTACTATGTTTATCATCTATACCGCCCTTCTGTAATTTTTGGAACAGACATTTGCAGAAGCTTTCAAATTGACAATAAAGGAGATGAAAACATCTTGCATTTGATCATAGTATTATTGCACAGGTAATTTCATTGAGCAGAGATCTTGATATAGCCAAAATCGGTGTCGACACCCACATCTTGAAATTTTCTGTATATTCTTGAATGTATTACTCAGAGGAACATTTTAACTGCCTGACCCATCAAGCTTATGAGTCTGTAGTCTTCGCAGAGGGCTAACCAAGATATTTTAGCTTTAGGTAGGATGCAATTGGTATTTAACAGACAATTTAGTCTCCTGTAGAAGACTAGTCCTTTCAGGGAATACAATTGTTTGAAATGGATAGCTGCTCTTTCGGAATCGGGAAACGTGATCTGATAAACATGATAGCCTGAGTTTTATCAGGATTCAGCTTTATTTTCCAATTGGTCATATATTTCCTCAACTTCTCAATGTGCCTTTGCAGCTTTCTAATGATAAGATAAAATAATCCTGAGGACGTTGCAAAAAGAGTGGGAGACAAAGGTGAGTTCTGAGGCACTCCAACTCTTACAGGCTTGACATTTGATGACATCACAAATCTTCGGCTCTCAAGGAAACTTGAGACCAGTTTTATTAGCTGACTTGGAATTCCCAGTCTTATTAGCTTGACTACAAGTTCATTGTGCCAAACGTTGTCAAATTCTTTGCTAATGTCAATAAAATTTCATCCGTGTGGAGTTTCCGGTTGAAATCCTGTGTAAAAGATGGTGGACTGCGGAACGCTGTTGTGACTGCAAGATATTCCTCTCAGTTATAAAATTAGTAATGCGATTTAGTATCATTGGTTCTATTATTTTCCCCTGATTGGAAAGTAGACTAATGGGCCTGTAGCTATTATAACTGGTGGCCTTTCCCCCTTTCTTCGGAATATCCTGATTGCAAAACTGCATTGGCTATGTCGGTAATAGCCGAGAGGGTTCTGTCCGGTGCTTTCTTCAGATCTGTGTGGCAGACCATCCAGAAGAAATTTTGAGCTTACTGTAAACGACATAAATAGCGTTCGAATCTCAAAATATTCTGAGTACTTATACCGTCTAAAATGTCAAATTTTACGATGTGGCTAGTTCCCGAAATATAAATGGCTACATTCACAATATTTTTATTCAATTAGTAAGCAAAAAATTCTCAACAAACAATGACAAACATTTTGAATTTAATTTATAACTATACTAAGCTACACAATATACAAATTACAAAATCCTCGCATCTAAACAATCAAATATTTAATTTAGGCTAAACAAATACGAAAATGTATTAACTCAAAGTTAAACAAACACAGAAAAATCGCTCGTTTCAATTATGAAACATTTTTAACGGAATCGTGAAATAGCATTATTATACGTATCTTTTATTTAGATTTGTTGCAGAATTTTTTTTTGAAAATAGTGACAGATTGTAATTTTAGACAGATAATAAGTTTTCAATACAGATTTTTTGTTCAGTTAATAATTTCTTGGTAAATCTAATGCTTAGATAGCAAAAGATAAAGTAATACTTTTACGCCTTGGAAAAAATCCACTCAGTACCTACAAAAATGCTTTTTTGACGTTAATTGAGTAATATATAAAGCTACTTTGGGATATAAAGGCGAATGATAGAAAGTTTCCCCATATACAAGGTAAGGTAAAATACGTAGATCTTTTCCAAATTTGTTTTAATCCAAAAATTGATATTTTCAGAAATACACAGTTCATTCAAGAAGTTCCAAAACTATTTTTTTTTTTCAGATGAAAACAGGAGTTTAGAAAAAAGGTTTTATTTAGTTTTCAAGATAATTCTCTCCTCGTCAAAATGCAAATTTTGCTGCGGTCGTATAACCGCTGAGGCGACCTGGAAAACTCCTCTTCTGGAATAGTTTTCACAGCCCTGGTCACATTCCTTTGATTCGCCTCAACGCCTTCAAAACGTTCCTTCTTCATCGATATTTTCAATTTAGGGAATTAAAAAAAGTGTGCCGGAGCCCGATCTGGCGAGTAGGGTGGGTGATGTAACATGGAGACCGACTTTTAAATTAAAAATTTTGTGTAACCGAAACCAGTCACCGATGAGGTACAATTCCAGTCTCACGCGGCGAATCTGCTTCAAAAGTCGATCCAGGACACTTTTGTAGAATTGTGCGTTCACTGTTTGACCTGTACGTACAAATTCGCTATGGATAATCCAGCGAGAATCGAAAAACAAAATGAGCATCGTTTGATTTTAGAATTTGTCGCTCGAATTTGTTGGGCCGCCTTTCGTTCTTGTTTCTACACTCAACGATTTAACGTATAGTCGATAAATCGTATTGAAGACATCATGATTCCTACACTGATGTTGAATTCCTCTCATAACATTTCAACCATAATTCGCCGATTACTAGATGGTGCGATGCACACACGTTCGACATACTCATCGGTAGTCGAGGCTAAATGGCGCCGCTCCCTGGATCGTTTTCCAGCGACTGTCGACTGTTCTTGAATCGCGCATACCACTATAGTGGTAATTCGAACAAAATTTGATTGCGGCGCGATGCTCCATGGCAAAAATTGTGACGCAGTGATAAAAACACGTCTACGTCAAACGAACACAGCTGGCCAATAAATGAAGTTACAGCGCTGCATGTGCAAAGCTACTTTCAGGATGAAGGATACACATAAATATAACATAATTTTGAAAAAGCTCACTATGTAGAGCGAAACCTCAGAAGAATTGACGTATTTTAATCTTAAAATAAGAAAACCTATACCCAGAAAAATATTAAAGCAGAATATAAACAAAAGACACAATGAAACTATATATATATATATATATATATATATATATATATATATATATATATATATATATATATAATGTGGATATATCCACTGCTATTGCATCTCACACGGGGGAATCCGTGAAAACCTCATAAACATATATATATATATATATATAGTTATCATCAGTGTAATTTTAAAATAAAATAAGAAATTCTCGGCTATGCGGACAAAGATTGTTGATAAATATTATTCTCTTGTTAAAAAGTGCGGAGAACTCCAAAGAAGGCGTACGACGCTGAAAGCAAAAAAGTGGCAGCCAACTCCATAGAGTGGAAGAGGAAGAACTCCAAAGAACATGGAAAAACTCCGGGTCCGAAACATGATGACAGCGCTGTTTCGTCTTAGTGTGGGACTCATCAGGCCATTTCAATCGGTATAAACCATCATCTCATACCTGTGTCCTATAAACAGATTTCATTGTTGAAAAATAGTAAGTAAGACACGGTGGTAACATCTCGATGGCTCATTCAATAACATAAGAGTAACATAAATCAACAAATGTTGTATAAACCCGCCATGTGGTGGCGCGACAGTAAATTAAAAAAGAAATATATCTAAACTCGACACACAAACTTGATACTCTAAGGATAGAGGGCGCATTATTCGGCATCGACAACCAAATTAATTATACATTCCTCAGTTAAAGTTCAGTATCGCACCAACGATCTTCCTAAGAGAGCTAGTGTGTGTTTTAACCCAACAAATATAAAAAAGGGGAAGTTATCATTCGCGTAATTTTAAAATAAAATAATATTGTGTTCAATTCCCTACTCTAGGGTATTGACTTTTGCGGTCGAAAGGGTTAAACTTTTCTATAATCATACAATAAACAGCACAAAACATATAGGTAAGAAAATGTTTTTCTCAGTAACGAAGAAGTAACGAAGATACAAATATTCATCTACCCAGAGTGGTAGTTTTCAGCAAGGGGTTGGAGAGGTATTGACAAAATCTCTAGGTATTAAGTAGATGGATTACAACATTCGTATGCAAAAAAAATATTTTTAATGCCTTAATAAAGAGAGAAATGAATTTATGAAGTATTTAATCCTTTGAAGTGGATACTTATTGAGACTGAAAAAAAGTGAAGAATATTCCCAACTAGATATATTTTTTTTAGATAAATGATGTCAAGGAATAAGAATTTTTAATTAGAATTTTAATATACCGAAACACAAAAAAATTAAGCAGCTAGTGGTGCCCTCTGCAATCTACATCGAAACTGCAATCAGATCTTGATTTCTAATCTTAAAGAACCTCAAACTACCAAATTTAGTGCAAACGAGCTATTATTAAGATTAATATTTACAAAAAAGTTAAGAAAATATAACTTTGATTTTTGATACTCTGTATTTCTCAAACGACTATCGAACTACCAAATATTTTATTCTCAGGAATTTGTGCTATTTTTTGAACAAATCTTTTCGAGACACCCCGTATTTAGATCTGCGGAAACTTCCCGATGTCTTATTGAGTGAGTTACTGTTTTAAGAAACTACACAAATAAAAAAATGTCATAAAGGATAAAAGGATAAAAATATTTCTCCACAGAAAATATTTCACCGTTTTTTCAAAGATTTATAATATTGCCTTATAATAGACGAATAAGCGAAGTGAAAAGTGATAAGAAAATTGAATAATACACTCTGAATTTAAAATAGGTAGATAAATGACCTCTAAGTCAACAAGGAATCTATTACTTTTCCACGCGAAATGGAAATTTATGATAGGTATATTTTAAAAAATGGTACGAGACGGAAATTGGATGCTTTTAGGTATATTGGTTCAAAGAATGCGAATAGTGAAATTTTTTTAAGTAAAACATGAGAATTGTAAACTTTCTAGTCTGTAGCTCTTTACAAATGAACTATGGAGAATTTTAGTTATTTATATGTCGACAAAAATCTAACCCCAATGAGTTTTTGGTGAGAAGTATTACAGATTGTTATATCATAAATCAATGCTAATTTATAACATGATAATACTTGGAAGTATAATTGCCTCTAGTTAAGACACAAAATCCAAAGTAATATCGGAAAAATACTATAATTTGACAGAGGAACGATTAATTTAAAACATAATCTCCTAACGGAGACGATAATGTCTCTAGTGAGCGCTAAAGTCTTTCAAGACGGTGGCAGCGGGTTCAGGAATGTGGAATTTACGCCGATATTTCATACCTAAACCTCAAATTTAAGTAAAAATAAATTCAATAGTTAATTAATAAAACTAAAGCAAAATTACCAGAATTCAGTTAAAGGCTAGTAAGTGCGCCAGGGAGCAAAAATGTCAAGCTAACCTGTTTGTCGGAGAGTAAGGGTGGGTTATTAAGGCGCCACTGCATCACTAGCTAGGTTGAATGCAGAAACCTTCTGCGATGTCGTTAGGAAGTAGCTTTCAACTTTACTCTTGTAGAAATGCAAGTACAAAAAAAGAGGCAAGTGAGCATGTGGGTCAAATAAAATTCATAAATATATAGCGATAATAAAAATCTTTAATCTGGTAAAAGTGTAGCTGTAGCGTAAGCTGGATATATTATAATCAAGTTAACATAAATACACAAAAAATCAAATAAAATTTAATATATAACACTCTAATACCTACTGGAGCTAAAACTTCTGTAGAAATCTTGATCATGAAATTCTGGAAAATTTCGCAACGCCCAACAAAAAAAAATAATGGAATATACTTTATCATAGGTTACCATTAACATATAAAAAGGATAATAATAAAAATGCGGCTCATAGGTGGTGAGACTACTAGCTGTGTGATTTCTCTGCTTGACTGCATAGGTACTAATATAACATCAATATGATAAACGAAAAGATATACCAAAACATATACAGTAGGGAAAACTGGTAGGAAAAATATCAGTAGGAATTATATCAGTAGTAAGATAACCATTAGGGAGGATACTAGTAGTAAAATAACCAGTAGAAAGGCCACCAAAAGTAAGATAACTAGTAGAAAGTAATTGGGGTTTAAGAGAATTACTTTGTCGAAACGTGCAGAATTGCTAAAATCCCTTTCTCGTGGTTTATCCAGGCAAAAATAACCCATAAATACCAATCAGACAAAAGATACCAAGTATTTAATCGATAAAACTCACTCACCGGGATAATAAGCGATTTTTCAGGCCAAAATCCAAAAGAATGGTCAATATAAATTGAGATACAAAACGTCTACAGTCTCCTCAGCCAAATCAAACAGAAAAAGTGAAAATCAAGGCAACAATGGCCTCCATTTAAATACAGAATGCATATTTATGCACCACGCTTCTTCTTTTAAATGTCAAAAAAGAAGTGTTAAGGGGTGACACATTTTTCAGAAGTGCTAAGCCCATCATCACTACATTTTCTGCTTAAAATTAAATAAGTAACTTATCGATTTTTTTTATTTAAAAAAATATATTTTCCTCTAGCCATTATCGACGCAGGTTAAGTTACTGCCCAAATTTCGTCCCAGAAATTACAAAACAGAAATTTATGCAACCTAACAACATAAAATTACCTAAAAGAATATACCATTAACGGTGCAAAATAGCCCATCGATAAGATTCGAAAGTGACATATGACCTTAACCGAAGAATAAAATACAAAACTACCTAATAACAAAATAATTTTCAGAAACTTGCCATAAGAAAAGATAAAAAGAAAAATTTCACTCGAATAGTAGTTGGCAGGAAAACCGAGATCTATCTGGAAAAAGAATACAGTAACTTCAGCATCAATAAAGAACGACCATGTACAGTGTAATAGAACATCAGTAATAATGGTCAAAGTACATTGAAGGAAGAAAAAAAAATAAACGAGCTGGTAAAGAAATTAGTAAATAATTTATGAGAGGAACAGGATATAAGCCCGTAGTGTGAGCATTTGCAAAAATAAGGTAAAATTAATTGAAATGGCCGAAGTGACATTGAATTGAAATTTGAACCGTAATAAAAGTTAGCGGCGTATTGAAGAAATTAATAACATACCCTTCGAAATTTTCTTATTACTGTCGCACAAGCTTTTAAAAATAAAATTTAGCATTATCTGTGACATAATCTTTGCAAATCTGTGAGTAATGACAACTATGATTCACACAATCAAGCCAGCTACCAAGAATATCGGAGCATGTTGTCTACACAACGAATGTGCTGGCATTTCAAACATGCGAAGGCATGCAAGTCGATGCGTGTACGATTTAAATCTATAAAAAGTAGGGATCTAGAATTTAGTCTCATTACATTGTGTATTTTGAAAATAATTCTTATGGAGTTAGTGATTCATTAAACCTAATAAATAATATAAATACGACGGTACAATATTGAGTATTTGAAATATGGATTTACATATTCTTTTATAAAATTGGCATTTTTTTGTAAATGAAGCCATGAAGTCTTCTATGCTACAAAAACATTGAACTAAAATGCATATTGATAAAAAGGATAACTAGGCATTCTATTTTCAAGGACAGCAAGAGGAAAACATTTGAAAGAGCCAACAGTGTCTACCCTTTTGGTGTTGTTACATGTAGATTTTCATTCAGCCACTAGTGATCAATAAAAAATACATATTTTCTATAATTATATGGTTTAAAAAGGTGCAGTATAACGTTCTTAATACATGGGGACTGCTTCCAGGGAAGTTCATAGCACTGAACGTTTTCATGGGTACCAAGGAAGCGTGATCGTGTTATGGGATTCCTGTATTGTATTATACAAAAATATATAGAACATCCCATTGAAAAAAGGCAAGTTTAATTTATTTCTCCGAAACACTTAAACCTATAAAATAAATGACTACACCACTGAACCCTATATAATAAACCTCAAGAGTTCTAAATACGACGACAGCCGCAAAATGCATAATTTTCAAAATCGCTTTATGTCTCCAAGATAAAGAGGTTTATGAAAATTCTGTTAGTGGCATCGTTAGTTTCTTAGAAAAGTATCATAGTGACACAAAAACCTTATCCTTCTATTTGTATTAAAAATGGAGATAACCCATAAAACCGCCGAAAATTGGACACCCTGTACAACTACTATGAGTAAGGGGGGCGTTGAGTTCTTTTGTTTCGCAAAGGGGGCTGTGGTTCAGAAAAGGTTGTGAATCAATGAGTTAAAATATTTATTTAAAGAATGATTTTTCAATCACTGATTAAAGATAATTTCTCTTGGACTATCAGGAGCGTACAATCCCAGTAATATTCTAGCGTACGTTATCGGAAAAATCTACTATAAATTGTGAACTTGGAGTATTTGTCGTACTATTTTAAAATAATTTTGTTGAAATTTTTACTTCAATTGACTTCATGTTTAAATATCTATAGCATTTTTACTGCAACTTCAAGAAAACTCTTATGAACATACATTTTATTACTCGAAAGACGACCAGCTAAACTATATTTAACACATCATTTAAACCATCATTTTGTTTTTATCTTTTTACGAGTTCCCTCTCGTATTAGTTTTTATTGCAAAGCTTTAAAAAAAGTCCATAAAAATCCTTGTTTTCCCGAAAATGAGTTTTCAGCTACATTATCACACAATATAGTCGATTCCAATGCCTTCTGATAAAAGAGATATTGATGCCGTCTAATTCTGAAGGGGATCCAGAGTCTAGACTTTCTGAATTAAAGATTAGTTGATTTCTATAGGAATTCTTTGTGATAAGTTTTATCACGAGGGACGGCACCTTTAAAAAAACGACTTATTTGTTCAGTTAACAATGGAAGTTACTACTTCATTTCTTAAATTGAATATTTTTTCCCAGAAAATTAAATTCTCGGGATGAGTTATTCAGACAATTTAAATATATTTGGGTTTGAACTAGTGCTATAATTATGAAATAATATCTTTAGAACTTATTTACATTTAATTTAGTAATAATATGTATTACCATGGACTGTGTGTAATAATTTGTTATACACAGGTTGGTCCTCGGTCGGCATACATTTTTATAATTACTTATAAAATAAATTCAATATCGTATAGACATTACGAATAAAGTAGACGACTCAACACCTCTCACCACCCACCAAATGAAGAGAATCTTCAAGCCTGGTTGCAGAAGCGTCTTCATTGATGACATCCAAATGAGGTCAACCAGGATAATGTCAGTAAATTAGCGTCGAAATACCAGATGGAATACATCATCAGAGACTCTTAAATTCATAACGATCAGTGCTTATGTGAATGCGAACATTAGAGACAATCGAGTAGATTGTCATGGTAAAAATTTGATCTTAAATTTGAATGGTTAATTTTACCGTATTTTTCAAATAATCACGTTTTGAGAAACAATATCATTTTTATTTGCATTTCTCATATATCCTTCACGTAGCAGCATACCATTCGTTGCATTTTATGGGTTTACTATATCCCAAGATATCCTAATTTTTCTTTCTTGCAAATTTTCCTCCCAACTCGATTATTTTCTTTATCATTCTGTAATTTGCCTGTAATAAACACAGACTAAATTTCATTGTTATTTCTAAGTTGATTCATAGATCATTGAGTCTACGACACTGTACTAGGTTGTTTACATTTAGATGACGAATTTGTATTAACCTTTTTTTTTTGTTAGATATCATTTTCTTGCCGGTATTTCAAGTGAAATTCTTACATTTATCCATTCTTATAGCAGTTTTCCCTGATTTTTATTTTGAATAATTTCGTAGGGTTCGTTGACATTTTTGTTAGGTTATTCGGAACTATCTAGTATGTAATTTTAAGTGATATATAGGTAAATTCTCAATCTTTTGGACAGTAGCGTGTTGGGTTGTGGTTACCGTTTGTTAATTTTTTTTTGGAAGAAGTTTGGACGGGCAACTAATACGATGTTGCTAATAGCTGACAGGAAATGTATATTTCTTAATTTAAAAATAAAAATAAGCAATCAATTCCTATCTGATTCACAATAGAAAATGCTAACGGCTAATTAAGTAGCAAATCTGTTTCAGCCCTTGCATGTTGTTCCGAGTCATTATAGGTCAATTTTGTACTGCTGTTTCTATTAAGTTGGCACCCCTGTAAAATTTTCTTTGACATGTAAAAGAAAAAGTGTGTCGCGCAAGCTTGAGGCTGACCTATAAAATTGAGCCATTTTGCCCTCATTTTCACTTTTTCCTGTTAGAATCGACAAAAGATGACTGAAGACTTCAACTCGCTAGATATGCAGCTTATTGCTGAATTTGGGTTTGAAGTGCTAATTTAGTTTATCCCAGTATCACTTTGGTATCATTTGATTTGAGTTTTTTTTTGTCTGCTTGCCGTTTTTTTTTTTGGGGGGTTTTCGAGATAAAACCTGGAATCAGGGATTTTTTGTCAGTCTAAGCATATTTTTAACAAAGAATCAGTCTAGGCGCCAGGAAATTGGGGTCTACCCTACAGGCATCCACCCACAGAGTATTTTTTTGTTGCTGTTGTCCCCCCACAGGCCCTTACGGGTTTGAACAGCGCAGCTATCAGTCAAACCGAGAAATTAAACCACTGGCAAACTCAGGCAAGCGTTAATATTAACTTATTATTATCAATAATTTTATAACAATTAACCAGAATTATATTTTTTATTGTAAGGCGTTTCGCTATAATTCAGCATCTATAATCGTATAGGGAAAAAAACTGGTTTGTTTTCTGATTTGATTTTTTTAAAACCAGTGGGCTATATTGTGTGAGGTTTTAGTTTAGTTTTAGAGGTTTGAATTAATTTAGATATTCTTTTAATGTTGCCTACAGTACAATTTAAACTTTAAATGAAGATTTTATTATAATAGTTTAATTTCAATTAAAGATTTTACTTATTATAACGAAATACTACCGAGTTTTATTTTAACCACCTGCAGCTTGTTTTTGTATCTTTTCTTGTTTTGTTAAGCTTGCTGCAGAGTAAAGTTGAAAGCTTGTTTCTAATGACATCGTGGAAGGCTTCTGCATGCAGCCTGGTTTTAGATGTACTCTAGTGTTTTTCTTTTTTTTTTAAATTCAATCAATCATTTTGTTACTCACTTCATTGTGGGATATCGCGCCCTTCTCTTTTAAAAACCCTCATTGGAATACAAGAAGAGACACGACTCTGGTGCCAAAATCATGCATCAAGTGTTGCAGAGTTCAAGCTGGATTGAGATTGAGTTAGGTTTATATGTTACATAGTGGCACATAATAGACCAAATCTTATTTTAATAGAATAAACTGCCAAGAGAATGACACTAATAGAAATCGCTATCCTTAACAACAACACTCTACGGGATAAATATAATAAAAATATCAATACAGATATTTGGAACTAAAAAGACGACAGTGGGGAATAAGTAACATCCAGAAAAACCTCATAATTATATCAAAAACTCGTGTAATACGAAAGAGCCTTCTTCTCAATTTGAAGGAATTGGATCTTAGCTAACATCTATATAAACCTATACCAAAGACAGTAATATTTGCAATCACTCTGACTGTTTGTTTCTCTGGCTCCAGTAAGCTTCCACCCATATAAAGTCACATACATCCTCATTGGAGGTGATCTCGGTGCACAAATTGATTTTCAATTTGGGCGGAATGTCTTCCCTCTGGCTTAAGGTAGAAGAAAATACTTACAGTCAGATTTACTAAGAAGATTTAAGACTTAACCCCGAACTAGTTGCCATGAAATTTAGATCATCTAGTCTGCCAGTCTTGTTTTGCTTATAAATTGTTATAATTTATATTACACATGTAAACAAATAAACGTTTCTCCATTTTAAGTCGGTTCAGTAATCAAACAAGATGATTTTTATGCTTGTATTTTTAGGGTTCGTTCAAAACGTGCTTTTCTAATTGTTGCTCTTGTCAGTTTATGCTCTTTTGTGTCAATTTAGGACGGTTTTAAAATTAAACTATGTTAGTGAATCTGGTTGTTAATGTTTAAAACATATATGGTTATATCAATGAAAGTTTAAAGTAACAGAAATTTTATGTATGTAAAGAATTTACAAAGTATATATTTTATTTATCTATTTATCTGAATTTTTTCCATATTAAATATTTTACGTTTTTGTCATTTTGTCATAAAACTTTAACGTATTTGTCATTTTGAATTTAATCTTCCAAAGTTCAAGAATTTAAAGATATATAAGACAATACCATAATTTTTATTGTTTAAGGTTGAGATTTAATTTATCGAAAAACGAGCTTTTTTAGAACGTTCTTTTAAAAGCCGTGTAATAAAGAAAACCCAAAGGAAGGTCAAAAACTCCCTATTCTTTTAAGAAAAAATCCAGAGTGACTTTTAAAATGAGGTTATGTAAACAAATCCGACTTTTTATGGGTTTAAATAGCTTATAAGAGAATCGGGGTATAAAAGCCGAATAAAGGATAAATATTATTTGTTTTGTAAATATCCATTTTATTAACGGTTTTTCTAACTTGTTCATTTTTAAAGCTTAAAAAAATTGCACAATTTTTACAGGACGTGTGTTTGAAATCATATTAATTCATAATTTACATTATATTGTTAAACTTTTTGTATTATTTTATTTAATGTAGAGGTGGGTACTCAGAATGTGACCAATTTAAATTAAGCCAAGAGTGTGTCCTATTTTTTATATTTATTATATTATCTTATTGTTTAACTGTTGTTGGTATATGGGGTGTGATAACCCACTAAATCACAGCTTTTTAAATTTATTATTACATAACGTTAACAACGGCTACATCTCACTTAATTTAACTGTTAAATATTTCGCTGCACTTTACAACTAAAATAAATAAAAACAAAGACCTAACTTTTTGATGGTAGTTCAAAGTTTCACAAAAATATTAATTACACGATGAAAATCTAAATAAATAATCAAAATAATATCAGTTTTCCCATACGCAAAGAATAATTTGAGCTGAACCATTTTCATCATCCTTGCATCTAAGCATAAAGTGTTGACAGAATTTTTTATTCGTGTCCATACTTCTTCTTCAGTGTTAACAGGTCTACAGCATACCATGTGTTTAAAAGTCCCCATAAAAAGAAATCTATAGGCGTTAATTCCGGTGAACGGTTTGGCAGATCTCCTGTGTCGATCCATTGATTCTAAAAATTCCCATTTAAATATTTCCTAACGTTTAATATTAATGTAGGGTGCACAGTTGAGCATGAAATAGTTATTAAGTTAAAGATTTATATTACCCAAACAGCACCAATACGTCTTAAAGACGTCCATAAAACGTTTGATCTCAACATTCAGGACGTCTAATGGATGTCCATAAAAGACGAATGACATCCATAAGACGTTGTATAGACGTCTTATGTTACAAAAGGTAACGTCTTTAAGACATTTGCTTACGTCTTATACACGTCCCTTTCCAACATTAAAACAACATATTTCACCAATAAAATTATGTATATTAAAAAGGGTCCCTTTAATTTTTTTGTTTGTCTTGTTGACAAAGTCAAACCGTAATTATTCAAAAGCCCAAGAAATAACTTTAATTAAGAAAAAATCAAGAGAAAACTATACACTACCATTTTAAATAACTACAAGTTCCGCATGAATAATTTGCTTTAAAAAATATGTTCAACATAATCTCCTTATACAAAAAAATACATAACTTAAGCATAATGTAAACTTTTGCTAATTTGAAATTTAAGAAGGGAAGTAGAACAGCAAATATTTTCAGAACTACTACTGTTCGAACTATAAGTGAACCTATCAAATTTAAGCCTTAGTTTATCCCTTCGATATAATAACTCTAAAAGTAGACTATCAACAAAATAAAAATTTATTAAAAGTACACAAATCTTTAAATAGTTTTAAAAACAAGAATTTTTATTTAGTCGAATAACAAATCTGGTCTGATGCCCTTTTCAGCCATGTTTGGATTGAAATTTCCTCATTCTTCCGACTTTTTACCAGTCCTGTTGTCTCTGTAGATCCTAATAACGAACTGATTTTAATTTTATAGGATAAAGTTTATCATTTGCGGGAGTAAATTTTTTGATATTTTTGCGAATTTTTACAATTGTCCTCTACTATTGAATCGTGACTTATGCTATTTCAAGGTTAATATGTATAATGAAAGACAGAACTTACTCATAATAAGTCTCGCCAAGTTGGAATCGTAGAACTTTCTCTTTCCTTTTCGTACTAATCAACTGTACATGGTAATTTTACAAACTCGCTTTATAAAGTCATAAATGCTCCCTACTCCAGTTTTGAAATTTCTAAAACCTTAAACAAAATTACTTCTTGTAATTAACAAAACTCTAGTTTCTATGTTCTTTAAATATAACCAATCATCAGGAACAAAATAAATCTTACAGGTTTCATTAGTGGAGCACTCCATAAACAAACATTTCGCCTTCCACTTCATTAGTAATATTTATTGTAATATTTAGAGTAGTTATGAGGGCGGGGTACTGTGACACCCTGATGGTATCTGTCCCTTTTCAGCCCTTTACCATCCGAAGAAGTGCTGAAACCCTCCTGAAACCCTAACCAAAAAGACCTTATTGCCGAAGAACGTGACGTAATAATCTAAGAAGTTCCTGAAATTCTCCTGAAACCCTAGCCAAAAAGGCCTTATTGCCTAAGAAGTCCTGAAAAAACCCTATCCAAAAAGGCCTTATTGCCAAAGAAGTGTCCTAGTAGCTTAAGAAGGACCAAAAGAGTCCTTAGCCAATAAGGCCTTATTGCCAAAGAAGTATCGACAATGACGTCATTAACCAGAGGCTGTTGAAATGACCTTGAATCGTTGTTTTGGAAATTGGTCGCTAAAATTAAATCAGAGTAGAATATCAGGTTAAAATAAAATAAATTTTATACAAGAACAAGATTAGATCTAATATATGCGTGTGTGAGAGAGAGATAGGAGTTTAAATAGCATGTATATTATATTTATTTCATTCGTATATATCTATTTTATATGTATGAGAGAGAGAAACAAAAGTTCAAATAAGATATTGTGTATATATTTTTCTCAATCGTATATGCTTGCAAATAGATCTATTAAATGTATATTTGAGAGAGATAGAAGCTCAAGTAGGATACGTGTATATATTTATCTCCCTCATATATATCTATTGCATGTGTGCGAGAGAGAGATAAAAAGTTTAAATAGGCTATTGTGTATTGTATTTTTCTCACTCGTATACGCTTGCAAGCAGATTTATTTAATGTATATATGAGGAAGATAGAAGTTCAAATAAAATGTGTGTATATATATTTATCTCACTCGTATATACTTATAACAAAAGATGTAAATATATAGGAATGTTTTACGTCAGTCAGTTAAGAACTTAAAATTTAAATTTTTCAACTAATAATAATAATAACAAACCGAAAATAGTTAGAAATTGATATTCTTTGAACATTTATACTGTTTTTTTTCCTTTTCTACCTGTCTAGATAATTTAAAAAAAAATAGATCTAATACATGTAATAGATGTTTTAGTAATAGTAATATTTAAAGATATATGAATGTATATTTCATTGGCCAAGAATTTAATTTAATTTGATTTACCACTACTGCTATTTTTCGAAATATTAACTTTAGAAATATATCTGTTTTTCGTGAGCAAAAGGTCCTTATAAGGGTGTTTTTTTTGTGGTAAGCGGATGATTATTAATGATCAAAAAGACTTTACGAGGGAGTATTTTTGCAGTCAAAACGGTATTGCAGTAGTACTTTTTGCGGCAAGGGGGTTGTTTTTGCAGTAGCAAAAAGGCCTTATAGGGGATGTTTTTCATTATCCTCCTCGGGGGGATCACAAATAGATCTAATACAAATAATAGATAGTTAAATATGTTAGTAATATTATATTTGTGGTTAAAAGTGTCAAAAAGGCCGTATACATTGTAATTAAAAATGACGTGTTCGTGTGAAAGATCGTTATCAGCCATGATGCCAAAGGCACTTTTGCCGCTATGTGCGCATATTTTTCTCTTCTAGTTTGGCCAAAAAACGAGTTTTGGTCATCTGCGCAGGTGCCAAAAGGGCACATTCGTTTTTTTGTTAAATTTGGGGTTGGTGAACACGATTTGAGGGATATTTTTCGTCTAAAACGAAATCTAAGGCCACATTTTACACTTATTAAGTGATTTTGAGTATATATTTCGCTTTCTCTTATCTACTTATACTTATATTAAAATATACATACATTTTGCATTAATCAATCAAGAATTTAGTTTGTTTTGATTTAACTAATAATAATAGTACCAAAAACAAATTAAGAGGTCAAGTATTTGGCGTAGAAGATAGGTCAGTGTCGCAGATAAGAGTTAGTAATATTTATCATGTTAAATTTTCGATAAATTAATACTGTTGGAATATATATAATTATTCTGATAAATAAAAAAAAACATAAGGAGTGTGTTTTGTATTTTTG
The DNA here is from genome assembly GCA_034092305.1 of Diaprepes abbreviatus. Taxonomy (NCBI): domain Eukaryota; kingdom Metazoa; phylum Arthropoda; class Insecta; order Coleoptera; family Curculionidae; genus Diaprepes; species Diaprepes abbreviatus. The sequence goes on along the minus strand of JASJET010000326.1, from coordinate 2,576,989 downwards.
CTAAAAGTTTCAGGGTTTATTTTTTTATTGAATAACTTGATAAATAATTATTAATTTTTGCTTTGTGCGTGGAATACTTTTTTTTTAAATGAACTGTTTGCAAGGTAAATATTTTATATATTGTAAACATTTAAAGGTATTCCCACTGGTGCAATTGGCAGATGCAAAAGTTTCAAACTGATAAAAAAAACTGCTTCAACCCTATTCAAAATGACCTTATTGCTGAAGAAGGTGTTGTTGTAATAGCCTAAGAAGTGCTAAGAAATACTCTATCTAAAAGGATCTTATTGCCGAAGAAGAAGAATCGACAATGATGTCGTCGACCAGAGGCTGTTGAAGTGGCCTTGAATCGTAAGAAAATAATATTGTTTCCGAAAGTAATAGGTAAAATTAAATATAAGTGGAATATTGGGTAAATTAAAACAAATTTTATAGACTTATTTACAAATGTTTATTTGAAAAGTTTATTTTATTTAAAAAAAAATTATAATTCTAAATATATATTTGTAATAACTACAATACTGTTTTGTGCTTCTTATTGTTACGTTTTCTACAAGAAGTTAGTTTAACAACATATCGGTTCTTCTGATCTTGAAGTAATTCTTCTCTTTTCAAGTATGCATTCAGATTGTCAAAAAGCTTATTCTGATGCCTTAAGCTTTGCACAAAATTGTCATTACATTGATCCAATGATTGATTTAATTTATTAAGGTCAAGTAGAAAATTATTGATGACATTTTTGCATTTGTCAATTCTTGTTTGGTTTTTCCAAGTAGGGTGTAGGCTGTAGTTTTTTTGGTTTCACACATGTCGTTTTCCTTTCTTTCAAGAAAAAAAGACGATTCCATTTCAACGTTTTTTCTTGAAAAGTTAAGGATATTGGTGTAATTGATGGAAGATGATAGATTAGTTTCTTTGTTTTCACACTCTTTAAAATTTTTTTATAATAATTCGTTGAGATTCGATTCGGTTTCATATAAATTCATATAGTTGTCTGGTTCTTTTGTTCATAGTAGATAAAGGTTTAGACTTGTATTATATAGGATGTTATAATCATTTTGCAACTATTCACAGTAGTTGGCTTCATTGCTTTTGTTTAAGATGTGATTACGATTACTAAAGTACTAAAAATGTATTATGAATAAAGAGTTTTTATATAATGTTTGTCTTATCAATCTTACTGTTGTATTTATCGGTGAAGCCAAACCATTTAAGAAATACTCGATGTTTATATCTTTTTTAGAATTTTCCCAACCAAATAGGTTGTCGGCTATTAGTAGCTGCTCTTTATAGAACGACCAAAGTACGTTTGATTTTTTACATATCCTTCAAGAGATAAGAGGTTGGATTTGTTAGTTGAACTTTGTAGATAATAATTATTACCTCAGGAGACCAATTTGGATTGTATTTTTTTATCAAGAACTTATGTCCTTTTACAATTTTCCCAATCAACCAAATATATGTATTCATCATGATTTTTGCCTTTCTAACGGCTCTTTGTAGAATGCTCCAAGTATGTTTTCATTTTTCATGTCCTTCAAGAGATAAGTGGTTGGAATTGTTAGTTGAAATTTGCATATAATAAATACGTCAGGAAACCAATTTGGATTGTATTTTTTTATCGAATATACCTCTGAATTTAGAAATACGTACAGAGTCACCAACTTGAAGTTTAACGTTTAAATCACTTATTTTTATTTTGTTGTAGACAGTTTGAAGTAAAAATTGGTCTTTTTTTTAATTAGCTACTTCTGTTGGCTTCATTTTAGTTGTTCGGTATTCTGTGCACGTTTATAAATAATTTTAGGTACCAAGTGAATCCACTTATGGTTTTTCTGCATATTAAATTCCTTTAACATCCAGTTTATTTAAAGTCCTATTAACTTACTCCACTTAATACACTGTAGTGGTTAAACATTATTTGTTTTCCGAGTTTCTCAAATTCTTTATTTAATAATTCTCCACCCAAGTCCGTCTGAATGTTGTGCGAAGTTTGTATTTTGGAAAATTTTTCCATATTTTTGTAGACTTCCACAGCTGATTTGTTATTTTTTTTAACGGGAAAGCCCATAAAAACTTTGAGAAGCAATTAATAACAATAATAATTTATTTGTAATCACTGCTTATTTTGGCATAGGGGAACTCGTTTCAACTAAATCTGCTTGGAATAGGTCTTTTAATGAATCTCATATACAGTATTATATATATTTGTGACTTAATCATCTTTGAAGATGTCAAATGAATTTTGTCTATCGACTACCGCCAAATTAGCAGAACAATAACAGGAGAATATTATTACAAAGTGAGAGAAAAGATAGTTTAGCGATAAAGAAATAAACCACTTTCATCATCCTAGGACAGTGTAATTGGACCTATATTGTTCGTAATACATGTAAATAATCTAAACGAATTATGTGAGCGAAAAGAATGCAAATTAACAAACTACGCAGACGATACTAACATTTTGTTTTCCTATAAGGGCAGCAACTCTCTTGGACAAAACATCAAACCATTTATTATGTTCTTTGGTCACTGGTTTATTAGGACAGGATATGTATTCTCTTATAAAAACACTAATCCTGTTTCCAACCGGATCAAACTTATTTACAATCAATCAGATCAAACTGGTTCAAAGCAAATCAAAAGCTGATCAAAAGCTAATTTAGAGAATTTCCTCTAGAATGGAAAAAGTTAGGAAATTCAAATTTCTGAGGGAAATTGAATACACGATTGTTGTTGTTGTATGTAGAAAACAGTTGAAAGTGAAAAAAAGCAGAATTAACGCAATCTTTTATATTTATACGAAAGTCTATATTTTGGCTAAAGATGTCAGGGAAACTTTATGTCTACAAATGCGTAAGAATTCCTGTAAACTTTTAATGATTGATGAAGCACAAAAAATCCAAAAAACAAAAATCGTAACTATTTATTTTCTTATCTAAAAGTTTTAAAATAAAACTGAACTTGCTAATTCAAATTTTTGCTTGTTTTTTGTCCAAAATTAACCTTTTTTTTTTAATCTTTCATGGCGTAGATTTTGTCAGGGAATTCTGATAGGTTTAATTTGTCTTTTAATGTATTGTGCTTTTTTGACAGCTAACTTTAATACTTTAAAATGTTATTGTTGAAAATAAACTTTTTTCGGGTTCCAGCTATTTTATTAGGTTCCCTTTATCGGTAGTATAATTTTTTTCCAAATCAAAGGATATAAATATAGTTAATCATTGTAGAGCGAAGATTTGTGGAACGTAAAAACAATGGGAAAACTTATCATGATTTAGTGGTTGCATTGCAAGAGTACGAAGGTACAATCTTACTGGTCGTTAAACCCTGCGCTTGACGATACTGAAATTGTTGTTTGGTTGGTTGATTGGGTGAAAGATGTCATGAATTAAGTTATTCAAAAGTCATGCAAGAATTAGGACCTAAGGACCAGATTGGTTTTAGTTTTTGTTTAAAAATTTTAACCGACGAGAAGGTTGGATTCGTTTTCAGACCTGCGGAATAAGTAAACTTTGAAGATGAGTGGAATGTTGCCATCAGCGTCTATCATTTTATAAATCTTTTTGCTAGCTGTTTGCTTGTTCACTTTCTTTTATTTTATTATTAATTCTAGCGGGAGATTGAACCAGCTACCTTTAGGTTGGAAGACAAAGTTTATTGACACGCGGCTATCAATCCGAGAGGTAAAATTCAGCAGTTAAACTCTACATAAGAATAATATCACGACAGTATAACATCTTTTTTTTTTGTTATTTTTAACACAACATACGTTTTTTTGTTGTTTTACGGTGCCAGTGTTCACTTATAAATCTTAACCAGTATAGTCTTACATATAGTTATTCTGATAAATTAAATAAATATACAAGAGTGTAATGTTTAATTTTTCTAGGCTGATATATGCTACTTTGATAGATAGATATTGTTTAATTAAACCTACTTTGGTTTACGTGTATATACATGGATAAACTTGTTTACAATTGTTTTTGCAATGTGTATGAACATAGGGGTTCAAATATGTCATTCGATAACTTGTTGTTACTGGAGGAAACCTTATGGATTTTTAACTATTTCTTTAAAGGTTATTATCTGAATAATGAACGTTAAGAAAAAAGAAAAAACCAGTTTACCTATTGAGAACACTGATAAGTTCAAAAAACAAAATTCCTACAAAAAACAAAGAGTTTTTATATCCTCTTCAAATTTTGTATCTTTAATAACTGACTGATTAAACCTGTTTACAAACAGATCACACCTGTTCCAAACAGATCAAAAGCTCTTTAAAGCTGATCAAAAGCTGATTAAAAGCTGTTTATAAGCCGTTTAAAAGCTGATTAAAAGCTGTTTAGAAGCTGTTTATAAGCTGTTTAAAAGCTGATCAAAACCTGTTGACAAAGCAGATTAAAAATATGAAATCTACTGAAAAAGAACCGAAAAAAAATTTAATTCGTAAACGAAAAAACGTTAAAAATAAACTGAACCTATTAAAACTTAGTGAAATTGTACAGGAACAAGTATTTTTACCAATTATCAAACGTTTTACAAAATATTCAAAGTGAATTAAGGATTAAAAGCAGATCAAAAGCGGATCAAAAGCTGAACAAGAGATGATCCAGAAAGATATGAAGTTTAGAGAAAAAGAACTGAAAAAGTTTGATTATAGGTAACTGACGTAGTTTAAAAAATTTTAAACTTAGTCTTAGAAATATTAGGTTCAAATTGCAACTGTGTGAATTAACCGTATGTTTTGACTTCCACACTGTTGACTGTTGACTGTTACCAAATAGCTGATGTTAAATGTCTTGTGAACAATTATATGAACAACGCATACATGAAATTTCAAAAAAATATACACATACTTGGTTTGACTGATGAACTATCTTAAGTCTCGTTACAGGAATCGTAGAGGAAAAAATTTTGATTCTTCTGGAATATACTAACAAAAGGGATTGTATCTTTAATCGACTAGTACGTAACTGTTTCCAATATAATTATAGATTCACACAAAAAAAATAAAGCTAGACAACATCTACTGTATTGAAAAATGTAAACATTTAAAGGGACTCCGGTCAGTCTTATTTTACAATTGGTCAATGCAACGGTCCAAACTGATAAGACTGAATATATAGTAATAAAAATAGAATTATTATAATTAACAGTAAATAGATCCAATGCATTTTACACCATTTATAAGATAAGATCTTAACAAGATGTTAAGTGAGAACGGATCCCTTAAGTTACACCCCATTTTCGACTTTTTTTATGGATAAAAAAGCGAAAATTTTAAATGCACAAACTCTTAAAATATCAATTTATAGGATCCTTTTTTTTTGTTATTATATTCAAAATATTACAGTTATAATTATATAATTTAAATCAGAGCAGCTTTATTGCATTTTCAGTTGTTATAACCGTAAGTTTCTGAGCTGCTTTCAGGTAAAAATTTTCTCTCCGTCAAATTTGGTTTATATCATATAATTTCTGTATAAGTTGTTGTCATGTATTCGTTTGTTCGGTGAATACTCTTGGAAAAATCGGTATTGGATTGGACTTTTGAAGAACCATAATCTTTATGGTATCAAAATGAATAAGTTTTGCTGCTACGTAAATCTGCTCAATTAACTTCCATTAGAATTTGGAAAAATAAGCAATTAAGAGTATTATAGAAAAAGAAAATATTTATCAAAAATGTGGTAATTATTTTCATAAAAAGATAAAATTAGGTTTAATTGTACAAGATTGTCTGCAAAATTTAGTGCTTTTTATTGCTTTATTAACGGTAAAAATGTCTAAGAAATATTATTATTTAAAATAAATAAGGAAAGACAAATTTGGCATTTATTTTTCGAGTAATAATAACAGTAATAAAATTTAATTTTCTAATCTCAAACCGAAAAGAAGCCGTTTTGTTGTAGTAAAGGAGCAAAAGGAAGCAAAATAGCCATCCTTACTACGAAAAAAATACCCACCGGCGGCGGGTATTTTTTTCGTGGTAAGAGAAGCCATTTCGCTGTATTAAAAAGACCTAGTGGAAAGGTTTTTCATTCTCAGGAGATATTCAGCTATAAAGTAATCGGTTTACTGGCTGTATTTCTCGAAAAATAAATGCCAAATTTGTCTTTCCTTATTTATTTTAAATAATAATATTTCTTAGACATTTTTACCGTTAATAAAACAATAAAAAGCACTAAATTTTGCAGACAATCTTGTACAATTAAACCTAATTTTATCTTTTTATGAAAATAATTACCACATTTTTGATAAATATTTTCTTTTTCTATAATACTCTTAATTGCTTATTTTTCCAAATTCTAATGGAAGTTAATTGAGCAGATTTACGTAGCAGCAAAACTTATTCATTTTGATACCATAAAGATTATGGTTCTTCAAAAGTCCAATCCAATACCGATTTTTCCAAGAGTATTCACCGAACAAACGAATACATGACAACAACTTATACAGAAATTATATGATATAAACCAAATTTGACGGAGAGAAAATTTTTACCTGAAAGCAGCTCAGAAACTTACGGTTATAACAACTGAAAATGCAATAAAGCTGCTCTGATTTAAATTATATAATTATAACTGTAATATTTTGAATATAATAACAAAAAAAAAGGATCCTATAAATTGATATTTTAAGAGTTTGTGCATTTAAAATTTTCGCTTTTTTATCCATAAAAAAAGTCGAAAATGGGGTGTAACTTAAGGGATCCGTTCTCACTTAACATCTTGTTAAGATCTTATCTTATAAATGGTGTAAAATGCATTGGATCTATTTACTGTTAATTATAATAATTCTATTTTTATTACTATATATTCAGTCTTATCAGTTTGGACCGTTGCATTGACCAATTGTAAAATAAGACTGACCGGAGTCCCTTTAAATGTTTACATTTTTCAATACAGTAGATGTTGTCTAGCTTTATTTTTTTTGTGTGAATCTATAATTATATTGGAAACAGTTACGTACTAGTCGATTAAAGATACAATCCCTTTTGTTAGTATATTCCAGAAGAATCAAAATTTTTTCCTCTACGATTCCTGTAACGAGACTTAAGATAGTTCATCAGTCAAACCAAGTATGTGTATATTTTTTTGAAATTTCATGTATGCGTTGTTCATATAATTGTTCACAAGACATTTAACATCAGCTATTTGGTAACAGTCAACAGTCAACAGTGTGGAAGTCAAAACATACGGTTAATTCACACAGTTGCAATTTGAACCTAATATTTCTAAGACTAAGTTTAAAATTTTTTAAACTACGTCAGTTACCTATAATCAAACTTTTTCAGTTCTTTTTCTCTAAACTTCATATCTTTCTGGATCATCTCTTGTTCAGCTTTTGATCCGCTTTTGATCTGCTTTTAATCCTTAATTCACTTTGAATATTTTGTAAAACGTTTGATAATTGGTAAAAATACTTGTTCCTGTACAATTTCACTAAGTTTTAATAGGTTCAGTTTATTTTTAACGTTTTTTCGTTTACGAATTAAATTTTTTTTCGGTTCTTTTTCAGTAGATTTCATATTTTTAATCTGCTTTGTCAACAGGTTTTGATCAGCTTTTAAACAGCTTATAAACAGCTTCTAAACAGCTTTTAATCAGCTTTTAAACGGCTTATAAACAGCTTTTAATCAGCTTTTGATCAGCTTTAAAGAGCTTTTGATCTGTTTGGAACAGGTGTGATCTGTTTGTAAACAGGTTTAATCAGTCAGTTATTAAAGATACAAAATTTGAAGAGGATATAAAAACTCTTTGTTTTTTGTAGGAATTTTGTTTTTTGAACTTATCAGTGTTCTCAATAGGTAAACTGGTTTTTTCTTTTTTCTTAACGTTCATTATTCAGATAATAACCTTTAAAGAAATAGTTAAAAATCCATAAGGTTTCCTCCAGTAACAACAAGTTATCGAATGACATATTTGAACCCCTATGTTCATACACATTGCAAAAACAATTGTAAACAAGTTTATCCATGTATATACACGTAAACCAAAGTAGGTTTAATTAAACAATATCTATCTATCAAAGTAGCATATATCAGCCTAGAAAAATTAAACATTACACTCTTGTATATTTATTTAATTTATCAGAATAACTATATGTAAGACTATACTGGTTAAGATTTATAAGTGAACACTGGCACCGTAAAACAACAAAAAAACGTATGTTGTGTTAAAAATAACAAAAAAAAAAGATGTTATACTGTCGTGATATTATTCTTATGTAGAGTTTAACTGCTGAATTTTACCTCTCGGATTGATAGCCGCGTGTCAATAAACTTTGTCTTCCAACCTAAAGGTAGCTGGTTCAATCTCCCGCTAGAATTAATAATAAAATAAAAGAAAGTGAACAAGCAAACAGCTAGCAAAAAGATTTATAAAATGATAGACGCTGATGGCAACATTCCACTCATCTTCAAAGTTTACTTATTCCGCAGGTCTGAAAACGAATCCAACCTTCTCGTCGGTTAAAATTTTTAAACAAAAACTAAAACCAATCTGGTCCTTAGGTCCTAATTCTTGCATGACTTTTGAATAACTTAATTCATGACATCTTTCACCCAATCAACCAACCAAACAACAATTTCAGTATCGTCAAGCGCAGGGTTTAACGACCAGTAAGATTGTACCTTCGTACTCTTGCAATGCAACCACTAAATCATGATAAGTTTTCCCATTGTTTTTACGTTCCACAAATCTTCGCTCTACAATGATTAACTATATTTATATCCTTTGATTTGGAAAAAAATTATACTACCGATAAAGGGAACCTAATAAAATAGCTGGAACCCGAAAAAAGTTTATTTTCAACAATAACATTTTAAAGTATTAAAGTTAGCTGTCAAAAAAGCACAATACATTAAAAGACAAATTAAACCTATCAGAATTCCCTGACAAAATCTACGCCATGAAAGATTAAAAAAAAAAGGTTAATTTTGGACAAAAAACAAGCAAAAATTTGAATTAGCAAGTTCAGTTTTATTTTAAAACTTTTAGATAAGAAAATAAATAGTTACGATTTTTGTTTTTTGGATTTTTTGTGCTTCATCAATCATTAAAAGTTTACAGGAATTCTTACGCATTTGTAGACATAAAGTTTCCCTGACATCTTTAGCCAAAATATAGACTTTCGTATAAATATAAAAGATTGCGTTAATTCTGCTTTTTTTCACTTTCAACTGTTTTCTACATACAACAACAACAATCGTGTATTCAATTTCCCTCAGAAATTTGAATTTCCTAACTTTTTCCATTCTAGAGGAAATTCTCTAAATTAGCTTTTGATCAGCTTTTGATTTGCTTTGAACCAGTTTGATCTGATTGATTGTAAATAAGTTTGATCCGGTTGGAAACAGGATTAGTGTTTTTATAAGAGAATACATATCCTGTCCTAATAAACCAGTGACCAAAGAACATAATAAATGGTTTGATGTTTTGTCCAAGAGAGTTGCTGCCCTTATAGGAAAACAAAATGTTAGTATCGTCTGCGTAGTTTGTTAATTTGCATTCTTTTCGCTCACATAATTCGTTTAGATTATTTACATGTATTACGAACAATATAGGTCCAATTACACTGTCCTAGGATGATGAAAGTGGTTTATTTCTTTATCGCTAAACTATCTTTTCTCTCACTTTGTAATAATATTCTCCTGTTATTGTTCTGCTAATTTGGCGGTAGTCGATAGACAAAATTCATTTGACATCTTCAAAGATGATTAAGTCACAAATATATATAATACTGTATATGAGATTCATTAAAAGACCTATTCCAAGCAGATTTAGTTGAAACGAGTTCCCCTATGCCAAAATAAGCAGTGATTACAAATAAATTATTATTGTTATTAATTGCTTCTCAAAGTTTTTATGGGCTTTCCCGTTAAAAAAAATAACAAATCAGCTGTGGAAGTCTACAAAAATATGGAAAAATTTTCCAAAATACAAACTTCGCACAACATTCAGACGGACTTGGGTGGAGAATTATTAAATAAAGAATTTGAGAAACTCGGAAAACAAATAATGTTTAACCACTACAGTGTATTAAGTGGAGTAAGTTAATAGGACTTTAAATAAACTGGATGTTAAAGGAATTTAATATGCAGAAAAACCATAAGTGGATTCACTTGGTACCTAAAATTATTTATAAACGTGCACAGAATACCGAACAACTAAAATGAAGCCAACAGAAGTAGCTAATTAAAAAAAAGACCAATTTTTACTTCAAACTGTCTACAACAAAATAAAAATAAGTGATTTAAACGTTAAACTTCAAGTTGGTGACTCTGTACGTATTTCTAAATTCAGAGGTATATTCGATAAAAAAATACAATCCAAATTGGTTTCCTGACGTATTTATTATATGCAAATTTCAACTAACAATTCCAACCACTTATCTCTTGAAGGACATGAAAAATGAAAACATACTTGGAGCATTCTATAAAGAGCCGTTAGAAAGGCAAAAATCATGATGAATACATATATTTGGTTGATTGGGAAAATTGTAAAAGGACATAAGTTCTTGATAAAAAAATACAATCCAAATTGGTCTCCTGAGGTAATAATTATTATCTACAAAGTTCAACTAACAAATCCAACCTCTTATCTCTTGAAGGATATGTAAAAAATCAAACGTACTTTGGTCGTTCTATAAAGAGCAGCTACTAATAGCCGACAACCTATTTGGTTGGGAAAATTCTAAAAAAGATATAAACATCGAGTATTTCTTAAATGGTTTGGCTTCACCGATAAATACAACAGTAAGATTGATAAGACAAACATTATATAAAAACTCTTTATTCATAATACATTTTTAGTACTTTAGTAATCGTAATCACATCTTAAACAAAAGCAATGAAGCCAACTACTGTGAATAGTTGCAAAATGATTATAACATCCTATATAATACAAGTCTAAACCTTTATCTACTATGAACAAAAGAACCAGACAACTATATGAATTTATATGAAACCGAATCGAATCTCAACGAATTATTATAAAAAAATTTTAAAGAGTGTGAAAACAAAGAAACTAATCTATCATCTTCCATCAATTACACCAATATCCTTAACTTTTCAAGAAAAAACGTTGAAATGGAATCGTCTTTTTTTCTTGAAAGAAAGGAAAACGACATGTGTGAAACCAAAAAAACTACAGCCTACACCCTACTTGGAAAAACCAAACAAGAATTGACAAATGCAAAAATGTCATCAATAATTTTCTACTTGACCTTAATAAATTAAATCAATCATTGGATCAATGTAATGACAATTTTGTGCAAAGCTTAAGGCATCAGAATAAGCTTTTTGACAATCTGAATGCATACTTGAAAAGAGAAGAATTACTTCAAGATCAGAAGAACCGATATGTTGTTAAACTAACTTCTTGTAGAAAACGTAACAATAAGAAGCACAAAACAGTATTGTAGTTATTACAAATATATATTTAGAATTATAATTTTTTTTTAAATAAAATAAACTTTTCAAATAAACATTTGTAAATAAGTCTATAAAATTTGTTTTAATTTACCCAATATTCCACTTATATTTAATTTTACCTATTACTTTCGGAAACAATATTATTTTCTTACGATTCAAGGCCACTTCAACAGCCTCTGGTCGACGACATCATTGTCGATTCTTCTTCTTCGGCAATAAGATCCTTTTAGATAGAGTATTTCTTAGCACTTCTTAGGCTATTACAACAACACCTTCTTCAGCAATAAGGTCATTTTGAATAGGGTTGAAGCAGTTTTTTTTATCAGTTTGAAACTTTTGCATTTGCCAATTGCACCAGTGGGAATACCTTTAAATGTTTACAATATATAAAATATTTACCTTGCAAACAGTTCATTTAAAAAAAAAGTATTCCACGCACAAAGCAAAAATTAATAATTATTTATCAAGTTATTCAATAAAAAAATAAACCCTGAAACTTTTAGCAAAAATACAAAACACACTCCTTATGTTTTTTTTTATTTATCAGAATAATTATATATATTCCAACAGTATTAATTTATCGAAAATTTAACATGATAAATATTACTAACTCTTATCTGCGACACTGACCTATCTTCTACGCCAAATACTTGACCTCTTAATTTGTTTTTGGTACTATTATTATTAGTTAAATCAAAACAAACTAAATTCTTGATTGATTAATGCAAAATGTATGTATATTTTAATATAAGTATAAGTAGATAAGAGAAAGCGAAATATATACTCAAAATCACTTAATAAGTGTAAAATGTGGCCTTAGATTTCGTTTTAGACGAAAAATATCCCTCAAATCGTGTTCACCAACCCCAAATTTAACAAAAAAACGAATGTGCCCTTTTGGCACCTGCGCAGATGACCAAAACTCGTTTTTTGGCCAAACTAGAAGAGAAAAATATGCGCACATAGCGGCAAAAGTGCCTTTGGCATCATGGCTGATAACGATCTTTCACACGAACACGTCATTTTTAATTACAATGTATACGGCCTTTTTGACACTTTTAACCACAAATATAATATTACTAACATATTTAACTATCTATTATTTGTATTAGATCTATTTGTGATCCCCCCGAGGAGGATAATGAAAAACATCCCCTATAAGGCCTTTTTGCTACTGCAAAAACAACCCCCTTGCCGCAAAAAGTACTACTGCAATACCGTTTTGACTGCAAAAATACTCCCTCGTAAAGTCTTTTTGATCATTAATAATCATCCGCTTACCACAAAAAAAACACCCTTATAAGGACCTTTTGCTCACGAAAAACAGATATATTTCTAAAGTTAATATTTTGAAAAATAGCAGTAGTGGTAAATCAAATTAAATTAAATTCTTGGCCAATGAAATATACATTCATATATCTTTAAATATTACTATTACTAAAACATCTATTACATGTATTAGATCTATTTTTTTTTAAATTATCTAGACAGGTAGAAAAGGAAAAAAAACAGTATAAATGTTCAAAGAATATCAATTTCTAACTATTTTCGGTTTGTTATTATTATTATTAGTTGAAAAATTTAAATTTTAAGTTCTTAACTGACTGACGTAAAACATTCCTATATATTTACATCTTTTGTTATAAGTATATACGAGTGAGATAAATATATATACACACATTTTATTTGAACTTCTATCTTCCTCATATATACATTAAATAAATCTGCTTGCAAGCGTATACGAGTGAGAAAAATACAATACAAAATAGCCTATTTAAACTTTTTATCTCTCTCTCGCACACATGCAATAGATATATATGAGGGAGATAAATATATACACGTATCCTACTTGAGCTTCTATCTCTCTCAAATATACATTTAATAGATCTATTTGCAAGCATATACGATTGAGAAAAATATATACACAATATCTTATTTGAACTTTTGTTTCTCTCTCTCATACATATAAAATAGATATATACGAATGAAATAAATATAATATACATGCTATTTAAACTCCTATCTCTCTCTCACACACGCATATATTAGATCTAATCTTGTTCTTGTATAAAATTTATTTTATTTTAACCTGATATTCTACTCTGATTTAATTTTAGCGACCAATTTCCAAAACAACGATTCAAGGTCATTTCAACAGCCTCTGGTTAATGACGTCATTGTCGATACTTCTTTGGCAATAAGGCCTTATTGGCTAAGGACTCTTTTGGTCCTTCTTAAGCTACTAGGACACTTCTTTGGCAATAAGGCCTTTTTGGATAGGGTTTTTTCGGGACTTCTTCGGCAATAAGGCCTTTTTGGCTAGGGTTTCAGGAGAATTTCAGGAACTTCTTAGATTATTACGTCACGTTCTTCGGCAATAAGGTCTTTTTGGTTAGGGTTTCAGGAGGGTTTCAGCACTTCTTCGGATGGTAAAGGGCTGAAAAGGGACAGATACCATCAGGGTGTCACAGTACCCCGCCCTCATAACTACTATTTAGGATCGGGTCACAGATAATATTTTTGAAGATTTCATTTCATACTTCTAATAACATAGAGTTATTACAAAAATATAAGCGGTAAAGCATTCGGGAATTTCCTGTAACACAAACTATAAATAACGTTACTGTTTTTCCTAAGTACATATGATTCTCGATCTTACCTTAAGTATTACATAAACACGAATAAAAAAGATTTTCAGAGGCACATAGATAAATCAACTATTTTAATAAAATTCTTTCAAAAGCTAAATTTTCACAGTCGGCACCCCAACAACATTAAAAATGAATAACGACATGACGAAACACAAATACAAAACTGAAAAATTACAGTTGACAGAAACAAAAGGGGGTTTTTTTAAAGTTATAGTTTCGCTGGCATCATACTGTTATTGTTATCGGTACATCAAATAGTCTGTGACAAGAAGCACCAAAGTATTGATAAAAAAGATTACGCAAAAATTCCATTAACCAAGGTCGTAGTGAGGCTACTAAAAATTTGTCGTTCAATCAAATATTTTAACCTCAACTTGTATTCAGCTGAGCTCTGTGTGGCGTTGCACACTTATTACCCAACTGCGACAAAATCCATAGGGAAGGAAATGCTTTTTAGTTTTTATCAACTAAATTATACACAACTGTATTTATTTTCATATAAAATGTAGTATGTAGACTTTTAAAAGATATCTTAAAGACGTTGTATATAGACGTCTCATGGACGTCTTTAAAACAACGTCTATAAGACGCCTTATTTATGTCTTAAGACGTTTAGACATAATCTGGATATAAAAATGACGTCTATAAGACGTCTAGTGCTGTGTGGGTATTATCATTTAATTATAAGTTCTATTTGACCTACATTCTCACTTACGTATCTTTTTTGTACCTGTTTTTCTATAGAATTGAAGTTGAAAACTAGTTCATAACGACATCGTGGAACGTTTCTGCATTCAACCTAGCTATAGGTGCAGTGGCGCCGTAAATAACCCACCCCTACTCTCCGACATAGGTGTTAGCGTAGTATTTTGCTCGCTGGCGCATCTACTGTCTTTTAACCGAACTCTGGTGACTTTGTTTCAGTTTTTATTAATTTAGTTATACTCTATTATTAAATATTAGGTTTCGGCGTGAGAATACTAGCGTTGTTTACTTTTTTGAGGTTAGAAAATTCCATCTCGTAATTTAATAAGGGTATTTTAAACCTAAAATGATCCAAATCTGATAAGATTCGACTCGTAGGATAATGTACTATAATCCATATTTTTCCCACAATGCGGGGTAACGCAGTTTACATTTACATTCGAAGATCCACCTCAGATAAATATGAGACCGATCGGAATTTTCCTTGAAAGTGCGAGAAGTAAGAGATGAGCAATGTTGTGACGTAAATTTCCAACTTGTAGAGAAATATTAAATTTGTAATGGCGTACCAAGACTAAAGAAAAAAGTGTACAAAATAAATTATGTTAAACCCCAAAAGCAATCTTGTCCTAAGAAGTAACTTCATAATTTACAGTTATATGACATCCTCACAAGTTTTATAATGAAAAACTTTGTTAGATGTCACTATGTTAAGTTACAGTTACTTATACTTATACTAAGATAGATAGCAGAAATACCAAAAAGTAAAGACGAAATTACAAAATATATATTATATAGATGTATTACTATTAAAGTCGAAGATCTTGACAGTTCAAGTGGTAGCGAATGGACTTTTCATTTTTCGATACTTTGTGATTTTCCTACGATTGATCTACTTAGGTAGTTTTTTTTTCAAGTACTACATCTCAAATAACTTGGACTTCATTCATCTTGGAACTACGATATACCACACATATTGGAAAAGATATCATTAAATGCTTTGGTTCCTTATCTTTACAAAAATGCAACTGTGCGAAGTCTTCAAACTTCACTCCCAAATAATCATGAAAATAGAGTGATGCCATTTTTTCTTCTTTGCAATATTTTTCAAAATGCAAGCTAATAATTTGCCAGTTTGGTAGTAAAGTTTTTAACCTATGGCGAAAATTTTTACTATTCAAAAAGAATCATTTCTCCTCTAATTTATATTTAAACAATTAAAGAAGTGAGTACGAGGATGGAGTTAAAAGTTTTCGGCCTCTCCTAAAGATGGCACTTGCAGCTCCACTTAGACTATGCTACTTTGAAACGTCATCCTTTTTTGGCATTGCCTGAGTGTTTTTTTCTTTTTCAAATATGAAAAAAACGAAGGTTTTTGCGTGAAATGCCAGCGTAGCATTGATGTTTATAACTGTTATTTAGTTATTAAGAAAAATTTTGTTGCTCTAAGCCTATTCACCCTTGAAGTGCGCTCCTTTTTGGACTAATCCTAAGCCTGTATAAAAATGTGAAGGAAAACTATGACGAATTTCAGTACCTCGACTATCTCAGGTACGGCGGCTCGAAGCGACACATGTCAAGGAATAAAAATTTTCAATTAGAAATTAATATTCAGAGGCACAAAAAAGTTATGAAGCTTTAAATACAGGCAAAGTATTGTTGGTGGCACTCTGTACAATGTACATCGGAGCTGTAATTAGATCTTAATTTCCCATTCTAAAAAGTCCCAAAGTACCAAATTTAGTTCAATTAAGCTATTATTAAGATAAATATTTACAAAAAAGTTTAAAAAATTAAAACTTTTACACTCTGTATTTATAAAACTTTCAACTTTTGAACTAAGATAAATTGCATTTTTATAGACATCCTATATGTCATACAGTAAAATTTCTCATTTTGGCCACCCCTAAACAGCAGTTACCCTTCTGAACGGGCAGTTTTGGGCCTTCTTAAAATAAATAATTTTTTCATAACAAGAGAGCTGCCAATACCGGAACCTTGGAAAAAAACACACTCAGGACAATCCGTGAATTTCAGGTAAATAACCTGGAATTTTCACCCTTAATACCCGCCATAAACCGCACACGATGGGTACTTTTATTATTGGAAATACCAAAGTAATTAAAATCCAATTATATAAATACGTTTTTAGGTAGTTTGCTGAAATGTTTGTATTTATAATTTATAATTTATTCAGTTAAAAGTTTAACAAACGTAAACATTTATCTCTTAAAGAAGAAGTGGAAATCATCGCGAAAAGTAAAAAATATAGTACCAGCATACGAGAGCTAGCGGAAAAGTTTGGTGTTGGACGAAGACAAACGAACGATATTCCCAAAAATAAATAGAATTGAAAAAACCTTTTGAAGACCGGGGATTTCATGCAGATCAAAAACAGAAGTTTCCAAAAACAGAGGGACTGGCGATTGATCGAATGGTTTATGATTATGTTTTGCAAAGCTAGAAACAGAAAAGTTCCTACATCTCGACCACTAATTAAGGAAAAATCTTTGGAAGTGTCAGAAAACTTGAAAATGAGTAACTTTAAGGCATCAAATGGCTGGTTAGATAGGTTCTGCAAAGGCATGATATCAGTTTTAAAACAATTTGTGATGAGTTTACTGATGTGGTTGTATTCAAGATTCATCAATCGTTAAAGATTATGATGCCAAAGATATTTTTAATACAGACGAAACAGGACTTTACCATGTGGCAATGCCAAACAAAACTTTTGCCTCAAAGAGTAGTAAAAGTGCAGGAAGAAAATTAGCTAAGTAACGAGTGACAATACTTTTGTGTAGTAGCAGGAATGGTGAGAAGAAAAGCCCATTAGTTATAGGGAAAAGTAAAAATCTGCGATGTTTTAAAGGAGCATATATAGAAAAATTACCATTAGAATCGATCTCTAATAAAAATGCTTGGATGACCACAGAAAACTTTGACAGCAAAAGGAGAAAGCGACTTCTCATCCGAAAATACATCTTGAAAATATTCTAATTGTTTTTCTACCTCCAAACACTACATTTTACTGCCAGCCAATGGACCAAGGAGTAATAAAAAATTTTAAATTGAAATACCGAAAATATTTCATAACAAGGCTCATAACTTCTACAATCACCGAAGATTCGTTTGAAAAAGCAGAAAAAGCATAAATTTGTCACTCGTTCTGGTATGTATTGTTGCACCATGGAAAAACGTTTCATCCTCAACTATTAAAAGATGTTTCAAAAAAGCTAGATTTATGGAAACTATCTAAGAGAACGAGATTTTTGACGAAGAAGACGATGTCCCACTGAGTCAGTTGTTTCCCATTTTAGAAGGCATTCCAGGTAATCTAGACCTGGAAAAATATCTTCTAGTCGACTCGAATATTTCAACTGAAAATCTTAGCATGAATATGCAGAAATAATTCAAGAATTCGCTTACCAAGTAAGCAAGACTGACACTCCCGAAGATGAAAACTATGAAAGTGAAGAAGACCAAGAGATTTTCAGTACCTCTGTTAAAAATATGAGTGAAGTTTGTGAATAATAAAGCGACGTACTAACTTTTCTGTTGGACAAAAAAAAAGACGATTTGGCCTTTGATATATCCAGCATTCTAACAAAATGTGAAAGTGAAGTAGCAAAAATGAAATTAAAATATTTAAGACAGATTTTCATTGCACGATTTAATTTACCAAACTTAATGTTCATTTTTGTACAGTATCTCCTATTTTTTAGCACATGTTATCTTTTTGCGGCTTAGTTCAAAAATGTGAAAAAGATTGTTCCTATGTGCCTCTGTTTGTTGTTTATATATATATATATATATATATATATATATATATATATATATATATATATATATATATATATATATATATATATATATATATATAGATAAGTTTTTGTCCGTGTAATTTAAAATAAAATAGAATCAAATATTGGCGAAGCGGACGTGAAAATTTGTCAATCTACATGATTCTCGTGTTAAAAAGTGCGGAGCACTCCAAATTATGGAAAAACTCCGGGTCCGACAGATGGTGACAGCGCTGTTTCGTCCTAATATGGGACTCGTCGGGCCACCGCATTCTCTTTTATTTTAAATTACACGGACAAAAACTTATCTATTTATTTATTTACTTGTTTGGCTTTGAAACACGCTAAACGATGCTCTCATGGTGGGATCGTTTGGTGCGACACGTGGCTTTGGCTGCTGAAATGAGCAATAGGCTTGGTTGCCAGTACCGAAAAATGCAACCCCTATCCTTTGGGCAGCGCGTTTCGTGTACTCGATTTTACATATTTCTGTTTTAATTCACCGTCGCGCCACCATATGGCGGTTATTTACAAACTTTGGTAATCTGTGTGTTTCTTTGGTTATCAAGTGGACCATCGAGATGTCGCCGTTGTCGTCTTGTTTGTTGTTTTTTGATTTTAAACTCAGCTTTATAGGATGCAAAGGCGAGATGATGGTTTGTACCGAATGCGGTGACCTGACGAGTCCCATATTAGGACGAAACAGCGCTATCGCCATCTGTCGGACCCGGAGTTTTTCCATATTTTGGAGTGCTCCGCACTTTTTAACACGAGAATCATGTAAATTGACAAATTTTCACGTCCGCTTCGCCAATATTTGATTCTATTTTTTTTATTATATATATATATATATATATATATATATATATATATATATATATATATATATATATATATATATAGTTAGTTTTCTGATTCCCTAATGAATTTTCGTAAAATAAAAACATATCATAATAAACGTCGTTTCATTTAACCTAAACTCAAAAAACATATGGTTGATGTTAATGTAATTAAGAATTAACCTTAACCATAGAGGCATCTTTGTCTTATTCATTAAGCTTAATATCTTTTTCCTGCTTTTTGGTGCAATTACATATATATGTAAATCCTCGCGTTTACTCATATAACATATTACGTGTAGATTTTTTAGATTCTTCCCCTCAAAAGCGATCACCCTCTTATACGGCAAATTTTTCATAATTTTTTTAGCGACCGGTATTGAAAAGTTCTACTGTATAATATTTCACTTTTATTTATTTCTCTATATCAGTTGTTAAATTAGATTTCTACATTATAGCGTTCTTTTAACTATAAAACTGATTTTCTCGTAAAGATGTAGACGATTCTCCTAACCCTCCAATTTGTATTGATTAAGGTTGCGGACTTTTGGACTTAATCTTTATAAAGTCGAATAGAGTTCTACACGTTACTGTGGGGAAAAATAATAATGAAGTAAAATTGGAATTCTTATAGGGGTTGCTACTTGTGTTTTTGCGAGTATTCTGAAAGAAACGGTCTTTATTTCGACCATAAACTATCGAGGCTGGGAGAAAAGTAAACTGTTTTAATAATCTGTGGGGTACACTTGCGTTTAAGATATTCTTTACATGTTAAATATGTGATTAGTAGTTATACATAATGTCTCAAAAATATGTGCCATATAATAGGGAAAAATAAGTCAGGTAATGACTTTAAGATAGAATGTTAGAGTTTTTTTTGTCAAAATTATATTTCGTTATTTGAATGAAGCCTGAAACTCCTGTTGTGAAAAATTGAGAACCGGGGAGTGACAATTTAAATGTGTGGGACTGAAAAATCGGAAAATGTATTTTGTCAACTTTAATATATTGTTCCGGACGACCGATTTTTGAACACACACTGTATTATTGAACAAATTCTATTATTTCGAAAGCTTAACTGTGACCCTTGTCAAACTAATTCAAATTGCGTTGATGAACTCTTAAACTATACTGTCCCCCAAAGCCGATCTGGACCCTTTATATATACCCTTTTGATCGACACCGGATGATTTTCTAATTTTCTAGAAGGTTTTTCATACTACATGATGTAATAAAAATAAGAAAAAGGAATAATCCGGCTATGTCTCGACCTTCTATCATAGGCGCCATATTAAAAATAAGGAAAAAAAAATTACTAAAAAGTTCCAGACCTTCTTTTATCCACCTCTCATGAGGAAGTTAACAAATTAAATAAATTATAAACTCCTAGAAAATTAACCAAAACCGTACAAACTACAAACACAAACTAATATTATGAAATCTATAACGCTGTATAAAGTTCGTTACATTGCCCCATTCCCAGCCGCGGTTCCTCTCGATGTACACTCTTGAGAATACCTGTAGAACGTTCTTCTTCCGTAGCCGCCTTCGCGGCCACGATCACTCTCGTCTCCTTCTCCATGGTCGCCGTGAGTAGTCCTTCCATGTCTTCCGTGATAGTCCCTTCTTCTATTGTCTCCACCAGCAGTAATTTCCGGCCAATCTCTGTAAAAGTGACCGTTGTATCCGCACTGGTAACAACGCATGTTTTTCGAATAGTAGCGGTGACCCTGACTCATTTTTCTCAGTCTGGCATATTTCAACTCCATCGCAAACCTTGACGGCAACTGCTGCATTTTTTTTTCTCTTTGTAAATAGCACATCCAAAACAGGGAATACTATTACTTAACCAGACTTCTTTAAATTCACCATAAGGACCAAAGACTTTCTCCAAGTCGCTTGGAGTCGCTTTTTCGAACATCATCACCTATATTAGCAATATGAAGCCGATAGCCATCAGGACCTCTGTTAAGAACAGTTTTGCGAATACAGTGGCTTTGTAGATGCCCCTCCTGGCTACACTTCTAACAACGAATACTATTTCTACTACGAAAAGTTGGATTTTTGGTGTCGTGTGTTTTCTCTTTGTTCAAAAATTCTTGCAACTCCCTCATTAACCTCAGAAAAATTTCCTCCTTGATCCTGCGATAATCTCGGGAAACTTTCACTCTTCTTATGATTCTTCTTTGGTTTCTTGAGGTCTGTTCGGCTGTTGCAAATTGAAGGGCATAAGCAAGAGCCTTGAAAATTCTCTTCAATCTGGCCATTCTTACTGCCTGATTTGTTTCTGGGTCGCGTAAACCTTCAATAAAACTATTCACTGCTAACTCTTGCTTTATTTCTTCTAGGTATGTTGACTAGGTGAAATTTATTAGCCTCATTATATCCGCCTCATATTCTTGAAGACTTTCGTTGTATTTTTGTTAGGCCTTATAAACTTCTTGGAGGTGGGCTTTCCCATAGCACATCTCCATAAAAGTAACAATGAACTCGTAATCATTTTGTTTTTCTTCAGAATATTACATAGGACCTTCATAGCTTCACCTTCTAGGGCTACAACAAGAGCACGTGGTTTTTCCGGTAAACTCCAGTGATTGCCGGTGGCGGCGGCTTCGAACTAACGAACATAGGTAAGCGAAGGTACTTTGCCGTCGAAGGTAGGTGGCTTCATCACACTAGTTGCAGGGACACCATTTACCTTTATTATAGCTGTACTGGCCACCTTCTCGATTTGAAAATGTAATTGTTGCATCTGTTTCTGGATTCCCGCCACCTCATGTTGTACTTCGCTATGTACATCTTCTCTAATTTTGCTAATCTTCTGTTGCATTTCTTGTTCTAAGCAAGTCATGTCTTCTTTCATATTTTCTTGACTTGTTTTAAGTTCCTGTCTCATGTTCTCTAGGCGTGTTTTTAGTTCTTGTTTTATGCTTTCTTGATTTTTTATAATGTCCTCTCCCAATTCTTGGTTCATGTTTTCCTAGCTTGTTTTCAGTGTCATCAATTCTTGTTTCATATCATCTTGGCTTGTCTTTAATTCTTGTTTCATATCAGCTTGGCTTGTCTTTAATTCTTGTTTCATATCGTTTTGATTTTTCATCATATCTTCTTTCAATTTTTGTTTCATTTCTTCTTGGCTTTTCTTTATATCTTCTTGGCTTGTTTTTATGTCTTGTATCATCATCAGTATCTGATTTAAACCATCTTGAAGTTGTTCTTCCATTTTTGCTTTCTGTTTTCTTGTTTCCACTGGCATACAATTTCAATTTACCTTTTTCTAATATTATAACCTGAACTAACCTCTTCTGGATTTGATCCAATTCCGATACCAATTTATTCTGGACGGCCGATTTTTGAACGCACCGAAAGTCTGGTTGAGAGATGTCAATGATACTTTCATCGTATGGAAGGGCAATGATCAAGAACTTAATGATTTCCTGAAACATGTAAATACCATTCGACCTACAATTAAGTTAACCATGGAAAAAGAGGTATATGATCAATTGTCCTTCTTAGATGTCATGGTGAACCGTTCAAACGAAACTATTAAAACTTCAGTATACAAAAAGCCAATACATACTGGCCAATATCTTAATCATAGCTCTAATCATTCTGTTGTAACAAAACGAGGAATTATACGCAACCTTTATAATCGCGCTACATCTATATACAATAATGCTGAATCATTGGAAAAAGAGGTAGCAAATATTAAATCCGATTTATAACAGAATGGTTATCATTTCAAACTAATTGACGATGTTATAAATAATTTTAGAACAACTAACACTGGACAACAAGAAACACATTCCTTCTTCGCAATTTCGTACATTAAGGGAACGTCGGAAAAAATAAGATTAATTGCCAGCAGTTATAATATAAAAACAGTCTTTAAATCAGGATATACACTTAGAGCTCATTTAATAAAAACAAAACCTAAAACTACCGATAAGAAAGAATGTGTTTACAAAGTTCCATGTGAGTGTAGTGAAATGTATATTGGAGAAACCAAACGACCAACAGAAGTTAGAATTAAGGAACATTAAACTCATACACGAAAAGGAGAAACGTCGAGATCAGGTATTGCAGAACACTCCTGGGATAAACAACACCATATAAAATGGTCTGAGGCTGCGACAATATATATGGAACTCAATATGAAAAAAAGAAAATTTATAAAAGCATCATACATTAAAAACAATAGTGGAATCTTCAGTAAACCGAGTGTTGAGATACCTAATCTTTGGCAACACCTACTTTGTAACATCAAATCATTGAGGTGTTTACAGTGAAGCGAAACTTTGCTCTTCAATGGACACAGTCACTATATAAGCTCGTAGTCTTAAGACAAAACATTCAGTTTATACTTTATAACGATTAGAGATACAACCTAATCGAAACGTCGTAAAAATAAATAAAAACAAAGACAATGCAAGTCCGACAACCACATTTTAGTCAATCTTCAACATTGTCTACAACCTTTAAACAAACTCGATATAAGTTGTATGTTACGAACTTTATTTAAGCACTGATTCTCTCCATCTCTCATTAAGTAAATATTTTGACAGTAGGCTTATTTAACATTTACTCAGTAATTACTAAAATATTTCGGTTAAAACAGCCTTTATTAACACTCCCTAACTTCCATCTAAATTACCTGTTATGCAAAGATATATAGTTTACCTGGTAATAAAGTAACATCTTATTGGACATCAATAAATTGGAGTATAATGGCTTAACAAGGGCGTCCAAGTTAAGTTCCTAAAATCTTTGCTAATTTACAAGTAAAGTTTTGAGCTAAGTGGCCGTGTTAAAATTTATGTTCGTTGAGGTAAAGTGAAAGCAAGTGTTGATAATAAATTTGAGTAATGTTGAGCAAGACAATAAAATAGCCGCGGTGTTTATCTTGTAAGAAAGTTTTTTGTTTATTAGCTGAAAACGGTAAGCACAAATTACGTGTAAAGTGGAAGTTGTTGTGGCAATAATGTGGTTTAATAAATTATAATGAACGATTAAGTAATGGATGTATTTTTTCATTATTTTTGTTTGTTTAAAAGATCATAATGTTTCAGTACTTCTAGCTTTGCTTGAAGGTTGTAAATAATGTGGAAAATTCACTATAATGTGGTTGTTGGATTTACATTGTCTTTATTTTTGTTTGTTTGTGACGTTTTGATTAGGTTGCAGCTCGAAACATTATGAACTATAAACTCATTGTTTAGTCTTTATGATACGAGCTTATGTATGAACTGTTTTCATTACAGTGTGAATTTTATTTTCACTGTACATACCTCAGTCATTTAGTAGTTTAAAGTAGTATTTCCTAAAGATTAGGTATATCAATACTGGGCAAAATAGGTAAGGAGCAAAATGACCCTCAGAGAACATTTCTGGTTTGAACAACTATTCCCACCTCATTAAGTTAAAATTCCTTGAGGACAGCAAACTAATAGTTTCAAGGTAAAGATTATTCTGAGATTAAGTTCATTTTCTAAAATATAAACCGAATTTAGAAATCAGCAATAGAAGTTTTGAAGAATCACTTTTAAATATGTAATTAAATTATAGATACAAATTTTTACTCACTATGATATCACCAGATTGGCGATTTTAAAACCAAGAAAAATTTTACCTTCAAATGGAGAAGTGAGATATGGAGGATTTCAATAACTACGGCATCATTTGGTATTATAACTCAAAAAATTCTAACGGTGAATGCGTTAGATCAGAATCAAATTACAGTAAAACATGGAAATGTGGGTACAACCCCGATCTTTATTTTGCTAACTCGCACAATTAGCAACACTACAAGTAAATAGTCTACCACGCAATACCCAAAACCCAACATTAACCAGTAGTAATAAATATCTTCCATGCTATCACAAATCCTACAATCACTTTGGGACGAAGATTCAATTTCAGATAAATAAAATGCTGCCGACCTGAACTCTAGGGTTGGCAACATTGACCCGCTCTCCGAAAAGTAGTACAAATTCCTAGAACTTTTCAAGCGAGTCTGTCGAGAACGCACTCCGAGAGGCTGCAGACAACAATACCATCCCATACTAATAAATGGGATAAAACAATTGCTGTCCAAATACATTGAACATTTCAAAGGAACTCGTTCGGCGAACAAATAGTTGAATGTGGGACAATCCTACTACAAATGGTGAGCGAAGCAATGCAATACATGTGTGTAGAAACACTGGAACCCACGGAAATGATATATAGTAGCAAGCAATCAAGAGCAATGTCAGCGCAGACGAGGCAGCACACCAGTTAATTGCAAGAGGGAAAACCCACGATAAGTATAAAACCTTTAAACCAACTAGGAAAAACAATGCTGAGATTAATTGTAGATAAATTGTGTAAACCAGCTACTTAATGGTCAAATAAAACAATATGGACCAAATGTAAAAAACTGGTTCCTAAACGTTCTGTACAATGCTCTTCTAAAACCGGTGGTAAAGACCCAAAGGGTTCCTTAAAACTCTATGAAAGAATGATTCTGCAGCGGATTCAAAACTATACTGACTCCAAGCTGAACCCTCAACAGACAGTCAACTCGTGCTCAGGTCAGGCTCTCAATCTCACCGAACATATGAAGGTGGGTTTTGAGAAGGGACATATTACAGGAATGACATAAATTTAATTAAAATAATAATATTTATTTGTTGAGCGCCAGGTAAAAAATAATTATAATAAATTATAACTATTCTTTACCAATTTGAAGTATTTTCAAATTATTTATATAGATATAGATGTGTTCCAACCTGTAAACTGACTCGTTCTCTGGTGAGGTTCGTGGTTTATAAGATATCAATCAGACAATCAATACACAGAATGATTAAAACACAAAACATAAATTTTATTTAACAATAAAAAAATGGCACAATATTATTAATTATTACTAGATGGAATTTAATGATCAATATTTTTATCTTTCATCCAACACTATTTCTAATCAATATTACTTATTAGTTGGATCACAAATTGGCAACGTTTAATTTCATAATCGTCTACTAGATGGCTATAGTGCAGTTTTATATGAAAAGCGTCGTTTATTTCTTAGAAATAATATTATTTTAAACAAATTATTGTATGCTGTGTTGTGATACAAGTAGGTAATACAGTTTTACACCTAATATTTATGATGATAAATATTATTATATTCTAACAGGTTAGTATTGCAAACTATAATTTATTAATTTTATTATTTTCACATCATGAAAAGTTAGGTTAATATTGGATGCTAATCTTCCACGAATTAAAGATTTCTACTTCCTTATCTAATATAAATACCTTGTTACGTTTGCTTTTATTTGGTCCCAATATATTAATAAACACCATTGCAATAATTTTATTTATTTTCTTCTTTAAAAATCCTCCAAATCTTCAAAGATATTTAGTTCTCGTATTTTATAAAGTAAGGATTTGATAAAAATATTATCCAAAGTCTCGTTCAGCTATGTTCTTCTTAGTTCAATTCAAATAAATTTTTCTATATTCTCCTTATCACAATATTATCGTATTTGTTGTTGCCTGAGAGTTGCACAATTATTTTATAGGACAAAACTTATAAACTTTTACAATTTACTTTAAATAAATTATTAAATTCTTTTTACTTGAAAACAACAAAAAATACATAACCTCTTTTAAAACCAAAACATTTATCTTTTGTTTTCTTGTGATGTAGGAAAACTGTTGTTTTTGAACAATTGAAAATTTGAGGTTATGTAAATTTTCGGAAGCTCGAAAAACGCAGTGCTTCCAGCAATCTGATAAATTCAACTTTCAGGCAATAAATTATTAAATTTAACTATTGTTAATAAAAGATGTTTAATTAGAAATTAAATACACCGATACACAAAAGAGCTGTGAAGCTTTAGGCAAAGGCGAAGTGATGCTGATGGCGCCCTTTGCAGTGTACATCGAAACTGGTATCAGATCTGGATTTATCATCCTAAAAAACCCTAAAGTGCCAAATTCAGTTCAAATCAATCTAATATTCAGATTAATGTTTACAAAAAAATTTAAAAAAATAATAATTTGGATACTCTGTATTTCGGAAAATATTAATTTGTTTATTAAATACACAATAAATCTAGTGTCTTGTATGTCAATTTATAACAAGAATTAAGAATTTTGATATTCGAATATTTTATGATAATATGTGAGGAATTTTAAATTTATCTTACATGCAAGTATTTTTTTATTTACTAACTAAATCCGACTCTGCTCCCGACTTCAACCTTAAATCTTAATTCAGCACTCGCAGAATCGGAATCTGTTATTGCGTGTTTTTGCGTCTGGTGGTTTCTGGTAAATTGTACAGTCTTAGATTACCTAATGTCTGCGGAAAAGGTTCAGTAAATTATCCTCAGCAGGGTGTAAATATTTCATAGGGAAGGCAAGTAGAAATGTTCTGCAGAGTCGGGTCAATATGTGTCTAGTAGGGTATATCTATTATTTATAAAATGATCTCTATTCTTTAAACGAAAACGTAAGTGGATGAATAATAAAATATAATAAAAATATTCAATGTTTTTTTTAATACACTTTATTAGAGTGTTGGGTTTTGCTTTATCTTAAAAGAACGCGGTAAGACATTGGAGCTGATGTTATACGAGTACACTTTATCGGCAAATATCACTTTTTGTATGTTTCAGAGATCCCTGAAAATACTTATCAAGTTATTTTTCCCCTAAAAATGGAGAAATATTGAAAAAAAAAGAAGATCCGTCTTCTTACCACGTTTTTATTAACTCGCTTTCATGTATGTCTGTTTTGTTTATCTGTTGGGTACAAATTTTGCATTGGATTTTAAACTATCATCTTGATAAGTAACACTAACACTCTTTCTTGTCTGTGTATTTGTTTGTTTGTCTGTTAAGTGCAAATTTTTTCCATCGATTTTAAACTAACTGCCTGGTGAAATAGATATTTAAAGGGTGTTTTTTATAGAGGTATAGAACTTTTAAATGGAATAAAACAAAGATGAATTTTTTAAATTGACATGAAATTTACTTTATTCGAAAGATAACCTTCTGGCATTATAATTTAAATATGACTTCTGGCACATGACCGCCACGGCTGGCTCGGACGTAGTCTAATCTGGAGGTCCAATTTTCTATGACTTTTTCCAACATTTGTGGCCGTATATCGGCAATAACGCGGCAAATGTTGTCCTCCAAGTGATCAATCGTTTCGGGCTTATCGGCGTAGACTAGCGACTTCACATATCCCCACAGAAAATAGTCTAGCGGCGTTAAGTCGCACGATCTTGGAGGCCAATTCACGGGTCCGAAACATGAAACTATGCGGTTACCAAAAGTTTCCTTCAATAAATCAATTGTGGCACGAGCTGTGTGATATGTTGCGCCGTCTTGTTGAAACCACAGCTCCTGCACATCATGGTTGTTCAACTGATGAACGAAAAAGTCAGTAATCATGGCTCTATAGCGGTCACCATTGACTGTAACGTTCTGACCAGCATCGTTTTTAAAGAAGTACGGACCAATGATTTCACCAGCCCATAAAGCACACCAAACAGTCACTTTTTCTGGATGTAACGGTGTCTCAACATACACTTGAGGATTATCATCACTCCAAATATGGCAGTTTTGTTTATTGACGTATCCATTCAAACAAAAGTGAGCTTCATCGCTAAACAAAATTCGCTTATGAAAATCGGGATCAACGGCAATCTTGTTTTGGGCTCATTCACCGAATCTGCGCCTTGCTAGGTGATCGTGTGGCTTCAATTCTTGCACGAGTTGGATTTTGTAAGCACGCAAACCAAGATATTTCCGCAAAATCTTCCATAAAGTGAATGGACACATATCCAATTCCTGTGCACGATGGCGGATAGACTGATTCGGGTCTTCCTCTACGCTACGCTCTACAGCAGAAATGACTTCTTCTGTACGCACTGTACGACGTCTCAGTGGATGCGTATTATCATTTAGAGTAAACATGGTGCGAAAACGTTCCATAGTTAATCGAATTAATTGTTCTGATGGACGATTATATTGACCGTAAAATGGACGTAGCGCGCGATACGTATTTCGAACAGAACCATGATTTTCAAAATAAATTTGCACAATTTGGAAGCGTTGTTCAGGCGTCAGTCTATTCATGTTGAAATGCCAAACCAAACTAAACATAAATCACTTGACAGCTGACAAAACGGCCGCAAGTTAAAAAAGTGTTGCCAACTTAAAGTTCTATACCTCTATAAAAAAACACCCTTTATAACCTTAAACATACTTCAGAACTTGATGACAATGTAATATAAACTCGCTTTCTTTCTGTCTGCTTATTTATTTATCTGTTTGGTTGTATAATTCCTACGCTGAAAAGAGGGTCGGTTATTCAAAGCATTACTGCATCGGTAGCTGTAAAAACTTTCCGCGTTATCGTTAGAAATCAGCTTTCAATTTTACTTTACAGATTTTGCTGAAAATCTCTTGAATTTTAACTTAGTTTGGCTAATTTTAAGCGCCTAAACATTGTAATCGGACACAAAAACAATCACACTGGAGTCAAACTGAAAGTAATCGAGCCACCAGACATATCAACATGCTATATTATTTTATTTTTACCAATTTTAATCCCAGAGTGGGGTTAAGAGATTGAATATAATTCAAATATACTTTTAAATATGTAAGATAAATTAATTTTTCGATGAATTGGAGCTATCGTGATACTTCAAGAGAACAAATACGGCCAAAATATATTAAATATTACAATAAATAGTAAAAGCTACTCTCAAAATTAATCTTTACTAATATCAAAAGAAAAATTGTAGCGTTAACTTAACAACAACAAATGGCCCTAAATTCCAATATAAACCTAATTATAAACCTATGTAGGTAATTTAGGTATTAATGAAGTTTAAAACAGCATACTAGCACTAGCAGAATTTTATCATCGAAATATTCAGAACTGCTAAAATCCTTGTCGTTGACTTTATTCCGATGAAAATAACTCAATGAACACCAAAACAAATAAAATATAACACAACTAAATAACTTAACTCAATTACCGGAAAAATTAAAACGATTTTCCTCCTTTATATCCCAAAGGGTAGAAATTGGGATGGAAAATTCCACAGTTTCTTCAGTGGTCTCAAACAGAAAGTATGAACTCAAGGCAAAATGAGCGCTTGCAAAATTTTGACAGGTTTGAGGGAAATGACGGCTGAAAAATGACCCACTAATTTTTGGCTCAAAATTAAATAAGTAACTCATTAGTTATTTTTAAAATAAAGAAAAATATTTTGCGTCAGCCATTACTGAGATAGATTAAATTACCTGCCCAAATTTTCCTTTCAAAAATTATCGATTTTCTGGAAGTTTGGAGACTAAATGTCGCTAAGACATGGTTCGAAACAGAAATTTATAAAACCCAAAATCTAAAAATAACTTCAAAGAACACTCGATAGGTGGTGTATTGGTGAACTTTATAACGACAGTAACATTAAAAAGTATTGACTTGGGTGAAAGTTATAGTGAAAAAAAAATATTTTTACAACGCAAATTCGACCTGACTTCAAAATAATCAACTAACCTGAACTAATAAAAATAATTTCAACAAAACTCCCATAAAAAAGAATAACAGGAATAATTTTACTCAACTGATGGGCAGAAGAGCCGATATTTAACTGAGAAAAGGTAACAGTAAGTTTAAATAACAACAAACATAAGTACAATCACCTACATTCGAGTAAATGCTAAGCAAAACAACTAAAATAGAGGTCAAAGACTGATAATCAATTTAACATAACATTTGTAGTGTAAAAGTGTAGCCAAAATTGAAAGAGATTAAACAACCTAATTCGGAAAGAAATTAACAAGGAAGTAGAACTAAGGAGATCTGGGATAAAATCAACGAACGGCGGCTTCGAATTGACGGACATCGGTAAGCCAAAGTACCTTGTCGTTGAAGATTGATGGCTTCACCACACTAGTGGCAAGAACAACATCTATCTTTATTATACCTGTACTGGTTACCTTCTCGATTTGCAAATGTAATTGTTGCATCTCTTGTTCTATGCGCTTCATATCTTCCTCATTTTTTTAAATTTCTTGTTTCAGTTTTTGTTTCATATCTTCTTGACTGCTAATTTTCTCTGGCATTTCTCATTCTATGCGCTTTATATCTTCTTTATTTTTTTAATGTCTTCTTCCAGTTTTTGTTTCATATCTTCTTGCCTTGTCTTAAGTTCCTGTCTCATGTCTTCTAGGCTTGTTTTTATTTCGTGTTTTATTCTTTCTAGATTTTTCTTAATGTCTTCTTTCAATTCATGGTTAATTCGTTAATTGAACTATTTTGAAGCTGCTCTTCCATTTTCACTTTCTTGTTCCTAGTTTCTAATTTTCTAACCTGAACGAACCTCTTCTGGATTTAATCGCACCTCTAACACTAATTTGTTCCGAACCGCCTGTCTTTAAATACACTGTGCATATTGTATTGTTTAATAATCTTTTATTAGAACTTCAGTTCTGATACTTGTCAAACAATTCAACTTGCTTGAACGATTTCTCAAACGAAACTGTCCATGAAAGCCGATTTGGACCCTTTATTTGCACTTTTGACCGATACCAGAAGATTCCCTAATTTTTTAGAAAAACTTTCATACTACATGGTGTAAAAAATAAGAAAAAGGAGTAATCGGGAGATTTCTAGACCTTCCGTTATAGGCTTTCCATGTTCAAAATAAGGAAACAGAATTTATTAAAAAGTTTCAGACCCCCTTTCATCGACGTCTCATGAGGAAATTAATAAAAGTTAAAATTATATTTAATAAATTATGAACTCGTAGAAAATAAACCTAAAACCGTATAAACTAGAAACACAAACTAACACTATGAAATATATACTGCCATAAAGCCCGTTACAGTATTTTTTCTTTAAAGCATGTTGTGAAAGCCCATTATTTGTTATGTTACTCTAATAGTAAAATTTTTGACCCACAGTATAAATTTGAGTTAATAAATAAAGAGGTGCATAAACATAAAGACTCTCTAGTGACATGGATAAGTTTTTTATTGTTTACAGTACATAATATCTAGGTAAAAATCCATAAAATTATAGGATCTAATTATTTTCAGGTTGCACTAAAAACTCTTTTACAGGGAACAAATATTTTTTCTTAAAAATCCTAATACATTTTAAAAGGAATATTATTAAATAAAAACCTGTTACTTGTAATAAATAAGCCTTTCCAGAGAAAAACACGACCTCAAATAGGAGGAAAAAGTCCCCAATTATCGCTGTTCCGAAAAAGATAAAGTCGATAATAAACTGGACAGAAGACTATTTAAATGCCCGGAAAAGCCAGTGGCTAAACGACTAATTAGGAAACAGTCACATGTCATCAGGGCTTTTCTTTTTCATTTTGTAACTTGTGGATTTATATTTGGGAAGAAAATAATTATAAGAGTAGTATTTTTTTAGTTATTTCATGAGTACACTTATCGAATTTACTCACAAATTTACTTTAAGTAGTTCATCGGATCTAATCGATGCCAGAATATCACGTGTCATTCATACTACATCTCCCTTTTGAACTTCTGGGTTGCTATTTTGGTTCTTAATAGAAAATGGTAATTTTCTTGGGAGAATAGGAACAATCCTATCACACGGTTATTCTTCCGGTCGTGTATTGCCGTATGATGGGAGATAGGAAACAAAATCTACCAAGCTGTGTTGCCAAACTTCTATAGTATGTGTAGCTATATAAATTGTATATTTTACTCTAAAAAGAATATGAATATGGACGCAAACCCATTTACCAAGCAAATATTAGAATTTAAAGCATTTTTGATAGTAAATATAATAATTAACATTTTTAACTTATTTAATATTCTTAGCGTGAGAAAAGAATTAGAAAGGGAATTTTATAAAGAAAAAATAACTATGCATAAACACAGATCAAAATATTTTACTTGAAACATAACCGTTAAGTGCGAAATTAGTGTCACCTGAAAAGATGTAGAATGTATCATACGAAACAATATTAACATTTATATTTTCTTAAATACAAATTTAGTTTATCTTCGATTGGATTAGGAAAACAAAAATTTTCTATATTTTTGTAAAAATGTTACTTTTTAGATTCCCTGTAAGTATCAAGAGAATAAGAAAACGAAATAAAATCTGTAAAAATTTATTTCATCAATAAATTAAATTTTGCAAATATTGTGTCCCTCATATTTGAAATATATACGTAATATTAATAGTAAAATTATTACTTTTCCCCAAAGTAGTTATTGATATTTTCTTGTTGGATCTGTCTTGCTTCTTGCGGATCTGGGTTTATTTCTTGTTCTTGATGAACATTTCTCATATTAAAAATTATTTTTGAGGCCCACGTTGCAATGGAGTACCTTACACCTTTTAACGGTACTCCACACTGAACAGAGAAGTCTATTGAATTTTTATTCTAAATTAGTAACAAATTATCGGTATAATGCACAATTAATTCACCTTGATCTCCAACGAGGAAGAATAAATCTTCTGTGTTTCTTCTACAGATCATTTCCTTTATATTAAAAATGTTATAATCATTCTTAATATAGGAATCATGGATACTACCAAGAAAATCGTCTGTTACTGGTCTTGTAATTGCAATATGAGTGTTGTTAATGCATTTTACAATCCTAGAGAAATCATGTTTTGTATAAAATCTAAAACATCATAAAAATTTAGTTATATTTGAAAATTATCTTACGTATTTCGGTTTTAAAACCAGTTTTAATTCTTTTTTAGGAAAACAAATTACATATCAATTTTAAGTTTGCAAAATATCCATTACTGCTAACTGTTTATAATTTTCGAATTTAGCATAAAATTACCCAGTTCGAAGAGCTCATAATTCATTTAAATTTTGTAGCAATTTGATCCACTTAGAAATAGTATCTTCTCTAATTAAAGTATTTGGATTTTTCTTTTTCAAATCTCCGACTGACACTTGGCTGACCAATTCCAGAAAATATATTCAACCTAGTAATTTCCTGGTAGCTGTCAGTCGTAAAAAATATAAGAATCTACAAAAATTAATATTTTTATAAAACTAATGTGAATTAGTGTGAAAGGAAAAATTAATATTTTCTTGACAACCTCCAAATATTTTTACATTAACTACAGCCGGTAATATATTGATTTATTGATCTTGAATTTGCTAACTTTATAATTACCAAATATTACCTCTACTTCTGACAAAGATGATGTTGCCTCATTTCAAGGACTGAAGAATCTAGAAATTGGTGTAAGATATCTTCGCAGATCTTTAACAAATCTGTAAAATAAATTAAATGAAGTAGAAACCGCCAAGTTTCACAAATATTTATATAATAGATATTCACCTAAACAGCCTTATAAATTCCGAATCATTGAAATCTTCAAATGGACGCATCTATGGTAGAAATTGACGATTATAATTTGCCATTTGTTTTTTCACTAATCTCGCTTCTTCCTGTCCACCATGGTACAAAATTACTTCATCAATTCTTATTTTATATATGTAGATTTGTGAACAAAAATAATTTATAAAAATTACAATATTTTCAAAACAATCACGCAAGTTCTCTCAAGATTTGATAGATGTGACAATCGTTTAAAATGACCGGAATACGCCCTAATGCTAACTGTATACTCTTATATACGTAAATCGTGTATAAATAATGAAGTTAAGATTCGGCAACACTATTAATACCACGTGAGCCCGATATATAATAAATCACCTAATAAGTTTACTTTATCTTTGTTTAATCTTTAATTTGATCGACTATCCTATATTGTAGTTACAGGTCATTTGACGTTCGCGATATATTTCTTAAATGGGGCCCCTTCTTTTGCCTACGGAAATCAGAAGAACGGACAATTTTATGTTTGAGTATGCCTTATAGAAGGAATTTTAATGTGAGTTGCCTTGCCAACAACAAGAAGAGTCATGCTAATAAAAAACTGTTCTACACCCACGTCGTCGTTTTTTTTTGGGTAACGTTGAAAGTATATATATATATATATATATTTACTTATCGTTGGTACCTCCAAAATACTTATATACAGTACGTACTTCCTTCATATATACCGTAGTTACCTCCATTTTCGGAGGTAACTACGAACCCTACATAATATTTTACTATCGGTCATTACAAGGTCGTCTGTATCGATCTACGAAAAAAGGCTTGGGGGTCACTTCGAGTAATATATGACCTCAGATTGGACTGGTAAGTTCGATGGTCCACCACCGGCGCTAGTGTCGTTTGTACCCTGGAGACGTGCCACACGTAGTTCCCTCCGGCCATGAGACACTGAAAAGTCATATATATATATATATATATATATATATATATATATATATATATATATATATATATGTATATATATATATATATATGTATATATATATATATATATATATATATATATATATATATATATATATATATGTATATATATATATATATATATATATATATATGTATATATATATATATATATATATATATATATATATATATGTATATATATATATATATATATATACGACGTAATTCCCTCCGAGTTATACAGAATATATATTCAGCGTATCTACCGCTTAATAATTGGGATAGTTTTGTTTATTAGGTATTTTGCTCGCCGATATGCTGGTAAATTTAAGGTTATGTACAGGTGATTTCCGTGCTAGTTGTCTTAAATTTTTAAGGCAAATACTAAAAAAAAATTAGTACGAGTGCTAGAAGGAAGTTATTACTAAAAATGGCCCAGGAGAAAAACACAGATAAATATTTTCTGCTGTAATTACATATTATCAATAATATATCCAAAAAGGCTGTTTTGTTTTCACATAATATTTTTTAAAGTTTTATTTTATGAGTTTGTATAAAATATTCCATGTAATGTCTTAGATAATTACGTGAATACAAAGACCACTTTCATTTTTATTATGTTTTATTAAGTAAGGTTATATTGTCTAGCCTCTAATTTAAGGACCTGTTTCTAAAAAGTGGTGTGAGGGCTTAATATGTTTGGTACCACGAGACTTACAAAGAAGGTGTCCTAACTCGACGTCTCCGATTTCAATAATTTTTTTGTTATGTTATTTTTTCTTTTATCTGCGGAAAAACACTTTAAGGGCGTGAAATCTGCTCCCAAAGTTCACTCTCGAAAATGGATTTTCCAATATATCTCAGGTTCTGATTGGAATTTTGCAAAGAGAAAATGTGTTTTCCTTCTGATGTTAGTGTGCAACTAACTGATGCAGTTTTGACCATAAGAGTACAACATCCCTACTTTTTACATTGAAAATTCTACTTTTTCTTATGTCTAAAAAAAAGATTCACAATGAGCTAAAGAAAGTTAGAAAAAATATATTCCTTGATTGAATACAGAAATAAACTGTTCAGTTTATACTTGATAACGATCAGAGTTGGGAAAGAAAACCAAGAAGTGGGAAGCCGTTGGAAGATTGGGATATGCTCTTAAGAATCCTAATACTCCCATTAATTTCAAAAAAAGAGTATTTGACTCTTGCGTTCTCCCAGTAATGACCTATGGAATGGAGACAACAACAGTTAAAGCACCCAATATACTGCGTACTATACAACGAGCAATAGAAAGAATCATAGTGGGGATATCACTACGTGACGGAACAAGGAACGAAGAAGAAAGAAGACGCAAGAAAGTGGAGGATGTGATAAAAAGCACTGGTACTTTTAAATGGACATAGATGGGACCCGTCGCTAGGCAAGACTATACAAGGTTGACAAATAATATATTGTAATGGAGACCTATGTCGTCCAAAAGAAGTATCGGAAGACAGGGATGATCCAAATAATCACGTGATATCAGGCGTTAGGAGCGCTTGATGCCAATAATTTAATAAGAATGTAGTTACACTGTTGAAATTAGAGTTATATTTAAAACATAACTAGTGGTTTCTATTGTTTTTGAGAAAAAATGTTTTTGAGAATAAAATTTTATTAGAATGTACTAAAAGTAAATTCAATAAATTTTTGATGGACTTCTATTACAATCTTGGCCAAAATATTTTGCACTGTTAACGCGTTAAAATATTGATATAAGGATTAGAGAGGAGTAAAATTGTGTACACAATTTTTTTTCATTTTGTATATCATGTGGTTTATCATTTAAAACGGCTTATTATAAGGTGTGCAAAAATATTTTTTTTGTTATTTTAAATACCACGTTTAAAAAGATATTCTGAAAAATATTCGAGAAAGACCACTACCCTTCTGGAAATAAAATTTTAAAATATTTAGTGAATATAAAGTCTTGCGTGCAGTTTACAAAAAAAATATTTCGAAAGTTCCAAGTCTTATAAATATCTAAAAATTAATTTTACAAATTTTTATTGACATTTATTTTTGAATATTGTTTTTCATATGGGATATCATTTAAAAGAGCATGTTATGAGAATGCAAGTTTTATTTTCCACAATTTTACACAACAAAAAGGTATTCTAAAAAATATTCGGAAATAAATCAATCTCCACTTATTTCCGAATCTACTAGACCTATTTTTTTTTAAATAGGGAATATGACGCCTTATTTGTAGTTTGCAAAAAAATTTTACGAAAGTCCTAGGTCTTATAGATTTTTAAAAATTATTTTTATGTATTAATTTTTTTTAAAAATTTTGTATATCATGTGGGAAATCATTTAAAAGGGTTTGTTGTGTAGAATTTTTTTTTTATAATTTTAAATATTATATTTAAAACCAAATTCTGTAAAATATGCGAGAATAGACCATTCTTCCCCTAATTTCCTAAACTACTCCGTCAAAAATTTTAAGAAAAAACAGGAAATATAGACTTACTTATAGTTTACATAAACATTATAACGAAAATCCTAGGGCTAATAAATTTTCCGAATTTAATTTAGCAAACTTAAATTCTTTTTTTTTTAATTTTATATGTCATGTCGGGTATAATTTAAGAGGGTTTGTTATGAGGATTACAAAAATACTTTTGTCATAATCTATACTTTAAACTCCGTATTTTTTGATCAAAATTATAAATGTTTTAATAAATTTTATTAAAACAGTGAAAATAAATGAAATATCCAAATATATTTTATTCCCTATTAGCATTAATATGATTACTGTAAAATCAATATTCCGGCGCAGCATCCGCGAAAATTGTTAAATATGACACGTACTACGCTCCAGTGAATCACAGTAATATTGTCATTTTATTCCAGTATATACAACTTGGAGGAAACAACGAATTGTTCTTATTCTGAAATTATATATGATTTTTTTTTCAGAAATATTTACCCCTCTTTTGAAAAACCTATACAATAGGTTCCCCTTCACATATATATGCAATTATTTTGGGCGTAACTTAAAGCAATCATCTGGAGGTTAGTCCGCCTTGGTTTTTATCCGGAGGGAACGACGATCCGTTTATACATATATATATATATATATATATATATATATATATATATATATATATATATATATATATATATATATATATATATATAAATATATATATATATATATATATATATATATATATATATATATATATATATATATATATATATATATATATATAGCCCTTGATTGTTAATGTCACATATTTTATTCTAAATATTCTATTTTTTCAACATAATATGAAGCTTTAGGAACATAAACAACCCTTTTTAACACTCTTTCATTATAACAAATAGTAGGCTTGGATCGGAACGACACCAATAAAAACAAATGATTTACTTTACTAATTCATTTATGAAGGTAATGTTGACAGTGACACTTTTCCGACAAGTGCACGAAGAAGAAAAATAACAATTTCACAAGAAATACGTAGTATTTTCTTTAAAGAAGTGAAAGAGGGCGAATTAGAGTTGGGTATAAATATATACACTATTAAATAAAAGTAGGATGAGAAAGTGCTTTTGTTCCTTTAAATTTTTTATAACTTATATCAGCAGCCGCGGAGGAATATGCTGTTTTTACGAGGAAGAAAGAAAAAAACATCAAAAAATTGTATTTTTGGATGTGCTTATATCGTGTTGTAAGATTACATCTCACCGATAGATTCCGTCAAGGTTTAAATTCAAATATAAGTTCCAAATAATAGAAAGCATGTAAAAAGTGTCTAGGAAAGGCAACGGCGGACCTACTGACAAATCCATCGCCGTTGACCGAGGACGAAACACCAAACTTTTAGTGGTCGATTATGTGATCCTAGCTGTCCGTGTCCTGATCCGTGTCCTAAATCACGCAATCATTCAATTTTAATTTGTAGCAAGGGGACTACGTTTATAATAATCGATGTAAACGCACCTCAAGTTTCGATTTGAAGTTTTAAAAAATATATTAAATACGCCGTTTTCGATATATAACAGGTTTTGAATTTTTTTGAAGGTGAAAACAACGATTTTTCGATAAAGTCATCGAAAAGCCGAGAGAAAAATATACGAAGAATGTTCGTTCCAAAATTTTCTTTGGTTCATTCCACCTTTGTAAACTCCTCTTGAAACAATGTGTTTCTGTACTCGGCGTAGAGTTGACGCAAAAATGCCAAATGAGATTTTGGCGGAAGGTCGTGGAAATATTTTTTTGAATGAACGGATAGTATGGGAGGTGGCGCTGCATTGATCGAATCATTTCATACCAAATGAAAATCATAACAATAATAGTTCTTTCCTATTACGTTAGCGATCTGAACGTCAGCTACTCCAGTAGCGGTAGAGCTAAAGATGACAGCACGTAAAATTTGTTAAAAAAATTATGTTACAAGTATTTCACACAATTCCGATACGAAGGGGAATATTTTAGGACGATTCACTTAGCCCAGTGTGGTTCTGCCTTGTAATGAACCCTCTATCACTCCATTTGATCTCTACGAGATACGGCTTTAATATTAGAAATAACAATGAAGAAATAGTAAGAATGAATCATCTTCTATACATGGATGTTCTTAAACTGATTGCTGCTACCACAAACCAGCGCTAGCAAATGCTTAAAATTGTAAAGGAGTTCTCCGCGATATTGGAATGCATTTGGACTTGACAACTGCCGTATTTTAAATATCGTTAAAGGTAAGATACAGCCAGGAGCATTTGAAATGCAGAACGGTGAAACTATAGCTGCAATGGAAGAAGAACAAACATACAAATACCTATGTATGAAACAGGCTATGAAAGCCGAATTTATCAGGAGAGTAAGGCGAGTATTACGAACTAGTCTAAATAGTAGAAGTTTGTTTAAGTCGGTCAACGTACACTTGCTCTGTGCTTACCTACTCTTTTGAAATTATAAATTGGAGCAACATGGACATCCAAAATCTGCAAAGAAAAATAAGAACACTCATAATAAAAGCACAAAAACATCACCCCGGAGTGCTGTTGAGAGTACAATACTTCCAAGACATCAAGGAGGAAGAGGATTGGTAGATAAGAAACTCAATCAACAAATAATGAACTTTCGTTCATATTTCCACAGGTTAGCGGACTACATCGAGCAATATGCGAGGCAGATGATTCAACGCCGCTACAGCTGAGGAAATAGGATATTGTTTCTTACTACGAAACAGGCCAAGAGAAGTTACAAACCTGTCTACAGAAACCACTTCATGGACTTCATCCAAATGAGGTCATCCAGGACAATGTTGACACTTCAGCGTCGAATTACTGATTGATTTCAGGACAGATATTTTCGGAAATCGAGGGCTTCTTGTTAGCTATCCAAGACCAGAATATTTCGATGAAGAACTTTGTAACTAAGTAAAGTAAAAAGAAATGATCAATGTAGATATGGCTGCCGAACATCAAAGACAATCCAGCCTATAACTGGAGGATGCCAAGCGTTTGCCTCAATAGAGTATAAAGAAAGACACGACTCAGCAGCCGAGATACTCCACCAAGAGTTAGCAGATAAGTTAAAACTATTGCAGGTAGAAAGAGCGCCTTACTACAAATACAATCTGGAGCCTATTCTTGAAAACAACGAGTTCAAGTTATCTTGGGACCAGACAGTTCTAACAGATCAAATAGTTGCTCATAATAGGCTAGACATTATACAGATATTTTGCTATATCTAATAAGACCAAGATACAATGATAAGATCTTCAAATACAGAAATCTGGAGGTGCAAATCCGCAGACAGTGGACAATGAACAGCGTCCATACAATTCCCATAATACTATGAACAACTGAAATGATACAAAGAACCTCCAGCAGAACATCAAGGGACTGGGCATTAATGAGCATCTATATAAACCGATTCAGAAAGCAGTTCTCCTTGAAATCTCGCGGACAGTCCACAAGTTCGTAGGAAGTAAAGAAGACCACACCACCTAGGACCCGATAACATGGACAGGGTCCCCTCAGAGCTTTATATTTTTTGTGTCTTTGTATACCTGGTAAGACACGGGATCTGCTTACTGTTCGGTCTTGCTTCCTTTTTTTTCTTCAGAGTTATTTCTTCACTCGTCTACTTCTTTCTTCCTCTTCTTTCTTCTCTTCTCTCTTCAACCTGATATTCTGGATCCTTCCTAGATTGTTTACCTAGAGTCTTTAATATTTTCTTGCGGTCACTTCTGGGTCGTAGTTCACTTCTTGTCTTATCAGTGGATTGTCATGCTCTTCGGCTTTTTGAAAGACTTTTAGTCTTAAGACCTCCTGTAGAGGGGTCCATCTCATTTTTCTATTTATCTGTTCGTTCCTGACGAACCTCGGGGCGTTTAAGGCCATTCTTAAAACTATATTCTCCTGGGCTTCCAGCTTTTTAATACGTAATTCTGCAGCGTAGCCTCACGCTGCCGATCCGTAGGTCAATACTTGCATAAGCACTGTTTTTATTATCGTAAGTTTATTTCTCAAACCCATTTTGCTTCTTCTATTCAGCAGTGGGTAGAGTTGTCTTATCGTCATTTTGAACTTTTTGATTGCGACAGTGGTTTGCTTTTCCCAGCACAATTCTCTGTCCAATATCACTCCAAGATATTTAGCTTGGTTAGTCCACTCGACTTGTTAGCCATCTATATCTGTCATATCACCCGGTGATCTCCTGCTCTTCGTCAGGAAGAGCGCTTGACTCTTTTTGGCATTCACTGCGATTTTCCAAGAGATAAACCAGTCATTGACTAAGTCCATCTCTTCGTGCAGGTGTTTACTGATCGTCATCGGATAAGTAGATCTAGCCATAATTGCTGTGTCATCTGCGAACAGGGCCATGTTCATATTTCTAGCCTTGGGAATGTCGTGAGTAGATATGTGATAGAGGTGCGAAGAGAGTACGGACTCCTGTGGTACTCCTGCCTCTAGTCTTTTCGGTTACGATATTTCCTGCTCGACCTTTACGATGAACTGACGTACCTTATAAACTTTATACATCAGAATTTTTATATTTTTACAAAAATAAAGAAAATCGTCAGCAGTATGTATAACGGGGGTAAGATCGTCAGTCAGCATCATAAACATGCTATGCGTTCGATGCATCTGAGAGTTGCATAGTCACTTTGACCAAGGAACTGACTTTCTTTCTCTCTTTCCACCAACTGACAGCGATTTTTATTTTTCTTAACAATAAAATTACCCTATCTTTCAATTTCAATCAGTATTATATTAATTTCCAATAAGTTAGGTCACTTTATGCAGTGAATAACGACTTTCTAATATATTTTTCATATTAATCAATTTCGTGTCTTTCAGTGAATCTTTAAAAATGTCTACAATCTTCAAACGCTTTTTCCGATTATTTCTTGAACCGGTTGCTAGGAACAGATAGAATTACAGATTCGAAATTTTGAAGTTCTGGACCATCGCTCTTAATTAATAAAATTCAGGATATCTTGACGTAATACAAAGCATCTCATGTAACTCCAA
This sequence comes from Diaprepes abbreviatus, assembly GCA_034092305.1. Lineage (NCBI taxonomy): Eukaryota > Metazoa > Arthropoda > Insecta > Coleoptera > Curculionidae > Diaprepes > Diaprepes abbreviatus. The sequence goes on along the minus strand of JASJET010000326.1, from coordinate 2,533,687 downwards.
TTTACTAATGTAGGTGAGATTACTTGCTTTGTTAATGTACATGCATATCTGCTCTAAAATTACTATTGTCTTGAAGTAGCTTACTAATGGATTAAACTGATATTTTAGCGTATATTTGGCTATACTATATGATTTTGGTAAATTCCTAATATTCTTGTTTTCTCACCTAAGAAAATCTATTATTAAATATGTCGAAACCCCATTTCAGCGCATATAAATTGGACAAGAGCTTCACATGAAAACCTAGTTTAGTTTATTCATAAATAAGGACATACAATGCATTTTTACAAGTCAGACAGTATAAAAATTCACTTATATAAATAATAAAACGTAGATTAAAATAAATACAAAAAATTGAAACTTTACAACACTTACACAAAAATTAAGTATATAACCCTAGATATAAAAACCTTTCTTTTTATTAAAGATGACATATACCCATTTACTTTGACTATTTCTTAATTTATAATCATGATCGCTAAAGTCATTCTGCAAATAATCATCAAAAGAGAAAAACTCTTTTAGGATCAAACATTTTTTAATTCTAATATTAAGTGATTTTAAATTAACATTTCTAAAGGTAGTAGGGAGGACATTAATGAATTTAACACCATAATACTCCACACCTCTAGTTCTTGCGAGTCTATGGGAGCCAGGAACTAGGTCTGTCTCTAGTTGGGTATTTGTGGAAATCCGAATGGGTTTGAAAAAATTACAAGTTCTCCTTTATATTGACCAAGTATTGTAATATATATATATATATACATAATATATATATATATATATATATATATATATATATATATATGCATGGAAGTGTAAGCATGCTCAGCTAACAGTTTTCTCTGTAATTGAAATTAAAAATTATCCTAATGCACTTACGTTGGACCGCAAAGATCTTATTTGCTTATGCAGAGTGCCCCCCAGATAACAACTGATAGTAAGCCGACATAAGTATACTCATGTTAGACTATTGTCAAGATAAACATCAATAGATTTATTCAACTTGACGCCAATTCGTTGATGCTTGTGTTGCCATATCTTAAAGAGAAATTGATATTCTAAGTTTTCCCGAATTAAAAGAAAGTTTATTTGCTAAAAACCATTCCGAGATGCTCTTTTGTCTTTCAATGATACCAAAGTCATCGATTTGTACGGAGTAATAAGTTTTAAAGAACGTAGATCGTCTGCAAAGAGTATCAAATTTTGCTAATCATCATGGTTTACCAGATCATTAATGTACACAAGAAAGAGGGTTGAGCCAAGTACGGAGCCCTGATGTAACCATGTCAATGCTAGACAATTCAAAGTTATAAAACCTTGGAGTTTGGAAATCAAGATGTCATGTGATACACAGTCGAAAGCCTTGATTAAATCAAGGGCAGTCGATTTCTCGTGTCTAAACACAAATTGATTTTGGAAGAAAAGAGCGTTCGAGTCAAAATATTCACAGATTTGGGATTTTAATACAGTTTCAGAAATTTTTGACAGGATAGGTAGCACCAAATAGTTAGAGAGGTCCTTAAGAGGGCTTTTTTTAAAGATTGGCGTTACTTTAGGATACTTTTAAACACTTATGAAAGCTACTTTTTGCGATGTCTCAAGTTAGCTAAAGGATATACATTAAAACTTACCATTACAGTAAGAAAAAAAGCTGAACTATTATGGGAAACTAGTTCTAATATATGTTGTTTTTAAATTTTCGACTTTTAAAAACACGGAAAATATAGCTTGTGCGCGACAGTACACTTTTAACATTCAGATTAAATGACAGAAATCGTTTAATTGAAAATTTTCAAAATTGGATATTTTTTTTTTTGTTTTTTTTTCTGTTTTTCCTCTTTGCGATAAATTTATTCCAGGAATATTTCTATAGGATTAACATCGAGAATCCATCAAAGTATCCTGAGAGTTTCATCAACACTTCTCATTACCGTCAAGAATTGGGGTGTTGACTGTATTCAAATAAAAATATGATTTTGCCGCGAAACGAAAGTTTCCACAATAGAAATCCTAAAAAAACACAATATTTTTCTTTATTTTTAAGTAATTTTATTTTAATTTAATAACAAGAATGTAATTAAATCTCCTTCAAATCACGTGACAACGAACACCAATCAAAGTGAATGACGTCACTCCATACTAACGTCATCACTGGCACTCCATCATATACGAATATTCTTATGAGTCATTATTATTTTCAGTTCTCTCACTTGAAGTAATGATGATTACTTCGACCTAATGAAGAGTAAATGCATATTCAAAAGAACATGGTTATCAGTTTCACTTTGAACATTTGATAATTATTCTAAAGAATACATCCAACGTCATCGCTGTCACGAACTTGACATAAATTTTTTAGTTTTATGTCACATTCGTGATCGCTGTCAAGGGCTACGTTGTCTAGTTCATATTTTATAGTCATTTTCATGCAATTTCTTCGAAATTTGCTTACTTTTCCATTTAAAAAGGATTCTAAGAAATTTTTCATGAAGGAAAGTGGATTTGTTGCGGATAATAGTTCGAACTTGCCGAGAATTGATTGTTTTACGGTAGACAATTTCTTCGCAACAAATAGTAACTTCTGCTCTACTGAATTTAGAAATATGAAGGCCTTCAAGTAAGTAATTTATCATGAATTGTTATTTCCACAACTGATAATGAATACATAATAGTAATAATCGGTATTTATAAGTTCAAAACTAAAATAAAACGAGTAGTGCCGGGCTAGCTAAGGCCACATTTTTCTATTATTTTACCAATGCGAAACGTGAATAAATAACTTCACAGTTGTTCTTATTGTAGTAAAGGGTATTTTTTATAGAGGTATAGAACTTTTAAATGGAATAAAACAAAGATGAATTTTTTAAGTTAACATGAAATTTACTTTATTCGAAAGATAACATTCTGGAATTATAATTTAAATATGACTTCTGGCATATGACCGCCAAGGCTGGCTCGGACGTAGTCTAATCTGGAGGTCCAATTTTCGATGACTTTTTCCAACATTTGTGGCTGTATATCGGCAATAACGCGGAGAATATTGTCCTCCAAGTGATCAATCGTTTCGGGCTTATCAGCGTAGACTAGCGACTTCCCATATGCCCACAGAAAATAGTCTAGCGGCGTTAAGTCGCACGATCTTGGAGGTCAATTCACGGGTCCGAAACGTGAAACTATGCGGTTACCAAACGTTTTCTTCAATAAATCAATTGTGGCACGAGCTGTGTGACATGTTGCGCCGTCTTGTTGAAACCACAGCTCCTGCACATTATGGTTGTTCAATTGATGAACGAAAAAGTCAGTAATCATGGCTCTATAGCAGTCACCATTGACTGTAACGTTCTGACCAGCATCGTTTTTAAAGAAGTACGGACCAATGATTCCACCAGCCCATAAAGCACACCAAACAGTCAGTTTTTCTGGATGTAACGGTGTCTCAACATACACTTGAGGATTATTATCACTCCAAATATGGCAGTTTTGTTTATTGACGTATCCATTCAAACAAAAGTGAGCTTCATCGCTAAACAAAATTCACTTATGAAAATCGGGATAAACGGCAATCTTGTTTTCGGCCCATTCACCGAATCTTCGCCTTGGCAGGTGATCGTGTGGCTTCCATTCTTGCACGAGTTGGATTTTGTAAGCATGCAAACCAAGATCTTTCAGCAAAATCTTCCATAAAGTGAATGGACACATATCCAATTTCTGTGCACGATGGCGGATAGACTGATTCGGGTCTTCCTCTACGCTACGCTCTACAGCAGCAATGACTTCTTCTGTACGCACTGTACGACGTCTTTGTGGATGCGTATTATCATTTAGAGTAAACGTGGTGCGAAAACGTTCCATAGTTAATCGAATTAATTGCTCTGATGGACGATTATGTTGACCGTAAAATGGACGTAGTGCGCGATACGTATTTCGAACAGAACCATGATTTTCAAAATAAATTTGCACAATTTGGAAGTGTTTTTCAGGCATCAGTCTATTCATATTTAAATGCCAAACCAAACTAAACATAAATCACTTGACAGCTGACAAAATAGCCGCCAGTTGAAAAAGTGTTGCCAACTTAAAGTTCTATACCTCTATAAAAACACCCTTTACTTGTACATTGAGGTACCGCACAATACTTAAAATAACTTAAAAATCATGTTAAGTCACAAAAATTACGAAAAAAATGTATATATGCTTGTCAATTTACCAGTGTGACGTCACATCGATCAAGTGACAAGTCCTGGCGTTTTGGCGGGAAATTTTAAACAGAATTTAAAACTTATGATTTTTAAAGTACTTGTTGTATTAAAAAATTTTAATATTTTCGGCTCCATTAGGTACCCATGCATGGTTTAAAACACTTTCCCAAAAATAGTCAACATCCCAATTATGCGCAAACAAACCTAAAATAAATTATAGAAAAAATACTTCCTTTTTTTAAAGTTGGTTAAAAACAGGGTAATTTTTTGTTATTTAAAACACTTCAACGTAACAAATTTCCATCTTTTACTATAAATCTTAAGAATATTTTCTGTAAAAAAGCTTAATTTTCATTTAATTCAATTTTTATTTGCATAATTTGACGCTTTCAGAGCCTAAACAACCCTTTCATAGCACTCCCCTAATATAATGAATTGTAGGCCTGTACATGAATGACGCTAATAAAAAACAAATGAATTGTTTCACTAATTCATTTATGAAGGTAATATTGAGAGTGCTACATTTTCAGGAAGGGCGTGTCAGAGTAACATAGCAACATTAAAAATAAAAGATATCAAAATTATTTTGGCAGTCACTTGAAATTTTTCCTTTCTTTTTCATTTTTGTTCAACCCACGTGGCTTAACGTCGTTCCCACTGAGACGCCAGCCGCTATTGTTGTTATAGTCTTTTAAGTGTCCTGAATAAGAAAGTTAATTTTCGTGCGTTGTGTTACGTTTTTATAAGTATTTAGTTGATTTTTTCTTCAACCTACTTCAGGGTAAGTTTATTATATTTTTTCTTGAAATATTTTCACAAATATAATTTGCATTTTGTTTTAAGAAAAGACGTTGCAGCTGATTTTGTCATCTCTCGAATTTGAACTAAATGTTTTCTACATAGTCGCAGGAAGTTATTATAAGTACAGTTTATACATTTTTTCGATAAGTTACTTCACCTCAATTTATCATACTCACAAATACATAACTGACATTTCCTAACTTATGATGATATATTATACAAAATAATAAAATGTCACCATCAAATTTAGAATAAAATTGTTTTTTTTACTGTTCATTTTGGTTTGGTGGAGAACTAAAATTAATTTGACTAAAATGTGGTTGTTGGACTTGTATTGTCTTTATATATATATATATATATATATATATATATATATATATATATATATATATATATATATATATAATTATTTATTTACTTAACGTTGGTACCTCCAAGATACTTATATACAGTACGTACTTCCCTCATATATACCGTCGTTACCTCCATTTTCGGAGGTAACTACGAACCCTCCATAATATTTGACTATCTGTGATTACAAGGTCGTCTGTATCGATCTACGAAAAAATGCTTGGAGGTCACTTCGAGTAATATATGACCTCAGATTCGACTAGTAAGTTCGATGATTCACCACCGGCGCTAGTATCGTTTGTACCCTGGAGACGTGCCACACGTAGTTCCCTCCGGCAATGAGACACCGAAATATTACACTGAAAAGTCATATATATACGACGTAATTCCCTCCAAGTTATACAGAATATATATTCAGCGTATCTACCTCTTTTCTGATGCTTAAAAATTGGAATAGTTTTGTTTATTAGGTATTTTTCTCGCCGATATGCTGGTAAATTTAAGGTTATGTACAGGTGATTTCCGTGCTAGTTTCAAATTGTCTTAAATTTTTAAGGCAAATACTAAAAAAAATCAATACGAGCGCTAGAAGGAAGTTATTACTAAAAATGGTCCAGGAGAAAAGAACAGATAAATATTTTCTGCTCTACTTACATATTATCAATAATATATCCAAAAAGGCTGTTTTGTTTTCATATAATATTTTTTAAAGTTTTATTTTATGAGTTTGTATAAAATATTCCATGTAATGTCTCAGATAATTACGTGAATACAAAGACCACTTTCATTTTTATTATGTTTTATTAAGTAAGGTTATATTGTTTAGCCTCTAGTTTAAGGACCTGTTTCTAAAAAGTGGTGTGAGCGCTTAATATGTTTGGTACCACGAGACTTACAAAGAAGGTGTCCTAACTCGATGTCTGCGATTTTAATAATGTTTTTGTTATGCTATTTTTTTTTTATCTGCGGAAAAACACTTTAAGGACGTGAAATCTGCTCCCAAAGTTCACCCTCGAAAATGGATTTTCCAATATATCTCAGGTTCTGATTGGAATTTTGCAATGAGGAAATATGTTTTCCTTCTGATGTTAGTGTGCAACTAACTGATGCAGTTTTGACCATAAGAGTGCGACATCCCTACTTACTTATTACATTGAAAATTCTACTTTTTTTTGTGTCTAAAAAAACGTTCACAATGAGCTAGAGAAAATTAGAAAAAATATATTTCTTGATTGAACACAAACATAAACTGTTCAGTTTATGCTTGATAACGATTAGAAGTACAACCTAATCGAAACGTCGTAAAAATAAATAAAAATAAAGACAATGCAAGTCCGACAACCACATTTTAGATAATCTTCAACATTGTCTACAACCTTCAAACAAACGTTGAAAAACAAATAGTCGAGGAATATGTGTATTTAGGCCATCTAATTAGAGTTGGGAAAGAAAACCAAGAAGTGGAAATAAATAGATGAATTAGGATGTCATGGGAAGCCGTTGGAAGATTGGGATATGCTCTTAAGAACCCTGATACTCCCATTAATTTGAAAAAAAGAGTATTTGACTCTTGCGTTCTCCCAGTAATGACCTATGGAATAGAGACAACCACATTAACAGTTAAAGCAGCCAATATACTGCGTAGTACACAACGAGCAATAGAAAGAATCATAGTGGGAATATCACTACGTGACGGAATAAGGAACGAAGAAGTAAGAAGACGCAAGAAAGTGGAGGACGTGATAAAACGCATTGCTACTTTTAAATCGACATGGGTGGGACGCGTCGCTAGGCAAGACTATACAAGGTTGATAAATAATATATTGTAATGGAGACCTATGTCGTGAATCACAGTAATATTGGAGGTAACTACATCGTCATTTTATTCCAGCATATACAACTTGGAGGAAACAACGAATTGTTCTTATTCTGAAATTATATATGATTTTTTTTCAGAAATATTTACCCCTCTCTCGAAAAACCTATACAATAGGTTCCCCTTCACATATATATGCAATTATTTTGGGCGTAATTTAAGGCAATCACCCGGAGGTTAGTCCGCCTTGGTTTTTATCGGGAGGGAACGACGATCCGTTTATACATATATATATATATATATATATATATATATATATATATATATATATATATATATATATATATATATATATATATATATGTATATATATATATATATATATATATATATATATATATATATATATATATACATTTGCAAAAAAAGTTATGTACAAAAGACTTAGTATTTTCATGTACATTTTTGTAAATAAATCCCATTATCCTTAAAATATCTTTTTTTTATTGTTTTGAACTTATGTATAAATATATTTTAAAAATTTTTATTAAATAAAAATAAATGATACATTCTATAACTCAAAATCTATACGTGGTGAACAATTTTCATTGTTGAATTCGCTATCAGGACGCTTTAAAATCCCACAGAGAGCCATTATAACATCATTCTAATTTTTTTTTGTATCTGTTGATTAATGTTGTATTAATGCGAGGTGTGGCTATAAAACAACAAGACTGATGCTTTTACAGAAGAAGTACGCATGCACCAAAGGTGAGTGACCGACAGCTGCGTAGCGTGAAGCCTTCTCATTGGAATATTGTACCACCTCCATTCTGGTCGTAGTCTTCGATTGTATAAATGTAATAATAGAAAATCAAATATTCGTGAAATTTATCTTTTATTAAAAAGAGTGTTTGGCAATAAATATTTATCACGTGCGTGAGTTTTTGCTTCCAAGATAGCCGAGAAGATATTAAAGATGATTCACGCCCGGGTGGTTCCATACAGCTCTACTGACGAGACCATTAGATGGTCGAAACGCATAGGAAGGAAAAACCGATGTTGTATTTGCAGGAAAAAAAATAATTTGTATATATTCTTTCCTTTAACTGTCTGAAAGGCGAATAAATGTAGGTATCTAGTTTTTACCTTGTCACAATAGGAAATTTAAAATTTACTCGCCATTCATCTGTCGTTACTCATTACAGACAATAAAACAGAGAGCTGTATCAGCATAAGCTCGACTTATCCCATCAGAATGCCCAGTTCCTCCATAGATGGCTCCGTGTTGCGAATTAAATACATTGTAGTGATTTTTCTCTATCTTTCTTGGATTTTCAGCCAAGTGGATAAATAAAAAAAATACATTTAATGAAGAGGCTTTGTTTTTTTTTTTTTTTTGTTAATTTTCATGGTGAAGGAAGGTTGTTCAGAGTTATTCAAAGTTATGAATAAATACCTATAAGAGTGAAAACTACAAATATGAAATGCAGTTGTACTAACTGAATATGCATGTAAATAAGTATTTTAAAAAGAAATAAATCGTAAATATGAAGTTGCTTAAATTCCAGTTACTTTAAGTGATACCTATTAAAATAAATTTACAAATACTTCTCTAATCATATTTTATTTCATTATGACACTTGCCAAAGATAACCTCAAAAAATATACTCCCCAAATAGACAGATAAAAAATATTTTAAGTAAAATAACAACTCTTTTTCTTTATCCTATAAACCTTCAACAACGGCAACTTTTTGATCAAGTGGCTATGATAAATGACGCAGGAAACAAAAGACTATCTGTCTAATGCCACTTGACTGTTTGACTTAGCGCATCTTGACCCCATCTTCAACCTGCGTGGAGTTGGCTCTTTTCTGAGGTTAAGTGGTTTGTTTTCCTTTATAATATCGCTTAAACTTTTAAGTCTTTCGGTTTTTATGTTACTAAAAAGAGAAAATGAAAATACTATTTCTTTTTGTCACAGTTTCGAAATAACTATATGTATACACACACACATACAGAAATACGAACACCTGCACATATATACAGAGTGTTGCACTACATTTTCGTCGATTTATATACATATTTTAAAAATATTTTGTATATCGGACGTGTACGTCAATTTGGACTACGTTTTAAAATTGTTGTGAAATATATACAGTGACTCAAAAAAAGTTTCACATTAAATTTGTCAATATTTAATTGGAAAATTCTGTACATTATTTGGAGCCAAATAAGAGTGCAATTATTTTGTTTCATATATCTAAGACTAGCCACTCTTGAGATATTTAACTATTCTCGAAATTGAAGACGAAAATTTAATAGGCATGCCTGTCTTGCCTATTTAAGCTAGATGTTTTAATTTGTATTGTTTTTTGAGTAAAATTAAAATAATAGTAATCTCAAAAAATTATACAGGATTGATAAAAACCTACATCTGATTTTTATTATCAATAATGCCAATAACTTTCTGGTACAGCCTGTATTTAATATAGAATTTATATTTGGAATATTTTAGGGTTTTTAAAATTGAATTATCGTTTTTTATCTCACAGTAAGCTGTAAAAATGACAAATGAGTTTTTACCGAAACGTCAGCTGTCCTAGAGTCTTGAGAAGAATTCAGCATAGACCCAAATACCCCAAAATCTTCAATTACCTATCACACTCGTAAGAAAATCCAACATAACATATATACAGGATGAATCGGGAGGAAAGGACCAAACTCCAGGAATGTATTGTCCATTTTCATTTCTTTTCAAATTATAGCGTAAATAAAAAAATTAAAATAGTTTGTTGCTTCACAGATGCTATTGTTACCGTATGTCAGTGTATTATGACAATGATATTTTCGAATTTGTATGATAAGTGCTATAAAATTTCCCAAAATTATTCAAGTTTAGAATATGCAAATATGAATTTCTTTTATGGTATTTTTAATAGGAATGCTACAGCTGGCATTGAAGAATAACATCAGCAATATCCGCTACTGATAAATCCGGATAAAAACATATTTATCACTTTTCAACAAACTGTGAGACTGGGATATAAAATCTGAACGAGTCACTGGATAAAGTTTAGAAGAAGTTGAAAATATTATGGATTTAATAGAAGATGGCGCAATAATCAGCTCACGAAGAATTTCTACTCGGTTAGATATTCTACAGACAAGAGTAATCAACATAATCCACGAGCAAGGCTTATATCCGTATCATGTAGAGCGTGTACAGCCCCTACAATTAGAAGATAATGTTAGGCGTATGCAATTTTATGATTAGATAAATAATAATCATCGTGTTTTATTATACCCCTGGTTACTGATGAAGCAATATTCACCTGGGATGGCATCAATAATACTCACAACTCCCATGTATGGTCTGATAATAATCCCCACGCAACAGTCAAATCTAATTTTCGGCACAAGTTTCCGATAAACGTGCAGGGCATGGTCGATGCTGACTTAATTGGCCCTTATACTTTACAGAATTGTCTCTCAAAATGTCTTAACAGGACTCTAAAAAATGTTGAGAATGTAAATCTATTATCAGTGCGATGGAGCTCTTTCACATTTAGTTCATTAGGTCAAGCAGCATTTGGACGAACAGTTTTCAGGATCGCGGTGGTCCTGTTAGTTGGCCTTCAAGTTCTCCAGACTTAACATCACTATATATATATATATATATATATATATATATATATATATATATATATATATATATATATATATATATATATATAAGTCTTGGGATAGCGGGCTGAATGAAACTCTGTTTTTTACAAACGCCAAGCTTTCGGAATTTTATTATTTCCTTTTTCAGGGCTACAATACAGAACAGTTCTGTTAATTATTATTTTAAATTTTACAATGTATGGTGTTCAATAATACAAAGAAAATGATTCTAAATTCAAAGACTTACATGCAAAATGAGTCCATTAATGGCTTTTAGAAAATGAAACGGAAAATTCATGTAGAAACTGTTAATTTTTGCATAATTATTTATTACATTTTATTATTAAAATGGTTTTTTAAAAACACTAATATATAATTTTTAATTTTATCTTGTGGGTCATTTTAGTTGTTCTGAATGTAGGTTTATCTGATAAGAAAATCCTTGAAACACTCTTTTTTAGGTAGATGGGATATGTCAGAAAGGTCTAATTATATTTTAGCGGTAATTTTGAACGTGGAATCACTATGTTTTACAAGAAATGTTAATTTTAATTTTAATTTATAAGTTAGGTAATAATATTAATTTTTTCCTGTATTTATATTATAAGATTTATGTTTATTTAATGAGTAATTAAGTTCTTATAAGTATTGTTGCGTTTAAAAATTTTAATAATTGTAGGAAGGTAATAAGGAAATGATTAATAAAAATTATTTATATAGAGCAAAGAAGGTTAGAAAACAGTTTTCCAACCTCTCGCCCTCACAATATTCAAAATTGCAAAATATCTACTAGAAATGTTGTCGTTACAGGGAAGTGACAAAAATGCACTTACGTAATTTGTAGAAAATTATGGAGATTCTGTGAAGTCAAGAGGCTTGGAGGCTTGTTGTCTAGTATTTTTATTATTTAAGGTGGACAAGAGATGAGAGTAGATTACACTGAGATTTTCAATATCTTTTCTTTTGTTGATACAGTTATCATCTAAATAAATTTCTTCCATCTCCAGAAATTGCCCTTTATTATTATTTTATTCTTTGTTGATCACCTCAACACTGACAAAATCAAACCTGTGATCCTCATCGATTACATGTTCCGACAAGGTGCATGTTCTATTTTGCAATCTACAATCACTCCTGTGTCTGGTGATTCTTTCTTTCAAAACAGTTGATGTTTGACCTATGTAATGTTTGTCACAGTCTATACATTTTAAACGGTATACTACCCCTGATTTGTTAGGGTTGCTATCCGTGTCTTTCAGTCTGGAGAAGGTTTGGTCAACCGTTAATATGTGTTTACCACATATTTTTATATTATTATGCAATGAAAGAATTTTATTCAATTTTTGTGTCACTTGGTTGATATAAGGTAATGAGAAGTAATATGTGGGTTGGTTTTTTTTTAAGAAAGCTGAAATTTCCGGGGAAAAGTCAGTGGTGTTTTGATTAGTATTACTCTCTATATGTGAATGTGTTGATGTTATGACAGATATCTCTGGTGAGGCATTAAGATGTAGTGGAATAGATCTTTGTTGTGTGGGGTGTGGAGAGCTGTGTTCCTGTTGAGTGATGGGAGTGTTGTGTAAAAACCTATTTAAAAAGCACTGAGGATAGCGATTTTCTTTTAGTATTTTATATAATCTGTTTATATTTTTATGAATGAGAGTAGGATGACAAATTGATGTAATTCTTTTTTAAAATTAATTACTAGATTTATTTTGGTTTTAGTATTATGGAAGGAGTGGAAATTCATGTCACGTCCCGAATACGTCGGCTTACAATACCAGTCCACCATTATTTCATTGTTCGTAGTCCTTATTAATTAGTGTCAAGAAAAGGTACACTATTATTAGTTTCACATTCTACTGTGAATTGAATGTGTGGACTATATGCATTGAAGATTCGTATGGTTTCTTCAATATTATTTTGTGGTACTGCTGTAATAATGTCGTCCAAAAATTTCTTTATGAAAGGTGGTTGGAAGCCTAATTTTGGGATACATGAATTAAGTAGGTCATCCATAATATATATATATATATATATATATATATATATTATATCGTAAGTTTTCAGGGATGGTGGAATGAATGGCTTGGTTATTCCGAGTCAATCCGTTCGTTCAAAAAATTGTTTTCAAGACGTTTCGCTAAAATCTCATTTGGCATTTTCAAGTGCGATTCATCTCATTACTCACTGAGAACTGATGGTGGTCTTTGGTATCTTTAGAGTTTCGTTTAGCTGGCTCGCTTTATGATCGGACGAGCGGCTTTGCAGGCTTCTTCCTTCTACAGAGTGCGATATATTTTATTCCTGTATGCTGTTTTCTAGTATATTAGTTGATTTTTATTGTATTGTTTCTTGATTTTTTATTACTGTTTTCCATGTAGTAGGAATATTTAAAGCATCGTCCCGTTTATTCAGCTGTCTGGCTTTTTCGATTTCTGGAGTCTCTTTAATGACGCGTACCTTGTAGTTTTGTACTAGTGCTATTTCTTTTGCTTTTTCGAAAGCGAGGTTATGTCCGGTTATTAGATGATGTTGATATAGAGCTGAGATTGTCTCTTTGTTTTTAAGACTATTTTTATGTTCTTGAATTCTTGCTGATAATCGCCTGTTTGTTTGTCCTATGTATGATTGATGGCAATCTGCATATGGAATGCTGTAAATGCCATGATTTTCAAGGTTGGTCTTATCTTTGGGATTTCCAGCATGCTGGCTGTTGTTTTTTTGTGGTTTGAATATGTTGTGTTTTCTTAAGATTCTTCCGATTCTGTCTGTTATTCCTCTTATGTATGAAATAACGTCTTTTTTCCTTGTTTGATCTTGGTCTTTGGTTTTTGTTATGATCTTATCTTGATTTTGTGTGGCTTTCTTTATATCTGATTGTGAGAAACCATTCCGTTCAAGAGCTGTTGAGATATGTTTTATTTCTTCTTGTTTTGTGTCGAGTTGTGTTAAGCGGAGAGATCTTGATATTAGTGTGTTGACTACTGACTCTTTTTGAGAGGGATGGTGATGTGATTCTGCATTGAGGAATTGGTCAGTATATATAGGTATTGTTGGATTTCCTAGTTAATAACAGATCCAAAAAAGGAAGTTTCTTATTTTGCTCGATTTCCAGTGTGAATTGGATTTTGTTTAGGTATACGAGGAAATTGTTTAGGTTTTCTTTTCCGTGTGGCCATATTATAAAAATGTCTCCTACATAGCGTTCCAAAATTTCGGTTTTAAAGGTGCCTTTTGTAGTGCCTCTTTTCAAAATATATCATAAAAAGATTAGCTATAACTGGTGAAAGTGAGGACCCCATAGGTGCGCCATCTCTTTATTTGTATATCTGATTTTCTTCAAGTAATTTTAAACTTATATTACCTCTTTTACACGTAATTTTATCATATGAAACAGAATCCAATTATTAAAATAGAACTCAAAAATTTAAAAGAACTATAATATCGTTGCTTCAATAAAACATAAAATTGTATGCATATTTGTAGTCGAAGCGTTTGGCCCTTCCATTTATATTTCATTTAAATGACTCGTAAAATACATATAAATTTGATGGAAAAGTGAACAGACATCAACAAACTAACCGTGTTTTAGAAATAAAAGTAGTAGAACACATTTCTCTTACGGTTTTTAGTTTCATGCCAGACGGTTGTTCAAACTTTCGTTAAAATGATAACTTATTTGAAAGTCACATACACGTTTATCAAACGGGCTTTAGTAAATGTACTAAGAATATTTTGTCGAAAAAATCTTTCATATAAATGTACCTGGTATCAATGAAATAAGTCACAATTCCGGCTATTTTTATCCGATGAGTATAAAATGTCAACTTATTAATTTATGATTTAATAGGATATGACACAAACTTATAATTTTTAAATGAGACACCCAATATATTTAATTATTTATTTAATATAAACACAATTTTACTTACAACTGCAAAATTTTTATTCATTTTGTTCAAAATTAAGTTTTTAATCGCAAATTTTGTTTTATATTTTAAAGCAGCGGTTCCCAACCTTTTTCTTCTTGCAAATCCCTTCCAGCAATCGGAATAAATTGGCAAACCCCCGTGTAGTTAATAAGAACACTAAATGAAACAGTAAAATAGGGTTGCTAAAATTTATTTTACATATTTAATATCATGAAAAATTAAAACATAATAGTAACATTTATAGACAATCATTATTAAAACTAAACTGATTGCTTATAATATACAAAAGAATTAATAAAAAAATTAATACAATAATACAGAACTTGAAAAATACCCTCAATGAGATATTTGGATCTGTTTGGTAAAACAAAAAAATTCAAAATTTGGTTCGATATCTGAAAGTTTGAGTTTTAGGTCATATTCTGCATTTAACCTGTTGCTGTATTTATCTGTCAGATAAGCGTATGTTGAAAATCCTTTCTCACTAGATATATTGTACAAAAAGGCAACACAACTTTTGAGAAACTCTTGAATTTTAACCTCAATTGGCCAATCTTAAATATCTACTCTACGAAATATGACAAAAAAAATCACACTGGTGCCCAACTGAAAGTATTCGAGGCACCAGTTATGTCATGATGCTATATTCTTTTACTTTCACCATTTTAAGAGAGCAAGAGATTAAATACCACTTAGATTTACTTTAAAATATATAAGATAAATTGGAGTCATCGTGATACACCCAGATACAAAATATACTTGATTGATTGATTGATTGTGTGAGATGGCAGACTAGACTTGAGAAGCCCTTATACTGCAACCTAAAGATTTATTGTGCTTCTTGTTATATCTGTTCTAGGTTGGTTGCCTTGATCAGATTCTGCAACCTGCTTGTTAGTTTGTCTCTAATAGTCTACATAGTGGGTCTTCATTGAATATGCCCATTGTATGCAGATATTTTCTTAAGCTGAAGTAATCAGTTATAAGTTCTGTCACTAGCCTATTTTTCTTCTGTTTAGACGCATAATTTCACGGTTTACTTTGCCGGATGATCGGCTCAACAATAGCTTGATTACCTGTGGTCCGTAATGTGATTCCAGTGGGTTTGATGTTGTTGATTTGTTTACCAGAATAGCCATCCACGAATAACAGCCTTTGTAGTTTCAAATACTGGCTCTGGTGCAATAAATGAAGTAGCAGATCTTGATCCGCTTCTTCATTGCCCATGATGGCCTTGTGCCCTGGTACCCACGCAAAAGTGACCCCGATGTATTTTGCTAGAAGGATAGGGGTTTGAAAACATTCCCAGATCTATCTAGAGCCTTTAACGCTGTCTGATTGTCAGAGAAGATAAGAATGGTTCTGCCCCTGTATCTCCTACACAGGCTCCCCCAGAGATACATCGAGAGCGTGAATTTCTACTTTAAAGATTGTGATATGCTGTCCCAGCAAATATGCACCAAAATATAGTTAACGAATAGCAAAAACTATTCCCAAAATTGATTCTTGCAAATATAAAAAGAATAGTTAAAGCGGTATCTTAATAGCAGTTTTTAAATGCTTAGAAAAATTGTTCAATATTTACAAAAAAAAAAACAACAAACGGCATTAAATTTAGAGAAAATATTGAAACTTAAAGCAACATATTATGACCAGATTCAAATTGTCAATAAACTCACTTGTTAAAGATTAATTTGGAGCTTTAAGATTGCTGTAATAAACTGAGACCAATGGATCTTACCATGAGTTCTTATCTGGGGTTAAAAGAATTCCTACACCGAAACGTGCAGAACAGCCTCCTGTCTTATTCTAGTAATAATAACACAATAAACATCAAAACAGCCGAACGATTAGGTAACTAAACAATTTAACTGAATTACTGGAACAACTTTGACTTTTTTTCACCCCAAAATCTCAAGGGATGGACTAAATAAATTGTATTTAATAATTTTGCAAATAAGTGCTGCATAGTCAAACTGGTATATATCTTGGGTCACTTAGATGTACGCGGAAACGAGAAAGCGGATCATTTTCCCAAGATGGGTTCCGCGGCTGAGCCTTATGGCCAACAGTCCATTGTACTCATCCAATTGCTCTCGATAAGGAAGAACTGAAACTCTTACTAGAAAGTATATTTATTTAATCCTGGAAAGAGGTCCCTGGAATGAGATGTGCCAAAGAATATATAATTGAACCTAATGCGCAATTTACTAGGCAGCTTCTTTTCTTGAAGAGCAAGAAACTGAAAATCGTGGTGGGATTGCTGAGGGGTTATTTTCACCTGTGAGACTATCTTTATAGGATTTGCGTCAAGAATGACACGGCATACAGATAGAGCCTAAAAGAAGATGAAACTGTCGATCAAGAGAGTGTTAGTCACTTTACGGATTGAAGCCAAGACATTTCGGAAAAACAATAATATTACCCCAAGTAGTAAGGAAAGATAAGTAAACGAGGCTGCTTGAATTTGGAAAGACGAATAACTTGAAGTCATGGTGATTTGTAGTTGACCCAACGAAGCCTATCTGTCGAAGATCGAGTAACACCACACTTGTTCATTCAAGTTAGTAACTTATTTTTGAATGCTATCAAGGCAAATAACCTCTCGCATATTTCTCACTAATAAAATTTAAATATTTAATTTCCAAATTTCCTTTCCAATTAAAGTTTAAAGCAAATAGCAGTGTCTGGATGAAACTTAGACAAATTTCTTTCAGACTCCACTCGCGAATCCATAGTTTCCATTTGCCGAAAGTAAAAACGTAAAAAAGTTCCTAAGATCCCGCATCTCAACGTGCGGATTTTCTTGAATTGATTTCCACGTCAGCGCACATCTTGAATTATCATTTATGGTTTTTATAGAATGTTAAAGGTTTATTTTATTTGAGAAATCCATTGTACATATTTTAGAATAATGAAAAAGAAATTTTCAATTTAAATATTGAGGAACTTTTAGGGGTATTGTTTCTGATAATATTATAATTTGTGTTTTACAGAGTGTCCGGTAAGTAGATGCTAAACGTTTTGCAAAGTATAGGGAGCATCGAAATAATCCTAAAATTTTAAAGTGGTGGAGCATTTTATCATGACTTGCTTCATGTTTTCAATCTTGTTTTTTCCGAGGACATTTTTTGTAACCGCTACCAAAAATTTTCATGCAAGTCGGTAGACCTCAATCACAGAGGCCTGAAAACTGGTGGAGTCTTTTTTGATTAATGGACGTATCTAGGGTTCATTCAAAATTCCTACTTCCAGGAAAATTTTGAGGAATAAATTTATAACACTGACTATTTTCATCCAGATTTTTAATATACGGCTTCATTAGTCCTAATGTATATGCAAGGGCAGGAGGATGATTTTACTCAAGGAACCGCAGGTCCTTTAATCACATTTTTTCACCAACGACTAAAACATCTGTCGTTTGCCAATTTTTTTTGGATCCAGTATCTTGATTTGGCTCGACTCTGCCAAAGATAAACAAAACATGGGTATTCTGTATAGCCACTCTATTGATCTAACAAAAGATTCACCATATTAAGTTAACACACTTCACCCATTTATGTTCAACATATTTTATTTTCTCCAAAAGTACTGAAATCAAGCAACAAAAAACGACAACCATTTGCCTGACAAGCCTCTATGCTCATGAGATACATCAGTCAAATAAGCATTTTGACGCGACACTCAATCATCCAGACAGAGATCAGGATTTTTGGGTAATATAATAAATTATTTTAATCGCCAGCTTCCCAACAAAATTATTTATCGGCAAAAACAAAAAAGTTATTTAATTTGTTAACAAGATAAAAATGATAGTGGCTTTCTAATAAAGTTTAAACAAATTTAAAATTAATTTTCCTCAATTCCATGTAATAATTCTCATAGCAGAAGAGTTCCTCTTTCATGAGATATGCTCAGAATCGGTGTACCTTCATCGATGGAGCTAGAATGTTATCGCAAAATTCGCGCGCCTGTTATAAACAAATTAAATTTTGCACAAACTATTGTAATGGAACAAATATTAATTATTTTACACTGTTCAATGTGAACCATATTCTGTTAAAATGAATAATTAAATAATCACTCTGTGAATAGATTTCTCGTGGGAATAGGGTAGTATATATTTTTTATCACTATACAAGAAAGTTTAAAGAAAAATAAATCAGTTATCGAACTTAACTTTTATTATCTTTGTCGTTTAAATGTTTTCTTAAAAATACATAAACTCAGTCAATTTATGAATACATAAAAGACCCTCTCTAAGGTTTGGCTATAAAACTGTCAAAATAATCCTACTTTGGTTATGTAAATAAAACCAGACGTGATAAGGGTAATTTTTAACATATGGTATATGAAATACCGTTAAAATGTATTAAAATATTGAACGATTTTCCCACTGTTAGAAAACAAAAAATAATCAAATAAACTCATTATACTGTAATATAACGTTTGACCTGTGAAAGGAATTTGATATAGCGACTGTTTTTCCTGATTGCAAGAAAGAATGATTTAAATACCAGCAATAGGAATAAAAGGACACTCAGGTTTTTTTACAGACGTTATATTATCTTATTCCTTTAGTTATAGAAAGAAATAGAATAGTTTTATTAACTGTGTTTATATAAAAATTAAGATTAAGACGCTCAGAGGCCAATTTGGGAATCAAGCATCCGGTATAGAATAGCTAACACCCTCAGCACGTAACGAAACCTTCGAACTTTAAGGGAATGAAATTGTCGGTTACAGGACGTACGATCGAAAAAGCCACTAAAAAGTGGGAGAGTGGGATGTAAGATTTGAGAACGCTCTTTTAAAAAATACTAAAGTTTAGTCATAATTTGAATGTCGTTAGAACGGTACCGTGAGTACCAGTGCGGTAGAATAATTACGTCACTGGTATAATCGTCGGGAAAGAAGGTTATTTTTGTTGAATTTTGGAAATTAAGGGAATATCGTGTGTTATACGGTTTGATTAAGTAATATAAATAGCTGTTTTTCGCGTTTTATTTCTTTTTCTGTTAAATATTTTAGTAAGCTATTTATACGTGTTTTTTTCAAAATTGGAATTTACATTTTTGCTTAACAGAACGGCCCATAAGAGCAATTAGGTTAGTTTCTTCATAATTGTTATTTATTAGTTAAGTTTCTCATTGCAGTTCGCTTTTTCTATTTATTTTTGTTAATAGACTAAGTGTTGTGAGAAACTTGTTTCATTTAATTTAATTAATAACCTTCACGCGACTAAACTCGCAGACGTACTTCTGTGTGAGCTGTAGACAAGAGAAATCATCTGTCCAACTAATTAGCAATATTGCCTGAATCCTGAAGTTCTGAGTTATGGTTGGTAACTGTAGTTGTTTGGAACTAAAGCTGCAAGAGAGAAGATGAACGTCTAGACTTCCAGAGTGTCTTTATTACTGTAAAATTTAATTATAGTTTATCAAAGTAGCTACTAATTAATATGAGGCAAAAAATGATTATAGATAAAATGATTAACGCTACCACAGGAGTCTATGATCAAATTCTGTCACACTATTTGATGAATCGATCTGAAATTTTTACCACATATTAAGCATTAAAAGTCCCAACTTTACATAACAACAAAGTCGTAAGTTGCATTTAGCAATAGTTATTGTTAATAGAATATTATAACAATTTTGATCTTGTTTTGCATTTTTCTCAGCAGCAAATAAAAATATCGAGATCGGTAAAAAAACAATTTATAGGTTTTTTCAATTCTCTAGAAGATGGCTATTCCATTTTGTCCAAAAATTTCTTTAGTTTTTGCTGGTAAGCAAAAAAGTGCAAAAATGCATTTTTCTACCTTTAATTGTTTACAAAAAGTTTATGACACAAAATATCATGGAGAGAACATATACGGTTTATTTATATAGGCCTATATTACCCGAAAATGTGGGTATCTCTCTAAATGAATGAATGTCCCCAACTAGGTCTTTTTTTCGCTTATTTGACTGGAGTAAAAATCACTAAGTCAGTACAATATTCCAAATTTGTATCAGAAGGATAAAATTACAGAAAGTGTTTCTGTGTACGTAGTAAATAATTTCGTATTAAAAATCACAATTCATACTTAAAAAAACTCTAAAATTTTACCTTTAAAAATAACAAGATTTTCGATTATATAAAAATTGTCTGCCGGAAAGAAAAACAAGAATCAACAGTTTCCACGATTTTTTATAATGAAGCTGTTTCGATTGATCCGTCTTTCGAAACGGTGTTTTGCCGCAAATTGAAACAAAAATATACCGTTCGTTGGATACGAATAAAGGAACTTTTCTGGCGATAACACGCTGCAGATTGGGGGATTTTTTTTCTTTTATTGTCGTTTGTTTGTTGCTGTAAATAAATTTCTATATTTTCTATATTTTCACTTTTTCATGTCTTTGTGACAGCTCGACTGTTGTTTTATAGGTTTTGAGTGACTAGCGTTCTGGAGAGAGATAAATATCCAGTATCAAATAAGATTTACGGATCGCTTTTACGCAAAAAATAAACTAAATTTTAATCATACCGATTATTTTTTTACAGAAAATAAAATGTGGTTGTTGGTATTGCATTGTAATGGAACAAATATTAATTATTTTACACTATTCAATGTGAACTATACTCTGTTAAAATGAATAATTAAATAATCACTCTGTGAATAGATTTCTCGTGAAAATAGGGTAGTATATGTTTTTTTTTATTACTACTCAAGAAAATATAAAGGAAAATATAAATTAGTTATCGATCTTAACTTTTATTACCTTTGTCGTTTAAATGTTATCTTAAAAATACATAAACTCAGTCAATTTATGAAAGACATAAAATTAAAAGACCCTCTCTAAGATTTGGCTATAAATCTGTCGAAATAATCCTACTCTGGTTATGTAAATAAAACCAGACGTGATAAGGGTAGTTTTTAACATATGATATATGAAGTACCGTTAAAATGTATTAAAATATTGAACGATTTTCCCACTATTAGGAAACAAAAGAATAATCAAATAAACTCATTATACTGTAATATAACCTTTGACCTGTGAAAGAAAATTAATATAGCGACTGTTTTTCCTGATTGCAAGAAAGAATGATTTAAATACCAGCATGATGAATAAAAAGGCACTCAGGTTTTTTCTCAGATGTTATATTATCTTATTCCTTTAGTTATAGAAAGAAATAGAATAGTTTTATTAATTGTGTTTATATAAAAATTAAGATTAAGACGCTCAAAGGCCAATTCGGGAATCAAGCATCCGGTATAGTATAGCTAACGCCCTCAGTACGAAAAGTCCCAAACCTTCCAGCTTTAAGGAAATAAAATTGTCGGTTACAGGACGTACGACCGAAAAAGCCACTAAAAAGAGGAAGAGGGGTGTAAAATTTGAGAATGCTCTTTTAAAAAATACTAAACGGCAGTCATAATTTGAAAATCGTTAGATCGGTACCGTGAGTACCAGTATCGTAGAATAATTACGTCACGGGTATAATCGTCGGGAAAGAAGGTTATCTTGGTTTTGATTTGTTTTCAGTTAATTTAGAAATTAAGGGAATATCGTGTGCTACTTCAGACGAGCGTTTCGCGATTTTCATACGGTTTGATTAAGTAATATAATAATAATATTTTAGGAAGTTATTTATACGTGTTTCTTCAAAATTGGGTTTTACATTTTTAATTAACAGAACGGCCAATAAGAGCAATTATGCTAGTTTTTTTTGAATTGTTATTAGTTTTAAGTTTCTCATTGTTATAGACTATTGTTTTGAGAAACTTGTCTTATTTAATTTAATTAATAACCTTCACGTGACTAAACTCACGGACGTACTGATATGTGATCTGTAAACAAGAGATGTCATCTGTCCAGCTAATTAGTAGCATTGCCTGAGTTCTGAAGGTCTGAGTTATGGTTATATTAATAACCTTCACGTGACTAAACTCACGGACGTACTGCTGTGTGAGCTGTAAACAAGAGATGTCACCTGTCCAGCTAATTAGCAGCATTGCCTGAGTTCTGAAGGTCCGAGTTATGGTTGTGGTAAGCTGAAATAACCGTAATTGTTTGGTACTAAAGGTGCAAGAGAGAAGACGAACGACCAGACTTCCAGAGTGACTTTATTACTGTGAAATTTAAATATAGGTTATTAAAATAGCTACAAATTAATGTGTGGCAATAATTTGGTTACAGATAGAATAGCTAATGCTACCTCAATATGTCATTAGCAGGAGTCTATAATCAAATTCTGCCACAGCATTGTCTTTATTTTTGTTTATTTGTATGATTTTTCGATTAGGTTATAAATCTAATTGTTATCAAGAATATGTAGGATATCCGGGAAAATGTGGGAAATCTCTCGAATAGAAAAAAACACATAGAAGAAGTACTACAAGTTCATATAAACTTTTTTTTACACATAATTATTGTACTACCAGATATATTCCAATTTTTTTAATGCCATGTATACCATGTAAGACTCTTCAAATTACGGACGGATTAGCTGTGACACTCATGACCCCATTTTATTAAGCCCTGTATGATAATAACTTTGGACAACGTTTTTTACATACCTCTAATTAGTGACATTAAGTACTTTCCATTCATGTCGCTAATCCTAACCATTTTCGAAAAAGCGTCTTTTTATTTAGATCATGTATTTGGCGTATTTTGATACCAGATAAATCTTTGTTCCTATCAAATGTTCAACCTTCAACCTTATGATAAAAAAAATCCTATCCAAAATAAGAGCTTACCTCTTTGTTAAAAACGTCTAATTCTATTAATTGCAGTTCGACCTAGGTTTGCAAAAAATGTGCATTTTATTTTATCGGCACTAAAAACAAAGTAATGTTGTTGCAAACGTTGTTAGTTACGAAAGAAATAAGTATCCCGTATTATAGAACTTGTCAACTTTCACATCGCTTACACATTGATTTTTTACTTGGATATTAATTTACTGATTTTTGGAATTCGTGGTGAAAGAAATTGTGAAATAATTCGAAATATGGAATACACGTTTAATGAGTATGCAGATATGCAACTGATGTTTAGTCTTGCATCTTGTAATGTTTTGGAAGGCAGGAGGTTACATCACGACAGATATTCGAATCGTACTCTTTCAGATCAGAAAACATTTCAACGAGTTGACCAAAGTCTAAGGGAGAATGGTAGAAGATTCAATTTAATAGCGTAATATTTTAAATTTCTTCATAATTTAGGAAATTTTGGGGAAAGAAGTAATGATGCTGGTAGGGGAAGCACAGTACATACGTCGCAATTAGAAGAAAATATTTTAAATGCTGTAGACGACACTCCTTCAATGAACACTCGAAAATTATCAGCGCAGTTTAATACGTCGAAAACAATAGTACATAAAACTCTTCAAGAACAGCTCGTATATCCATATCATTTGAAAAAAGTGTATGAACTGATTCCTGAAGATTTTCTCCATAGAATCCAGTTGCAACTTGTCTATTGGATTAGCAACGAACTAATGAAAACTTCATCAGCACTCTTCTCTTCATGGATGAAGCAGAGTTTACTAAAAATGGTGTCACACAACTCACTTATATGGGCTGATAAGCATCATCATGTAACTATTGTTTCGCATTATCAACATCAGTTCTAATGTCTGAGAACCATTGGCAGTTCTTTGGTTGAAATTCGCCAAAATATATACTACAGGTACGATGAGGCATCACTTGGTTTCAGCGTTGCTGTGCGGGAGCACCTGAATAACGTCTATCCAAATCGTTGGATTGTTAGAGGACGACCGATTTTCAGGCCTCTTCGAACTTATGACCTAACGCCAATTGATTTTTACCTGTGAGGACACCTTAAAATCTTGGTGTATTCCACTCTGGTCGATGGCAGGGAGGAACTTCTAGGGAGAATCACGTTTTATTTTGATCAAATTAGGAACAATGCTGAGTTAATGTGGCGGGTACAGAAGTCGTCAATTCGTCGTGCCCGCTGGTGTATTCTGATACACGGAGCCCATGTTGCACCCGTTATTATTTATTAAAACTATGGTGACAGGGGAATATCCCTCTTTTTAAAATTCAACCCGACAAAAGTTAGGGGACTAAGAGTGTAAATAAAATGATGTTTTCTCGAAAACGGTTAGGATTAGCGACATGAATGAGGAGTACTTAATTTTTAGTTAATAGTCAAAGGTGTGTAAAAAAAATATTGTCCAAAGTTCTTACCATACAGAGCGTAAAAAAATGGGGTCATGAGTGTCACAGCTAGCCCGTTTCTGCTGCTGTGAATAATTCACAACACTTTCTTGGATAGTAATTTAAAGGGTCTTACCTTTTAAACATCATACTAAAAAAAATTGAAATATACCTGGTGGTTCAATAATTGTGTGTAAAAACTTGATTCCATTACAACTCTTTGGGAGCCCATATCTCCTAAGAGGAGGCCTATACGGAAAAAGTTTATATAAACTTCTAGAATTCTTTTCACGTATTGTTTTAATATCCGGGACATTTACCACATTTTCCCGGACACCCTGTATAAAAATAGAATTTCTCTGGGAGTATTTTTTACAACTTTTGTCGCGATTCATCTCAATAAGAACTTAATACTTTTTATGGCGATGAAGCATCTACAAAAACCATTGTATATCGTTGGTTTAATGAATTCAATCAGGGCTGTCGTTCGCTCGCGGATGAGTCGAAGAAGTTCATTCATAATTTGTTGTAGTGCAAGAGAATATTGATACTGTGCATGAACTGATAATGCTAGATCATCTTGTACTATACCGTAAAATTAAGGAATCCTTGAGCATTAGTAATACCAGCGTATATAATATAGTGCATTAACAATTTGTCGTCAAAAAGCTATGTTTGCGTTATATCCCGCATAATTTGACCATCGTTTAAAAAACAAGCTTAGAGATTAGGTATCTCAACATTGGATCTAATGCAGAAGAATTTTCTCTCTTTAATGGTATGTTCCACATATATTTTGCTGCAGCTTCAGGCCATGGCGTTGTTTATATTAGTTTTATTTGACTGTACGTTTCTAAATTCAGTTAAATTAATCAAAATTACTACAAAAGAATTTTAGAGGCCGCTCCTGACTACAAATCTACTGCCAGATTTTGAAAATTCAAAATGGCAATTCTAATATGGCAGACAAAAATTTCAAAAAGTCTTAAATTAAAAAAATATATATATGTATAGGTTTCTGGAGGTATTCTGGACGTTGCTGTTTACAAATTGAAGGTCAGATTTTAAAAACATTCAGTCAATGGTGAAGTTAATATTAACTTGGCAATAACCTTTACTGTTAATTCAAGGCTATCGTTTTATTTTTAATAAAAGCTTTTTTTTGACGTAGGTAATTGATAAAGCTGAGAATTAAAAAAAAAGCTGAACCAACAGACTTCTCAGCTATTTATATTGTCAAAATCTGACAGTGGATTCGCAATCGGCAATCTCGAGAATACGTATTTACACAAATTACAAGATTAAAAATTCTTTGAAAATTTCGACCGGCATATTAGATCCGCCATTTTGAAATTTTAAAATTTGACAATTGATTCGTAACAACGATTTTTGACTTGCAAAATTGGCATATCTCGGTGATAAAAACATATCTAGATATTTCGAAATTGATTTTAAAGAGAAAAGATCATACCTTCCGGTGTTTCTAATAGTTTTGTAAAGAAAAATTATCCTATAATTTTAGATAACCTCAAATATGTCCAAAAACAGATTTTTTTTGCATGCTTAGGTTAAGATAGCTCAAAAATCTGATTTGATGGAGCAATTCTAAAAAAAGATCCGGAGTCATTGTACCAAAAATGTTGGAAAAAGTATACTAGAGTCTCTATTTCTGTTATCAAACAGAATTTCAATCGGCATGCACCATTGCCATCTTCTTCTTCTTCTTCCTCTTTTATTTAAGACTGACGTCTTGTTTTTCTGCTATATTAAGCCTCCTGTGATGTTGATGTTCAACATTCGTGCCATCGTTTTGGAGGTCGATCAGTGGGTCTTCTAGTGTTTGGTATCTCGTTTTTAGCCCATTTTACCCATCAATCGTCGCCCATTCTGTCCACATGGTCCTTCAAATATCTGCACCTTAACCTTATGAACCGTACCACATCAGGCACCTTGAGCTCTTCCCTTATTTCGGAACTTCTTATTTGATCTCTTAGGGTTACTCTTTTGATTGTTCTTAACGTTTTCATTTCAGCCGTTCGTAGCATTCTTTTTGTTTTAGATGTTTCGGCTCGAGTTTCCGATGCATAAGTTAGTACTGGTGTTATCATAGTTCTGTAGATGCGTACTTTGCTCTTTGTGGATATATATTTATTTTTCCAGATTATGTCCCTCAGGCATCCTGATATCCTTGAGGCCTTGTTAGCCTGTGCTCTGACTTCCTGGTATAAATTTTTATTGCTTAATACATCAGCTCCCAAGTATCTGCAAGACATGCTTTGTCTGATAGGATGGTTTGAAATTACCATCGTTTCCGTCTTTTCTCTGTAGATATTTCCATATTTAAATTTTTTGATGTGGTCTGGAATCGGTATAGTAGTCATTGTAGATCGTCTTCATTTTTTGCTAACAGTAAGGCGTCGTCAGCAAAACATGAAATTTTTAAAGATTTTCGTCCCATTTTGTATCCTCCATTGAGTTCTTTTACATTTTGTATTATCTTGTCCATAATTAAATTAAAAAGAAATGGACTCATACTGTCGCCTTGTTGTATTCGCGTCATGATAGGTATTTCCTCTGTTACTCCTTGTTGTGTCTTTATGCGTGTCTTATTGTTTTTATTTAGCTCTTCAATTATCGTAATGTAGTTGTGGTTAACGCCATTTTCCTGAAGAATTTGCAAGACGTCTTTAAGTCGAACTCTATCAAACGCTTTTTAATATCCACTAGACAGATGAAAAGAGGTTTTTTGTTGCTATCAATTTTTCAGTAGTCTGTCGGATTATGAAAATCGCATCATCTGTCGATTTGTTCTATCATTGCCATCTTTTAGTTTGTTAATAAATTTTGGTTTAAACGCCTGTAATTTGTTGCTTACTAAAATATTATAAATATGAGACTTGCTAACTGTCTGCTCTTTTCCTTGAGGATAATTTAGAATTTTTTGGCGTCGCCAGTAAAATCAAATTTCTAAATTATTTTACTGATGGCTTTTCGAGTTTCGTAAACATTTGGGTACTTTCCATTGAATATTTCATTTCTTTGAGAACTTTTTATTAGGTTATAGTTCAATAAATAAAATCCTTTATTTCCGGGAAATGTTTAAAAGGAACTACTATGTTTTATACCACTAAATTTATTAAGAAAACAGTGACTGCACTTTCAACTCACAGAGTCATTTTCAAACTGAATTACAAAGGCAGACTAAGTATTCAATACAGAAACATGAGAAAATTTAACAATAAATAAAAACTACCTGAGAAATTACATTATTACAAAGAGGAGTACTAAATTTTGGGAACTAATTATTATTTGGCAACAACAAATAACGGGGAAAACCCAATTTCTGTCTGGTCATTAAGCAAATTTACATTTTTATTTTTACTATGTTTATATATTTCTAAAGATTCAAGAATATTTAACTTTTGGCCCTTTGTTGAATAATGTAATATGTCAGTGTTGCTTAAATCAGGAAAACTGTGGCTGTGTTCTAAGCAATGGTTGGCAAAGCTCGAGTCTGTTTTTTGTAGTCTATATGATCGGTGGTGTTCTGAAAAGCGAGTTTTAAAGCTTCTACCACTTTGTCCAATATACAAGCTATCACACTCTGAACATTTTAACTTATAATCTCCTCATTTATCAAATTTATTAATTTTATCTTTAGCATTGTAAAGGATAGTGGACAGATTGTGTTGAGATTTAAAGGCTACTTTCATGTTATGTTTGGAAAGAGCATTAGCTATGTTTTCTGATAGGGTACCACAGTATGATAAACATATATAAGATGAACTATCTTTATCATTTTTTATTTTGGGACATATTGAATTAAAAGCTAGTTGTTTTTGTTTTTTAGTTATTAATTTCTTTATGGTTTGTTGGAAGAAATTGTTTGATATTGCTATTCTTTCAATAATATTTAGTTCCTCTTGAAGATCTTCTTCAGAGAGAGGCAGAGAGAAAGCTCTATGTATCATTGAATTTTGTAATATTGTGGTACCCTATTAGAAAACATAGCTAATACTCTTTCCAAACATAACATAAAAGTAGTTTTTAAATCTCAACACAATCTGTCCACTATCCTTTACAATACTAAAGATAAAACTAATAAATTTGATAAATCAGGAATTTATAAGTTAAAATGTTCAGAGTGTGATGGCTTGTATATTGGACAAAGTGGTAGAAGCTTTAAAACTCGTTTTTCAGAACACCACCGATCATATAGACTACAAAAAACAGACTCGAGCCTTGCCAACCATTGCTTAGAACACAGCCACAGTTTTACTAATTTAAGCAACACTGACATATTACATTATTCAACAAAGGGCCAAAAGTTAAATATTCTTGAATCTTTAGAAATATATAAACATAGTAAAAATAAAAATGTAAATTTGCTTAATGACCAGACAGAACTTGGGTTTTCCCCATTATTTGTTATCGCCAAATAATAATTAGTTCCCAAAATTTAGTACCTCCCCTTTGTAATAATGTAATTTCTCAGGTAGTTCTTATTTATTGTTAAATTTTCTCATGTTTCTGTATTGAATACTTAGTCTACCTTTGTAATTCAGTTTGAAAATGACTCTGTGAGTTGAAATTGCAGTCACTGTTTTCTTAATAAATTTAGTGGTATAAAACATAGTAGTTCCTTTTAAACATTTCCCGAAGATGATTACCTACTACATAGTAACGGCTACCAGCATCACTTTTTAAAAACCTTTATATTATATTTATAACATATTATGAATGGAGACATGCAGAAAGCAGAAAAAATTGTATTTATTTACTCCCACTCCCGTTCCTGACGCCTTCCAGTGTAATTATATATTTTAATAAAATTCTGGGTGGTAATATTGTAGAGCTTTATTTACAAAGAAACAAATACAAAATATCATGTTTTATTTGTAGTTTTTAATTACTACAAAAAATAGCCAAAAACCTATTTCCGTAGTGCAACATGAGAGATTCTATTCCATTATAATCAGCGAATTTAATTATAGCTAAAATGTATATAACTAAAGCAGCTCGGTCTTATAATCACGCTTGCAGAATTTCAACTAGCTCTGCTGCCGGATGATCGCAAGGGTGAGTTCATTTTGCAGTTCATCCGGAAAGTAATATAATAAAGATTATTCCTATCGATTTGCGTCTATAAGTTTTATTTCGTTATACTTTGTAGCTATTATTTTTTCTACTATACTTCGTTTTAACAATAATGGAATAATTTGCAGGAGTTGTGCAAATAATTTTTAGCTAATTAAAAATTATATATAGATTTTTGGAATAAACTCTAGACAAGAAAAATATTATTGAAAGAAAAATATATATTTACGAAAGAAAACAACTACATCCTATAGATAACACTTCGAAGATTTTAAAGGTAATGTAAATTCACATGCTTTGACATCGCATACGTCTTGGCTAGACACATTATTTTCAAGAAGTAACGTATAATTTTTTATAAAGATAAATGAAATTCCCAGATGTGCACTGACATAAAAATCAATTTTAAAAAATTCCAACGTTACTGTGCGGGATCTTAAAAACTTTTCGTCTTACAGTGGTTTAGGTTCTACGTTTAGCTAAATAAAATTTGATCCCTATTTTTCTTTTTTGTACTTTGAAATGTTTTAAGTGAATTTCAAATATATACAGAGACGTCTTAGACTTTTTCCGCCACTCTATTTTTTTAACACCCTTATACGAGTTTATAACTATTCCATAAGTTCCTGCTGTCATAATCAGCTGATATTAGGCGCGGATCAAAGGAAGGGAGCGGTGGGGGCGATCGCCCCCCCCCCCAAGAGCTTTAAGGTTAAGGAAAATAGACCCGATTATGCCTCTTATACTATAGTTTATTCAAGAACTAGAGAGAGCAATAAATCATTTTTTACCCTTTTTTCTTCGGAAAGTACCTGTGTTCTTTAGTCCGGTGTCTTTGGCAAAACCTGTTAGACACGTATATTTTTCATAGGAATAGGTTAGAAATTTTATAATCAAAAATACCGGTCTATAATAATGGACTATTTGAAGTGTTAAAAAGGATTTTACTCCTTGTCATAGGCGTCGGAAGGAGGTTTCCTTTATTACTAAGTATTTATGGCATAGAATATTATTTCGGTAATAAACTTAAAATAAAAAGTTTTTATAATATTATTTTATTTCTAACGATTTCTTAATAATTCACATACATTACAAAATATAGATAATTTTTACATATTTAACACAAATCACAACTACATTTTTATTATTTTTAATTTTGGCATAGAAACCATTTTAGGTATATTCAGATTAAAACGTAGCCTTATTCCCTCAAAAAATTCTAAGTCATAATTTAAATACTTACAAAATATCCATTGTCAAAAATACAAGAAGTTAAACATATATAAAAAAATAAATTCGTCCACATATTATTAAAATTTTTTTAGGGCTATTGGTCATTTTATTATTAATTAAAAACTTTTTTGGGACATTTGACGTTTCAGTTTATTTATTTTTTAAACCATCTTTAGAATTACAATTAAACACTAAAAAGAGATTCAAATGTAATTAATTTTTATATGTTACAGTTAAAATTAGACCTACTTATTTTTATTTTTATTGCACTGACATCTTAATTTAATTTACTTTATTATATGGAAATCCGATAGCCCCAAAAAAAGAAATAAACGTGTTAATTCTACACGCTTAAGAAAAAGGCACAAATTCAATAATAAAATTATAAAAAATTACGGTTAATTGAAATTAAATGGGACACACTGAAATTAAAATATATAAAAAAATAAATAAACAACATTAAACAATAAAATACAACAAAAACAAAAATTTAAATAATTAATTGTTTTTACACTGGTAAACATTACGTATCTATTTCGTATTCAAAGTCAGTGAAGCTATCTTCGCTCAAATTAATTATAATTTTTTCCTCTATCTCACTAATCATGAGATCGAGTTTTCACATTTTGTTTTATTCTTTTATTATATCAATTTTTCCCAATTTTCCGCAGTAACTTTATTCAAAAAAATCTTTCAAAAGTTCAGTTAAATTACTAATATTGTAAGTATTTCTAGCAACTCTACCTTTTACTTGAGAGAGATATTTCCCTCTCCAGCGGACAGTTTCCCGACGATCTATAAGAACATATTTCCTATCTGGTTTTTCCCAGCAAAAATTAAGTTCTCTGAGCAATTTGCAAAGTTCAGTCCTTTTAATTTTAGATAAATCCCGATCTTCGTTGATTTTAGTTAGAATTTTGTAGACGATTGGGATCTGCTTCTCATAATTAAATGTTTTCATCTCTTCTTCCTACGAAGTTTTTCGTCTGCCTGTGATCGAATGTGGCTTGGGAGTACTAACAATTCCAGTTGTTTTTTTTCCTTCAGTATTCGGTACATACTAGATTTTCCAACTCCTGTCATGTTGGAACACATCTCAACAGAGTTTTTAACATTATTATCTAGATATTGATATCTTAAAGCATCAATAACATTCATCGTAATAAGTTTTTTGTTGAGGAAAAAATGCATTGGTTTAACGATTTTGGAATAACTATAGAGGATCTTTTGGGTATCTTATTAATCTCAAATAATATATAAAAACAAGCGAAAACAAGATAAATCACTAAGGACACACTATAAGGTGTATTTTGCTCACTGGCAGAAATTAAGTTGATCTATCAGAAATTTTATTGTTGCAGTAAATTTATAATAGCTTATAATATTTAACTATAATTAAATATATTTAGATTTACGGCAGTCCCCAGTTATCTGCGGCACTGGAGCAGGTACGTTGGAGGTTTTGATAAGTTTTATTACTTTCTCTAGTTCTTGAATAAAGTATAGGAATGTGGATGATTGCGATCGCCCCCCCCCCTCCCAAGAGCTCAGAATTCAGGAAAATAGAATCAATTCTGCCTTTTATATTAGGAATCTGTATGCTGCTTGTGTTTCCTATTATAGCCGCCTCCCAAGAACTTTGAGTTCCTAATTCTGCCTCTCATATTAGGAATGTATATGTTGCTAGCATCCCTTCCTTTCCAAGAGCTTCAAATTCAGAAAAATAGACCCGACCCTGTCTTTTACACTAGAAATGGGAATGTTT
The DNA here is from genome assembly GCA_034092305.1 of Diaprepes abbreviatus. Classification (NCBI taxonomy): domain Eukaryota; kingdom Metazoa; phylum Arthropoda; class Insecta; order Coleoptera; family Curculionidae; genus Diaprepes; species Diaprepes abbreviatus. Next base: position 2,500,642 of record JASJET010000326.1, on the reverse strand, counting down.
CCGGTGTCTACCCCCCCCCCCCCGTCGACAACTTGCATTTGCTTGCCATGCTGCACTTTTGTGATATCACCGCCCCCCCCCCCAAAGAAAGAGGAATGCGGAATTTACTCGACTTTCCATATTTGAAATACAATATTTGGATTACCCGTAAAAAAATAAATATTTGACCTTGCAATTATCATAATTGTTACTGTCAATGTCAACGTCAAGGTCAGTGTCACATGCTCCGCTTAAATATTTGAAAATTAGGTATAAAAACTTTTTCCTTAGAATGCTCAACTTTAAGAGAGTGATGTAAATCATCGACTTGAACCAACATCCGAACCTCACTCATTTTGAATCTTAAAAATCAGTTGACGCGGAGGTTTTTGGGCTAAGTGGCCCTAAACTTATTTTGGCGTACGCGGATGATATGGGCGCGATAGGAAAAAGCACAGTCAGTGTGAAGGAAAACTTCGTAAAGATAGAAAAAGAAGCTCAGAGAATAGGGCTCCGAATAAATGAAGAAAAGACCAAATACATGCATGTCTCCCGCAACCCCGCCCGAGACAGAATCAGACAGAACGTCACCACGGATGACTATAATTTTGAGCATGAGCGACTTTTCAAGTACCTGGGCACAGGAAGAGGTTAAACAGCGCATCACACAAGCAAATAAATGTACATTTGCGATACAAACCTTGCTTAAATCAAAATTTATCACTAGAAAGGCAAAAACCGAAATTTATCGAACAATAATACGACCAGTAGCAATCTACGCCAGTGAAACATAGACTCTGACAGTCCACGATACGGAACTGCTAAGAAGGTTTGAGAGAAAGATCCTGCGCATAACATATGGCCCATACCGAGACCTTAAAACAGGCCGATACAGAATAAGAAGCAACATAGAGCTTGCGCAAATATATCAGAGTCCTGACATCATTCAAGAAATAAAGTCCAGAAGACTACGATGGGCAGGTCATATACAAAGGAGTCAAAACGATCGACTAATAAAACGGGTATGGGAGGAAGCACCACAAGGAAAAAGACCACTGGGAAGACCTAGGTTTAGATGGAGAGATAACATCCACAAGGATCAAGCTATCCTTGAAGTTGACTAGCGAGAATGGAGGGAGCAGGCACAAGATCGTTCTATGTGGAGGCAGATAGTCGAGGCAGCCAAAACCCACCCTGGGTTGTAGTGCTACGGAGCCAGTCAGTCAGTCATAGAGTAGTTTCAAGCATATGAGAATTTTTTTATTAGAATGTCAGGAACTACATTATATTATCAGCTACTCAAATACACTCTTGACCAAGCCAAAAAAAAAAATATTACACAAAAAAATATGGGTTAAATATCAATCCACCTAAAATAAAGTTAATTTCAAAATAATCCTTAAAATTGTTGCAGTGCCGACATCAAAAAGTGCTACAAAAATAAGTATTTATATTTTACTTTTTAGGACATATTTTTGAAGTCGTTTTAATGTTTTAAATAAATGTTTTAAATAACACGTTTACATCATTGTTACAGTTTGTGTAGTACGTTTATAAAGAACATTTCTTCATCGTATACGTGTATCTGTAAAATGTTTATGATAATTACGTATTTCAAATGAATCGGTATTTAATTTGTATATTATTTCGGGGGCTTTTTTTACCGCAACATATCTCGACAACCCGACATGCACAGGTTATTAATTACGGTGATCAGAGACTAACCAGTACATGAAAAGTGATTTAGAATATCGTCCAATCCTTTTATTAACTACGCAGATTAAAACGAGGATAAACTAATTGCTTAGATCAAGTTCTGAAAATTTAGTTGAATATCCCGTTGTAAAAACTTTAATATTGGGCATATTCTGATATTTTTAATGTCTCTTAAAAATTAATTATCTTCATTGTTCTGTTACTATGGTCTTCTTAAAAGCATTTTAAGTATGTATTTTAGTTACCATATAGATTAAGGGTTTTTAGTTTTTTCAGTTAAAAGCCAAAAAGCGACCACTGTGCGTCGTTTTTTATTCGCTAGAAATGGCAAATGGAAATCCAGGAATTCGAGCCGAAAAAATTGTCTTTTTCTCACCGAGAGACAGTGATTTGCTTTAAATTTAAGTAGAAGGAAAATGCACTAATACAATAAGAAGGTTTGAAAAATAAAAGCAAATAAGAGCTTTATTGCGAAATGGTAGACATTAGTCCTTTGATGTGGGGATAATTATAAGTATCGTGTATTAACTGTGACGCAAAATCGCTATAATAATGATAACAAGTAGAAAATCTTGTTGTTAAAATACTTTGAAGCAAAAGCAACGTACGGGTGTTGTATTTAATGATAAGTACAGAAAAAGCAATTAAAGTATGGGTAAAAAAAAACTATTTAATGGAGACTTAAATCAGATTTATTACAGGCAAATCACAACTTCTAATCTTCTTCTTCTTCTTCCTCTTTTATTTAAGACTGATGTCTTGTTTTTCTGCTATATTAAGCCTCCTGTGATGTTGATGTCCAACATTCGTGCAATCGTTTTGGAGGTCGACCAGTGGGTCTTCTAGTGTTTGGTATCTCGTTCTTAGCCCATTTTGCCTATCGATCGTCGCCCATTCTGTCCACAAGTCCCTCCAATATCTGCGCCTTGACCTTATGAACCGTACACATCAGGCACCTTGAGCTCTTCTCTTATTCGGGAACTTCTTATTTGATCTCTTAGGGTTACTCCTTTAATTGTTCTTAACGTTTTCATTTCAGCCGTTCGTAGGATACTTTTTGTTTTAGATGTTTCGGCTCGAGTTTCCGATTCATAAGTTAGTACTGGTCTTATCACAGTTCTGTAGATACGTACTTTGCTCTCTGCGGACATATATTTATTTTTCCAGGTTATGTCCCTCAGGCATCCTGATATCTTTGAGGCCTTGTTAGTCTCTGCTCTGACTTCCTGGTATAGAGTTTTACTTCTTGATACATCAACTCCCAAGTATCTGCAAGACATGCTTTGTCTGATAGGATGGTTCTTCACCACAATTTGCATCTGACAGGATATTTTGAAATTACCATCGCTTCGGTCTTTTCTGTAGATATTTCCATATTTAAATTTTTTGATGTCGTCTGGAATCGGTGTAGTAGTCGTTGCAGATCGTCTTCATTTTCTGCGGCGTCGTCGGCAAAACATGAGATTTTTAAAGATTTTCGTCCCATTTTGTATCCTCCATTGACTTCTTTTACATTTTGTATTATCTTGTCCATAATTAAATTAAAGAGAAATGGACTCATACTGTCGCCTTGTCGTATTCCCGTCATGATAGGTATTTCCTCTGTTACTCCTTGTTGTATCTTTATGCGTGTCTTATTGTTTTTATTTAGCTCTTCAATTGCCGTAATATAGTTGTGGTTAACGCCATTTTCCTGAAGTATTTGCAAGAGGTCTTTAAGTCGAACTCTATCAAATGCTTTTTTAAGATCCACTAGGCAGATGAAAGGAGGTTTATTGTATTCTATCGATTTTTCAATATTCTGTCAGATAATGAAAATTGCATCAACTGTCGATCTGCTCTGTCTAAACCCGTGTTGTTCTTCACTTATTGCAATTTCACTCGTTAGTTTTGAAGTCATGATTTTTGTTAATAATTTGCTTGTACTGTTTAGTAGTGTTATTGTTCTATAATTGTTGGGGTCATTCTTATTTCCCTTTTTGAAGATGGGTATAGTCAGGCTGTTCCTCCACTGTTGTGGAATACTGCAGGTTTATAGGAGGATAATACATATATAACAACTATTTAAATACGGCAGATAGATTTCTTTATTTCTTACTGAAATTTTGATTTTTTAAAAAATTTCTCACTACTCCGGTGATTCATAGATGTTGTTCGACTGGCGATATTTTTCAGTCTGGCATCGAAATCGCTAGGTGGCAGGTTTGCAATCTCCTACCGACATACTTTGGAATTTATATTTTATGTATCAGTTATTTTCTGCGAATGTTGCTCTCAATCCGATACAGCTCTACTGATGAGATGAGAGAAGGTCGTAGAAACGCTTATGGAGAGAGCACCAGAGTGGTATTTGCAGAAAGTAAACCTTATTCGAAAAAAAATAGCCCTGTTATGGATTGTTTTATAGGATACATGCTATACATACCCAAAAAGCTATTTAGGGAATCTATTTTTTTGTAAATCTATACAGATAAGAGAAACTAAAGTACCAACTTCTAAGTAAACTTAATTAAATTTTTACCTAATGCTTTACTTGAAGTTGATGTCATTTAGTGTCTCGGGAGTGCATATTCGAAAACTTTTTCATATAATTCTGTCAGATGCGGTCCATAAAACTGAAGTGATGTTATTGTTTGACCATTTTAATTACTTTTGCAACTGGCGCCTCGCTAAGTTCGTAAAGTTCAGACGTAAAAATGTGAGCGAGCGCATAGTGTGACGGTGCTGCTTAATATGCAAATAAGATATATTTGCGTGGTAATTTTATTAAATAAAGGTTTAAATAACATAGAATTTAATAGAATATTTAATTATAAAAATACCGGATTAGTTAACCTACGAATTTAGTTCTTTTAATTAGTAAAATTGGGTATATGTATAAGAGAGGTCTCTAAAAAAAGTACATACACTATTTCGAAAATATGTCAAATAGGAGTGCGCCTCGCGCACCATTGGTTCCATACTATTCACAGAAATATAGGCTACATTTAAACTATGTAAGTTTTTTAAACAAATACTTCAAAAATTTTCTGGTCACAAACTTAGGAAATATTAGCGGAAGAATATTTTAATAGTTATTTTTTCTCCAAAACCACAAATTCTAGGCATATTTTTTATATTTTACATACATTTTTCGTTCCGCAAATTTTGGAGAAATGTATGTACAGGGTGAGTCAACGATTGGGTGAAGTAGATTTGTGCCTTTTCGGTGAAATTAACAAAGAAACTATATTTATTGTTTGATACAGTTTATTTTTACGCAGATTTAAAAAATATTTAGGACTCTACAGGGTGAGCCAAAAAACCAGGACAGCATAAAGTTGTATTTTTTTAAATAGAATACCCTATATACGAATCGTATTTTCGATTTAGCTTATAATTTTAAATCTTTTTTATTAAGGGTTTATTATAACAAAACTTTATAGTTTCTGAGATAATTAAGTTTAAAGAAAAAAGTCACAATTTCAAGCATCAATTCAATCCTAAATAACGTTTTCAATTTTGTGACAAATATATTCAAATTTGGAATTTAGCAAGGCCAAGGTCAAGTTAACATAATTTTTACCTAATATTTGCAATCAAAGCTACAGGGTGTTGAACACATCGGCTCAAATTTGAATAAGTATAAATGAATAAATATCTTTTTTTTAAATGGTACACCCTGTATATTTTTATGTTATTTAATAGAGTAATAAAAACCCTAAAAGTTTTATTCAATATATCCTATACCTATTTATAATAGTTTTTGAGATATTTCAGTTTTTCTTATTTTCCATACTTTTTTACAGAAATAGTCTTCATTATCATAGTAGCCATGTAAAATAATAAAAAGAAACTACAGAAACAAACAGAATGTGGTTAAATATGATGAAATACATTATTCGTTATATTACAACGGCAATAGTTTAATTAAACATAACGTGAAAAAATTAACACAACAATAACGACAAGGCAAATACATATTTACTTTTATACTAAATTGAAACAAAAAAATTACCTATTAAATACTGAGATTAATTATTTCTTTTTAATAAGTGTTCGAATAAACGACCCTCTTGTGCAATGAACAAATTTAATATTTTTTGCAGATTTTCTCGGACCCTGGATAAAATTAGTGGCGTTATTGTTCTACAGGTATCCCTAATCCTGTTTCGCATATCTTCCACTGTTGTTGGTGGATTAACATACACCTTATTTTTAATATAACCCCATAGGAAGAAATCTAATGGGGTGATGTCGCAAGACCTTGGTGGCCACTCAATGAAACCCCCACGTCCAATCCATTTTTGCGGATATCGTTGGTCCAAAAACGCACGAACTTCACGATGGTAATGCGGAGGCGCACCATCGTGCTGGAACCACATACTATCGAGCTCGTCCCTATCGAGACCTTGAAGCAGTTGGGGTAGTTCTTCTTGTAGAAACTTCAGGTAACTATGGCCATTTAGTGGTTCATTAAAAAAGTGGGGTCCAATAATTCGATTATGATGAATACCACACCAAACATTTAATGGCCAGTGGTTTTGGTGTTGCACCTCTCTAATCCAAAATGGGTTTTCTGTGGCATAATAATGCATGTTGCGTCTATTTACGGCACCGTTACTTCTAAAAGTAGCTTCATCACTAAACATTACCTTGCATAATAAATTTGGATTTAATTGAATTTCCGCATTTATTGTACGACAAAAGTTTACACGACTTTCAAAATCCTGTCCATGCAATTCTTGGTGTAATGACCACTTTACGTTTTCGATAATCAACAGTACCAGAAGAATCAAATCTTTGCATTAAGTTTTGAAAAGTATGGGTATTAGGCTGGCGTCGATCAGGATACTTCATTTTGTAAATTCTTTGAGCAAGAAGGCAATTTTTTTGAGCCTCTCCTATTGTATAAATCATATCTATTCATTTAAACTTGTTCAAATTTGAGCCGATGTGTTCAACACCCTGTAGCTTTTATTGCAAATATTAGGTAAAAATTATGTTAACTTGTCCTTGACCTTACTAAATTCCAAATTTGAATATATTTGTCACAAAATTGAAAACGTTATTTAGGATTGAATTGATGCTTGAAAATGTGACTTTTTTTCTTTAAACTTAATTATCTCAGAAACTATAAAGTTTTGTTATAGTAAACCCATAATAAAAAATATTTAAAATTATAAGCTAAATCGAAAATACGATTCGTATATAGGGTGTTCTATTTAAAAAAATACAACTTTATGCTGTCCTGGTTTTTTAGCTCACCCTGTAGAGTCCTAAATATTTTTAAAATCTGCGTAAAAATAAACTGTATCAAACAATAAATATAGTTTCTTTGTTAATTTCACCGAAAAGGCACAAACCTACTTCATCCAATCGTTGACTCACCCTGTACGTATGTGGGAATGGGGATTTGTGTACTGCCACCTGAAGGATCTTTTATGCCCCCTTTTGCTGTTAAGTTGTCAGGGACGCTTCATCGATTAAAGCACATCATCCCATTCTATTTTTCTTGGGAAACTTGGAATTTGGAAATATCTTAGATTGGGTAAATCATCCTCTTCTATACGACATGCTCATAATTATCGCAGCCAAAGGTTTTTAAAGACGATTCGTTCTGAAAGAATGTGCGTAGAGGTTTCATTCTCTTTTTCACAATACCTGAATTCTTCTCTGTGCACTAGTTTAAATTTTTTAAGGTTGCAGAGCACTGTAAGGAGTTCTGTTAGAATTCTAGGTTGATGTTTACTCATTCTAATACATTCCTTGAATTTCTTGCATTTATAGTTCCCCAGATGGACCATTGCTTGCCTCAGCAGAGAGGATACTAGAAAAGTAAAATACTGTTTATTTATTCAAGAATATGAGACCGGTGAGACAAATTTGGGAATCGGCAAAAAACAAAGGAAAAATATAGCAATAAAAGAAACAGACCGATTTCATTAAAAAATCATTGTTAGCGGATTTAAAAAATAATTTTCAACATTGAAACATAACAAATATGAAAGATTATATAAAAAATTACACAAACACATCAAAATAAAATAAACGGATTACCAAAACGCGATGGTCAAGGTCAAATTAATAATTTGAATAGTACATCAAATTGGATTGATAATAATTCTCTGAGGGGAGTTATAGGATGATCAAGAAGAAGAACAAAGGGAGACCATAAATGAAACCATTAGATGTAGATGGTTTTCACCAGTGTACTGCCGACCTAATTAGTAGCCCTGAAGCAGAAACTGACGCTAACGACCTAAATAATAAATTAACAACTGCTTTACTAGAAAGTCAGAACAAATTTTGTCCTAAAACTCAAAAAGAGGAGAAGCTCAGTCAAAATACCAGACAACTAATGCAGAAAAGAAGAGGAATGAGAAGCGAAGCGGACACTAAAGCTGACGACCTACAAAAAATAAATAAAGAAATATCCAAAGCTGTTAGACAAGACACTCGAAAATACAATCAAGAACAGATCGAACATACCATTGAGAACAATAAAAGTATGAAAGTATTGAGAAAAAAACTAAGAACGGGAACAAGACAAATAATCAAAATGAAATATAAGAATGGTCAGTTTTCAACAGACAAAGAGGAAATTCTTAAAGTAGTCGAAGATTTTTACAAATTATTATACAGAAGCCAAAATAAAGAGAATAGTAAAGATCAAGTACCAGAAATATTGACAAGGAAAAAGGGCATTGGCAACCGAGGATCAGAACAAATGCCGGAAATCACAATAGACTAAATAAAACTAGCCCTAAGGAAAACTAAGAATAACAAATCTCCAGGAGAAGATGGTGTAGTTACTGATACAATCAAAATCGGGGATGTTTGTCTACTTAAAAAAATACAAGACTTTTTTAATATGTGCCTTTTGGACAGTACAATACCCAACAAGTGGCACAATGCTGAGGTAATTTTGATTTACAAAAAAGGAGATCCCATGATTTGGAAAACTACAGACCAATAAGCCTTCTTAGTCACGTATATAAACTCCTAACGAGAATAGTAACTAATCGACTTGACAAAAAACTTGATTTCTACCAACAAATAGAGCAAGCGGGCTTTCGTACTGGGTTTGGAACAAACGATCACCTTCAGAGCATCAAAACGGTAATAGAAAAAACTATCGAATACAATCGACCACTCGTTTTAACTTTTGTGGATTTCCATAAGGCTTTTGATACGCTAGAGCTTGACAAAATTATGGAAGCAATACAAGCATGCCTAATTGACTATCGATATACAAAGTTAATTTAAAATATTTAGAGGAATGCAACTATGTCGGTGAAACTACACAGAAACACGGATAATATCCCAATTGGCAGAGGAGTCCGACAGGGTGATACCTTATCGCCTAAATTGTTTACTGCAGTACTAGAATACGCCTGTAAAAAGCTTAACTGGGAAAAAAGAGGCCTGAATGTAGACGGCCAAAAATTAACAAATTTGAGGTTCGCGGACGACATAGTTTTGTTTTCCGATAATCTCAAAGAGATATGTACAATATTACATGAACTTCAGCAAGTATGCGCCAATGTGGGTCTTCTAAAAAACAAAATTTATGACCAATCTGGTACCTAGTGGAAATATCAATATTGGAGATAACGAAGTGGAACTTGTGAAAAAATACATATACCTTTGATACGAAATAAAGATCACAAGAGATAATCAAACATGCGAGCTACGGAGAAGAGTAAATCTCGCATGGGCAGCCTATGGAAAACTTAAAGATATCTTTAAAAGCGATAGATCAATTTCTTTAAAACGTAAAGCATTTGCCCAATGTGTGTTACCAGTTATAACCTACGTTGCCGAAACTTTGACATAGACAACAGTAACTTCTAAAACGCTGCAAATAGCTCAGAGAATGATGGAAAGGTCAATGCTAGGTATATTGCTTCGTGACCGAGTTAGAAATGAAGACCTGAGACGAAAGACAGGAGTTACCGACGCAATTTTCCGAATTGCCACACTCAAATGGAACTGGGCCGGACATGTCGCCCGAATAAGTGATGGAAGGTGGACGAAGAGATTACTCGAGTGGAGGCCGCGATTAGACAAAAGAAGTAGAGGAAGACTCCCTACTCGTTGGACTGACGATCTCAAGAGAATTGCAGCAAATTGGATGCAAATCGCTCAAGATAGAGCACAATGGACAAGAATGAGGGAGGCCTATGTCCAGCAGTGGACGCAAAGGGCTGGATGATGAAGAAGAAGAAGAAGAATTCTCTGAAACTCCCTTATCCTTGAAGGTTAAGCGTGTGGATCAAATTTTTCGCTAAACGTCACAAGCTACAAAGATTTACCGGTTTCCGAATAATATAGCCGTCACTGAGTTGGCAATAAAGGACAAACCACAAAACAACAAAGATGCAATTAGAGCCGAAGTAACAAATGTTATTACTAACCATAAAGACACAAAAAAATTAAATTCCACAACTTACAACATAAAATTAAAACAAAAGTATCTTACACATGTAAGTTTTCAAAAAAGAACCCAGATAATTATTATGAATCCAACAAGATCAATAAAAAAGTAATCATGAATATAGCTGATTCTAAGAACAACTTGAATGTTGGATGACCAAACAACATACAAGAAAATAAATTGCGATTCAATAAAATCAAAAGGAAAATAATTAATTTTCCACGAAATTGCTAATAAAAAAGGAAATTAGATATGTCGAAGAGAAAAATCTCTCAATCCATAATGTTATCTCTCCAAAAATATACGGACAGGCTGTATCTAAAATATTATAGGGAAAGATTACTTTTATATTAAGAATTACTTTTGTTTTAAAAAATTTATAGATACAGAAAATGTACCACAACTACAAACTTGTCTTTCTGGACGTAGTATCATTACACAAAAACATTTCAAACGATTTTATTAAAATTATGGTATATGAAAGATTGTAAGAGCTAAAAACTAAACCACTTTGTCCAAGAATTATTTTATAGAAGTAGTAAGTTTGACATTGTCCACAAACTATTTTCAATGTGACAATAAATTTTACGAACTAATTTATGGTTGTGTATTGAGTTCACCTAATTCATCCCCAATTGCCAGCTAGTCATAGAATATTTGGAGGAAGCTGGCAATAAAAATCTAAATTTTTAGACTCCTCTAAACGTTTTGTAGACGATTACTTAATTCCAATTTCTGGTGACAAAATAAATTACATTATACTAAATTTAATAATTTCCATAACAAACTAAAATTAACAGAGAAATCTGGGGTAAACGAGAAAGTAAATTTTCTAGATATAATTGTATACGCAAAAATGACAAAATTCTAATGCAGTGGTATCTCAAACCAATTTGGTCGGAAAGATACTTTAACAACTTTCTATATCATTCAAAAAACCAAAGAATAAGTATAATCATCTGCTACCTCCAGGTCGTTAACTCTAAGGAAAGATAAGGAAACCCTTATACAAAAAGGTTCTAAAAATATGGATATCGAAGAAATTATATAAAGAGAACATATAAACAGTATAGCAACCTAAGAATCAAAAACAAAAACCCCAGGAAACACAAAAACGATACATGCCTTATACAATAGAACTTTCAGAAAAATTAAAGCACATTTTAAAAAACACAATATTGTTGCATGCTTTAAGAGTTACAATCAACTAAACTACCCTTTATCAAATTAAAAAGCAAAATATCAACTATGAAAACCATCAATATTATAAAGGGTGTTTTTTATAGAGGTATAGAACTTTAAGTTGGCAACACTTTTTTAACTGGCGGCCATTTTGTCAGCTGTCAAGTGATTTATGTTTAGTTTGGTTTGGCATTTCAACATGAATAGACTGACGCCTGAACAACGCTTCCAAATTGTGCAAATTTATTTTGAAAATCATGGTTCTGTTCAAAATACGTATCGCGCACTACGTCCATTTTACGGTCAACATAATCGTCCATCAGAGCAATTAATTCGATTAACTATGGAACGTTTTCGCACCACGTTTACTCTAAATGAAAATACGCATCCACAGAGACGTCGTACAGTGCGTACAGAAGAAGTCATTGATGCTGTAGAGCGTAGCGTAGAGGAAGACCCGAATCAGTCTATCCGCGATCGTGTACAGGAATTGGATATATGCCCATTCACTTTATGGAAGATTTTGCGGAAAGATCTTAGTTTGCCTGCTTACAAAATCCAACCCGTGCAAAAATTGAAGCCACACGATCACCTAGCAAGGCGTAGATTCGGTGAATGGGCCCAAAACAAGATTGCCGTTGATCCCGATTTTCATAAGCGAATTTCGTTTAGCGATGAAGCTCACTTTTGTTTGAATGGATACGTCAATAAACAAAACTGCCGTATTTGGAGTGATGATAATCCTCAAATGTATATTGAGACACCGTTACATCCAGAAAAACTGACTTTTTGGTGTGCTTTATGGGCTGATGGAATCATTGGTCCGTACTTCTTTAAAAACGATGCTGGTCAGAACGTTACAGTCAATGGTGACCGCTATAGAGCCATGATTACTGACTTTTGCGTTCATCAATTGAACAACTATGATGTGCAGGAGCTGTGGTTTCAACAAGACGGCGCAACATGTCACACAGCTCGTGCCACAATTGATTTATTGAAGGAAACGTTTGGTAACCGCATAGTTTCACGTTTCGGACCCGTGAATTGGCCTCCAAGATCGTGCGACTTAACGCCGCTAGACTATTTTTTGTGGTGATATATGAAGTCGCTAGTCTACGCCGATAAGCCCGAAATGTTGGAGGACAACATTCGCCGCGTTATTGCCGATATACGGCCACAAATGTTGGAAAAAGTCATCGAAAATTGGACCTCCAGATTAGACTACGTCCGAGTCAGCCGTGGCGGTCATATGCCGGAAGTCATATTTAAATTATAATGCCAGAAGGTTATCTTTCGAATAAAGTAAATTTCATGTCAATTTAAAAAATAATCCGAATTAATAATAAATGAAATGTTAGCTATTAAAAAGGAAACACAAGCCGTAATAACAAAACTGACAAACAATCTCAGTCAAGTCTAACTTCTCCAGAATTCTGACCAAGAATACTGCAAAAAGTGAAAAATACACTAATAAATAATAATTTCAATGTAAAGACTATCACCGAAATAATTAATAAACAAACATAAATTTTATAATAACCTAATAACAAGAAACATAGAACATAAGTAGCAAAAATATGTAGCATTACCTTACACTAGTGAACTGTCAAAGAAATAAAAATATTGTGGCCCAAAAAATATATAGGCATCACAAGCCAATTGCTGAAGAACAAATTGAATGGCTGTAAATATACGAAAAACGCCTCAACAGCGTTAAACCAACATACATAGGATGAAAAATATACTTTCGATTATAACAGTGCTATAATTAAAAACAAAGAAATTAAAAAAGATAAAAACACTGTTAATGACAGAACGGATATAGGAAATTTGAGCCACATTTACACCCGCCTAATTTAAAAAAAATACTAAGTATATCTTGTTAATAAACATCAAAAATTGAATATCCTCTTAAACATAAAATTAAATATATGGGTCCTTTCAGTTTTTTTTGGTCCATTGTTAAAATATAAAAAATAAAACACACTCACATTACATGTATCTAAGCAACTAAATAGACGATGTAAAAATTTCATTTCATTATCAATAAATAAACAAAATATCAAGGTATGTACTGGTAAAATTAAATAATTTTTTAGAAATTTGAATAGTTTTTTAGGAAGATCAATAAATAAAAAAAATAAAAAATTTTGAATATGCCTTAAATACAATGCAAAATATTAAATTGTTTTTGATTTTTTGTTAAATAAAGAACCTAAACCCAAGAAAAGATAAAATAAAAAGAAAATTATATACATATATATATATATATATATATATATATATATATATATATATATATATATATATATATATATATATATATATATATATATATATATGTATATATATATAAAGTATCAAAATTGACTTTCCAGTAAGTATTGATCCTGTGGGAAATTTATTAAAAACAAAATTTTTTAACCCCCGTATAATATTCATTTAGTTAAATGACCAGATTTTATTCTAGTCTTCATTATTATAACGATCGCGTCGTCATCGTTTAAATAATCTATTAGGCAGTTCGACGTCAAAGCCTACATTCGTTCCAGCAAAACATCAAAGAAGCATAACCTTTCGGAAATTGTCTAGGAAAAGGCTAAAAGCTAGGTCGGTGTATTTAGGAAACATAAAACAGCTTGAAATGGAGGGTAATACGCTTAAAGCTGCCTGCGTCAACAAAAAGTCGGTTTATCTAAATTCAGTTTTTAAGATGACGACATCGGAAGTTAAGGAAATATAAGAGATATTTAAATGTAACGATTGGAATGTTTTTTTTAATGTGATTCTAAAATAAATTTGATTTATTTTTATCGAAATATTAAAACATATATGTATTTATATATATATATATATATATATATATATATATATATATATATATATATATATATATATAAATTGTAATTCTTAAATATACAAAAACTTAATTTTAAGAATTGAATGAAGTTGCGTACGAAATTAAAAATAAATCTCGATTTTGCTTTAAATTGTGTTGAATTGAAGTTACAAATTTAAAATTTGCTTGTAAAAAAATACAAATTACAATATGATATATAATTATATCTCACTTTATTATGGGATTTTTGTGGTATGATTCCTATAGAAAAATTGACTGATCGAATGAAATGGTAATTATCTAAAATTTACACTTGAGCAGGACAGGCCAAAGAAACGTTTAGAAATAGCAATATGTGACTATGGCGTTATATTCCTTAGAACTACTTTTTTATATTTTCGAGTTTTCTGGATACGAATATGAGAATCGGGAAATAGTTAATAAACAATATTTAGTAAAAAATTAGGAAAAAAAATTATGTTTTTTTATATTCAAGTCGTTGAATCTCAATTATTATATTTTATTTACAAATTTTAGCCACTTATTTTTCAGAGTATTGCCTGAGAAACAAGTTCTAGACAGAGTTCTTAAAGTAATTATTTGCTAGGTAGCTAATTTTTAAAGTCGTGCTGTCAGATTTTACTCGTTCTCGCAACAGTTTTTTTTAGGTGCATCATCACCATATAAAGAATTGAGTTCATCAATGTACACTTGTTGAGATAAATCACGTCAAAAATTGTGAAAAATAATCTCACAAAAATGCCGAGTTAATCAATCTTTTCAGTTATTAACAGGTTGTACACTGAAGTAATCAAGAAAAGGAGAGATACTGTTGTGTAATTCAGTGTATATTTTTGAATTATTGGCCAAACGCTTTCGGTCTTACTTAGACTATCCTCAGGGATCAGATTCTAGAAATGAGAAAATATGGTCAGTAAATTAGCTTTCTCAGTCTCCAATCTAATATACAGTTAAAACGATAATCCCAAATTAAAATTAAAATGTTTAGAACAGTGCCAACATTAATACTATTATAAATAATCAAATCTTAAACTAGCAACTTAAAAAATAAAAGTGAGGTTATGCCACACACAGTCATGGCATAATAAAGTAATAAAATTGTCTAAAAAATCAAAATCTATACAAATATGTGTGAGCTTGAGTAGAAATTCTCTATATGAAGGACAGTAGAAGTTTATTAATATACCGGTTACTGTTATCGGCGATTCTGTGATATATTTCGAACAGTTGGGTAGTTAAAATTTGTTTTAATGTGTTAACTATTAATATATTTAGAATCAAATGTCTGAAACTGAAAAAGATGATTAAAATTATTGTAAGATTGCACCCGACGCAATCACAGCTCTTAGACGTTTAAATGGTTTAATGATTTTAAGGAAAAAGTTTGAAAATGGGGTTGCGGTTATTTATGTTGTTCATTCTTACATTTAGGCAATGGTCGGGGTTTCTTCTTATCTTCCTGTATATATATATATATATATATATATATATATATATATATACATATATATATATATATATATATATATATATATATATATATATATATATATATACATATATATATATATATATACTCTATAATCCAAGGTTTTAGAGTTATTACCCCTGAAGTGGTATAAGATTCTACTATTATGAGTAGGAGAGAAACTGTGTTTGGTAAAACTAATATGGTGACCAAACACAGAGGCCTGAGGTTTGTTAATATGTTCTCTAATTCGGACTGCTAATGGAGTAATAGTCTTCCTATGTATGTTGAAGGGCAATCTAGGCAAGAAAGCTGACATACCCCACTTTTTAAATACGAGATATTAATTGTTTGCTATTGACAAAATGGGAATTTAGATGATTTACACTCCTTAATGAAATCTTCGCTTTATGAGTGTAATTTGTTAAAGTCCGTGCTATTTTATTAGAGAAGTGACCTAAGTACAAGAGTGAGAAAAATTTTCCAAGTCGAGCTCTAAGCTGTTTAGGAATCCTTCTTGTTTTTAATTTTCTGTATATATTTGTCTATGACAGTACGCTCATACCCATTGTTTATGGCAATTTGCTCAAGAATATTGACCTCTTTGCTGTAATCATCCGTTGACATGGGAATGTTGAGCAATCTGTTAACATAGCAATTTATTGAGGCAATTTTATCTTATAGAGGGTGATTAGAATTAGAAAGAATTATATGGTCTCTTTTGGTAGGTTTTCGAAAAATTTTAAAACTAAGAAAATTATTGGTTTTTTTGATATTTAAATCTAAGACATTAAGTTTGTTTTCAGTTTCCATTTCTAAGGTAAATTTTGGAGCAGGATGTAGAGAATTAAGACTATTAAGTACATCAATTAGTATATAGTTTCCAGCAATAAGGAATAATGTGGAAGTCACCATTCAAGAAGTTGAGAAAGCTCTAAAATCCTTAAAAAATAGAAAGTCTCCCGGACAAGACGGAATTCATAACGAATTGTTGAAATACGGAGGACAGCGACTAACACAGGAACTCACAAGCTTCATTCGAAAAATTCTGACACAATTCAAAGTACCAGATAGGTGGAGAACCAGCACAATGATGCTTATGTTTAAGAAAGGTGACAAACAAGAACCAGGGAACTACAGGGGTACTAATCTACTGGACACAACTCTGAAACTCGTTACGAAAATAATCAAAAATAAAATTAATTCGGTTACAACACTGGAAGATGAACAGCAGGGATTTAGATCAGGAAGGTCTTGCGTGGATGCAGTATTTATTCTACGACAGATAGTCGAAAAATCTATAGAATACAATAAACCAACATTTGTATGCTTTATAGATCTAACAAAAGCATTCGATCGCATAAAGCTAGATGACGTAATCCACCTGTTATATAAGAGAAATATGCCTATCAATATAATTCAGACCATCGAAAACATATACGCAAACAATAAAGTTCAGATTCGCACTAACGGTAAATTATCAACACCCATACCAGTCAACAGCGGTATTAGACAGGGAGACTCGCTTAGTCCTTTGTTGTTTAACGTGATAATGGACGAAATAATAAAGGAGGTGCGACTTGGTAGAGGATATAAAATGGGTGATACAAAAATAAAAATTCTCTGTTACGCTGATGACGCTGTGATATGTGCCGAAAAAGAAGACGACCTCCAGAGATTGTTAAATACCTTTAATCTTACGGGAAGAAAATATAATATGATTATCTCAGCCGAAAAAACTAAATGTATGACAACCTCAAAAGAACCCCTCCGATGCAAACTAGAACTAGACGGTCAAATAATACAACAAGAAATGAGTTTCAAATATCTAGGAATCGACATAACTAGTTATGGCAGAATCCAAGATGAAGTAAGAGGGCAGGTGGCCAAAGCAAATAAAGTGGCGGGTTGCCTCAACGACGTGATCTGGCAAAACAAACACTTACAACAAGAAACAAAAGTTCGGATCTACAAAACCACAATTAGACCTATTATGACATACACCTCGGAAACACGGCCAGAGACGACAAAAACGAAACAACTATTGGAGACTACAGAAATGAGAATACTTCGACGAATAACAGGAAAAACGCTACTAGACAGAGAAAGAAGCGATAACATCAGGCAGTCATGCAACACAGACTGCATTAATGAGTGGGTCCTACAACGTAAGACACACTGGAACAAACACATAAGCCGAATGACAGAGGATAGACTGGTAAGGATCGCACGAGATAAATCGCCTAGTGGTACACGCAGTAGAGGTGGACCACGGAAAAGGTGGAGCGACAATTTAAGTCCAGAATGAGGAAAATCGAAGAAGGAACAGGTCAGGGACCTATTATGGAAGGTAAAAGAAGAAGAAGAAGAAGAAGAACATCAATAGCACTGAACTCAAGTGTTCGAAATATATCACAGAATTGCCGATAACAGTAACCCAGTAGATCAATAAACTTCAACTGCTCTTCCTTTCTGCCTTTTTCCTCATTACTAATGAGTAATATGAAATGTAATAAACAAGAAATTAAAGAACTCATACGGAGTTCATACATACTTGTATACATTTTGATTTTTAGATAATTTTTATTGCTTTAATATGCTATGACTGTGTGTGGCATAACCTCACTTTTATCTTTTAAGTTGTTAATGTAAGAATTGATTGTTTCTAATATAATGTTCAAACTGTTCTAACCGTTTTAATTTTAATTTGAGGTTGTCGTTTTAACTGTATGCTTGATTTGTATTGTGTAAAGGCTGCGCTGGCGTTGGAGACTGTCATCCAAATGTTAAGGTTGAGGTGTGCCCTTTGACGAGTGAGTGTATCTAGTGAGTACTGAGAAGCTTATTTAATGACCATATTTTCATGTTTCTAGGTTCTGATCCCTGAGGATGGTCTTTTGGCTGAGATGAAATATTGAAGTTTTAATGAACAACACCAATAGCGTCCCGCGTAAAGAAGTAATAATGAAGCATATCACATAACAGTATATTAATTATTATTTTTTGTAATTTTATTTAAAATATTTGCAGTAAAATATAATTACATTTAGGAAAAAGAAAGATTATCGAAGAAAGAGAAAGGAGCTCGATCAGCCAAGTCAGTAATTTCATACTTATCTTAAAAAATACCCTGAATTCAACAGGAGTTTTTTCAAAAACCGACAAAGCGCATGAGCTTTAGCTATAAGCTTCTGAAAACTCTAATAAGGACTCGATCCGGTGCGGCAAACATCCAGTCGGTGCCACATTTCGCTTACGCGTCGATTTGATCGAGCTTTTCGGCTTCCCGAGAGCTTTTCGCGTTACGTTCCCGAAATACTTTCCTGGATTTTATCACAATTGATCAGTTTATGATTGACAAATTGTTAATCTATTAATGGTTAATTTCATATTGTAATTTAACGTTTATTTCTGTGAAGAAAATAAGTGGTTATGAAAATTTTATTATTATTTTTAGTTAGAAGTTAAAAAAACTTTTGGTAATTTGAAATATTCGTTGTGTCTATGTGAAAAGTGTGACTAAGTTTAACTTCTAACTGGCAGTTTAGTGGAATAACATTTAAGTGATTATACGAAATAGAATAGTTTATTAAAGGTAATAATGAAGGAGATGAGCTTTTTTTTATTGTGGATTAATATGATTATATGATGTATACGTGAAGCGTCGAATACTGAGTATAAAAAATAGGTGTTCTAAATTTTACAGGCGAACAATATTCTCATAATAAAAAGCTTTATGCGAGCACGAGTTCAGATTACTTCATTTTTGTAATACAGGGGTAAAAAACTTCCAGTAATTTTTATTTTGACTTTAAAGTATGTAAAGAGAAGGCATTACCTTTATAGTTTTTGCTAATTTATCTTCATCATCTGTAATTTGTTTTGCTGTGTGAGTTAGAAGTTATTTGTTAAAATTTTATATTCAGCTGGAGTTTAAGTTAAAATACCTAAATAAATAATATATATATATATATATATATATATATATATATATATATATATATATATATATATATATATATGCACAGGCTACACTTCGAGGACAAAATCGTTCGTGCGGTCGACACTTCGGGGACTTTTCGACACTTTGAGGACTGTCCCCAAACTTCTAGACTACACTTTGGGGACCGAGTCCCCAAACTGTTGGTTGAATAGTTTTTTAACTTTACAAACTACAGTTTGAGGACATAAATCTGGCAACACGCATTCGATGTTCTTTAGCGTTTTTTCTTTTAAGCAATTTTTTAAACAAAAAACAAGAAGTGTAATTGAGATCGCACTAAATGGTTATAATCACGTGCAGAAATATTTTAATTAAAAAGCTGTTAAGAACTCGGTTCGTGACCTTGGATTAATGGATTAGACTTTCGGGGTTTTTACCAAAATTAGAGTTTTATATTTACCCTCAAATTATTTTGTGAAAAATCAGATTTTGAAAATTGTTTATTTGTTTTTTGCATTGTTTCTAACATGTAAAGACTCATAGAAATAAAAAATAAATCATATTCCTGGTTATAAAAGTTGTCCTGCTTGAAGAAAAGGAATCTAAAGATATTTATTAAATTGTGGGGCTTCAAGCAAAAAGCAAAAACTCAGCAATTTGAGAAAACGTACTTCTGATCATTTATATAGCAGATATCCCATAATTGGTGCTTTTCTGGGATTCCTGGGTAACTATTAAGGTTAGAAAGAAACTAGTCGAGTACTAATAAACTTTTTTTGGACAAACTACACATGTCGCAAACAGAATCGCAAAATTTTCTTTTATTTTGTAGATAATAGGTAAAATTAAAAAGTTGCAAATTTTTAAAGTACTCCATAGCAGAATAAGCCACAGAGCTGCAGGAGAGTAAGCATCTAACGAGCTGAAAAAATGAGTGCTCTGTAGCTTTCTTATTTAAAAATATATTCAAAAATTGTTAAAGATTCTTTTTCAGAGAGTTCCAAGGATAAGTTAAAGCCGCATCCACATTAGTAAAAATTTTACTTTGTGTGTCGAATACGGCAAAAATTTGTGCGCGCATATACAACTTATGCTTATGTAGACTTGTTCGCTACATAAAAACTCACGCAAATTTTTGGGGCGGCTAGGGCGATCGCCACCCCCCAAGAGCTTAGAGTTCACGAAAATACAACCGATTGTGCCTCTTATAACTAGGAATGTGTTTGCTTCTGGCTCCCCCCCCCCCCGTGGAAAACTTGTTTTTCTTGCGTTCGCCCCCCCCCCTCAAGACCTTTGAGTTTAGAAAAATAGAGCCGACAGGTACAATAGTTGTCAAATGTGAGACTAACTACAAAGGTGGTTACAGTAAAAAATGAAGACTATTGTCTAGCAGTAGAAATTAGAAGACAAAAAGCAAAAAATGGAATAACAACTTTAAATTATTATGAATTAGATAATCAGACAAGAACAGAAGGCCAGCCAAGAATTAGTGAAACAAAAATTAAAGACAAAACAAGAAAAAAAAAGAATTAAAGCAGAGCTAAGAAGTCATGGAAATCAGACATAACTAAATGATAGAAAACATGAAACAAGAAGTGAAGTACTGCCAATAAGACATGAAACAAGAACTGAACCACAGTTTAAATGACATGGAACAAGGTTGGAAGCAAAGTCAAGGAAACGTGGGGAAAATCCCAAAAAAAAATAATGAAAGACATGGAGATCAGATAAAAAGAAAGAATAGGAAAGATTGAAAAAAACGAATCTTGAAGATACAAAAATATATTTATTACTGGAATTAAAACTTACAAAAGATTACGTCATGGAAGAAATAGGTGAGAAGATTCATAAAGCCCAGTAAAAGCCCAAAAATACTCGGAATGTCTTTCGAAATACGTAGCAGATATCATGCGGTTAATAAACCTGACATATCCAGTAGAAACAATTCATACCCTAAGAATGGCCAGACTCAACAAAATCTCTGAAGTTCTTGCTTATGTCCTTCAGTTTCAAACAGATAAATGTATCTCAAGATACCAGAGTAGAATCGTCGAAACAGTTAACGTTTCCTAAAATGATCGTAAAACCAATTAAGAGATGTTGATGAAGCTGGTACGGGAAATCCAAGAATTAAAAGTAAAAGCAGATAGCGGAAACTTTCCGACGCAAAAATAGCATTCGTTGTTGAAAATATGGCAACGAGAAATATGTACAAATCCGCTGCACTATCAGTGCTTCCCTTGACAGTAATCAGAATTGGGAAAACTCCCAGTAGTCAGCTTAAAGAGGTGAAAGCTGGCTCGCCACTGTCCAGCCACATCAACGATAACAATTAACGTATCCCAGCTGCAAAACGATGATTTCAGCTTGGTAGCATCTTGAAAGATATGCGGTCGGAAATGTGAGATAGTATCACTGCAAAATTCGTCATCCTGAAAAGAACTACATCTTGGTAACCGCCAATGGGGAAACAATACCTTCCAGCAAGTAATTTTTGTTGCTGATTTATCGGACGAAGTAATCAATGGTCTTAATATTATGGAACATTAGACTTTTGTCCTTGATCTTCTTCAACGAGTACTATGAACCAGATATGAAAAAACTGTAATGAAGCTGCCAAAAAATAATGAATGGCTGATTCGAGAAGTTAAAGTTTTTGAAGATGTTACGTTACCATCAAGTTCAAAATGTTTAGTAAAAGCAACGTTTGAAAGCTGCGAAGAAAATGAAAAGGAATTCTTTTTGTAAGAACTTTGACCCAGAAAAAAAGAATCACTATATTTGTCAAGGCGCTGAACTTAAAAGGTTATCCTCAACAAATTTTATGGCAAAATTGTTCAACTTGCCGACATGGTAGTTAGCAGAAATACCTTACCGTCTGAAATACTACCTGCTAAACTACCTAAAGTAATTCAAGACCTGATTAGTTTATAAACACCTTTATTAAATCAAGCTCAGGTGGCAATGTTGGAAGATCTTTAAATAAGAAACCATATTTTTTTTTATCTGATAGTGACTTGGGAATAACTACGATAGTCTAACATCGAATGAACACTGACGATGCAGTTTTAATTAAACAGCTTATAAGAAAAATTCCATTGATCAAATGTGACGAGGTTGACGAGATACTTGAAAATAGACAGAATCAAAGCATAACTTAGCCCTCTCAAAATTAATGAACATCTCCAATTGCATTAGTTAAGAGAAAAGATGGTTCCACTAGATTTTGTATATACTTTAGAAGACCTAACGACGTCACAAAGAAGAAAAGTTTCCCGTTGTAGAGTAACTTCGAATCTGATATATTATCGAGCCTTTGCAAACTATCGGGATTCCACAAAACTAGAACAACACTCCCTCATCTAAAGTCAGGCGAAATGGTTGGAAGGTTTAATAGAATTTTGGAGAATAACCTTGAAATAAGTCTCGCGTCACATGACTTGAAGAGTTTTCCATTTTAAATACAATTTTAGTTTTCGAGTTTTTGGTTCATCCTTTTAAGAATGGCAGGCTATGCAGGGCGTCCCGATCCTGATAAGGAGTATCTCAGATAAGGTTCTTCTCAGTTGAAAAATATTTTATTAGATATTTTTATCTATACAGGTGGCTCAAATTATGGATTTTTTTTCTGGGGTTATGGGTAACCTATGTTGTCATTTAAAAAGATTTACGATAATGTCACAATATTTGCAACTGTCAAACTTTAACATATAAAAATATTCAGAAAATATGCAAAAACTAATATCTAGGTTCACATCTTTTTGCATATTTAAAAAAAATGGTTCGACTTGTAGATATTTTGATGTTACTAGATATTTTTTGCCAATCTGTTAATATAATACGGTGATCTCGTAACTTTTGGACCAATAAGAGCTCATTAAATGTGACGTCATAGGGAAGCTATTACACTACCTACAAAGAAGCGTGTTATGTGAAACAGAGCTTGGTATTGGCTGTATTCTTTTGAGTCAATTATCACTGATCAAAGTGAACAAAGTGAAACTGATAACTTCATGTTCTTTTGAATATGCATTTACTTGTCATTGGGTCGAAGTGATCATGATTACTTCAAGTGACAGAACTGAAAGTGATAATTACTCAAAAGAAGATACCTATATATGCAGTCTTTACATAAGGAAGTTAGGAGGAATTTTTTACCCCCTCCAACTTTCTTTCTTTTACAGCATCCTTGGGACGTGTCTCCCGCCAGATTTACTGCCCTCGGTTCAAGCATTTTAAACTCGGGTGCATCAAACCCTGAGTAGCTCCGAACACGTATGAATAAAGCGGTTAAAGTGTTAATTTGAAGGGTAAAAACCTCCAAATTATTTTTTTCGGATTTGGTGTTTTTAATATGCATACCAAAAACTATTGGAGAAAAAAAGGGTAAAAACATTATTTTATTACTTATTAGTTTTGAATTTTGTCTGGTTTGGCCATAAATATTTCGTAATTCTTTAAAAATACTATGAACGGTAGCTTGTGAATCAATCTTATTTTGCGTCTATCCATTTCATGTATAAAATGTTTTGTTATCCAAAAATAGTATCAAAAATGATAACTGACAGCTGCTAGAGCTTTATATACCAAGGCCATGTTTGGGTTGATGCTCGGATCACTTGGAGCAGGCTCCAATTAATTGATTCTATAATTTTTGAAACTCTGAGTTTACTCGATCGCGTTTGGATGTACAGTTTTTGAGGGCTCCGATTATAAAGGGCGTGCCCTACGATATGCCATTTGGTATTATAACCTAAAAAAATTGTTCTATGAAAATTTTAAATGTTTAAATAAATAATTACCACTTTGCAACGGAAATATTCGGAAATGAATAAAAAGCTGACACCTTGTGTAATTGCCGCACAATATATTTTGCATAGTTTTCAACTTTAATTAAGTTATCTTTTTCATCTTCTTTATCGCTGCTATCAACAAACAGGTTTTGCCAAGCATACTAGACAACAAGAAGATCCATAGGAAAATTTTTAAAAAATTAGATCAACCCAAACATGCCCCAAATATTTTTAATGGTGCTTGAGGGTGAGTCCACATTATAAGAAGAATTTTAACGTAGGCATATTGCCCGTTTTTGTGTTAAAAATGTCTCGTCCATACGGGACTTTTCGTTACGCGACTATAAGGGGTGTGGTTTTTTGTCTTAACCTAACTTTTATCAGGATTTTTGTTTATATTTTATCTTAAAATTAAAATGAAGCAAAATAAAACAGTCTCGATATCAGAGATTGTCGTTGAATAGAAACTGTATTATATAACGGCCTTTATTTCATAAGCTTTAATTTATAAAACGAACAACTGCATTATTGCAATTGTTATAAAATCAATAACAAATGAACAAGAATTGTTTTTTTTTTTTTTGAGGACAAAGCAGTAATGATCTTCGGTAACAAGCATTTTTAATAAATTAAAACAATTTAACATAGTTCATAAATATCCTTTATTCCAAAACTCTCAAAATAAAAAATATAAATAAAACAACAAACTTCTAAAAAAAACATAGGTTATGTTTTCATACAAAATATTGAAAATAAACAGTTTCCACCATTTTTAAAGCAGTCCGATAAAAAGTTCAACATCATTTGACGTAATGACCTTGGAAAAGACGGATTTAGGCGGAAAATCTTCGGTCTTTGTTTTTTTTTTAAATCTAACAAATCACAATGATTGAAATTTGACTTATGTTTTATTACGTTACGCTTACGCCCAGATTTTTCTTATCGTGTGGACCAACTCTGTGGAGTAAGGGGAAAGCAGATCTGACAAGCTCCGAGGCATGATACACTAGGTGAATAAATCGAGCGTTATTTGCACCTGAACAGCTCTCGGCTGCTCCGGTCAATGAATCGAGAGCAGTAATTGCTTACTTACAAGTAACCTTCGCCGTAACAAAAGAAATCGTGATCCTTCGATCATACCGTATAGATTTAAACAATAATAGATTTGTTTGAAGTCTTTTTATGATCGGTGGGGGAGAGGCGTTTTTGACGTTTGACAGCCATAAACATGTTTACTTATTTTTTCCTTCAGTTTAATTGCTTGTCGTGACCATTTTCAGTGTTTTTAAGTGTTAGAAATTACTATAAATGCGAAGTTCACAATTAATATTACCAAAGAGGATTGAAAACTTATTTTTATTGGTAAATATTGTTTGCATATTGAAAATAACAATAAAAATAATTCAGGCAACCATGTATTCATACTTTATGTACTCAGAATTGACGCACCGATTATTATATGATACTCGTTTAAATAATGCAATTACAAAAGGATAGCATAAAATCGGTATGTGTGTATCAAGAAACTGAATATCTACCGTTTATCACCACTTTTTCCAATATAAATAAAAATATTATTACTTTATTCCGCGTTCAAACAACCGGGCCCTAGTTCTGACTTTATGCTATTTCTACAGGAGTATGTTCGAAGTCGTGATCCTAAAACCATGATTTCTGTGATCCAGCTCAACATATTTTTATTTGGTTGAACGAAAAACGACTTACTATGTTAAATTTATATGAATTATAATAAAATTAGGCATTCGTAAAAACCAAAATTCTTTACCACAAATGATGTTTTGTGTTTTTTAAGGTGAATGGGAGTTTTTCTTTTCTAAATTTGAACTTAACGAACTTACTGAAAAATTGTTATATTACCAATCACTCGAAAAATTAATAAAAAATTAACTAAAATCAAATTAGACTCATCAATATAATCTTACTGATTAATTTAATGCCCAAAATTTTAAGTAATATATATTTGCATAGAGGGGCTGAAAATGTATTGTAGAAGACCCGGAAACTACTAATTGAAACCATATATTCCTTAACATTTCAATGTCCGAATACAATTTCGCTTTAATAAATGTAGTTTAGGTGCATACACGAAAATGTCGAACTACGTCATACTTATAATCGACCAATAAAGAGACGCAATGCACATTTAGAAGCCGAATATATACTAATTACAAAATACAGTTCTTACGATTAATTAAATGCTTATCTGAAATAAACAATATAAATACTAAATCTTAAAAACAAGAGAATGAAAAGCCAGAATTAGTAAAATTAAAGTAACGAACGAAAGCATACAAATCGTTATCAATAGACATTAAATCTTCATTAATTACACTTACGTTACGATTATCAGGTTTGTTCTTATCCTATAATGACAGGGCTTCGTGAAATGGGAACTTAATCCATTAAAAATCCTTTGTCTTAACGAAGAACGACGATACTAGTCCCATCTTCCGTTATTTGGTTGATATGGATTTCTAACATCTTCGATAGAATATAAATTTTCAATATTCGGAAAGCTTCACTCTGTTCTAAACACCTCTACTACGCCACAACACGTTATTCTTTTATTTTAGTTAATCGTTGAAATGGTCAAATCAATAAATTCGATGTGTATCGATTGGTATTTCATCAGGACCAGAACTTTTTTGGTGTACAATGACGTCAAAATACGCATAGTGACACGCTGCCAGAAGACAATGCTGAGCACTTTTGATTGCACCTCAGTTGGTGGTGTTTTTCTCGAGAAATCGAATGTTGAATGCGAAGTAAATTTACTTTTTCAATTGATGATGCTTCAACTATGCCACCCGTTCGCGTGAATGGTGGGACTGTTGATTTGGTGAAATTTTGACCAACTGCCTTAAAACCTACCAAAAAGAGTTTGAGTTATTTGGACTTGCTAGAAGCTTGTCCTTAAATCTCTTTTTATTGCTTTACTCTTGTCTTTGGTTAGTTCAGGTTTTTAGATATTGAAAATAGAATTTTACATCGAATCGATCGAACTACGAACATATGGAATATATGTACAAAGACTATAAACGAACCAAAGAAAATAAAGGGTTGTTTAAAATATCTAACACATTGTAGTTTGTTGTTTTATTTATATTTTTATTTTGCATGCTTTTGTTTGAGCCTATTAGAACATAAATTTACTGAATATATAACTTCTTAAGAGAGTATTAAATATTAAACTATAATTATCTATTAATCCATAAGAATAACTTAAAAATATTTATATATAGTAATTTATTAATTAATAATTTGTAGTAATAGTTGGTTTACAACAATATATTCTGTTAAGGTTCTACTCTAGACACAATTTAACTTAAAGAACATATCATGTGAAGAATATCATGAAATGGTTATAAAAGTCGAGCAATTGCCAAATGAAACTAAATTTATTATTATATTAAATTAACAATTCACTCATTTTTAATTAATTCATTTTTCCTTACTAGAATGATTAATAAATATTTTTTTATTACTTATATTTTCATCTTTTTTATTTTTTTCCTGTTTCTTCCTAACAATGGGCTAAAATTTCAGACATGTCAGGAATATTCATGTCGTCTGATAACCCTATCCTTAGCAAACTTTATATACACTGTTGTAGAATTCAATCTACAAGAACCTAAAAAAAATCATAAAATTAAAATAAACCTATAAAAACGGTTGAAATTCCGAGAAATAACTGCACGTTGTCGGCGGTAACGGCGCATAGACACCGACACAGACGGCGGCGCAGACATGAAGCTTTGGCGGACCGCGCTAAGCGCTGATCGATTTCTTTCGGAAGAACTGACGGAGTGCCGAGAAAGAATAAATAGCATCCGATGAATCTGATTGTCTATTAAAGAGCACAGATCTCTCAAATTTCTTACATAGGTGCACACGAGTATCTAAGTCTTTTGAACTCATATTTTAGTAAAATTCCAGCGTCGTCGGAAAAAAAAATAATAATAAGCTTCTCTAAAAAACCTTTAGCAGAATTTGATTATCTATTAAAAAGCACAGATCTCTCAAATTTCTTACATACGCGCACACGAGTATCTAAGTCTTTTGAACTCATATTTTAGTAAAATTCCAGCGTCGTCGGAGAAAAAAAAATAATAATAATAAGCCTCTCTAAAAAACCTTTCCACGTCGATTTTTTTTAATTCTTGCTGAAACTGTTTGAAATTAATATACAGAATATTTACGCGCCTACTTCTACGAATATAATAACATTGCGTAAAAGAAACCTGATAGCGCCATACCCGATTTAGACATTCCCGATTGCGAGTTAAATAATTTTCTATCAAGAGAAAATTAGTGATAACCTGATAGTGATATCGTTAACGGATCTAAGAACACTAAACGTGCCTTAATTTGCGCTTAACACAAAAACAAAAATTTTCGGAATAATTAAATTTCGGAAATTTTATTAGGAGTCCCAACACTACATTTCAATTTCGACGTAAAAACTTAAGAGTCCCAGTCTAAAAAATTTTTACTGCAAAAAATTCTATAAGAGCTCACATCTAACAAAAAACAAATTAAAGTAAGTATTGGCCAAGTTCTTATTCAACCCAAATTTCATATACTTAATTTTCCTCATATATTAAGTATATTAAAGCCCAGCCCTCCGTGATTTTTGTATTTTTATACGAAACATTCCAATTTAAGAGGAAAAATAATTTATTGTAAAAATGTCCAATCCCTTCTCTCACAGTTCCTTCCGGTCTGATGAGGCGGGTGGCCTTTCAGGCTCTCCGGGTGGTTTTGGTGGGACCTCCGCGGCCCCTCGTGGGGTTGCGCCAGACCTAACAGAATTCTATACTCATAATAAATCTGACATGACCCAAATAAATCAAAATGCTCAATTATATCCCAACACTTCAATTTGTCCAATGGAACAATTTTTAAATGACATCCAAGCTTCACTTCAAGGTGGGTACAACTTAATGCAGGGACAAACGCTTACCATAAATGACAAAAATCCTGATACGCAAGTCATTCACAGCTCGTATACGTCGTTCGCGTTCGATCGAAAAGTACCTCGTGGCGTTTTTGCGGAAAATCCGTTCTCCACTAATAATTTTCCTAAAACAACGGACGTGCATATACGACAACACCTATTATAAACAATTAAAAAGTGAAATTAACATAGATGGAAATTTAATAACAGAAATTTAATAACAGTTAGTGTGTCATATGTAATGTATTCTTCTAAAAACTACAAACAATTGTAATTATTAAAACGATTGTTAAAATGACACTGTTATATTGAAATTCTCGTTTTCGAACTCCTTGGAAATTCTTTACCAGGTAGAAGTGGTAAACTTTGGAAATAAAACTTCTTTTAAAGAGTCTAATATTACGGTACAAGTAACCTGAATAATTTCAGAAACACTGTTTACCTACTCGGAATTCACACTGTTGCTTTCACATGCTGATTTCATCAGTTAAATAGCACAATGTTTTTTCCAACCTAGTAATAAGGATATAGCTGTACACATTTCCATATCGTGTTTCCTAGTTATAGGCCTAACAACAGCGAAGAGCTCTTCAAATTCACCAAAAGTAACAGGAAAATATTTTAAAAAAATCAGGATCATTTTCTCGTATTTCTTGAATTAAATTATTAGTATGTCCAATATTTTCCTCAAATACAGACCGGACCCAGTAGCGACGACTTCTCTGTTTTTTTAATAAATAATATATCAATATTCTCTTTACATTTTGTAACTTTTTTTCTAGATTCAAATCCTGCCGCAATTAATGTTTTATATTGCTTCATTTTAATTTTTAGATAAAATATAAACAAAAATCCTGATAAAAGTTAGGTTAAGACAAGACCTTATAATCACGTAACGAAATATCCCGTGTTGATGATACATTTTTAATACAAAAGCGCGTAATACGCATATGCTCAAATTTTTCTTGTCGTGTGGACTCACCCTTAGATGATGAAATCTTATTCTTCGGAGTAATTATCAATTGATCAAAGTGAAAAAAGTGAAACTGATAACTTCATGTTCTTTTGAATACGCATTTACTTGTCATTGGGCTGAAGTGATCATGATTACCTCAAGTGATAGAAGTGAAAGTGATAATGACTC
This sequence comes from Diaprepes abbreviatus, assembly GCA_034092305.1. Lineage (NCBI taxonomy): Eukaryota > Metazoa > Arthropoda > Insecta > Coleoptera > Curculionidae > Diaprepes > Diaprepes abbreviatus. Next base: position 2,470,160 of record JASJET010000326.1, on the reverse strand, counting down.
AAAAGAATAGCCCTAATTTATAATGAGAGTGAGAATGAGTCCACACGATAAGAAAAATCTGGGCGGCTGCGTAGCGTAATAAGACATATGTCAAATTTCAAGCATTGTGATTTGTTAGATTTAAAAAAAGACAAAGACCGAAGATTTCCCGCCTAAATCTGCCTTTTCCAAGGTCATTACGCCAAATGATGTTAAACTTTTCAGCGGACTGCTTTAAAAATGGTGGAAACTGTTTATTTTCAATATTTTGTATGAAAACATAACCTATGTTTTTTTTAAACTTTGTTGTTTTATTTATATATTTTATTTAGCGAGTTTTGAAATAATGGATATTTATGAATTATGTTAAATTGTTTTAATTTATTAAAAATACTTGTTACCGAAGATCATTACTGCTTGGTCCTCAAAAAAACGATTTTTGTTCATTTTTGTATTAATTTTATAGAAATTGCAATAATACAGGTGTTCGTTATATAAATTAAAGCTTATGAAATAAAGGCCATTATATAATATAATTTCTATTCAACGACAATCTCTGATATCGAGACGCTAATCCACAGACATGCCCTTAGCTATGGTTACCAGATCAAATAATGAGATTCCCTGACAATATCCCTAACGTTTCTGTAAATATCCGGACATTTTATCTGAATGTTGTATGTTAAGGCAGTGAGATTTTCAAAATTTTTGCAATCAAAGCATCAAATGCCAATATCGAGTGAGTCTTCTCATTAATGGGAGCGTAGTGGACTACGGGGAAACATAGACTGTCTATATTGTTGTAAGCTTTGCCTTTCGCTGCCACCAATGTTATAACTTTGCTAGTTCTGCTTTTAGTTTATCACTGCTTTCGATGAATTCAAATAAATCTTCTAATATTACTTTTTTAATATTTTATTATAATGTTCACTAATTCATGAGGTAACAACAGTTTTTGTTCTTACTTACTAAATTAATGTTACTATTGTAGTGTTTTGATTTTAGTTCATCTTGTCTCAATGTTCATGGCCTAGTTAAATTCTATTGTGTATCTAAATTATATATTTTAGAGTCATAGGCGTACTAACACATATAACTTATAAATATTTATTTACATGATTACTGAAATGAAAAAGTGTGTATTTATGGGACAATGACAATATGAACAAAACTAATGGTCTCTGTAAAAAGTAAAGTTTTAGAGTTTCGGAGATTAAGGCATGCTTTTGTTTGAGCCTATTAGAACATAAATTTACTTAAGATATAACTGTTTCTTAAGGGAGTATTAAATATTAGACTATAATTATCTATTAATCCATAAGAGTAACTTAAAAATATATATAGTAATTTAATAACTAATAATTTGTAGTAATAGTTGGTTTACAACAATGTCTTCTGTTAAGGTTCTACTCTAGACCCAATTTAACTTAAAGAAGATATCATGTGAAGAATGTCATGAAATGGTTATAAAAGTCCAGCAATTGCCAAAAGAAACATCAAGCAATAAAAAGTATGAAACTAAATTTATTAATATACTAAATTAACAATTCATTCATTTTGTTAACGTTTAATCAATTTATTTTTTCTCACTAGAATGATCAATAAATATTTTTTCATTACTTATATTTTCCTCTTTTAATTTCAAAAAAATACTGACAATTGCAGTTTTTTCCTGTTTCTTCCTAACAAGGGGCTAAAATTTCAGACATGTCAGGAAAATTCCTGTCGTCTGGTAACCCTACCCTTAACAAATTTTATATAAACCTATTATAAACAATTAAAAAGTAAAAATTAACATTGATGGAAATTTAATAACAGAAATCCAGTTAGTGTCATACGTAATGTATTCTTCTAAAAATTACCAACAATTGTAATTATTAAAACGATTGTTAAAATGACACTTTATATTGAAACTCTCGTCTTCGCACTCATTGACAATTCTTTACCAGGTAGAAGTGGCAAACTTCGGAAATAAAACTTGTTTTAAAGAGTCTCATATTATTGCATAAGTAACATGACTAATTTCAAAAACACTGTTTACCGACTCGGATTTTTCAAACCTAGTAATAAGGGTATAGCTGTACACATTTCCATAGCGTGTTTCCTAATTATTGGCTCAACAACAGCTTTTCAAACTCACAAAGAGTAACAGGAGAATATTTTAAAAAAATCAAGATCATTTTCTCACATTTCTTGAATTATATCATTAGTATGTCCAAGCCTTTGTCCAATGTTTTTCTCAAAAACAGATCGGACCTAGTAGCGACGACTTTTCCGTTTTTTTAATAAATATATTAATAATGTCCTTATCTTTTGTAATTTTTTCTTTAGTTTTCTTTTTCTACATAACAACATTGCTGCAATTATTTTTTTATTTTCTTTCATTTTAATTTATACATAAATAAATATTATCAAAAAATCAGAAAAAAAGTTAGGTTACCACAAAAAAAACATACACAACACTTTACGACTGCACGATAAAAGTTGCTCGTGTGGACGAGACATTTTTAACATAAATGGGCGTAATACGCCTACGTCGAAATTTTTCTTATCGTGTGGACTCACTCTTAGGGTACGTGTGGAAAATGCAGACAAGCGGAACCCAAATTACCAATGTCAACGGTAGGCTATCTTTGAAAATTAAACCAATTTTGGAATAAGTTTGTTTAGCTAACCCATTCAAAATATTTAAATGTCTCAAAAATCATTTCAAAAACTTTTAAACTCTCTAAAATCTTTCAAAATTCCTAATATCCTTAAAATTGCTAAAAATATTTAAGTCCTTTAAAATCACATGAAAATGTTGAAATTTCAGTAAACTGAAAGCAAAAGTAAATTTAACAACACTTTCTGTAGTCGCAAAATCAGCTATTTCTTTCTAAAACTTTTTTGTTCTTTGTTGTCCGTTAACAGGCGATCAAAATTAGAATAAAAAGTAATAAAAATATATAATTCTGAACAACCAGTGAACAAACCTAACTACAGCTTGTAAGGGGTATAAATTTTAAAACTTATTTCCCTTTTTCATCTTTTTGGCATATGAAAAAAAAACACTTTCAGTCTTGTTTTTGCAACTATCTACATAAAAATAGCTGCTTTCTTTCGACTATGTTTAAAAAAATCTTCCGAACTTTACAATTAAGAGTATATAAAATCAATTACACTTATCTACAGAAATTATAACACATTATAAAAAAAAACAATATGACAAATTAGGCGTACTCTTATTTGACAACAACCTACTTTATCTTTTCGTTACTTAATAAAACACCGCTACAGAACTTAATTGAAGATGCATCTGAAGATATTTTATTTTTTGTGGAAAAACTATTGCCTTTTAGAAGAAAACTTGGGAAACAAAAAAGTTTCACGATAAGATGGGAAGCTAAATGAATAATCAAATGAAGTCAGGATCAGGAATCATACTAGGAATATGTATGCTGCTGGCATCCCCCCCCATCGAAAACTTTTTTCCTTTGAGTTCAGGAAATAGACCCGACTCTGCCTCTTAAACTAGAAATGTGTATACTTCTGGCATCTCCCCCAACATCGACAACTTTATGTTTCTTGCGATCGCCCCCTCCCCCCAAGAGCTTCGAATTCAGAAAGATAGATCCGATTCTGCCTTTTGTACTAGAAATACGAATGTTACTGGCGTCTCTCCCCCGTCGACAACTTGCTTTCGCTTGTCATTCTATACTTTTGTGATATCACCGCCGCCCCCCCCCCGCCCGCCCCCAAGAGAGAAGCTGGATCCGTTCCTGATTTTGCTACCACTATTCTTAAAGCTTATATTGTTACACAATTTTATACACAACATAGATGAATTTGTAGTTGAAGATACTGCATCACTCCTTTCTTGAGAGGATTTATGTAGAGAAATAACACGAAACGAGGATTGAGAGCCAACACCATTAGGAACACTTCATAACAAATGTCAACTGTGTACCATACTAGTTGTCAAAGATAAAAATTAACAGTCATAAAAGGGTATGCAACATTAATCTCCAAGAACATTGTCTTTCTACATTGACAAAGTTTTAAATTTTATACATAATACCTATTTTGTTAAGTTTATCTTTTACTGGTGTATTAAATATTTATACCCAGCACATTTTTTCTTTAACTTTTATCGAATCCAAGTCTTGTTTCTATTTTAAACAAATCACACCAGGCATTTCGTGTGGCGATCCAATCTCCATAAACAACAACAGCCGGATTCACTAACATGGTTTAATTTTAAAACAATCTTAATTGACAGCAGCGGGCTTAGACAAGAACAACAATAAGTCTAGCAAACTTTAAGCCCAAAAATACATGCATAAAAAATCATTTTGTTTTATTACTAAACTGGCAAAAATAAAGAATTTTATTTATTTTCGATACACAACTATTTTCCTTACAAATTTCAACGCTTTATCTCAAGATTTTTATTCCTAATATCCCTATATAAGCGTTTATTTAATTACATATGTGATATCAATTATGACAATATCATAAGCAAAACAATCTGGGCGACTATAAGATTTAAATTTCAAGGCAACTAGATCGGTTATAAATCTCAAATATTTTTAGTGAATCTGGCTGCAAGAGTTTTGACCTATAGGTTTTTTGGTTCTAGGTTATCAAAACTTTAGCATCAATTTTACTAAAGTAAATAATGAATAGTCCAACATAACAATGTAGCCGCACGACTCAAATCGTGAAAATGTGAAAGCCTATATATAATTAATGTCGGTAAATAGACAGGTTACCTCGTAACTCGGTAATATAGCAAGATATACGTGACAATAATGCTTTGAGGACCGAATTCTACCTATCGAGCTTTGTTTCACACAGCGACAGCGTATCTATGCTTCTTTGTCAGTTCCGTGTTTAGCATTTCTAGTACGTCACATTTGCAGATCTCTCATTGGTCCAAAAGTTACGAGAATATCGTATAACTTTGTACATTGTGGTATATCGTCACGTAAACGACTGAATCAAAGGCACCGTATGGTAACTATCGACTCCACTTGTTGCGGACGGATGTTATACACCACCAGCTTTTTGCCTTCACTTGTAACGCGGAAGGCACCGTGCCTTTATTCACTTCACTAAAAGAATACGGAAGTATAGTTTTTTACCGTACGATCAAAATTGGATAGTATAAAAAGAGTGTTATTGTTATCAACGATATAATAAATAGGGGGAGAGAAAATAGCTGGAGTGGGATAAAATAAAAGTGTACTATCGGCGTAACGAATTTCCGCTACCCGACAGGTGCAATATTTAAATATGCTGAACGTGGAGACAGTATCATAAAACATGAAAATTTATCATGTACATTTAACAATAAAAAGACATGGTCCGAACATAAATCTTTTTTTCCTTATGGAACTGTCATTGTCCCATTTGTGACAAAATACTATTTTCTGCGAAACTTACGTATCTTATTTTTAAAAAAAAAATCGAAGCAACGCCGCTTCTACAGAATTTTTTTATTCTGCTGACGTTCCCAATCATTTTTTGACATTTAGAAATAATGCGTATAGCACATTCAATGCATACCTGTTTAAAAAGGGACGCTAAACATGACCGTTTCCATCTAATGATAGGTATATTCTTTTGAGTAGTTATCACTTTCAGTTCTGTCACTTTAATTAATCATGATCACTTTGACCCAGTGACAAGTAAATGCATATTCAAAAGAACATGTTCACATAATTTACTCAAAAGAATACAGCCGATTTATCATCCACACTCTGGTTATCTTCTTTTCTTCTGTCGCTTATCTCTTTCATGAGTATTTTGCTCATGATGTTTTAAAATTAGGAAGGTGGTCTCGTAACGTATGGACCAATGAGAGCTCAGTAAGGTTTACGTCACATGTAAGAAAAATACGCCACTGATACAGAAAGATAGATCCCTCCTTTTTGTGCAAGATACAACTCGATATCGGGCAACTATGGTTATATTGAAAAACAATGTATAATAGCAGACATGTAATGTACTTCTCATTTTGCGACTGTGTACTTCCTTTACAAGAAAAGTTTAAAAACCGTATATATTTTGTACTTTTACATAAAACTTACAATCCTTCCCTTAATAGAACAGTCCTTTAATTACATACTATTGACTTTATCTAAAAACTTTTATGAAGTAATATTTTGTTAAAAGATAAGATTACTGTACCGTAGTTATATTCTTTTTTGCTAAACTGTAATTCAACTTTCTGAATGCCACTTGACCGGATTTATATCCGTTTAAAATCAACTACGCTGCCGTGGAGTAAGCCACGCCACATATAACCAAACTTTCTCATCTAAAAATTTATATATAAACAAATTTTCCTTTTTTAAGTTTTTTTTTTAATTTTTCGCAATTTAAGTTTATGAAAGATAATTCGGTGTTTTTTTTTTAATATAGTACACATTGATCAAAAATAGAGTTATGCTGGTTTTTAATTTGTTGTTTTTTTTCACATCCCTGACAATGAAAATTTTATGTTTCATATTATACCCCAAAAGATTAAGGTACAGACGCATGTTGTCTAAATTTATTAGTTGTTGGGGAGGTGTAAACACAAGTTACCATTTCAGGAGCAGATGGCAATAGCAATTTAAAAAAATGTTTTTGAAAGCTAGAATTTGTGATGAAAAATAACACCAACAGAAACCTCTAAAATTCAGCTCAAGTTCTGATTCATTGCTTTTTGGCATATACAATAAAGAAATGGAAACAATAGTCATTGGTTTTACCATATAAATTGAAGAGGAGATGTTATTGGCTCAACTCTAGAGTTGAGCAACTCTAATTAAACTTGACATAAAAGTCATACCTAAGCATTAATCATTTTTGCTTAGTATAGTGGGTACTTAACAGACATCTAACATTTCTACCATGTTTGCCACTTTACTTTTTGTTATGATAGTTTCGTTATTAAAAATTTAAGTTGTTCGTACAATTTTGGATATAGGTGTATTTTAAAGTCTAAATTAATTTATTAAACAAAAAACAAAAAAATAATTATTTACTAATATTACCTGTCATTTTTGTTTTCATTTGTACTTTTTTGCTTTTATATAATCCTGTGAGTGAGCATTTAGTCTAAGTGTAATATACACTGATAACTAATTATGGGTGAGAAAATCTGCACCTAAGTTATCAATATGTCACATTTTAAATGAATAGTTGGTTTCAATGGGTTTATGGTCTTGATACTGAATATTAAAAAATTACTGATACAGAACTAACAATGAAATGGCAAATGCTCCCAAACATGATATATTTAAACCGTTGACACCCATTTAGTTAATAAAATCTATATATTGTTTAGTTAAATTTACTTGTCAAATATTAAAAGCAAAAGAAATTTTCCTTTTAATTTCATATACGTTGATTTTATATTGTGTAATTTAAAATTTGTCACAAGTGGAATGAATCACTGGCTGGAGCAATATTTAGAGTGGTCTGTAAAATTCAGGAAATTTTACTGAATTTGCCTGTGTCAACCAAGAAATTGATTTTGAAATAATAAAGTTACATGGGTACTGTGTCATCCTGTATATATTTATTTCATTAAAAATTGGTTGTATTTTCTTTATTACTTACATATTATCTATTTAAGGGAATCTTTTACAGAACAATTGTTCCTCACTAATAAAATTATGACAGGTTTGGGGGAAATTAGTGGCCTATAAAACTAATATAATCAAGTCTAATTGGCTGGTAGGCTTAAGCGCCAAATTTTAAAAATATGTTAACAATAATTGAAATAAGATTTTCCCTAGAAAACATAGGTATATTTTGTTCACCTGACAGTCATATTCCTTTATAGGACATAAATATATTATGGATGCGACTTTTTTACACTGAGGATAGATAAGGCATCTTCTGAGAATAGATTACTGTCCACCTCTATGTACCATATTGTGCTATAGAAGTACTAAATGATGTCCAAATAATATTCTTTTCATATATTTCCATGTGTTTGCATTAAACTATAGGCATGTACTAAGAATGTAACCAGGATATCCTATGTATCTACCACCACCGAGCAAATTACTTCATAGGTTAGATACATATTAAGGAAGAGGTACATGGGATATTCCATAAATTTTTGATTAATATGCAAAAAACATCACACTAAAATTAGATTTTTTAAAGTTAGTTCTTAATATACAGCGTGTCTACTTAAGTTGGCGACATATGGAAAACTTTGTTTTTAGGTTCACAAGAACAAGTTATTCTTTATAAAAAGTTCTGCATGATCTAAGCCGTAAAAATGTATCAAGATAGATGACAATAATTCAGTTATATAAAGATTTTGTCAGATAATTTAGGTTTGGTTCAAGAGTAAAATACTTTTTTTTTTCAAAATATCCAAAAATATTGCATTAACAAAAATAAATTCATTAATTCTACCTAAGGTTCTAAGATTTTTTTTTAATGAAATAATTTTTTGACCTATTTCTAGTACGTTGCCTACAATGTGGCTAATACATTTGTGAAATATCATTAAGAAACCTGCCGAGTCTAATTCTGTGCTTAATTTTTTTGCACATGAATTATAAATATATTCAAAAGATAAAAAACAGGATACTTTTATTGAAAACAAAGTTATAAATAATAATTCAGCCTTAAGCTTACATCTCTAATTTAATAACATATTCAAAATTATAACAAAATTATGGTATATATATATATATATATATATATATATATATATATATATATATATATATTTAAGTTTCCATTAACCAGCTCCTAAAAAAGAGAAATACTTTAGTATACCAGATATGCTTCCAAAGATCATTAAGGCACCACAAGTGTATTTAGTAATCAAATAGCATGCCATTCGTAAAATATGGTTAAAGAAATTTTTTTTTCTAGCAAAAACTTAAACCTTCCTACCTTATGACTTTCACCAACACTTTTTAGGGCTATAACAACAGCATCATCTTTGTGGAGTTCTGATAATTGATTTCAATGTATCTACAAATTTTCTTGATGTAAAAAAATTTATTTGTATTTTATCATTTTAGATGTTTTAGCATGATGTAAAATTTAAAAATCAATAAAAACAGATGTTATACATGGTATTTTTATGCTTACCCAGTAAAACTTTTGCCGACTGTTTAAAGATTTATTCATTTTGGCTCCATCACAAAAATAAATATTTGCTGCTTTATTTGATAGCACCCCATATAAATTTTTTCTTTGTGTTTGTGGCAATGAAACCCCTTCGATTCTGTTTAGCTTCATTATCTAAAATAATGAAAATGATAGTAAAAAAATACATATAAATTTATATCGAAAAAGCAAAGACTTGTTTTGTTAATTCATTAAAAATAATACCAAAACCTACTTAAAAAGTCATGCTAAATAGGAATGAATAAAAATTTTAGAAAACAGATTTGATATTAAAATAGCAGTTGCATATAATCATCACATTAAGCAACTAATCACTTATAGATACTGTGAAATTAACTTTAAGTCTAGCACTTTACGTTTTAGGTATTTATTAATTTACAAAAGAGCAATTTGATTTAAAAAATTACTTATTGTGTTTTTGAAATCTTAAATTAAAAAAACTACAATACTTTTTAAAAAATGGCAAAGACAGTAACGCCAATACATACATACATCAACTTGATCTTTTGGCGCTTTTGCTTTACCAGAGAAAAGTAGCAAAATGAAAAAATATCTATATTTACAAAAATTTGGTTAGTTTAGGCTAGTGATAGATCAGTGTTGAAATGCAAAAATAAAAGGTATACTTAACTACAAGATCAAGTCTTAACAATCCGGTTAATAGGCCCAGGGAAGAAATTGAAAACACAAAACCATAATTACATAAATCTCGTGAAACACGGTGCACCACGCGCCACCTTCTCCAAAAACAAAGGTTATTGACACAAAATATCGGGGATCTTTTATGGTTACTGATTGTTTTTGGACGAATAAAAGAATAAGGATTGACCGCACAAAGTATAAACTATCTTTATGGTTGACTGTTTCATGGCGTAACTCAAATCACGGAACAAAAAAGTTATGATAAAATTAAACCGAACATGTGATGACAGATTAATTGGTATTCTTTTGTAACAAGGATACATAAAAAGAGACCAACAATATCAGTTGTTGATCGGATTTCGGAAAGAATCGTTGAAAATTAAGGATAAATATATTAAAACTGATCAAAAGATGACCATATTTATTGTTTGTTTACAAATCTGTAATCTTTTACACAGAATACAAATTGATTTTATAATCGTTTGAAATGTCAAAAGGAAAAAATGCGATGTTGCCACTTTGATATTTCACAGAATTTTCTGAGTCCCTAAAGTGTCGGCTACAAATGTAAACTTATACCGTATAACTTGTATAACTTATACGCAGTATAAAAGTCCTCAAACTGTAGGATTGGCATAAATATATATATATATATATATATATATATATATATATATATATATATATATATATATATAGTCTTTTCTTGGTTTTAGGTTCTATATTTAATAAAAACAAAAAACGATTGACGTTTCGCCCTTTATTCAAAGCATTTTCAAAATTCTTTCCTCCTAAAAATATATAATCAAAATACACCACATAAAAAACATATTTACAATTTCAAAAAACAAACAAGACACTTAAAAACAGTATTAAAAACTTTAAAATTTTTTAAAAATATTTAATTTTACCGGTACACACCTTGACATTTTGCTGCTCTGTTACTAAATAAATTTCAAATTTTACATCGTCTACTGAGGATACGTGGAATGCGAATGTGTTTTATTTTTTTATATTTTTTATATTTTACAATGCATAAAAAAAACAAATAAGGTATATGTTTGGTTTTATGTTTAAGAGGATATTTAATTTTTGATTCTTATTTGACCGGATCGAATACTTAATATTTTTGTTTAAATTAGGCTTGCGTAAATGTGGCTCAAATTTCCCATATCTGTTCTGTCGTTAACAGTGTTGTTATCTTTTTTAATTTCAATCATTTCCTTTATCTGTAATTTTTGGTAATTCATATCTTTGTTTTTTATAATGGTACTGTTATAATCAAAAGTATATTTTTCGTCCTGTGTATGTTTGTTTAACGCTGTTGAGGCGTTTTTCGTATATGTATGGCCATTTAATCTGTTCTTCAGTAATTAGCTCGTCATGCCTATATATTTTTTGAGACAATTTGTGCAAGGGAACGAATATATTATATTTGATTTATTCATGAGAGGAGTTTTACTTTTTAAATTTGTGAACAATGTATTTAATTTATTATGTGACCTGTGGCATACGATAATATCATGCTTTTTTAAAATGTATTTTATTTTTTCTGACAGTTCACTAGTGTACGTTAATGCCACATATTTTTGCTCTTTATGTTCTATGTTTTTTGTTTTTACGTTATTATAAAACTTATATGTTCGTTTATCAATTATTTTGGTGATAGTCATTTCGTTGAAATTATTATTTATTAGTGTCTCTTTTAATTTTTGCAGTATTTTTGTCGGAAATCTAGAGACGTTAGGGAGATAGCACGATCAGATAGACCGATTATAACGCTGTTTTTTTGAGTTATTGAATCATTAGAGAAATAGTTTAGATATCTACCTGACCAAGTTGGTTTGGTGTACCATTCAGTTAAAATTTTGTTTTTTCTGCGTATAAGTGTCATATCTAGAAAATTTATTTTATTATTATTTTCTGTTTCGGACGTGAACTGTAATTTTTCGTTGAAACTGTTAAACTCTTGGAGAATTTGATTTATTTTATTTTGTGGTATGGCTGCTATGCAATCATCGACAAAACGTTTGAAAAATATTATACTAAAATTTAATTTTTTTAAAATATTTTGCTCTAAATATTCCATTACTAACTGAGCAATGGTAGATGAAATTGGTGATTTCATAGCACATCCATTAAAGTTGGGATCCACTGAAATTTAAAATTTAAAACGTTTAAACAATACTTGCAAAAAAAAAACGATTGATTTTAATTTTTTAAATAAAAATATGTAATTGGTTCGTTACAATCGTCCCGAAGGTACAAACACTGATTTATTATTTTTTATTTTGAATCCCGCTTCTGAATAAGTTAATTTAGAAAGTAAATTGCAGATAATGAATTCCAGGTTAGGTTCAACTACATGAGTAGTTCAATCAAAATATGTAATTGGTTCGTTATCAAAGTCACGAAGGTACAGTTATTATTTTTTTATTTTGAATTCCTCTACCACCGCTTCCAAATAGGTTTATTAAAAAGTAAATTGTCAATAATGAATTTCAGGTTAGGTCTAATTACAAAAGTAACTATAACCCTATTTATTTATGTAGTTTGCAGATTTACAAATAATTTTTTGTATTAGAAAAAATAAACTTTCCATTATTCCAGGTTGAAATAAAAATTACTTATTATTTTACAACAATAAAAAACACTATTTTACATATGTTAAATAAGTTTTTCTCCACGTCTTTGTTGAACTAAATTAGCGTTATGTTATATTTTAAAAAATTGACAAAATAAGCCAAACAAATGATTTTCTTAAAATTTGAATCATTCATACAATGGAGATTACCAGGATTCAGTGTGCTATTTATCGCTTTCTGTTATATGTTGAAACTTACAAAAAAATATTTAACACGTATGTATTCTCGTCCTGGAATGCATTTTTGGAGAGGGAAGAAGTACTTTTAGAGCTTATAGCTAAAAACGTTGTTTTTTTTCAGTTATAATTAAAAAAGTTGATTTTTTCTTGTTGCATATTATTGGGTTGGAGACTGATACATGTCAGTTTTGCAATAAGAGCTTATTTTTAATTATTTTATAGTGGTAAAAAGGTTCTTTAATTATCGTTTTCATCCAATAAATGTATAAATTTATTTGATTTGATCAAAAACATTGTTAAAAAGTAGTGGCTGAAAAAAGATTAGGTATCTCAACACTCGGTTTACTAAAGATTTAATTATTATTTTTAATGTAAGCTGCTTCTATGAATTTATATATATATATATATATATATATATATATATATATATATATCAAATCATTTTAATGGTGTTGTTTATCCCAGGCGTGTTCTGCAATACCTGATCTCCACGTTTCCCGTATGAGTTTTATGTTCCTTAATTCTTCTTCTAGTGGACAAGTGAATCTTTCTGTACCAATAGATGGTACTCGACGACTAGAATATATATTACGGTATTCATGTTAAGTATGGGTCTTAATAAAAAAAGACCTTTTACATAGATCTGAAAAATTAGTTTCATGGGTGTTGGCTGTTTTCACAATAAAACACAGGGCACATTTCTTTTGAAGGAAAAAGAGACACTAACTAAGTGGGCTTATTCCTGCATCCACAAAAGACACCAAAATGTACCACTTAGCCTCACCTGTTACCCCTAGCCCTAAAAATACACATTTTTGGAATTATTTTTTTTTCTGAGAGATATAAAACAGAAAATCTAAATAAAATTAGACATTTATTTCATGGTCTTGAGCAAGATTGGGCATCTTATAGCTACCACAACATCGAAAAGAAATTTCAAAAATATCATTTTCTTATAATGTAGCAAAATGTATTAATAATTTAGGAAATATTAATATAGACACGTCTGTTTTAAAATTTAAGATGTTGAAGAAATTGTTACTTCAACCTCATTGAGGGCCTTTCTCTCTATTCACATAATCGTATAATTAATTTATTATATTCCTTCTACTTTCTCCCTAGTCCTTCCTTTTTTCTTTTTTCTTTAAATTTATAACATGAGGTTTGGCCCTAAATTTTTTATTAATACTGTAGCTTAGATTATACAAATATTACTATATCATTTAGGCCTAAACAATATCTGTATATTCTTGATATCTACCTTTTTAAGAATTATTCTTAACCGTAGAATTGAAATTTATCTTTGATCTTTTAAATGGTAAAATTGTTTATAATATTAAATGTATTTGTTATGTTATTTTATTGTGTTTTTATGAAGATTTTGAGAAATGTCAAAAAAAATTTTGGGCTAAACGTTGGGTGAGGTAAATGGCTGAAGTTCAGTTATTTTTTCTGCTGATTCTCTAAAAATACTGTACTGCTTTTATCTTAATAAGCAGCTGAAACTTTAAATTAGTAAGTAAAAGCATTATTTGACAAATTTTAGGAAAAACAAAACGAAATCTTATTCACTTAATTTTAATTAAATCATAATAAAAGGTCTCGCTCCAAAAAACTTAAACTTCTTTTTCCTGCCTTTTACTGCATAGTAGACCCTTAGAGAGGAGCAGATACATGCTACATACAGTTTTATTCAAACATGTATCGTGTTTACCTTTAAAAAAGGTTTTCATGCCAGAGCCCAACCAAAAATTCTCAACTTCTCCAACATGGGTCACAGGCTATGTGGCTGCTTATAGTATTCGAATTTAGATACAAGACTGCCTTTCAAGTATCATAACTCTGTATTTCACTGTCTTATTACCGATTATTTACTGCATAGACTAACCCCGAAGGCCGCATCCTCTCTAGTCAAATGTGGCAACGATATCCCTTGGAGTTTCGAGAGTAAAAAGGTTCAAAACAATGTGACATTACTAGATGGTCGGCATTCGAGTTGGTCGTCGCACGAGCCCTAATTGCCGCGTGAGATCACTGGTCGGTGGGGGGGTCGATCCTTGCCACGTTCGACCTCATCTCCTGGGGGCCACCATAGATCAAACAATCGTTTTGATGTTGGAACTTGGAATTATTTGTAGATAACTTACGTACCTGGCAGGATATTGCACTTGATAGAGCAGTTTCCACGCTGTGATTTGTTGAAACTCAGCCGTTGGCCTAGGAATTGTCGATAATCCCTCTTATTATCATTGCTCTATTAAGATAACACAAAAAAAATAATAAAATTAATCTATATTTACTGTGTAGTTTCTTCTTTCATCTATATATGAGAATTAGTCAGATTTTTTTGTGTGTAATTTCAGAACTTCAGAACACTTTATATATCTAGTTTAAGACATGTTGAGTCGAGAATATATTTTTTCATAGAGCAATTTATATAGCACATTACTTTATTTGTTGGCAGTCCAAGATTTCTAATTAGATTAAACTAAACCTATCATTAATCAGTCTATTTTTTGCTTTATTTTTTTTGGAACGCAAGCACATTTTCACTACAGAACGAGAAAGTTAGGTTTTCATATGAAAAGTAAGGTTAAACACCATATATTAGGATGTTCTGGTGACCAAGATCACTGGTAGATTAAGGCTAGGATTACATCTATTATGACGTTTCGTTTTACAGAGGTCGGCATCAAATTTGGCATTAATATTTTTCACGGTTTCTCTCCCTTTTTTATTGTAAAGTAATCCATAGCAAATAATGATTCATTTTGATTAGATAAAGATTTTTTATGAGTGTTAAAAAGTGCATTTTTTGAAATTTAATGGGCATTTCCTGAACATATTTTTACGGGAATTGTATTGAATGGATTCTTCAGTAAAGTAAAAATGTGCCTAATAAGGGTTCTTTAAACCATATATTCTGGGTTAAGAGAAAAACACTGTATATACTAAAAAAAATGAAGTCTGCTTCTATAGTATAATATTACTTTAAAAATATAGTAAAAAATTTAATTTTCCAAGAAAATTCTTAGAGAAAAATGTCATTTTACTACTTATTATCAATATACTTAATACATGCCAGGAAAGTTGAAATTTTCTTTTTGCTTGTATGAAATTATATTTTCTTAGCTAATATTACATCAAAGAACTTTACTACAACTCACTTGCCTTCACAGTGGGAAATTGAAACTTTTGTTGTATTATTATTGACATATTGATTATATATATTTAATGATATATCTTTATAAAACAAAATGTTGTGGTGTTATGTAATAATTCTTCGATATATGTAAAATTATAATAAAAAAGTAGTAATAAAACAACATTTAAAAAAAATACAGTGTAACCTAATATAACATTATAAATATTTTTAGAATAATCTAGATATAATTATGATATCATATAGGGGATAAATTCAAATAAAAATTGTGTTTTGATTTATTTTAGTCGTGTGCAAATAATAGTTTTTTAAGGGATGGCTTATATAGCACATTTGGTATTTAAACCGTTACAAAAATTGAGTAATTAAGGCATTCGACATATATTAGCCTATTACTTCAAGAGTTTTAATAGAGGTGTACAAAACTAGAAATATTTGGTTTAAATTCTAAATTACAAATTCAATGGAATTATTTGACATTTGACAAAATTTTTCACTAAAGTGTTTTTCATATGCTCTATGTCAATTTTCGTAGAAGCTGTTTTTTCACTAATCTCAAAAAAAAAGGTGTGGAATAGATTAATTATTTAAAAAACGCTAGGTATTTTGAAAAATTGTTCAGAGATGCTGACTTTGTTTTTTCTAGTACGGGCTTTGCAGGGTAACTCGAAAGAAGCAGCGCTATACTGAACTTAGATTTTTAAATAGTGATTCTCAATTTTTTTTGTAAGTTTTAGACTGCACTGCAAAATTATGAACATATGCTATTACTAAATATAACTATTTGCGATTTATCAACTGTTAAAGCTCGAAATAAGATACTATAATTGCCTACCAGCAAAACTGATTCAATGATCTGTTCCTTTGTCACATTTTATCCAATTGTCACTTTAAGTTAATTTTAACTGAAAATGAAGCTTATTGAGGTTTCGAATATACAAATTCTTATGATGATAAGATATGACGATAGGATAAAAACTCAAGAAGAAGTGAGTTAGTTATTTTAAGAAAAATATTCCAATCTTTCGCCAATTTCACCATCGACAGTGAGTAAGAATGAACAGATATTTTATCGACTTGGTCATTTCAAGATGTCGTAAGAAGTGGTCGACCAGCAACTAGTAGTGATAAAAAAGTAGAAGTATTATTAGGTCTCCACGATAAAGATCATATTAACTGGAAGGAGATAGCTACAGGAACATACTGAATATGAATAAGCTCCATCTTTTTAAAATACAGGTCATTCGAGAACTTCATAAAAATGATTGTAATAAGCATCTTCAATTTTGTGAACTGATACGGAAATATATTTTTGGTATCATATTTAAATTAAAAATACTGTTTTGTTCCACTGAATCCACTTTTTACCATAAGGTGATGTCAACACCTAAAATTATCGATATTGATAGAATATAAACCTAAATTGGATTAGAGAAAGACACATTCATTATAAACAAATAGTAAAAATGGAGGGTAAAATCGTGGGCAATATCGTTACAGGATAGATCCTTTCGATAAAAATTTCAATGGTCAAATATATTTACAATTTCTATAAAATCTTATTTATGCTTTTTTAACACTGTGTTCCAAACAAGAGAATCCCGGTTAACTCCATCTTGTGCGCCCCCACAGTGTGCAGAAGAAGTTTGCGCCTGATGATCTTTTCTCAAACAGACGGACTGGAAGAAGGGGATCTATTAAATGGCCGTCGAGGTCTCCAGACTTAAACTCGCTTAGTTTTCCAAACTAAGGCTGTTGACACAGATGATTAAAAGAATCAGATTATTCACGAAATATTATATATATATATATATATATATATATATATATATATATATTAAAATTTCTCTAAAGATTGTATGCCTTGCGCCATCTAACGGCATCGGTTTTAACTGAAGTCGCGGTTGCGCCAGATTTCTATACCTCTAACTTTCGTTGATTTTCCTATCCGGGAATTACCTACTTCTTTCTGTTGCAGTTTCGGGTAAATAATATTGTATTTTAGAAATATGTCATGTCGAATATTTTTCCAATAATTACGATACGGTTTTAAAAATCTCTCAAAATATGCATTTTGACAAGTCTAGTATTGACATTTCGGGCGAATTCAGCATTTTCTTTGTAACTGGTAGTGCAAGCTGTCTTGTAGAAGACAAAGAGTAAAGTCAGCGTTTTAATGTGTTTTAATATTTGATTTGATCAATTTACACCATAATCAAATGACTTTGAAGGGCAAGATCAAGGTCACCATGAGATGAATTTCCTACAATTTTCGTCTGAAACATTTTCCTCTAAAATGCCAAGAAAACATTCTGCTGTTCTGTTACTTGTAGAACATCTTGTATAAATTAAACTAGTAAGTCAATTTTTTTTTGATAAATTATATACTTACGATTAAAAAAGATTCCTTAAATTGCAAACGGTCTGTTTAAATTCACATAACAGATAATAATGCATTAAAAGTGTGTCTACATCGTATAAAATTATCTGTAATGTCATGTTTTGCATGTGAGCAAAATGGCACAAGGTGTGGCATCTCTCCAACCACTACAAATCTCTCATACTCAACCTAGAATTTATTATTTAAAGAAGCATTGGATTATATTTGAAGAATCGGGATTCTAAACCATAGAATATTGGTTAGAAATTGATATATTTCACATTCACCTAATTATATATCGCAGTGTAATTATTTTAAACCGCTCTAGCGCCATTTTCTGCACGTTGTTAAGTTTTAATCTTGTAAATGCTCTCCCAGATTTCCTTCTTTAGGTTATAAGTGGGGTTTACATTTAAGATTACATCTTTAATCCAACTAATTGCTTTTTTTTGTTGTGTTCTGTAAGAGTTAATCCCGACAAATAGTAATCTTTTAAGTTATCTTCCTTTGGATTTTGTTTGATCTTAAACCTATTCTGTCCTTTAAATCGTCGCATTTTCTTAAATTTTATGCAGCCTATATATTGTGCCTAAATACCATTGTTTTTTTTGGGGGCTCTCGATCATTTTTTTTAATTATATTATAAAAAATTTAGGACCTTTGACGTTTTGGTTTATTTGTTTATTAAACCATCTTCTGAAATTCAGTTTTACACTAAAAGTGAATTAAAATTAGGGATGTAAGGATATGCACTTTTGCCTATACGATAACGATATCGATGCGGACACTGCCAGCTTCAAAAGGAGTAAAAAGTAAAAAGCTCTGGGTTTAGGATAGAAAATATAGAAACAGATCAAGGAAATGCGAGATATAGTTGTATATGTCAGTGTATTTTTTTGAGTTATCGTCCAAGCGCTTTCGGTCTTGATTAGACCATCCTCAGGGCTCAGACCTCGTCAACACACCTCAACTTTGCCATTTGGAGAGCAATCTTGTCGGTGCTAGAAGTAATGAAAAAAATTTTCTTTGCTAATAAATAGGTATCATGTTTCTTTTCCCGGAATTTGCTCACGCCAATGTGACAACACTAGGTGTACTTCAGAGTTCAATTTTGAGACCTTTCCAATTTATAATCTATACAGTTCAGGGGAGTAGAAGGTTGTGTTTTCCAGGCTTGTGCGGATGATACCCAGTTGAGTTTTTTTTTCCCGCCGAGTATCATATAGCTAAGTTTATACTTAATAAGGAAATCGGGGACATATATAAAATTTCGAAAAAAAAAATTAGTTTTAAACTCCTCTAAATCAGTACTTGTCTTTTATTGGTAGACGCAAGATACCCAATATTGAAAGTACTGTACAGCTTTGAACTGACGGAGTGGGTTTGCTGAGAAAAGGATCCTGGTAGTTTATAGGTCTTGATGATAGAGCTGGAGCCGGAGAGTTCAGCACGATCACAGAAGTTCGAAAGTTCTACTCTCGCGGACAACGTGCGACGATTTTTACAGCGGAAATGCTATTCTGCAGTGTGGCCATCTCTGTAAGAGGAATTTAAGCAAGAATAGGATAATAAATATATGATCAGACAGTAGGGCTGAGATAAAGGCACTGAAGTTCAGTGTTGTAACTTCGCGATTGCTTTATGAGTGCAAGGATATACTGAACAATCTGACAAGGAATGGTTGCACAATCAGGCTCTTGTGGGTTTCAGGTCACTAGGGAATACACGGAAATAAGGAAGCGGATCATTTGGCAAAGATAGAGTCCGAATTTCAACCAATTTTCATTGGCAAAGGCAACTAAAATTCTTACTGAAAAGTAAATTTATTGAATCGTGGGGAGGAGCTTGTGGAACAAGATTGCTGTCGTAGATGACTTGACGTGCAGAAGGTGTATGGAGGTGGATGAAACTGTTGACCATGTTCTCAGAGATGATCATCACTCAACGAAGT
The DNA here is from genome assembly GCA_034092305.1 of Diaprepes abbreviatus. Lineage (NCBI taxonomy): Eukaryota > Metazoa > Arthropoda > Insecta > Coleoptera > Curculionidae > Diaprepes > Diaprepes abbreviatus. The sequence goes on along the minus strand of JASJET010000326.1, from coordinate 2,450,086 downwards.
GAAACAGAAATATATCGGAGATACAATTTTGGTGGGATATAACAAGCTCAATGAGGTCTAGGTATCGATAATGGAGTACGCATGCTTTCTAAAGAACTAAAAGGGGGGTGCCAACCACTAGTAGAATAACCTTATATTTTGAAGCCTAAGAATGATAAGACAAAATGATAAGTATAAAAATTGTAGTAAATAAATAATGGAATTTTGTAGTAATTTTAACGTCAATCTAATAGGAATCTTGGACTTCATTTCAATGTCTAACTAATTTTTTCAAATGGGAACAACTGTTTTTCATCGTAAAAATAAAATCCATGATAAAAGCTAGTAAAGGCTGACCATTAAAGACAAAGTTAGAACCTAGCCTTACCTTTTTGACACATTCTTGTAATATTATTTACCCATTCTAAATATTAACTAAAAATAAAAAGGAAGAAATAAATTATTTAGCACGACCAAAATAAATAATCTTATTCCGATAATTTGACGAGCACCCATTAAGTTAATTAATTATTAAATTAATTAGCTACAAACTTATTAACTTTCTTGATTTATTATAAATGATAATTTGCTTTTTTCAACAAGAACATTTTTGTATTACTGTATATTAGCATATCTAGCTGCACGAGTAACTTTGTAGTTTAAAATTGACTTCAAAAAAATTATTCTGACAGTAAACATGTAGGTTGCGTGGCATTAAATAAATTGGAATAGCTATAATATATGTTATGTGACTGAAAATAAATGTTTAAGATTGTCGTAACGAGTGTATTTTCGTTAAATATTTAATAAGTTTGAATATTCCTATAGGAGTATGAAGTAAATATTAAATTTAAAGTACGGTTCCTTTACCCATGTGTATAATATTCTAAAGATAAATCTTTACTACTGCCTTATTTGATGAAAATATATGCATGGTGTATCGTCATGGCTAAGACGGATTTGCATAAATAATGCAACTTGATTTAAAAAAGAAATAACATTTTCATATTTCACCATGCAGGTATTGCTAGACGAGTCACAACTACTGATTTTATATTTTTTACGATGAATTTTGTAATTATTTAATTTAAATAGTAAAAAGTATTAACTAATTTATTAACGGGAACGTATAAAAACATAATAAAGGGTGTTTTTATAGAGGTATAGAAATTTTAAATGGAATAAAACAAAGATGAATTTTTTAAATTGACATGAAATTTACTTTATTCGAAAGGTAAACTTTTGGCATTATAATTTAAATATGACTTCTGGAATATGACCGCCATGGCTGGCTCGGATGTAGTCTAATCTGGAGGTCCGATTTTCGATGACTTTTTCCAACATTTGCGGCCGTATATCGGCAATAACGCGGCAAATGTTGTCCTCCAAGTGATCAATCGTTTCGGGCTTATCGGCGTAGACTAGCGACATCACATATCCCCACAGAAAATAGTCTAGCGGCGTTAAGTCGCACGATCTTGGAGGCTAATTCACGGGTCCGAAACGTGAAACTATGCGGTTACCAAACGTGTCCTTCAATAAATCAATTGTGACATGAGCTGTGTGACATGTTGCACCGTCTTGTTGAAACCACAGCTCCTGCACATCATGGTTGTTCAATTGATGAACGAAAAAGTAAGTAATCATGGCGGTCACCATTGACTGTAACGTTCTGACCAGCGTCGTTTTTAAAGAAGTACGGACCAATGATTCCACCAGCCCATAAAGCACACCAAACAGTCAGTTTTTCTGGATGTAACGGTGTCTCAACATACACTTGAGGATTATCATCACTCCAAATACGGCAGTTTGTTTATTGACGTATCCATTCAAACAAAAGTGAGCTTCATCGCTAAACAAAATTAGCTTATGAAAATCAGGATCAACGGCAATCTTGTTTTGGGCCCATTCACCGAATCTACGCCTTGCTAGGTGATCGTGTGGCTTCAATTCTTCCACGAGTTGGATTTTGTAAGCACGCAAACCAAGATCTATCCGCAAAATCTTCCATAAAGTGAATGGACACATATCCAATTCCTGTGCACGATGGCGGATAGACTGATTCGGGTCTTCCTCTACGCTATGCCCTACAGCAGCAATGACTTCTTCTGTACGCACTGTACGACGTCTCTGTGGATGCATATTATCTTTTAGAGTAAACGTGGTGCGAAAACGTTCCATAGTTAATCGAATTAATTGCTCTGATGGACGATTATGTTGACTGAAAATGGACGTAGTGCGCGATACGTATTTCGAACAGAACCATTATTTTCAAAATAAATTTGCACAATTTGGAAGCGTTGTTCAGGCGTCAGTTTATTCATGTTGAAATGCCAAACTAAACTAAACATAAATCACTTGAGAGCTGACAAAATGGCCGCCAGTTAAAAAAGTGTTGCCAACTTAAAGTTTTATACCTCCATAAAAAACACCCTTTAAATATTCGACGCCAATACCAACAAAAATAAAGATCAAGTCGATGGACTGTAGGTTGAAGCATAAAATACCTTTACCTGGAAATAAATTACCATTGAGAGAAAAGATTGAATTAAAAGCAACATAAAAAATAAGGAGAATTATCAGAGATGAACGAGGAGGGATGAATAAAATACTCGAAGTGAAGCTGATAAAAAATAAACATGGGTGAATTACTTGCAATCCATATATGGGAAACAAGAAGAAGCAAAAGTAGAGGCAACTTCAGAGATAATCACGAATGAAGAATCAAATAGTGGACAAAAAGACATAGAAGAGGTACAGAAGAAACTGAGAAATAGAAAATCAGCAGGAAAAGACAGCTGAGTTTCTAAAATATGGAGGGTCAACCAGGCGGATCCAAGGGGGGGGGGGGCGGTGGAGGCGATCGCCCTCCCCCAAGAGCTTTGAGTTCAGGAAAATAGCCCCGATTTTGCCTCTTGTACTATAGTTTATTCAAGAAGTAGAACGAGTAATAAGTCATTTTTTACTTTTTTTTCTTAGCAAACTCTCTGTGTTCTTTAGTCTGGTGTCTTTGTCAAAATCCGTTAGACACATATATTTTTCATAGGAATGGGTTTGAAATTTTATGATCAGAAATACCGGTCTATAATAGTGGACTATTTGGATTGGATAACAATAGATATTTGGATGTGTGAAGTGTTAAAAAGTATTTTAATCTCTGTCGTAGATGTCGGAAGGAGGTTTATTTTATCACTAAGTATTCATGGCATAGAATATTATTTCAGTAATAAACTTAAAATAAAAATTTTTTATAATATTATTTTATTTCTTATGATTTCTTTATAAATAACATACATTAGAAAATATAGACAATTTTGATATATTTAACATAAATCACAACTATATTTTTATTATTTTTAATTTTGGCATAGAAACCGTTTTAGGCTCATTCAGACTAAAACGTAGCCTTTTTCTCTCAAAAATTTCTAAGTTATAATTTAAATACTTACAAAATCCCCATTGTCAAAAATACAAGAAGTTAAGCATATATATATATATATATATATATATATATATATATATATATATATATATATATATATATATATATATAAATATTATTAATTAAAAACATTTTTAGGACATTTGACGTTTCAGTAAACCATCTGCAGAATTACAATTAAATACTAAAAAGGGATTCAAATGTAATTAATTTTTATATGTTACGGAAAATTTAAATAACAAATTGTGTTTACGCTTGTAAACATTACGTGTCTAATTCGCAATCAAAGTCAGTGAAGCTATCTTCGCTCCAATTAATTATAATTGGTTCCTCTATCTCACCGATAATGAGATCGAGTTTCCACATTTTCTTTTATTCTTTAATTATATGGATTTTCATCAATTTTCTGCAGCAGCTATATTCAAAAAATCTTTCAAAAGTTCAGCTAAATTACTAATTTTATAAGTTGTGTTATTTCCAGTAATTCTACCTTTTACTTGAGAGATATTTTCTTCTCCAACGGACATTTTCCCGACGATCTAGGAGAATAGATTTCCTATCTGGTTTTTCCCAGCAAAAATTGAGTTCTCTGAGCAATTTCCAGAGCTCAGTTCCTTTAATTTCAGGTAAATCCCGTTATTCATTGATTTTAGTTAGAATTTTATCGACGATGGGGATCTGCTTCTCATAATAAAATGTATGTACAATTTCTGTTATTGCAGTTTACATTTCTTCTTCCAACGAGGTTTTTCGTCTGCCTGTGATCGAATGTGGCTTGAGAGTACTAACAATTCCAGTAATTTTTTTTCTTCTTCAGTATTTGGTACATAGTAGATTTTCCAACTCCTGTCATGTTGGAACACATCTCAACAGAGCTTTTAACATTATTATCTAGATATAGATATCTTAAGGCATCATAAACATTCAACTTAATAAGTTTTTCGTTGAGAAAAAAATGCCCTAGTTTAACGATTTTGGAATAAATATAGATGTGGAAGCCATATATTTTGGGTATTCCACTAATTTCAATTAATATATAAAATCAAACACAAACAAGATAAGTCACTAAGGACACACTGTAAGGTGAACTTTTCTCACTGACAGAAATTAAATTGTACTATCAGAAATTTTAATGTAGTAGTAAATTTATAAAAGTTTATAATATTTAAATCGAATTAAATATAATTAGATTTACGGCAGTCTTCAGTTACCTGCGGCACTGGAGCAGGTACGTTGGAGGTTTCCGTAACAGTTTTATTACTCTCTCTAGTTCTTGAATAGAGTATACAAATGTATATACTTGCGATCGCCACTCTCCTTCCCAAGAGCTTTGAGTTCTGGAAATAGAACCGATTTTGTCTTTTGTATTAGGAATGTGTATGCTGCTGGTACTCCTCTCCGTTGATAATTTATTCTTCTTGCGATAGCCCCCCCCCCCCCAAAAGCTTTGAGTTCAGGAAAATAGACCCGATTCTGTCTCTTATACTAGGAACGTATATGCTGCTCGCATCTCCCCCCCCCCCTATCGGCAACTTGTTTTTCTTGTGATCGCCCCCCACCTCTCCAAGAGTTTCAAATTCAGAAAAATAGACCCGATCTTGCCTTTAACACTAGAAATGAGAATGTTGCTGGTGCCCCCCTCCCTCCCCGTCGACAACTTGCTTTCGCTTGCCATACTGTACTTTTCTGTTATCACTGCCCCCCCCCCCCCAAAGAGAGTGGCTGGATTTGCCTCTGCGGTCAACGCTATTACACCAACTGACCGAGCTCATTTCAAAAAATATAAAACAACACAAGATATTTCACGAATGGAGATTTAGCATCCTTACACGAATGCCTAAAAAGGGAGATATAATCGTGCCCAACAATTATCAAGGAATTAATTTGCTAAGTATCATATCAAAACTAACATCTAAAATTATAAAATCGGTAGGAGAATAATATTTGCACATGAGCAATAGCGATTTAGAAGTAGAAGTTTAAGCACAGATACTGTATCTGTAATTAGATAACTGAAAGAAAAAGCAATTGAACACAATATACCCGTCTATATATATATATATATATATATATATATATATATATATATATATATATATATATATATATATATATATATATATATATATATATATATATATATATATATATATATATATATATATATATATCTTTCATCGAATTAAAAAACCTTTCGACAGAATCTAACTAAATGATGTCATCCATTTACTGTATAACGGAAACATTTCATTAAATTTAATTAAAGCTATTGAAAATGTATACTTCAAGTACAAGAATTAGGAAGGGAGACACCTTAAATCGTTCACTGTTGAACATGGTGATGAATGAGATTATAACGAATTGAAGAAAACAACTGAAAATCATGCGATATGCAGATGATGCAGTAATAACAGCACAAATCGAATACGACTTCCAAGGAATGCTTCATTAATTTAACATGAAAATCTCTTCAGAAAAAATAAATCGCGCGATTTCTTGTCTGAGCTGCATGTTGGAACTAGAGGGAAGCATCATCGAATAAAACATTGAGTCCAGGTATTTAGGAATAACACTGATCAGTTTAAGGGAACTAGGAACTGAAGAAAAAGATCAAGGTATCAAAAAAAAATCAAGTCGCGGGATCCTTGAAATATACAATTTGGAGAAAGAGATCACTACACATTGATACAAGAACGCAGTTGTATAAAGTTGTCATAAGATCCATTTACAACGGAAGTATCACCGGAGATGACAAAAATGAAATAGATGATGGAAACTGCAGAAATAAGAACTCTGACGTATAGAAAGAAAAACATTCAACATAAATGGAAACATGCATATCAGACGAACACATAAAGCGAGAATATCAACGAATAGACAAAAAATCGGAAGTAAAATAGAACAGTGACATTAAAAGAATGAACGAAGATAAGAGAGTCAAAATAACAATCGACCATTCCTACATATGATATAGATTTGTAAGATTCTAACAAAATATTTAAACAACAAATTGTTAGGGGTAACCTGAAGAAAAACAGATAGTAATATAAGGAAGAATACTACTATTAACGTTACGGCAACACATTATATATATTTCTAGAGAGCGTCTCGAGCTAGATAAATAGCCTTCGTAAAGGTCAAATGATACATTTTCAACCAATCATCGAGCTGACTGCTTACAGGTTTTTTCTTACGTGATCAGCTCACGACAAACCGATTACTCTTGCTACTGTGCCTTCCAGGTGTTTTTTTTGTAAAGTGGTTCTTGCATACATACGTTAACTCCTCATGAGGAAGAGAGTTTGTATGTAAGTTCTTTAATTTTATTGATTTATTAAAAACTTTACAAATAATACTCAGCTGTTGTTTTCTCTACTGACAACAGGTGGTCTTTAGAAAACAAAAAAACTACTTTATAAAATATGTTTGGGTACAGCGATTTATAGATAAGTATATTAAAAGGAATAATACATACTGCTACGAACTTTATTGCGTTATATACTATTAGTTTGTATTTATACTTTGTGAGGTTTTAGATATGTTTTCTACTATTTAATAATCTATTTAATCAGTTTTAGCTCTATACGTCTATGAAAGCAGGTCTGAAACTTTTTAGAACATTTCATTTCCTTATTTTTAACATGAAACGCCTATGACGGAATGTTTAGAAATCGCCAGATTACTCCTTTTTCTTATTTTCCTTAGACCATGTAGTATGAAAACTTTTCTAGAAAGATCCGTAATCTTCTGGTATCGACCAAAAAGGTATATAAAGGGTCCAGATCGGTTCTCATGGACAGTTTATTTTGAGAGCTCGTTGATGTAACTTGGAAGTATTTGACAAGTGTCACAATTGAAATTGACAATAAAAAGCTTTAGAAATAATAGAGTGTGTTCAATAATACAGTATGTGGTATAAAGATAGGCCGTCCGAAACAATACTTATGTAGAAGAGTAATTCTTTAAAAACACAGTTTTACAAATCTCTCAGAATAATCTCAAAAAAATTACAATATCAAACTAAAAAGTTCCGCGAAATATAAATATTATAAATACTTTGATCTGCTCAATGGCAGCCATTGAAGTAATCCTAAACACTACACTTCTACATATATTTGTAGAGAGTATAGCGAAGAAGACAATATATGGGATAATGAGAGATAAAGTCAGAAAACAAAGGCCCAATCTCTTATCCAGAAATCAACAAATCTGGGACATGTTCCAAGACGAAATGAAAAAGAAGTTAAATTTTGTGAAAAGCTTCAACACGAAATTGAGTCGTAAAAGTGAATGGGGCAGAAATACCATTGAATCACTTAACAGAAATTTTAATAAATAGTATACAGATCCAAAACAACTAAGAGAATCGGAATAGGAGTGTATGGACCTAGAACCAGACACCATGAAAGCTTGGATAAGTCATCTAGCAGCTTCCAGACGGAAATACACATCATCAGAAAATGCATTCATTTCAGCAAAGAGAAAAAGTATCGTAGATTATTTAGAAGCCATCAATGCGCTGGCTTCTTAAATAATCACCTTCAAGGTAATCTGGAAATACTTAGGAGAACTAAGCGACTTAGGTAAGTATAATAAGGTCACCCTTCTGTAGATGCCGGTACACACCAGGGTAGAAGGGAATGGAATAATAGACAAGCTCGCGAAAAAAGGGGCTGAGACATCAACTCTGGGGCACGAACCTTTCTGTGGAATCAGTAGCAGTGTAATGCTGTTAGAACTAAAAAGAGGAGAAGAGAGCAAGGGATTCAATTACTGGATGTATCTGAAAGGAGCGAGAGAAGCGTAGATATTTTTTGGGAACTACGACGAGAGAAGATTCAAGTAAAGCATAAGCCTAAGCAAAAACCAAATTAGAGTTCTCACCTGCATCTTGACGGGGTATTACCACCTGAAGTGACACTTCAAGAAACTCGGTTTGGCAGAAAGAAAAGAAAAAAGCAAAGAGTGCATATTTTGCGAGGAAGAGGGCGAAACCAATATTCACATTCTTTCACAATAGGGCGCTTTTGAAAACTCCAGAATACGGTTCTTGAAAGCACACCAAATAGAAGAAAGGAAATTACCCACTTTAAAGCCGTTCAATATTCTAAGGTCCCTAAAGTAAATAAGGCTGGAGGAAATGCTCTAATCGGGAAGGTATCCCTAACGACTTGGCAGCAGAAGGGGAACAGAATAGATTTATTTGGTCGCAGTAAACTCATCCCCAATTCTACATACACGCAACAATTTGACAGGTTTAAACTGCGCGGTCTCAATAAAATATAACCTGCATCCTACAACACAAAGTTTTTTTCCCATTTTGAAATTATCAACTCGAGCTATAAATCTTGAGACTTTTGGTGAAACCAGGAGTGTACTGGTAGAGTGGGAAGTAAACCAAAAATTGCTTTGCCCTTTAAAAAGAAGACCATGAAGATGTAAAGGTCTTTTTTCGTTCAATTAATTTTTAGAAGGTTGAGGAAAGTATAAAAAATTCCAGGTTTCATTTTTTATACTTTATACTACATACTATTCTAAAGTCATTTTCAGTTAATTATTTCTTTTATTATTTAAATTACGTTCGAGTAATATATTGAATATTTATATTTAAAATTATTCGCTTTGGTTAAAAAATATTTTCAGCTTATAAAAACATAAAATTAATTATATGCTTTTGTGGATATTTTATTTTGTAAATAAATAAACAAACAAAATATTTTATATTTGGTCGAATATTTGTTTAAAATAAATATTGTTTTTTAAAAAATTAAAAGACCGAATAATTAATAATTTCAATTGAAATATATAAGCATGATAGTCTCTAAGAAAAACGTCTATTTGTGAACCGACATATAATATACGAGATTATATATAAAAAATAACTTCGTCCATAGAATATTAAAATTTTTTTGGGGCTAGCGGTCATTTTATAATAAATTAAAAACATTTATAGAACATTTCAGTTTATGTATTTCTTAAACCATCTCTAGAATTACAATTAAACACTAAAAAGGGATTCAAATGTAATTAATTTTTATATGTTGCAGAAAATTTAAATAATAAATTGTGTCAACGTTGGTAAACATTACATATCAAAGTCAGTGAAGCTATCTTCGCTCAAATTGATTATAATTGGTTCCTTTATCTCACCGATCATGAGATCGAGTTTCCACATTTTCTTTTATTCTTTTATTATATGGATTTTTCCCAGCTTTCTGCAGTAACTTTATTCAAAAAAATCTTTCAAAAGTTCAGTTAAATTACTAATTTTGTAAGTTGTGTTATTTCTAGCATCTCTATCTTTTACTTGAGGAGATATTTCCTTCTCCAACGAACATTTTTCGGACGATCTATAAGAACTGATATGCTATCTGGTTTTTCCCAGCAAAAATTAAGTTCTCTGAGCAATTTCCAGAGCTTAGTTCTCTTAATTTCACGTAAATCTCGATCTTTATTGATTTTGGATAGAATTTTGGGGACGCTTTGGATCTGCTTCTCATAATAAAATGTATGTACAACTCACTTTATTGCAGTTTACATCTCTTCTTCCAACGAGGTTTTGAGTACTAACAATTCCAGTAATTTTTTTCTCCTTCAGTATTCGGGACATAGTAGATTTTCCAAGTTCTGTCATGTTGGAACACATCTCACAGAGCTTTTAACATTATTATCCAGATATTAATATCTCAAGGTATCATAAACATTCATCGTAATAAGTTTTTCGTTGAAAAAATGCCCTGGTTTAACGATTTCGGAATAAATATAGGTGTGGAAGCCATATCTTTTGGGTATCTCACTAATCTCAAATAATATATAAAAACAAGCACAAACAAGATAAATCACCAAGGACACACTGTAAGGTGTACTTTGCGCACTGATAGAAATTAAATTGAATTATCAGAAATTTTATTGTTGCAGTAAATTTATAAATGCTTATAATATTTAAATATAATTAGATTTACGGCAGTCCTCAGTTACCTGCGACACTGGAGCAGGTACGTTGAAGGTTTGGGTAACAATTTGATTTCTCTGTCTAGTTTTTGAACAGAGTATAGGAATGTAAATGCTTGCAATAGCCCCTCTCCTTCAAGAGCTTTGAGTTCAGGAAAATAGAACCGATTCTGTCATTTATATTAGGAATGTGAGATCACCTCCCCCCCCCCCCCAAAGTGTCTGGGTCCGCCCCTGCCTGTATGCCTAACAAGATTCTAGAGAAACCTGGACGGAGTATTCTCATTTATGCTACGTACTAATAAGGACGACTTGTTTTAAAAATAAATATCAGACGTTTGACATTTACGAGCCTCTAAACTAAATTACAATTTCTAATATTCGAAATACTTCACGGCGTGTTATTTCCTTAAGTACCTGAGTGTGACGTACGCCCACTTGCTCCTCATTTATATTTATTAATATATATTAATGTATTTTTTATGAGGTTCGTGTACTGGCTGTAAATATTTATATTAGATTTTTACGAAAACACACCCACAAGAGCTTTGAAAGTGAGTGCCTTATTAAAACGCTTCTATATTTTAGCCCAAAACCTTTTTGTAGGTAATTACAAGAGAAACATTTTTAATTTATTTTATGTGTTTATAATTACCTTTTACCTTATGATAACAAAGTTACTTTTACCCGAAAATTACTAAATAATATAAGAAAAAGTTTTACAAACGAGCTTGTCTGTATGTTCGAGATAATCTCAAAACTTCTGAATAGATTTTGATCCAGGTTGTGGCGTTTAGGCTGTTTGTCTAGGAAATTCATGATATATAGGGTATCCCAAATTCGATACTTTGTAGCATTTAAATTTACCAGTTTGCATCAATGCTACATGTTTTTAGTAATATGACATAATTTGTATATTTATACCTGATTAAATTTAATTATTTATCCTGTAATTTAAAATAGTAAACATGGAATTTGTTTTTTTGGTTCACAACTCTTATGGTCTTGTAACTTATCACTCTTTCTCCTTAACAGAGTTTGTATATTGCTGTAGTTTATATATCACATTCTTTGGTTTGAATTTAAAAGTCGTAAAATATTTTATTTTTAATAAATTCTCATTTGTTTACATTCCATTTCAGTATTAAAATTATAAGGTTATAGTCGGTAATGTTGTGGATGTAGACCCATTCGTTGACACGAGCACGGCATGTCGAGACCGACCATTTAAGGTTGAGTATACAGTATGGAATTTGAAGCAATTTTTTTGAACTTTGTTTTAATCATGATTAGTAACTTTGGACTGTTTGATCATAATTTTCTTTTTGATAATTTTCCATGGCTTGGCAATATATGATGTTTTACCTGGTAATCAGTGTAAGTTCAGAACTAGGTTAGAGTGCTCCAGGTTGAGAATAAGGTTGGCACTGAAGCCAGTCTTTTTCATCTTTGGCTTCATCTCACTCCTTTTAATGTGATTTCTATTTTGATATTGCTGGCAAGGCTTTCTGATGGTTCTGGCCATAGTTTTTCTGTCCGTGTGACCACGACTATTTTAACCCTTACCCTGCGTTTGGTTGGTGAGTTGGAAGTGGCCCTGTGAAGCCCCCATTCATCCACAACAACAAGAGGAATCCTAGCAACAGCGCTGGATCAAATAATAGAAGTGAGAGGTACCATTGCATAGACAAGATAGGAGAAAACTTTAAGTTAAAGAATTGGAACTCTACATCAATTTTTTTACATACAAACAAAACAATATAAATATATTTTCATTTGATATAATAACATGTAAGAACTTTTTGATAACTGTCTTTATAAAACTTAGGTTATTGGAAATTAAAGGTTCTAGAACGTTTGCGGCCAAATTTTATATAACCTTTTAAAAACGAGGTAACAACCATAGTTATCAAGAAAGAGTATAAAAACATTGTAGGTACCATTCTAATTTATGTACATAATAATTTTTTTTGGAATAAAATGGAATTGTTATTTTGTTTTAATTAAGTCGTTTCATTATGGAGCTATACACCAGCAGTCAATAAATTAAAATCATTCCTCATACCTATGTGTTTTTCTGTTTAATCACTAGGTAAGTAACACAGATAATGTAAAACAGGTGGCGCCTATTGGATAATCAAAGCAGAACACAACAATCTCTAAAAGAGATACGAACCTAGCCTCCGACATATTGAGCTGCCGAACGCATCCGTTGCCGTACCCTGTAAAAAAGGAGATGCCGCAACTTTTATAGGATTTCTCGTAAACTACTATAGCTAGGAGAAAATAAATATTTTATTTTGTTTTGAAGAGAAGGAGTAAAATTCAAAAGTGGTCCATTTTTAAAGTGAGGTATAAGTTTTCAATTTAAACAAAATAAATACCTGAATCTGTAGTATTATACAGGGTGCAGCACCATATTTTCTATCTATATACAGAGTCTATTGGAACTACGTTTTAAACTATTTTGAAATATACACAGTGGCTCAAAAAAGTTTCACAGCAAAATTGTCAAAATTTAACTGCAATAACCTGTATAATATTGCATATTTTGACAGCACCAGCCAAATAAGGCCAAGAGAGTATTGAATTTCAAATACCCGAGACAGCCTTTCCCGAGATATTTAACTATTTTTGAAATGCCTTGGTAAAACCAGGTTCCCTTAATATGTGGAATTTTGAAGAACGAATGTGTTCTTGCTGTCCAGTGTTGTTTGTCATAAAGTTAGCTATACTGTTAGAGGATAACCATTCTATTGTAAATCGAATTTAATATATGCTATCTCTTTTCAAGCAAATTTGCATTGTTGTATATATATATATATATATATATATATATATATATATATATATATATATATATATATATATATATATTGGTTCGGTCAAGAGAATAAAAGATTAATTTATTTCCTCATAGATGTTTTATTGTTTTCCGGTCACAAACGGTTCGACTTTATTATTGGTCTTTATCAATGTGTTTTCTACAAACAATTTTCGAATAGTCTGCAGTTGGTTTACATGAAATTTAAATATGTAAAACCTATCTATAACAATAGCAAATTCTCAAAACATAAATAGGTAAATATTAAAAATTTTCACAAGAGATCGTCGCATTTTTAAAAGTAATTTACAGTAAAAGTACTCAAAACATAATAATTTAACACGTTTTACTATATTAAGACCAGGAATAACTGCATTAGGTGTGCAAATTAATCTATTTTCGACGTTTATGTGTGTGTGGTTTATATTCTTTATAGTTTTTTATTATCTTACTGGGGATATGTAAAAACGACTTTCTTAATTAAATGTTAAAATATATTTTACTGAAGTTTTTTATGTCCGTTTTATCATTCACCGCATTGGGATTGTTCTTAATAGAAATAATTTCCAGAAACTCTCTTTTTTGTTGATTTGATTCGAATGTAAGAATCTTTGTTTCCTGAAAATTGAAAGTATGTTTTTTTCATTTTGGTGTTTAGTTAGTGCTGTGGTGTTCTTCTTGTCGTATCGGTGTCAATTTAAACGATTTTGTAAATATCGGGTGGCGTGCCCAATGTAAACCTCGTGACACTCGTTATCAGGTATTTCATATATTAAGTATGTCTGTCGATTTTTTGGTAGTTTGCTCTTCATAGAACCAAAAAATTGTCTCACAAAATTCTCACCTTTATGGGCACCTGAGATGTTATGTTTTTTGAAATAACTTTGTTAATTTTCAAATAACCCCTGTATATATGGTAGATTTAAATAGTTGTTTTTCTGTTTATCTTTTTTTTCTTGTGGATTTCTTTTTTTGGATAAAATATGTTGCTTTTTTGAATTAAAGAATGTGCTAATAAGTTTTGATGGATAACTATTTTTTAAAAGTATTTGTTTTGCTTGTTTTAATGCTGCGTTCACTAAGTCCTATAGCATGGTCTGCCAAATCAACGACAACAGATTCTTTTTGGGGCATGGGATCCTGTGAAAAGTAATTTATGTATCTGCCAGACCAGGTTTGTTTTGTATACCACTCAGTATCCATTTTGATTTTATTATGGTATAGTGTCATGTCAAGAAAGTTTATGTTGTTGTTATTCTCGGTCTCTATTGTATATTGGAGTTGTGGATGATAAGAGTTGAAAACATTTAAAATATATTCATTTTTGTCCTTTGTTATGGCAAAAAAATTTGTTGTGGTTGGTTTGGAAAACCATGCTATAGGACTCAGTGACCCTCTATATGTGAACGCAGCAATAAAAAAAGTAAAAAAAAAATACTTTTAAAAAATAGTTATCCATCAAAACTTATTAACACGTTATTTAATTCAAGAAAGTGGTATATTTTATTCAAAAAATGAAATCCACAAAAAATAAAAGATAAACAGAAAAACAATATTTAAGTCTAACATATATATAAGGTTTATCTGAAAATTAAGAAAGTTATTTCAAAAAACACAATATCCCAGTTGCTCATAAAGCTGAGAATTTGTTAAGACAATTTTTTGGTTCTATGAAGAACAAACTACCAAAAAATCGACAGACACACTTAATATATGAAATACCTTGTAAATAATATCACAGTGTTTACATAGGCCAAACAACCCAATTTTCAGGACACCAAAATTCGTAAAATCGAATCAAATCGACAAAAAGAGAGATTCTGGAAACTGGAACTGACAGTTCTCAGCGAGTAACGAGACGAACTGCACTTGAAAATGCCAAATGAGATTTTGGCGAAACGTCGTGAAAATGATTTTTTGAACGAACGGATTGAAACCCGGAATAAACTATTCATTCTACCATCCGTGAAAATCTACGATATAACAATATATATATAAATATATATATATATATATATATATATATATATATATATATATATATATATATATATATTAAAAAGATTGCATATAATTCCCCATCTTGTTTCAACACAATGATTAGATCTAAGGTTGAGATATTATTCAGTATGTGTTTCCTCCTGTATACGTACTGAAAATTTAATTATATCCTTTGAATTCATGATCGTGACTCTCATACGATGAAGGTATCATCGAATATATCTCAACCAGATTTCCGGTTCATTGTTGTTGTTTCTTTGGCATGCATTTAAGGCCATTCTTTATATATTGACTACGACTAGAGAGAGCGAGGACCCCACTGGAAGCCTACAGTTCTGAAGGAAGCTCTTGTCTTTTACTTGAAAGTAAGCACGACTAAGGCAACACTTCAAAAGGTCCATTACCTCGTTCAGTGGTAACCCGTTTGGTTATGATAATGTGGTATCATTTTAAAGTCTACTATTGATTATGTTTAATGACTGTTCTAATGGCATATTAGTATAGAAACTTTCCACAGCAAAATTTGTTAATCAATTGTTTGACCTTAAATTTATGCTATTAGTAATATTTACAAAATGTGTGGAATTTTTGACTTTCTAAAGGTTGTATGATTTTTGTGAAAACTTCGCTAGTGCACTTGCTGGGCATCCACTGATCTTAATGATAATTCGTAAATATGTGGTGGCTTACTGAGTAGCGTAGGATTTTTGACGCTTGAAATTTTGTTGAGTCATGAGTTAATAATCTATATTTTTGTTTTTCCAGGATATGCCCGATATTTTTTTTTATCGTATACTACGATGTTAATGATTATCATTGCATTTCTTTTGTTTGGTAGTAAAATTTTGATTTATTCATCCTCACGAAGTTTTCTACAGACTAATGTTTCTTTCTTCTTTTCCAGGGTTGATTTTAATTTCCACCTAACTCATCAAAATTGTTTTCATTGACTTATATTTATTCTACAGAGCTTGTGATGTCTGAAGCAGGTTTTATTTTAAAGTGATACTGTGAAATTATGACCTTTATTCAATAATTATTTTCCTGCTTTTATGAGTATTTTTTGAAGATAAATTTATGATAGTTTTCTTTAAAGATGTCTGAGATGAAGTCCGTTGTTTTTGTTTTACATAGTCCTTATTGCAAGATATAATTACAAATTTAAAAAATGAGTAAAACTATGATTTTTTACATATACATCATTTCCTTTTCAATGATTGCTTAAAAGTATGGGAATCCTTTTAATATTTTATATTTGCATAAAATAATTTTAAAATCGGTGGCCTTTTTATATTCTACTTTATCGTAGAGCGATTCCATTAAAAACCTATTTAAATTTAAATTCAAAAAATGCGGGTGAACTAAATGCAAATACGGATCACAGAACTAATAAAAAGATATAAATACTTTTAAAATGGCGTGAACCAATTGCAACTAAAAATTTTAATTGGATTCGCTGAATTACGTATTTAAATGTAAGTAAATAGGGCAAGCATTTGCCTACAATCTCGGCTAGCAAGGTTCTTGTGGAAATTAGCATATTCAAGGATCTATTTACACTGACATATATACAGTGTGTTCAATTATGGCCAAAGAGTGGCTATATCTCAAAAACTTTGTATCCCACGATTTCAGGATATATTCTTAATTTCACTGCTATGGAGCGTATTTACTATGCTTCTATAAATATTTTCGTTTTCATGATAAATCGGCATTAAACTTTTATTAATCTGTATTTTTCCCTACTAATTTTGAAAACACTATTTTTACATTGTTGCCATAGTAACGCCGTAATGACAGGTAATCATGTAAATGTTTAAAATGCTTTATAGGCCAGTCAAATTATGTCCAAAAATAGCCTTGAATTGCTTTAGCAGTGACAGTTTGACTTTCTGGATAAATCACTCTGAAATGACGCCAGAAATGAAATTTTATCTCCAGGCTGAAAAGGAAGCATTAAAATACAAAAAAAATATTAACTAAAAAAATATATCGATTTTCTTATCAGTTTTATCCATTATATTTTCAATAAATATCATTTCTGGGACCAGAGCCTTTTTGTGGAGTCAGTAGCAGCGTAATGCTGGAAGAACTAAAGAAGAAGAAGAAAAGGTTGAGTAAAACCAGCTCAGAGTTTTGACAGGTATCCTGACGAGTCACTGTCACCTAAAGGGACACTTCAAGAAACTCGGACTGTTAGAAAGAGAAGAGTGCAGATTCTGTGAGGAGGAGGACAAAACCTCTATTCATATCCTAGCAGAGTGCAGCACTCTAGAAAATCCTAGGATGCGGTTTTTGGGAGCACACCAAATTGAAGAAGGGGAACTACCCACCTTGAAGGCGTTCAACATCCTGAGATTCCTGAGGGACCGGAGGACCTGCTCTAGCCGATAAGGCAACTCTTACGACTGGGCAGCAGTAGGGGAGCATAATAGATCCACCAGGTCGCAGTGTACAGACCCCCAACTCTACGCACATACATACATACATGGGCATTTCTGTATCTATTGAGATTGATCTGTAGAACCTTCATATTTTTATTGTGTTTGAAGGTTACATAAGTTTCCTTGTCATCGTATCTTTACATCTCATTGCTTCCGCTCGATACCTAGCCGTTTCACATACAGAACAGGAAGTCTTCTTGCTCCAATTTTTTACTGCTGTTACTGTTATATGAAAATATTTAATATCTTGCAACGTCTCAACTAATATTTAGCATTTTTGCCACCCTGTTCTCTCCATAAGTACTAAAAATGTCGAAAAAATTAGCAAAATTATCATTTTTTCATTGACAATATAAGGTTTTCTTAATTTGGTTGTTAAAACTTGTGCTGAAAGATTTGATATTTATTACATACAATATATTTTAAATAGTACTTATAACATTGAATTTGAAAGCTCGGTGTTTTTCCAAGAAATAATGATAAATTTTAAGTGTAGAGTAGTTTTTTCTTTGTTTTTTGGTAAAATAAGGAGAAACTGTTGCAAACTAACACCTTACAACAAGGGATATGTAAAGGAATTTTCTAGAAAAAATGTAATTTTTTGAAATTTTCTCACTCTAAGTAATTATGAATACTTTTAACTTGAAATTAGTAAAATAGGCTGTTTTTCCTAACATAATGAAATAACTTATTTCATCAAAATTTATTTTTTCAAAAAGATACATGACAATTTATACATATATGCGATAATTTAGTCCATTAGTTTAATAAATATTTATTTAAATGACAAAAAAATCCGAGTGCATTTGAAATCAACGTGGGTAGCAGATATACAAAAAAATAAATATAAATCAGTATAAACAAATTGCATTGTTCTATTATAAATTTAAAATTGAAAGTCAATAAGTTTAATTGCAGGGACATTTTGTGATACGCATATTTTGACTTTTTTATTATTTTTTGGTATATATTTAGTTGATTTTAATTTCAAAGCTTTATTTCCAGAAATATATTTTATGTTTTATAAATTTTTGATGAGAAATGTATTATTTGTTACTCTATTTATAGATTGTTAACTAATAGTGGGTTGTACTAATTATATATCGGTTTAGTATAATTACAATATTTACTTCTCATCATAAAAATTTTACTTCTTAAATTTTGCAACTATTTGACATTTCCTTTTAACAATTTTGTTACAATTGTTATTAATCCAGCAAATGTTAAGACCACCATTATTAATTCGGTAATTTTTAAACAAAAATTTATATTTGAAAAAAAAAAGAATCATAACACAAAAAATAAGGTTTAAGAAAAAAAAATAAGAATTCTACGTACATACATACATACATACTAGTTCATTTTTAGTTATAGTGGTTGATAAATTAAAAACTATTTCATTTGGGCATAGGACATATATTAGAAAAAATGTTAAGTGTTTTGCAGGGAGTCTTCAAAGGTATATAAAATTTGGGATATTTATTTAACAAATTAAAAATGATTTTAGCACAACTTCTTTTGAGTCACCCTCTATAATTTAATATATTGAAAAAATTTCATACCAAAAGAGCAAAGTCGACGTCTCTGAAGGATTCTTCAAAAAAACCCGGTGTTAAACAAAAAATATACTGCAGACTCTATGTCTTCATTGTATATGAGTTATTGTTAATACATTAAAAAAGGGTAAAGTTACACAATATTGCGCTTAATTATATTTTGCTCATTTGCGGTAAAGTAACTGCCTTTTTACTAAAGTTATTACGAATAATTTTATTGAGTTTGCCGACACTTGGTGGAACTCCATATCATTAAAAACAACGTAGCAAAACTTGATTCTTACTTAAAAATTCTACTTTAATTGAAACTTGAATAAAAAATATTCAACATGTTTCGCTACACGGTAGCTTTCTCAAGAATTAGGTTTTCTAAAAAACTGGACGAGTACCAGCCTATAGAACAAGCTGAACCTAAACAAATTTATAGCTCAAACAAACATCTATTAACAATAAAAGTTTTCGGAAAAGTCTATGGAGTAAAGCCTTTATAAATAAATTATCTGGTACTCGTAGACTTACAGAAAGCCTTTGATACTGATAACTATTGAGCTATAATAGAAACTTTATAAATATGAGAATAGATCAGATATATGTAGTTGAATACATATATAAATACGCAACACTGATGATAAAGATGTGGGATAAAACTAAACCTATAAGACCTAAAAGAGTAATAAGTGAAGAAATATATTGTAAATAAAGTTGTTAATTGAATTGGGAAGATAAAGTTGTACTAATCAACAATAAAAGACTAAACTGTTTCAGATAGGTCAATGATTACGGAAAAGCTTAGGATTTGCATGATGATCTTTATAGAAAGGCGGTGGTGGAAAAATCCATACTACCGAACTATATCAAAAAAGATGACTCGCTGGGACAGCAAAACTTTCCGAAAAATGGATATTGGTGGTATACTGATGGATCACAATAAGATGAAAGAGCTGGAACCGCATTGTTCGGCAGGAGAATAGGAATCAGAGAGTACTACCCTCTTGGACAACGTGCGACAATCTTCACAGTGGAAATTTATGCTATTCTGCAGTGTGACCATCTCTGTGCAAGGGATATAGATAAGAATAGGGTAATAAATATATGCTCAGACAGTAAGGCTGCGATATTGGCACTGAAGTCCAGTGTCGTAATTTCGCGACTACTGTATGAGTGCAAGGACTTATTGAATGGTATGACAAATCACGGTTGCACAGTCAGACTCATGTGAGTCCCGGATCACGCATACGCGGAAATGAGGAAGCGGACCGTCTGGCAAAGTTGGCTTCGGCAACTGAATCATATAGACTTCAACCAATTCTACCTGTCCCAATTGTTATTGGACAAAGGAAATTAAAATCGTTGCTGGAATTTGCAAATTTCGTGGAGGGGAGTTTCTGGATTGAGGTGTGCTAAGGAACATATAACTAGCGCACGGTGTACTAAGGAGCTTCTCTCCTTAGGAAGGAAAGAATAGTAGAGGGATTGTTGACATTGTCACCCGAGGGGCCATCTTCATAAAATCGGTGTTAAAGACGACCCGATGTGCAGATGGTGATTGGACGTGGATGGAACTATTGACCATGTCCTCAGAGAGTACCCAGCACTCAACGTACTGAGACATGCATATTTTGGAGATACTATTTTGTGCCGGAAGCAGTTAAGCAAGTTCAACTAACGAGACTGCTTGGATTCGCAAAGATGATCAGCATCGAATGACCTGCAATTATGGTGCGACATAAAGGGCCTTATAGAGACCTAGGCATCGGTGATCTAGTATCACCCCCCCCCCTTTTATTCATTCATTGATTCATTCAAGGGGACTTGTTTGGGTGGCGTTTTGAAAATTGATCTGCAGACTAAATATACTTATGTACCTTTGAGCAAGGGCATTTAACCAATGTGTCCCATCAGCGCTGGCATATGTGCGAAAACATGAACATGAACAAAAGAGTCACGAACAAATGTAGAATAGTTCAATAGTGAAAGATGTAGCGGAAATCTTGGCAGAACTAAAGTGGAACTATACCATCAATATTGCAAGTTATAATGAAGAAATGTGATCAAGTAAAATTCTTAAATAAAGACCATGTCATGAATGAAAAAACAGAAGCATATCTCCGACACCACACACCACTGACTTCAGCTGGTTTCCTGAGGGTCAAAGGTGAACCAAACTATAAGAGATGGAGGAAAATAGGAAAGACTTATGTTGAGAAATAGATCGCTAAGAACGTCTATGGAATAAGACTACATTTTTAACAGTACTTGTTTGTTTCCAATTGCTAAGAAAGAACAGGTAGAGCTTTCCAAGCTCAAGAGTAATTAATGGTTTTTTTTTTTGAATTTGACAAAATGTGTTCCCAATTTAATTTGCAAAAAAAAAATATATTTTTTCACAACATATATCGTAGCAATAAAATGATTTAAAGTTGGGTTCTATGATCTTCAAGGGACATTAGAAAAAATGTTCACTTAGCCATGGTAAAAACAATTTACTTAGCATCGCATAGTAACGTTCAGTAGTGACAACTTTTTCTATTAGTGTGTCAAATTTGATATGAATACGTTCAGTATTTTGTGTTTTATGAAATATTTTTCAGACAAAGATGAGTGCCATGCAATTAAAGCATGGCAATGCCATTCGAATTTTTAACAAAGGAATATAACTGTTTTGAATATTTTAAAATACTCATCGCTATGTTTCAATTATACGAAACCCATCCTTTGTAACAAAACGCTTCGTAAAACACAAGTTAATGAAAGAATTAAAGTGGCATATTATGTACCAAAACTTTTCTTAGGAAATGTTCTACTCATGGTGAAAAAACGAGAGTAGTTTTCAATATTACCTGAACATACAAAGGGACATAGTGGCGAAAGTTTTTTGTGCATTACGTAGTGATGATTGATAAAACAGTTCTTATATGAGCACGCCAATATATTGTTTGATCAAATTAGTATAAAAAATCTTGATAACAAACATTGTCATCAACAAATTCTTATTTATATGCAAAACTCATGTTTCGTTTTATAAAAACGTTGATTAACAAAATTATTACGTATCAGCACAGTTAATAATTCCTTTTTTGGCAGATCGATATGAAAGCATTTTCCCGCCTGACAACGGAGCGTTTTACTCCGCTTGCTATTACATTTCCCTGCATAAATCAAAAGCCAGTAACAAGTGGGTTTTTTTGATTTATTAGATTGAATTCTATGACTAAATATGGGAAACGTGGAACAGTTTTATTTTTCATACTTTTAATTTGGTTGAATTTTAATGGTTTGCTCAATAAAATCGTAAAATTCAATTTTACGGATCTAATAAAACTATAGTGAAATGTCTAAGAATAGTTTAGGATATGATATCAAAATATCAGACAACAATGTATATTAATTTATAATTGCTGAAGTAGTTATGACATTTGGTTTGTGTCTGTTTTATCACTCATAGCGGATCTCTAAATGACTCTACATCAGCAATTCGCAACCAGTTCGGATTGAATGAAATCTAGGAAGATGACGTTTCTTTGAAAGAATTTCGATACACGTTCCCTATTTTGAGGTTGTAGAATACGATTTTGGTCTTGGTTTTCCATAATTTTTCTTCAATCTTGCGGAAAACAGGATCAAACACTTTCTAATTTAAGTTCAGATTCTTTCACTAAATCATGAAACTTTTGTTATAGTCATCAATTCTACACTGATAAAAACCTCTGTTTTATATAAAAATTCCAAAATGTATGCCTTTTTTATTGGAAAAATCAAAAAAATTTAAATGAAATCAATCAAAACAAATAAAAACTAAATAGTTCCCGCCATTGAATGGTGACACTTTCCCAAAACCCTAATAATTAGCGGTGTCGCCAGACTGCAAATACGATTTCTGTGAAATTCACACGTATTTTTGAGTAGTTATGATTAATTTTACGCTTTTTCATATATTATAAAAATATAAACTAACCAAAAATTTTCGGTGGCTATGATTAATTTTACCCCCCTTTATACATTACAAAAATTATACTACATTGTTCCCTGAAATGGATAAATTTTATCGTTTATACCACGAAATGATAAATCTGGGTTAGTTTGGGTTAGCTCAGATTAGTTTTAGTTTTCCAAATTAACCAAATTTACGCTAAACCTGAACTAACCAAAACAAAACAAAATTTTGAGTGGTTAGGATTAATTTTACCCTTTTTTAAACATTATAAAAATTAAACTATGTTGCTGACTGAGATCGACAAATTTATCATTTATACCACGAAGTAAAACTCTAGATCAGTTTAGCTTAATTCAGATTAGTTCCAGTTTTCAAATTAACCAAAATCAAGCTAAGTCCGAACTAACCAAAACTAACCAAAAATTTTCGGTAGTTAAGATTAAAATTTAACTCTTTTTTATATGTTACAAAAATTAAACTATGTTGTTGACTGAAATCGACAAATTTTATTGTTTACATAATGAAAATATGAATCTAGTTCAGTTTAGGTTAGTTCAGATTAATTTCAGTTTTCCAAATTGGCCAAAGTCAAGCTAAACCTGAACTAACCAAAAAGTTTGGGTGGCTAAAAATAATTTTACCCTATTTTATACATTACAAAAATTAAACTATGTTGTTGACTAAGGTGGACAAATTTTAAAGTTAGTATTTTACATCTGGCAACGTCAAACGAATATCAGTTATTTTTTTTTTTAATCTGATGATTCATGACGTTTACGAGACACATTTTTGATTTTTCGTTGAAAATATAAGTTTTTCTAAATTGGTTCGCTAAAATTTATATAAAAATAGTTGAAACATATTATATATAATATATTTTAACCATTACCATTGAAAATCAACAGGTAAGTTCAGTGTTTCTTTCATAAATAAAAATGGTTGTCGTTTTTTGAGATTTCTGGGAAAAATAATGAAAATCAAGGCTAAAATCGTATTCTGCAACCTCGAAATAAAGAGTAAGCATCGAATTTTTTTCAAAAAAACGTCGTTTCTCTAAACTTTACTCAATCTGAATTGTTACCAGCAATTCTTAATCATGAATCAGCTCGGTTTATGCTAAAAAAACAAACTAATCAACAAGGCCATAGAAAAACATAAGATAAGAAGAAATCTGGTCAATACTATAAAATAGGAAAATATATCCATAGAAAACTAGAAATTTAGAGAAAACAAGACGAGTTATCCAAACAAACACAAACAAACAACTTTTAATTTCACGAACTGTCTCAAATACCAATTAGCAAAGAGAAGACAAAAGCATCATTAGGCAACAGCTTGTTTATTACATTCTATGTGTTTGAAGTAAAATATATATTAGAGAGACAAGGTGACTTTTGGAAATTAGGAATAAGGAACACTTAGAGATACAGTGTCGTAGTACATGTTTGGAGCAATTATCGCTGTATATAGTATTTCGGGGCAACAGTAATTCATAATGAATAAAAACAGAATATATAAAAAATCATAGAAGTACCCATATCAAAAATAATAAGGATATCTTTAGCTAATCTAGGTGCCCATATATGTTTTTGATATCTATTGAAACTTTAGAATTCAATTTTTTGCTGTAACTTTTGAAGTAAGGGAGAGGGAGCATAGAATATTGTTGTTCAAAAAATACTGTAACTCTGAATTGCCTTATCCCATATTTATTAACTTTGTGTTACTTAGGAGGTAATTTTTTGAAAAACAAAAATATATAAATAGAATTTTTGTACGTTTCTAAATAAGTCGCAAAAGGTTTTTTTTTATAAATTGATATAGAAAAATAATAATTTCTCAAAAATATACATGCAAATGTAGGTGTTTTTATATTTTTTTTAGCAAAGATTATTAATATTGGTCGTATACAAACCCTTTATCCAATATAGGCAAAAATAAATTACTGTGCTGGAACTGTGGGTAATATCGTTATAGGACCGATCTAATTTGACCAAAATTTAACTGGTGAAAGACATTTGCAGATTCTACAAGAAGATCTTATTCCTACTTTTTGGACACTGTTTCCTAAGTAAAAGAATTCAGATTTATCGATAAAAATATCTAGTTTCAACAACAAGACGGTGGTTTGCCAGAATGCGCAGGAGAGTTGGGCGCCTTTCTTAATGCTATTTTTGCAAACAGCTGGATTGAAAGAAGGGCACCTATGGAGTAACCGCCGGAGTTTCAAGACTTAGATCCTCTTGATTTCTTTTTGTTAGGTTACCTTAAACGTCAAGTTTTTCAAACTAAACCAATTGAGGTAGAAAATTTAAAGAATACACTTATTCAAAAAATACGGTTAAGTAAAACAGAAGTAGTCATAAATGTTTAGAAAGAAATTATAAATAAGGTTACTGTAAATTAGTCAATGGAAGTCATCTCCAAAATGACAAATTAACTGTTGTTACTTCTTTATTTCGAGTTTAAATTTTAAATAAATAAAAAGCAGTTATATTTAGGTATATGACATATAACAGAACAAATGTTCAGAATTTGACAGGGAGGATAAAATGTACAACAAATTAGTGATCACCATTTAACCTAAGTTGATTAGATTATATATACTTTAGAGTCACCCCGTATTAGTTAATAACTCGAAAAATTCGTACAAAAAAAACAAAGTTTACGTATCTGAACAATTTTTCAAAAAAAAAAACAGCATTTTTTTATATAATGAATTTATTCCAGATATTACGTACGTATTGTGTAGTTTTTACAGTATTCACAAATTTAAATATTTTAATATGCCGTTAACCGGCAATTTAATATTCAAACCAAAATTATTAGTTTAACACGTGTATGTCATATCTGAACAAATTGTAAAAATTATAAAAAAGTATATTTTATGTTATGATTAACCATGATCGGTAAGATTATCCCACAAATTGCGCATAAGTATAGGAAATTGAAATTTTTAGAACGTATATATATATATATATATATATATATATATATATATATATATATATATATATATATATATATATATATATATATATATATATATATATATATTTTAATTAAATTAAAACAGTGTTTTTAAAGGCAACAGTTGAAACTGCTATAAAAGAATGTTGTTATGTTAACAATTTATGATTATTTCGGATTAAAATGTATCAAATGTGAGCAGGCAGTAAAAGTAAGTTCTATATAAGACTGAATAAATTTTTGAGACCAAAGGGTAAACAAATAAAATTAGAAGTATATAAACCACGATATACTTTCACTGCTGAGCTAATATTTTGACTCAAATTAGAACACTAAGAAATGTATATCATGTCTAAAGAAATTGTGATCATATAAAAAAACGTGCGTCATATAAAAATGAATTATGATAATAAAAATAAGGCTGCGAATCATACTATTTTGAGTGGAATTGTCTTAAAACCTTGGATTTATATCAAAAAGTAAATATTTATAAAATTTGTTTTCTAAAATTAGAAGTATATATACCACGATATACTTTCACTGCTGAGGTAATATTTTGACTCAAATTAGAACACTAAGAAATGTATATCATGTCTAAAGAAATTGTGACCATATAAAAAAACGTGCGTCATATAAAAATGAATTATGATAATAAAAATAAGGCTGCGAATCATACTATTTTGAGTGGAATTGTCTTAAAACCTTGAATTTATATCAAAAAGTAAATATTTATAAATTTGTTTTCTTATTGTATCCCTGGTACAGAAAATGTATTGATATCGCTTCCAAAATCTAAAACAACTAAAAGTTCTTCCATACACAGTTACACTTTACCTCTTAGAGAAGATCATTAGCTTTAAAACTGGTCTTTTGAATTTCAGCGACTATCACCAACTTTAATTTCCAAAATATAAAGTGAGCATTCAAAATATATTTTTAAGAAACAGTTTGTCTCACAAATTTAGCAAGATTAAACTCTTATGTAAATATTTGTTACTTGTTCCATGCTTAACTCTTTTTATAGGCCAGCAAACGAATGATCAAATAAACTCACTATAATAGAAAAGAATGATCAAATCAACTCAATATAATAGAAATATATCGTTTGACAAAATATACAAAGAATTAATATAGCTACTGTTTTTTCCTGATTGTAACAAAGAATTATTTACATACCAGCAAAATGAATAGAATGACATTCGGTTTTTTTCCCAGTGGTTACCTTAATATTCTTTCCATTATAGAAAGACGTAGAATAGTTATATTACCTCTTTTATATAAAAATTAAGATTGAGATGCTCCGAGGCCAATTCGGGAATTAAGTATTCGGTATAGAATGGCTTACGCCCTTTACATTTCATGAATCAAAATGACGTTTACAAAGTTCCATGGGGTGATATGGGTACTAACGGGATCAGCGGGGTGCTGAAGGGGTACAAGTTTAGCCTTTTAAGGAATAATAACCTTCAATCACAGTCTGAAGTTTGTTAAATTCAGTAGGTGGTTTTAAATACAATATCTTAGAAAATTACGTCCTGTATATTCAGCGAAAATGAAAATTTTCTTTGTTTTGTTTTGTTTTTCACTTAATTTGCAAAATTAAGAGAATATTGGTATTATTTTACTCGGGAATTTAGTGACCTTAATACTGTTTGTTTAAGTAATATAAACAGCTGTTTTTTAGCGTTTTTATTTTTCTTTCTGTTTAATGTTTTAGAAAACTATTTATACGTTTTATTTTCTAAACTGGGTTGTACATTTTTACTAATAAAACGGCCATTAAGATCAGTTATGTTAGTTATTTTGATATTGTTATTTGTTAATAGTTTAAGTTTCTCATTGTAAATAATACGTTTTTCTATTTATTTTTGTTAATAAAATAAGTGTTTTGAAAACTTGTTTTATTTAGTTGAATGAAAGAACTTTCACGCGAATTAACTTGTAGACACACTGCTGTGTTTGGAACTAAAGGTGCAAGAGAGAAGATGAACGACCAGACTTCCAGAGTGTCTTTGTTACTGTAAAATTTAATTATAAGTTTTTAAAATAGCTATCAATTAATATGGGGCAGCAGAATGATTGTAGACGGAACGGCCAACGCTACTAAAGATATTCTGTTTGCAAGATTCTATGATCAAATGCTATCACTGGATGATATTTATAAATTTGTGGTGTAAATTTTATATCAGGATTTATTGAAATATGATGTGGCATCCAGAATAGATCATCCCAGATGTTCTAAAACTTACATCGACTAATAACAAGTTGAGAAAAATTAAGTTGAAAATAGAGAAAAATATTTATATCATCTCCTTAAATCCTAACTACGGTTCTAATTTTTCATTCATTAATTTTTTTGACAGTGTATCTTACTGTACTAGTAGATGGTAATCGACGACCAGGACATATATTACGGTATTCATTTTGAACTCTGGATTAACTTTATTGCTCAAATAAAAAAGGCAAGTTATTTTATGTTTTTCTTCTTTCGAATATGTATTACTCAATATAATAAGTATTCAAAATCATTAACAATATTTTAAGTGGCAAAAAATTTGTGAAAATTGGTGTTCCCCAGGGAACTGTTTTAAGCCAAATACTTTTTATTCTATATATTAATTCTTTACTTAATTTAAAAACAAAGGGGCTGATGGTTTCTTATGCAGATGATACAGCAATGGTCATTTTTGGGGATTCATCGAAAAGTGTAAAAAATAAAACTATAATAATTTTATCAAATATAAGAATCTGGTTACAAACTCAAAAATTAACATTAAACTTAGCAAAAACAACATATATGGCTTTCTCTCTGACAAAGGCAAATAGAGCTTTATATAATAACATTGTGATGAATAATCACGTCATTAATGAGACACCATACACCAGGTACCTGGGTATTGTAATCGATTCTTACCTTAAATGACAACCACACGTCGACTATGCGTGAAAAAAGATTCGTGGCTTAGTGCCTAAATTTTATTTATTAAGAAACTTCCTCGACCGGGAAACTTTGATTATGGTCTATAAAGCCTTGGTTGAATCGATTTTAAGGTACGGTATTTTAGTGTGGGGAGGACTATACAATAATGCTTTGTATAAATTAAATTTAGTTCAAAAATATCTATTAAAAATTACATTTCACAAAAATAAATTATACCCCACTCATTTACTCTTGGATAAAAATATACAAAATGTAAAATCGATTTATGTTTCATCTGTCTGTGATTATAAATATCGACATCCAAACTTTCAAACTGTTATTGATCACGATTATAACACAATAATAAAAACCGACAAACATATACAGATCCCCATTAGTAATAACAATCTTAACCTAAAGTACATAAATTATATTGGACCAAAGATATAAAATTTATTGCCCAGTGAGATTAGAAATTCGTAAAGTGTAAAACAATTTAAAGCACGTAGTAAAGAGTTAGTTTTTCTTAGGTGGAATCAGTTTGAGAAGATATTTTTGTAAGTCAATGTAGTCTGGATTTGGGAATTTTTACTATTTGTTTTGTAAATGACACCATCTCATTTAGCACATACAGATGTTTAATCATCTAGGTGCTATTATTCTGTTCTTATGAATATGTTATATGTTATGTTGTATGTTATAGGAAAATCTGTTGAGTTTGTGAAAAGAGATTAATTAAATAATAGAAATGAATTCAATAAATTAAAATTAAATTAAACAATTGAAGAGTGAATTAAAACATTTCCTTATTTCTGAGTGTATTTATTTTTTGGATGTGTACAAGTGTGTATTCACTGCGAGATGTAGTGTGCTAGTTTGTTCTACATGTCTTCTGTAACACGTGTTTATATTGTATGTCGTCTTTTTTATTTGTTTGTTAATTAGTTTGGTTATTTTAGTTTTTTATAATTTTATAATTGTGACTATTTCTATACAATTTGTTATTGTCGTACGAGAAGATGAATAAATAATTAAATGAATAAATAAATATTAAAATGTTACAATAAAAATTAAAATAAAGCATTTGTTTTCCAAGCCTCCTCTTTTTTTGTAGTCAGTTTATTAATAATTTAAACTTAAATATTTCCGAACCATAACTTAGTGTAAATTTTTGCAATCAGGAGGAAAAGAACTTTTATTTTAGCAGAAAACAAAAAGAGTGTTTCATTTAAAAAATTCCAATTTTTCTTGTTTCTCAATCTTTCGATCCGTCGCTGTTTTTGTAAATAAATGCAAAAGATAATATAGAAGAAATTCTACACCTTTCTTATTTAAAGTTCGTTTTCTTATAATAAAGCCTCTAGTTATGGTGCTTAATATAGAAAATAAAACCTTGTACCTTTATTTTTATGATTTTCTGCTTTCCGCTAAGATGCATATAAGCAAAATTTAAAAAATCTAGCAAATTTTCTTATTTCGCTAGTCGGCATTTAAAGTTATTTAACTTAAATTATTTAGTAGAGTTAAATACCTTTAAAGCCCAAAGTTTTAATTACACGAAAACTTGAAAAGGTTTTGTGTTTCGTATGTTAAACTCGTGCAATTTAATCTAATAAATCAAAAGACCCACTTGTTACTGGCTTTCTGATTTATGCACGAAACTAAAACAGCAAAACAAAGTAAAACGTTCCGTTCGAAGGCAGGAAAATGCTTTCAGACCGAGTTGCTTAAAAACAGCTATTTCTACAGAAGTCTACTATAATGATTTGGCTAATTTATTTTCGGCTTCATTGTTGAATAAAACAAATAAATTGATTTATTTTTCTTTGTTCCTAAAACACTTTTTGGTATTTTTTTTAGAGCTTTTATATATTTTGTAATTGTTGACTTTCTTTGTGGATTTATTTAAAGGATTGTGACTAGAGAACCGAAACGGACCGATTGTGTTCTCTGGATTGAAATAACTCAATGGCTTTAATTTCTTTTTTAATAAAGGGAGCACTACTGATTCTGCATTATGTCAAATTGCTAGGATTAGTTTCCAGGTCCTAGGAATCCAAGTAAGCGGGTCAATTTTCTTGGGGTCCCATATTTTTTATGGTCTTCTATGTTTGATATGAAGGTTTTATTGCTTCAGATTTTAAAAAATACGAAAGTCATTAAAAACAAATCCATTATAGAAACTCCCGACTGCGCTTAATATTTTTCTACTTCTTATATATAGCTTTGTTTTTAAATCTTAAAATATAAATATATACAAGGTGCCCGGTAAGTATTTTCTAATTGCTCAGGAGCATACAGTGGAGGTCAAAATAACTCTACTTTGTCATAGAAAAAAAATCCTGAATTGCCCCTTAAGAAGATACAGATCCCTACCCAACGATTTACCTTATCGGCTCTAAGTTTTGAACCGACTTGTATAATTTAATAAAATTTTATTACTTTACAGAGGGTATAAAGACCCATTAAACTATATTATGGTAGATGTTTTAGATCATCAGAGAAGTCAGGAACAGACTTGCAACCACACTCGTTGGGCCTGGTTTTGTCGGGTATCATCTTGCAGATCTAAAAATTAATTTTTTGAATACTTTGATCATTCGTCTTTAAAAAAGGTACTCCTAATTTATTTCGATAAAACTGGCGGTTTTCGAGATAAATCGGTTTAATGCAAGAAACTCAAAAGTTACTAATGCTAAAGACAAACAGGTAAAAATAAAATAACCTGGGTATGCTGATGTACTTTATTTATTTATGGATAAGCGCTGTTTCACTCTTCAAAGGCAAGAAGATGTAATGCTGAAAGATTCCAAGCTCAGACATTGTCAGGACCAGAAACGCTTCAACGGGTTGATTGAGGTTCAATTAATTTACAATGAAACTAAAATGCAAAAATAGTGAAAAGGTTTAAACATTATTTTGGCAAATATTTAATATAGGTTCCAGATTCTTCAATATATTTCCTTAGTCTACGAATATTTTCCAGCTTCAATGCAAATAATATTTCAGCGTCATTACGTTAAAATTCTGTGTTATTATCGCTAGTAGTCCCCTTATATTAAGTAGTGTTAATTAAACTAGCTCCTTTAAATATCGCCAGAAGTAAAGGTCTAAGGGACTTAGGTCTGGAGACCTTGGTGGCCATAAAACAAGCTCACCTTGACCTATCCATCGAAGACCAAAAACGTTTGTTAAGTGTTGACGTACTATACGGTTAAAATGAGGTAAAGCACCACCATGCATGTACTACGTTTGAATTCTTCAAGAGGTACGTCTCCCAATAAATTATATATATTTTGCTGCAAAAATTGTAAATAAATATCACCATTAAGTATTCCTTCCAAAACAAATGAACCTGTAAGGTTATATTCGATGAAGCCTGCCCACACATTTACAATAAGCATTTGTTAGTGTTTGTTTTGAATTATAGCGTGCGGGTTTTCATCAGCCCAAAAATGTAAATCGTGTGAGTTTATTATGCCATTTCTTGTAAAACTGGCCTAATCGATAAACAAAATAGGGTTAGAAAAATTTATATTTAGGTTACGTTGGTGCATAAACCAGTTGGAGTATTGAAGTATTGCGGGATAATCATCTGGAGACATAGCGTGTACCATTTCAACGTGGTATGGGTGAAATAACTGTTCTGTTAAAGTTTCATGTACAAATTTTGTAACATTGGGAGGGCCCTCACCGCGAAAATAACCTTGAATAAAACATATAAAAAGTTAATTCGTTAAGTCTAATAACTATTTTCTAATCATCTTTTGTCTTGTTTGAGCTAGAAACCTTTCAACAAAAAATCTTCTTCTCTTCGAAAAATTTGACAGGGTTTCACCATAAATTAAATGCATATCAGCATACTGTGCGCAAGAACATTCTTCCATTTTTTTAAAATTATTTTTATTTGAAGGCGGTTTTGACAAGTTCCGTCAATAGTAATTCATTACGTAGATATTAACAATAACAACTTGATTTTTACCTGTTTGTGTTTAGCATTTGTAACCTTTGAGTATTTCGCATAAAAACCGATTTATCTCGAAAACCGTTTTATCGAAATAAATTAAGAATACCTTTTTTGAAGAGAAATGACCAAAGTATTTAAAAAATCAGTTTTCAGGTCTATAAAATGACACCTGTCAAAAATTAGGCTCAACGAGTGTGGCTGCAAGTCGCTACCTGATTTCTCTGATGATCTAAATCATCCACTGTAGTATTGTTTTAATGAGACTTTATGGCTTCTATAGAATATTGAAATTTCATTAAATTTTACGCAAAAATCTTAAAGCCGATAAGATAAATCGCTGGGTACCCCTTTACAACTCTGTATCTCCGTTAAGGGGCACTTTAGGATTTTTTCTATGACAAAGTAGGGTTATTTTGATCTCCTCTGTATGCTACCGAAAAATTAGGAGATACATACGGGACAATCTGTATTTTCTATTGTTTTTTACTGGTTTTGTAAATCTACTTCATTTTTTTAACTTCATGATAACTAGGCCAGCGAATAGTAGCTTTTCATCGGTGAACAGATGGTGTGGTGGATACCAGGGCCCAACTCAATTCTTTTTAGGTCAAACCACAGTTTTAATGAGTCAAACCAGAGCAAAATAATTTCAAATGTTATTAGTTGTTATACTGTACTTAATTCTATTAAGTAATGTATTACAAACACAATTCACACCAAAATCCTGAAATAAAAAGGATTAAAATGAACCTTTCATGCATCAGAGTCTTTATTCCTTCCCTATCCCAAATTAGTGCACATGACCTTTAGCTTGTGGAATCCGATTCGGTAAATGTAATGGACAATGCTCCATATTATAGTCGACACCAAGAAAAAATTCCGACTTCTGTATCTAAAAAGGTGGAGATATTCCAGTGGCTCTTCTTAAAAACATTGAATTTGACGGAATAAGGATAAATAAACAAAAATATATAAAATAAGCTATAGATGAAATAGCTCGGAAAAAAATATAATAGTGTTGACACTGCTGCCGTACCATTGTGAACTTAACCCAATCGAATTCGTATGGGCGCAAATATAGGGTGAAATGGCACGAAAAAACAAAACATTCATATTCGCAAATGTCAAAATATTATTGGACGAAGCAATTACTAACGTGACGGTCAGTGATAGAAAAAAGTATGTCTATCATGTTAAAAAAGAAGAACAAAGAATATAAAACTTGGACATCCACGCTGAGGCAGTGATTGAACCATTAATAATCATCCCTGATGCTGATTCAAATAATTTTTCTGGATGGCAATTTTGCCGATGAATCAATGTGAACTAAATGATCTACATTACCTATGTCACATTCCTGAGGATGACACTAGACGCACATTAGTTGATCTGAAACGAACAAATCAAAAGGGAAATGCACTGGACGCCACTCAGAGGAGCAAGTACGCAAGCAAATTTCGATTCATATGCATAAAATATTTGGAGTAGCTACACTGAGTGAGGACCAAAGGTTTGTTAAGACTTAATTGGCTTGAAATTTGAGGCTTAACTGAACAACCTTGGACTGCTAGTAGTCACAGGTAACGGAAGATTAAGAAAAATCAATCGGTAGAACCTTCAATCCAGGGGGTTTCGGCCGGTAGGAATCATTCACACTTTATGAAGGTGCCTATGCAAGCTTTCCCCTCCAAGAAAGGGTTGATAAAAATCTGAGGATTTGAGGCACTCTATATGAGAGCGATGAGTCACTGACAGGAATTAGGGACTTTAAGTATACGTGAATTTTATTTCCAAAATTGTTTGTTATATACTTCATTTTTCTTGTGCTTATTTTTTCTATCATACTCTTTAAACCTTTCAGTAGTATGGGCTAAAAGCAACTTTTTTCACGCTATCGGCAATGAAGACTGTATCAATGACACGTCGTATGTTATTTACAGATTCCAACTTGTCTTACCTTTAAAATAGATCTAATTTAGCAGCCAAACATGTCCGTATTAAAACGGATACTAAATTGAATTCAAAACGATGAATTCATATAATCAGACCATTACGTAACCTATAGAAGAGGAGCCCAATAGGGGACTTTGAGTTTACTGAAAAGCAGCAGATTAACATAAGGGGGATACTCTACATCCTGTTGAGTACTTCCATATATAAGCTTTCTATATAAGGCCGCGCGTCTAGAGCAGCCTATCAGAATAGCAAAAAAATCGATGTTTAGAAATACTTGAGCGCGTCAGATTAAGATCTGGTTTATTAATTATATGCTGAAAAGTGTGCATTTCAATAATCTGACGATTTGAGCGTGACGTAAGAGAGTGGGAGGATCACAAATTCACAAAAATAATGAAATTTTTTCTCAGACCGCCATATTAAGAAACTTCCTTCAAATAATCATCAAGCTGAACCGTCTATATAATAATCTGACGTGCTCGAGTATATCAAAATAACAAATTTTTTTGCATTTTCAAAAAGCTGCCACGAGCTTGTGTCACGTTCGAATCGCCAGTCTTTTGAATGGAAGCTTCTTTCAGATTCATTTAATATGCCCTCTGAAAATCAGTCCCCACTTTTTACGATTCCTTATAGCTACCACTCAAGCCGGCAGATTAACATACCTCCGTCATCAGAGACATTTGGGGCTTATACACTTATCTGATGCGCTCGAGTATTTCCATGTGGGTATTATATATATATATATATATATATATATATATATATATATATATATATATATATATATATATATATATATATATATGAGACCTTTTTTCTTTCTACTATCTAATCTTCAAAATCCAATAGGTCCCCACGGCGCTCGAGTAAATCACCATTTAGTATCGTGTGCTCCCTAGTACTAGGTTTTCTCTTACTTAAAGAGCACTCTTAAGAGTAAAACAATTTTTGTGACCTTTGTAGGGAAAATAGAACAATAACAAATTTTTCTCTCAAACTATAAAAATTCTTGTCACTCTATCATTATTTAAAAGCCACTCTTTTTTCCCGCACATATATTTTAAAGACTAAAAACGAGCAAAATATTCCCCATCAGACAATTTTTAAAAATACCTTTTTTTTTCTCGGAGAAATGCTAATATTCTATGTATATTCAAACAAGACATATACAAATGGCATAAGCCGCATACACAAATCTTGTGCATTATAAGCGACAACTCCAAAAGTTTTACATGCAAAGTAGGCATATATTATACAAAATATACCTTAGGAGAAATGAAAAATAAATATGCTGAGGAAAATACAACTCAAAAACTAAGTCGTATAAATCAAAACGTAATTTATTAATGTCTGGAATGCTTCCTGAAATTTTATTGTTATAAAACGTGTTTCTTCTTTCATAAAGTTCGATTTTTTTAAGACACCATTTTATTCTTTAACCATAATTTTTTTTACGTTTAGTTAGTTGCATGGTTTTTATTGTAGGATCTTAATTTATTTGAATTAATCGTATCTGGAAGGTGAACGCAATCAAATTGTTTTTCCTCGAATATGGTTAATTTAGAATACTTTTTTTTAATCAGTTGTTAAAAGTATTTAGTAACTCTAGCTTTAATCATATTAGGCCTACCAGAATGGTGGCAAATTCGCTCCTGACTTCCTTGGTAACTGATGAATTTATATTTTATTCAATTCATATTGTGCTTACATACATCAATACAATATATAATAAAAACTACAAAACTAATTCATAAATTTAAAATTCGCATACAGAACAAACAATAAAAATTCAAGAAATTTAAAAATCCAATAATAAAAGAATTGAATTTTTAAAAGGCCCCTAAAACCTGAACTCCGCGTTAAAATATTAGTATCTCTCACAGTGAATGGTAGAGCGTTGAAGTATTTAGGACCATAATAGCTAGGACCATCTTGGAATCTTTTTAGACGACAGTCGCTTTATTGCAAGTCCTGTCTTTATCTAGTCTCATAGTAATAGACATCGCAATGAGATATGTAAAGATTAGCATCTCTCTTAACATACATTAAAGCTCCCGACAATCATTTCAGTATTCCAAAGTATACAGCGATCGTACTACTTTCCTTTGTGATCTAAATATTCTCCCCCGGTGAGAAGCATGTCCAAACAAGAATGGCATATGCAAAGTTGCTGTGAAATAAAGAAAAGTATGCGGATCATATTGCTTTACACGAGATACAATTTCACAGGATACGTAACAAGAACAAAGAGCTTTTAAACCCCTTTACAACAGAATCAATATGTGTATCCCAGAGCAATTTAAAGTCCATGCACTGTTCCAGAAACTTAGCGACATTAGCATCTTTCCCGTCTCTAATGGGAAAGATAACTCAGTTAGTCTTGTCAACATTAAAATGAAGACTCTTAAGTGCAAAATAGTACTCGGTTCTCTCCTGCAGCTTAGTCGACTCCTCCATAGCTTTCTCGATAGTCCTAGCAATGATATTGTGATGTTATCCGCGAAAACTCTAAATTTTGCCGGAAATAATGTAATACACAGCACGGCCCCTCGTGGAATAGTCATCTCGGTTTCTACTGACACCACATATCTAATACGAACCGACTATGTTCTATTTGTCAAGTAAGTAGTAGAGCCGAAATGGCCCCCAGCTTACGTAGGAAGACATCATGCGAAACGCAGTCGAAAGCTTTACAAAGATTACAGAAAAATGATGAGATCTATCTGTGACTATTAAAAGGAGTCCAGAATATTCAGTTTGCCAAGAGTAGTACTCTTTTCTTTCTAAATCCAAATTGGCAGCATAAGAAATGGTTATTTGTTCTTAAAAAATAAATTATCTGTGTAACTATGCACTTTTCCAAGATACATAGAACAAAGATACATATAACAGTGATACAGAGCTGTAGTTCTAGAATAGTTCAGGATTATATTTTTAACCGACTTCTAAAAGAAGGAGGTTCTCAATTCGTCGACTATGTATTTTTTTTTATGTATGTACACCGATTATTCCGGAACGGCTGCACCGATTTGAATGAAATTTTTTACTTTATGTAAAGGAAGTTGCTGCGGTGGTCCCATATTTTTTTAGATGAAATTGGTGCAGTAAAATCCAAGATGGCGCTTACAATATGGCGGCCAAAAAAATTAATTTTGTCCGATTTTCTCCAAAATTGGTATGGAGGAATTTTCGGGGTTGTACCCAACGAATCTGAAATTATTTTTAAAAAATTCAAAATGGCGGATCCAATATGGCGGACAAATTTTTTAAATTTAGTCCGATTTTCTCCGAAATTGGCATGAGGGAGTTTTCGAGGTTGCACATAACGAATCTGATATTATTTTTAAAAAATTCAATATGGCGGATCCAATATGGCGGACAAAAAAATCAATTTTTTCAGATTTTTACCAAAATTGGTAAGGGGGAGTTTACGGGGTCGCATATGACGAATCTAAAATAATTTTTAAAAAATTCATTATGGCGGATCCCATATGGCCGACGAAAAAATCAATTTTGTCCGATTTTCTCCAAAATTGGTACGGGGGAGTTTTCGTAGTCGCATATGACGAATCTAAAATAATTTTTAAAAATTTCAATATGGCGGATCCAATATGGTCGACAAAAAAATTAATTTTGTCCGATTTTCCCCAAAATTGGTACGGGGGAGTTTTTGGGGTCGCATATGACGAATCTTAAATAATTTTAGAAAAATTCAATTTGGCGGATTTAATATGGCCGACAAAAAAATCGTTTTTGTCCGATTTTCTCCAAAATTGGTACGGGGGAGTTTTCAGAGTCGCATATGACAAAACCAAACTAATTTTAAAAAAATTCAATATAGCGGACATAAAATCAATTTTGTCCTATTTTCTCCAAAATTAGTGTGGGGAAGTTTTCGGGGCCTTACATAAAGAATGTGAAATTATTTTTAAAAACTCAATATGGCGGACAAAAAAGAATCAATTTTGTCCGATTTTCACCAAAATTGGTACGGGAGAGTTTTCAGGGTCACACATGACGAATCTAAAATTATTTTTAAAAAATTCAATAAGGCGTATCCAATATGGTGGATAAAAAATTAATTTATTTTCTTTAAATATCGATATTGCAAGGTTTTGGGGCCAATATTACCAATCTAATTTGAAATTTAAGATAGTGGATTTTCTATGACAGACTAAATATTCGTTTGACCTAATTTGATTGGTATTTGGAAAACTCTAAGAACTAAAGAATTTTTAGTGGTTCATTTTAGGGTGATTTACAACTTTGGATAAAATGGATACTTTTTTGTCAGTTTGGAGTCATTGCGAGATACACTAATCTCGATTATTACTTAGTTCAAATAATTTATGAATATCATAATGAATTCTAAAACTAAAAATAGAAAAATAAAATTTTTATAAAAAAATTGAACCGACTTCTAAAAGTGCGCTAAAAAGTAAAAAATAACCATAAATTTTTATATGAAATTGAACTTTTTGAAGTCGGCGCCAAATTATGTGTACACGAAATAAATAACTACTAATATATACAAATTATGGTAAGAAAGCAATTACAAATAAAGTATTTCTAAGCTGTTTATGCAAATCACATTTTGTCAGGTATTAGTTTGGCGCCGACTTCAAAAAGTTCAATTTCATATAAAAATTTATGGTTATTTTTCACTTTTTAGCGCACTTTTAGAAGTCGGTTCAATTTTTTTATAAAAATTTTATTTAAAATATAGGTTGTAAAGGTGCCCTGTTCAAGAGGTTGAAAAATTTAAATATTTATTAATTAGCTTTCTAGTGGAACAATAATAAGGTTTGTTTTATGCTAACATTGAGCATATATCATATTTTTTTATTTTAATGATAATTTATGACATTCCTTACTTCAACAAAACTGATCTTCCTAAATAAAAAGGGCTGTTCAGGCCTTGATATGTTTTGTAATAAGCCTAAAGGATCCTGATTCGAATATGAGACATTACTTGCCAAGATGTGTGCAATGCTTGTAAAGAAGTTATTGAATGTACTCACATCAATTGTAGTTGGATAATGTTCATTTTTCGACAAACCGTTTTTGTCAATTATAATCAGCCATATATATTTTGATGGATTTTGGGCTGTACTAATCCATCGATTGATTGCTTCGATTTTTGCTTCTGGAGTTGGTCTATTATATTTTATTTTGTATTTATCATAATCTCTTGCAAATTTTTATTTATACCAGCTAATATGGAAACCTTGATGTGATCTAACATAACAATATTTAGATTAAAAATAATATGTTGTCAGAATTTTTAAAAACATTGATAAACCTAAACAAATTGTTGCATATCCGCCTGAGTCAGGGGACGGCACCCTTTCCATTCACGTCTAGCCATTGGCCTTTCATATTAAATTCTAATATCAGCGATCTGTCCCAGAGTTCGTGCATGTGATACAGTCATGAAATGAGAGACAAAAATATTGTCAAGGCATGATTTCTCTCTTCTTGGAGTGGTTATTGTTTTCCTTAGTACAAAAGACTCAGGCAAGTCAACGAGAGAACGCGTTTCCCATTGATTTGCTCATAAGTGAACATTGAAATCGCCTGATAAGTTGTTTGTGGCATGAATTTAGGAATCCTTATTGGTAATACATTTTGCTAAAATTCTATGAAAATATACAAGTCTATGCCCTAAAGGTAAATTATTGTGTACCCTTTTGAGTCCCTCAGCTCCTCATTGGAAAATAATTAGATACAACAAGGTTATTTGGACGCACCCTATACACCGTAGAGAGTTTGACATTTACTTACCGGACACTCTGTATATAAGGAGTCGAAGATTTACAAAATCATTAAGTAGGTATTATCAAGACGAATTATAAATTTTAAAATTTTCTGAGGAAATTTAATCAGACAGAGACTAAATGAACTGATATAATTTATTTGTAGTTAATATAAAAAATAAGAAAGTATTCTTCATACGGAATTCTTCTGATGTTAAAATAAGAAATATTTGACTAGTTTGATATAAGAATGTTTTTGTCGATTTACAAGAGATATTAAAGAATATCTACGAAACCATGACAGACACAGTTGAAACGTGATGTAGTAACGTCCAATATGACAACTGTTTTCTACTTGTTGGTTAGAATTAATCTCAAATTATTTACTATTTTAAATTTTATAAGGTTTTTTGCAACAAAAGTTGGATTTTGCGAAATTGGAACATGGCAATGTCATCAAAATTTTAACAAAAGGATTTAATTGTCCAGTGTTAGGAAGACAACTTCTTTAATACTCCTCGTATAAAGGGTTTAAATTTATTTAATTAGTTTCGGTTTGCTCTAGTAGGGTTTGCGCACTTCGATAATCTTTGGCTCATTAAATAGACTTTATCCTCTTCAGTAATAATCCCTAATGTTGTTCATCGAATAATATACCTATTTAACTGTAAGAAAAAGCAATATGTTTTCGAATGATTGCGTGTCATTTCACGAATGAAGCGTTAGTTATCGAAATATGGATAATTGGAAATTAATATTTTAAGCATCCAATTAATATTATGGTTTTTCCTTGTCTTTATTATTTGTCTCTTTCTATAAAAGTATTCTTTCTTGTTTTTTGAACCGTGAACCATGAAGTTAATATAAAATATATTTGTGATAATAATTATTTTAAAACAAGGTTTCGCCTTTCAAAAAAGAAAGAAGCGAAACTGTTGCTTAATTTATCCTTAATTTGAGAAACCATCTTTATCACAATGTAGGAACGATAGATTAATTTATTAAAGTATTCAAAAAAATATGCTTTTACATATGTAGAAGTCCAATTTGATAGCTATTTATTTATATTGCCTACATACTGCATTTCTTTGGTA
Organism: Diaprepes abbreviatus; assembly: GCA_034092305.1. Classification (NCBI taxonomy): domain Eukaryota; kingdom Metazoa; phylum Arthropoda; class Insecta; order Coleoptera; family Curculionidae; genus Diaprepes; species Diaprepes abbreviatus. Next base: position 2,408,289 of record JASJET010000326.1, on the reverse strand, counting down.
CAAATTTTTTCCAATATATTATATCATACAGGGTAGCTCGAAAGAAGCTGTGCTATAATAATTTTGCTTTTTTTTTAAATACAGACCCTCTATTTTTTATACACTTCTTGAAAAATTCTGAACATTGTTTTTATTAAATATTCATTACTAAAATGCAACTGTTTTCCATTTATCGACGGTTAAATCTCGAAATAAAATACAATATTTACTAACAAGCATAACTGACTGAATGATGAATAATTTTAATTCAAAATGAAACTTACTGAGGCACAGGGAATAAAAATTCTTATGATTATATGATGCTACACTGGTAATTTGCACCAAAATCACACAATTAAGCAAAGATAAATTCAACATAAACTAAAACTAAATCACCAGAGTTCAGTGGAAAGCTAGAAGCCGCGCCAGCGAGCAAAAATTAGTAGGATTGGGTTATTCAGGGCGCCACTGCATCTGTAGCTAGGTTGAATGCAAACACCTTCAACGATGTCGTTAGGAACTAGCTTTGAAGTTCACTCCTATAGATAGTCAAATATAAACCAAAAAAAAAAACGCGAACGTCAGTTAGCATGTGTGTAAAATCACACTCGTTATTGATTAATATTTATAAAAATCTTTAGTTAAATATCAGTGTTGCTGTATCGATAGCATAGTGTTAAATATGTTACAAACAAAATTTTCAGTTAAAACAAAAATCACACAATTTTCAACCTTAAATGCTTCCAAAATTTTCAACTTGTAATTATTAAACTGAGAAATAATGGTAAGCACAAAAAAAGATAAGTTCTAGTTAACGAGGGCAAGATAATTTCAATAAATAATAATGAAGTTAGGGTATATTATAAGTAAGAAAAGATCAATTAAAGTTTAACAAGAAACACGCTCTAGTATCTAAAAAATATAATGCAGACCCTTATATAAATACAAGAATATATTTTGCATATATATATATATATATATATATATATATATATATATATATAATTTTATACACAAAATTAATAGGTTATTATCAATATTAAAAAAAAAACAAAATAATAATGAGTTTGCCAATTAATAAAATGGTGGGACTGCCAGCGGTGTGATCACGATCAAACTCTTAAGAAGAATATCAGTGGTAAATTAGTCAATAGGAAAGACCCTATATAAAAAATTTAAGACTTCAAACTACCCAAATATTAAAAAGAATAGATATCCAACGTAATCTTTAAGTTAGAGCAACATAAGGAAATGAAATATTAATCAACAACAAATTACTAATAATTAAACAATAATTAATTTAAACTGATAAATTCAAGACAAAAAGTAGGAAAGATATATGGACGTATAATAAGAATCCAGTCTGGTTCGAGGTTATCACCAATAATTAGTGTTGATGATTAATGACTTCACTAAATTAATCATCACAAAAATGGAAATAAGAATAAAATAAAATAGATAATATTTAGGATTTGAGAACTCTATATTCTTAGGTGCATTAACCCTAATGATTATCAAACAAAAATGAGCATGAAATTTGCAAAATGAACGCAATTAATTAATAATCAAGGCAAAACTAATAAAGTAAATGTAATCAAAGTATTATTAAATATTCAATATAATATTATGTGAAAAGCTAGGATAGAGATTTTGACATTAACTCTTTAGTTAAATAAAAATAAATGAACTTCCTGCTGATAAAATTTAGAATTTTAACCTAATTAGACCCGTCTCAAGTACGTAAACATTGTAATCGAACACAAAAACTAAAGAAGTCAAACTGAAAGTCATCGAGGCAACAGAGATATCACTATGCTATTTTATTTTCTTTTTACCAATTTCAAAGCCAGAAAGGGCCAGTAGAGTGATTACAAATCAGAAATACTTTAAAATACATATATTAAATTAATATTTGTGTAAATTAGGGCCATCGTGATACTTCTAGAAAGTAAATACCTAACAAAATATAGTACATTTTATAATATACAGCAAAGCTACTCTTAAAATTAATTCTTGCTAATATGAAAGAAATAATTAAGGCATTTACAAAGTACAGCTATAGAAAGCTAAGACCATTCAAGAAAAATTAACTAATGGTTACAAAAAAGGTAACAACAAAATCCAAAATAATACTTAATAATAGATTATTGCATTCAATTTAGGTATTAATAATATTTAAAACAGCATTCAATAACAGACTCAAAGTGGACATTAATCTCTTTCGGTAAGAATTAATTTGAACTTAAATCTTCATAAGTCAGAAATTTATGAAAGATTGTTTTAATTAGTTGACAGATATTATTATTGACGTTTAACAGAATTCCTTCCTTGATATATGCAGAACTGTCAAAATGCCTCCAAGTTTATCCCAGTAAAAATAAATCAATAAAAGCCAAACAGTCAGAAGATAAGGTAAATAATCAACTAAAGTCAATTGTCCCTGTAATTGATAAACGACGTTCTAGCCCAAAATCACAAAGGATGTCTGAAATAAATTGAAATGGAAAAGTCTACAGTTTCTTCAGCCGAATCAAACAGGAACAGTGAAAAGTCAAGGCATATATTCTCGACTTTATTTATATCAAAGTCCATACTGGGGGAGAAATTTCATCTGCTTGATCATGTTCAAAATGCCCCAAGATGATTAGGACAAGTGTCATCAATTTGTTAAACTGTTACAATGTGTGTTTGCTATCCTATTTTTCTTAAAAACATTCTTTCTTCCGGCGAAATAACAACACGACATAAAATTATCAATATTGCTCGGATATAAACCCAAATTAGATGAGAGAGTGGGTTAGATAAACAGTAAATATGTGGGCTGAACTCGTGGGTGATATCGTTATAAGGTCGATAATCTTTAATAATATTTAATAGGTGAAAAATATTTAGAATTTGAGAAGATCTTATTTTTGCTTTAACGCTGTTTCCTGAAGAAGAAAATCCAATTTTATCCCATCAAAATATCTGATTGTAACAAGACGGTACAGCGCCTCACTACGTAGCAGAAGTTTGCGCCTTTCTTAAAGATGTTTTCGCAAGCAGGTGGATTAGAAGAAGGGGGCTAACTGAGGGGATGTCGAGCCGTACAGAATTAAACCCTCCTACTCCTTTTTGAGGGATTACCTTAAAGGTAAAGTTTTCCAAACCAAATCAATTGACATAGAGAACTTAGAGCATATGATTGTTCAAGAAATACTACAGAAGTAGTCATAAATATTCAGAATGATTTTATAAACCCTAAGAGTCTAATTTGATGTGTATTTAGAGATCAACCTGATTTTTTTTTAAATAGGAATCAATATTTTTGACTATAGAAAGGTAAACTATGGAAAATTCACGTCTAGTAGAGAGACATTCAAATATGACTTCAAACGTGACTTTGATGCCGAATTTCAAAGTCACTTAAAGTTTAGGATAATTAATAATAATCGTTTAAGAATGTTGAACGACTAAATTTAATTGCAACATTCCAATATTATCTATTAAAGATAAGTACCATTATAAACAACATAGAATCATTATCCATAACCCTGTAAGTAATACGGATTAATAACGCCCATCTAACTGTTTAATTTATTCTTTAAACTTTGCGTGCAGCAAATCTTATAAAAATCTACTGCAAGAATTCTATTAATAACTAGATTTATAGCGTTAATTATATTATAAATATTGTTATTTGCATTTGTATAGCGTCATTTAAAAATTGCAAGTATATCACATCAGAAGGTCAAATTTTTAACAAATTAGTTTTATGCTGAATGAATAATTTACATAAAACACGGTAACAATGGTAATAAATGGAGAACATATTTTCTACAGTAATGTTTCCCGATATGATTTGTACTAATCAACATATTTATATGTATATATATATATATATATATATATATATATATATATTTTCTTGATTAAGAAAAATGATATATATATATATATATATATATATATATATATATATATATATATTTATTTTCTTGATTAAGGAAAATGATATATATATATATATATATATATATATATATATATATATATATATATATATATATATATATATATATATATATATATATATATTTATATAAGGTGACCCATTTTAATTACCTATAGAACGAAATATCCTTTAAAATGATCCATTGAAAAAAAAGGTTCAGAAAAAAATTGTCAAAGACACAGGGCTTCATTTATCTGTTCTAATGATCTTGACCTTGAAGTTAATTTTAAAGGTCAATGTGATTTTTTTAAACAGAAATCCCCATTTTTTTTTACAGAAATGAAACTAGGAGATAATTTCCTATTCAACAGCATGTATTACATAGGGAGAAAAATCATATCTAGAGGTCATTTGAGGATCAAATGTTCTCATACCTCATCATTAAAAGTGATGGAGAACAACTTTTTCTATAAAAGATTCTGGAAATCAATCTGTGTAAGTTAAGGTGACCTTAAATTTGATCTTGACCTTGAACGTCATATCAAGGTCACGATAGTTTTTTTAATAGGACCCCATACTTTTAACCTCGAAAATGGAGATAGCGGCAAAATTTACAGTTGAAGATGAACTTGAAATGAAGGTCAAAAACCATTTTAAAGTCGAATATAAAAAAACTCGGACAGTTGGAAGATTTTAAACAATAATAGAGCTAAGCAACATTATAAAACTAAATATCAGGTTTCAAATTCAATAAACCATAAATAAGATTTTAGTTTTAAAGCTCATTGGTACCATTATGTAACAGCTCATGTTAAACATCCTCGACCGTCATCGAAAACACCTTAGATGGTATCCCCTTGGCGTACTCTCCTTTTTAATGCTATTTTACCAGTAATAGTTGTTTGATCTATTCTGATATATTGTCTCTTTATAAACATTTTTAATGATTTCCATGTAGTCTTGAGTTTACCGGGAATCTCAAAACTGACCGCAATTTTAGCGGAATCAAAAGCTTTTTGAAAGTCAATAAAGGCTAAATGTGAGTGATAGTCATCTCCTTTTTTTTTATCAATATGGTCACAGTATACAAGTGGTCGATCGTAGTAATTTTTATTGCGCGAAATTCTCATAAAAAGTGCAAATAAAATATTACGATTTGGTTGCTAAAGTTTCCCTCTATATTAAAGTTTTTTTAATCAGATAATCTAAGTATTACTCAATGAACCCAAAATCCCTTATGTTAGTTTACAGGAAAATCAGTGAATTAAAAATTTTTCTGAAACATTTATTACTAACTATATTCTTTAATAACTCCTAAATATAGATCTCATAAATACTAAAAAATCACAAAGAGAACAACATAAATCACAATATTACGTTTATAAACCCACAATGTTTCAGGGACCCTCCGTGTTCACGAAATCACTTCATTTGATGTAAATTGTTATCAAAAATTCACCTAGAATCGGAAAACCAATTTGCCTAAATCACGAAAAGCACCCTTTTGATGTTTCGTCTTGAATTGTGTTGGCTAAAAACGAAAGCTGGCAAAACACAATGTAAATTTGCAAGGATGTACAAAAGTCTTTACTTTAGGATGACGAACGAATTACGTTTAAATATTATTTTGATTTGTACTAACAAAATAAATATTTTAGGGAATTGTCTTCATAATCTCTTTTAAATAACTTAATAATGCTTTATTTACATTTTATGTCGGAAAATTTAGGTCTTTATGTTTTAGAGTTTTACAGAGGAGAATATTTGTCAAAGATTATTCATATTCAATTTTTAAATGAAATAAATATTTACCAAAAAAATAAAAATTACGTACGCTTACCTAGTCATCTGAATAAGCCACATTATATTAATTAAATTTTACAGATTCGATAATGGGTGTAGCACTCCCTGTTAGTAATAATCATAATAATAATAATAAATACGCTTAAAATTGTAGAGAAGTTCTCCAGGTATATCGGAATGCAATTTAGACTTGACAAGTGCCGTATTTTGAACATCGTCAAAGGCAAGATATAACCAGGAGCTTTTGAAATGCAGAACGGTGAAACTATAGCTGCAACGGAAGCAGACCAAACATATAAATATTTAGGTATGAAACAGGCTAACGAATTGATCATCGTACTATGAAAGCCGAATTGGCAACCGAATTTGTCAGGAGGGTAAGGCGCGTATTACGAACTACCTTAAATAGTAGAAATTTGTTTAAGGCGCTCAACACGTATGCTTGATCTGCGCTGAGTTACTTTTTTGGAATTGTAAAATGGAGCAGGACGGATATCCAAAACCTGCAAAGAAAAATAAGGACATTCCTAACAAAAGGACAAAAACATCACCCTCGGAGTGCTATTGAACGTACAATGCTTTCAAGACACCAAGGAGGAAAAGAATTGGTGGATATTGGTAAGCAACTCGACCAACAAATAATAAACTTACGTTCATATTTCCACAGGTTAGCGGACTCTTCCACACTACATCGAGCAATATGTGAAGCAGACGATTTAACGCCGCTACAGTTTAGGGAACAAGATATTACTTCTCATCACCAAACAGACCAAGAGAAGTTACAAACCTAGCTACAGAAGTCACTTCGGCATCCAAATAAGGTCAATCAGGACAATGTCGTCAACTCAGTGTCGAACTACTGCTTGATTTTAGGACAGATATTTCCGGAAACGGAGGGCTTCTTGTTAGCTATCCAAGACCAGGTTATTTCGACGAAGAACTATCGGAAGTTCATCATTAGAGATCCCTCAACAGAAAATGACCAAGGCAGATAAGGCTGTCGAACATCAGAGACAATCCAGCACATAACTGGAGGATGCCAAGTGTTTGGAGCAACCGAGCATAAGGAAATATAGGACTCAGCCGCTAAGATACTCCACCAAGAGTTAGCACAAAAATTAAATCTATTACAAGTAGGAAAAGTGCCTTATTACAAATAAAATCCAGACCAGACATTATACTAATAGATGAAATTTCTAGGCGAACCACACTAATCGACATTGTTGTACCTAACAACAACAACCTAAGGCCAAAATACAACAAGAAGATTGCCAAATACAGAGATCTGGAGGTGCAAATCTGAAGAAAATGGGCAATGAACAGTGTCCAAACGACTCCCATAATACTGTCAACAACTGGAGTGATACCAAAGAACCTCCTGCAGAACATCAAGGGACTGGGTCTTAGTGAGAATCTGTATAAACCTATGCAGAAAGCAACTCTCCTTGCAACCGCGTGAACAATCCGAAAGTTGGTAGGAAATACAGCAGACCACGTCACCTAGGACCCGATAACATGGAAAGGTTTCCCACAGAGCTTCATACTTTTGGTATCTTTGTGTACCTGGTTTGAGTTAATATTCCCTGGAGGGAGTGCGAAGTCGTTTGGCTTGTAAATCATAATGAATATAGACCAAGATCAGGTTATTCCGAAGATGAACTGTCGGAAGTTCATCATCAGAGATCCCTCAACAGATAATGACCAATGTAGATTTAGCTGTTGAACATCAGAGACAATACAGCCCATAACTGAAGGATACCAAGGATTTGCCGCAACTGAGTATAAGAAAATATACGACTCAGCCGCTAAAATATTCCACTAAGAGTTAGCAGATAAGTTAAACCTATTGCAGGTAGGAAAAATGGGATGATTCAAATACAAATCGGAGCCTATTTTTGAGAACAACCAGTTCAAATTATATTGGGATCGAACGGGTTTGACGGATCAGACAGTTGCTCATGATAGGCCAGACATTACACTAATAGATAAAATTTCTAGGCGAACTACACTAAAGGATATTGATGTATCTAACAGCAACAACCGAAGGCCAAAATTCAACGAGAAGATCGCCAAATACAGAGATCTGGAGGTCCAAATCCGAAGACAATGGGCAATAAACAGCGTCCAAATGATTCCCATAATCTTATCAACAACTGGAGTGATACTGAGCATTAATGAGCATCTCTATGAGCCGATTTAGAAAACAGTTCTCCTTGCAACCGCGCGAACCGTCCAAAAGTTCGTAGAAAATACAGCAGACCACGTCATTTAGGACCCGATAACATGGAAAGGATTCCAACAGAGCTTTATACTTTTGATATCATTGTATATCTGGTATCAGTGAATATTCCCTGAAGGGAGTGCCAAGCTATTTGGCTTGAAATCATAAATATAAATTTCAAAAGCACACGAATATTACCCTTGTCGTATAGTAGTCATATTTTCACAGGCCGGCAGCAATCTTCTGTGCTATATCGGGCAATATGTGAGGCAGACGATTCAACTCCGTTTTGACTAAGGTACCGTGAACTGACTTCTCATCATCAACCATACCAAGAAAAGCTTCTAGCTTATGGATGACACCCAAATTAGGTCAGCCAAGAAAATGTCGACAAATTAGAGTCGAACTACTGGTCAATATCAGGGCAGATGTTTCCTGAAACCGAAGGCTTTCTACTAGCTATCCAAATACATAATCAGAAACCTCTCAATTCGAAACGATCAATGTATATAGGACAATCAAACATAAGAGACAATCCAGCACATAATAGAAGGATGACAAGCATTTGCCTTATAGGAGGACAAGGAGAGACACATTGTTACAGGTAGAGAAAGTGCCATAATATGAATATTATCAGGTGCCTATACTGGAGAGCAGGCTGTGCTGGAATCGAACATACAGTGGCATATAACAGACCAGACCTCATTTTGGTGGGTAAAACATCCAATCCTTATGATATCTGAGTATATCTGGGATGAATATTCCCTGAAGGGAGTGTAAAGGCTATTTAGCTAAGTATATAGGAGAGTAAATTTTATTATACCAAAAAATATCAAATAAAAAGATTTACAAAGTGATAAAAAGAGTTAACAAAGTCAGCTACAAAGATTTCCCTAGAGAATAGTTACACCAAAATTACTTGTAACTGAACAGCAAATATTATTCTAGATAACAACTTATATACTTGAGAGATAAGCGTAATAAGCTTATAGCTCCTTAGGTCATATTTATGCATTTTTTGCAAAGTAAGATTATGATTGCTTTTTTTCATTCTTCTAGTTTTTCTCCCTTTTCTATCAACTTATTATGATTTTTTCTCCTTCCTTTTCTAACAGTTCTTTCGTAAGGTTGCCTGGCTCACGTGCTTTTTTTTCCAGATTAAAAGAGTTTTGTGGAGAACGTTGCGAAAATGGAAGCGAAATTTGCCAAAAAAATTTAATTTCTCTAAAGTATTCTTGAAGAATATAATAAAATGCCAATGGCACAGAATATAAAAACCGTCTTCTTAAATAAATTAATTATTTAAAGCATAAATAGAGAACATATATATATATATATATATATATATATATATATATATATATATATATATATATATATATATATATATTTATTTACTTAACGTTGGTACCTCCAAAATACTTATATACAGTACGTACTTCCCTCATATATACCGTAGTTACCTCCGTTTTCGGAGGTAACTACGAACCCTACATAATATTTTACTATCGGTCATTACAAGGTCGTCTGTATCGATCTGCGAAAAAATGCTTGGAGGTCACTTCGAGTAATATATAGCCTTAGATTCGACTAGTAAGTTCGATGGTTCACCACCGGCGCTAGTGTCGTTTGTACCCTGGAGACGTGCCACACATAGTTCCCTCCGGCCATGAGATACTGAGAAGGTCATATATATACGACTTAATTCCCTCCGGGTTATACAGAATATATATTCAGCGTATCTACCTCTGATGCATAAGAATTGGAATAATTTTGCTTATTAGGTATTTTTCTCGCTGATATTTTGGTAAATGTAAGGTTATGAACAGGTGATTTCCGTGCTAGTTGAAAATTGGCTCAAATTTTTAAGGCAAAAGTCAATACGAGTGCTAGAAGGACGCATTACTAAAAATGGCCCAGGAGAAAAGAACAGATAAATATTTTCTGCTATAATTACATATTATCAATAATATATCCAAAAATTCTGTGTAATGCCTCAGATAATTATGTGAATACAAAGATTACTTTAATTTTTATTATGTTTTATTAAGTAACGTTATATTGCCTAGCCTCCCATTTAAAGACCTGTTTCTAAAAAGTGGTGTGAGCACTTAATATGTTTGGTATCACGAGACTTACAAAGAAGGTGTCCTAACTCGACGCCTCCGATTTCAATATTTTTTTTTTATAATTTTAAAAACCACATTTAAAAAGATATTCGGAAAAATATGCGAGAAAGACCACTACCCTCCTGGAACTAAAATTTTAAAATATTTAGTGAATATAAAGCCTTAATTTGCAGTTTACAGAAAAAATATTTGGAAGTTCCAAGTCTTATAGATATTTAAAAATTAATTTTACAAATTTATATTGACGTTTATTTTTGAATATTGTTTTTCATATGGGATATCATTTAAAAAAGCTTGTTATGAAGAATACACGTTTTATTTTCCATAATTTTACACAACAAAAAGATATTCTAAAAAATCTGCGGAAATAGATCAATCTCCACTTATTTCCGAATCTACTAGATCTTTTTTTTTTAAAAGGGAATATGGCGCCTTATTGGTCGTTTGCAAAAAAAAATTACGAAAATCCTAGGTCTTATAGATTTTTAAAAATTATTTTTACGTATTAATTTTCTTTTTTAATTTTGTATATCATGTGGGAAATCATTTAAAAGGGTTTGTTGTATAGAATAATTTTTTTTTATAATTTTAAATAGTATATTTAAAAAGAAATTCTGAAAAATATGTGAGAATAGACCATCTTCCCCCTAATTTCTTAAATTACTCCATAAAAATTATAAGAAAAAAAAAGGAAATGTAGAATTTTTCGAATTTAATTTAGCA